>JAKOOJ010000001.1:116400940-117000940 GCA_022577455.1 Arizona elegans
AATGAGGACCCAGATTGTTGGGGGCAATAGGCTGATTCTGTAAACCGCTTAGAGAGGGCTGTAAAGCACTGTAAAGCAGGATATAAGTCTAAGTGCTATTGCTATTGCTTTACTTATTTATTTATTTATTTAATATTTATTTATTTAATATTTATTTATTTATTATTTACTTACTTATTTACTTATTTTTTTATTCTTTTATTTTCTCTTTTACCACTTTGGGTGTCAAGTGAGACACAAAGTTCTGGTTCATGTATTTCTGGCAGCCTCAACCATTATTATTTGATGTTTTTGTAGTGTGTCTTTGACAATCTCCTTCTGGATCTATCTTGTGTTCTTTGGCCTTCTCCTCTTTTTGCAAATGCCTTCTATGGTATATGATTATTCATTTACTGGGCTTATATTCCACCTCTGGGTTGCTTACACATTCCCCCACAGAGTAATTGAGTGAAAAGGTATATATATATATATATATATATATATATATATATATATATATATATACATACATATATATATACCTTCCAATTTTACGTGGGAGAAGACCCGAATAACCAAAGACCTATATATATATATATATATATATATATATATATATATATATATATATATATATATATATATTATTTATTTAAAAAAATACAAAATGTCCCACTCCAAGGCACCATTCTTGTCAGGGAATATTCCCCTAATTATTTCACCCCCTGAAATTTAACAGGCTTTCCAGGATGGAGCCACAATATGAATATAATACGCAAAAAGACTTCTGCTCATCACTTAGGACATTTGTGTTCTTATCCTTCTGTGACCCAAATATGCTTTGAAACAAGATTTGAAACAATTGCCTGGAATAAACTGGGGAGATATTGTTCTAGTATCAATATGCATTCAAGGAGCAGTGGAAATGAGTTGTTGTGAAAACACTGGACATTTAAAGTACCAAAACAAAACATTAACAAAGGCTATTAGATCTGAAATTGTCAGGAAGAGACTTGTAAAGCACAAGTGGCTAAATTGTAGAGGACTCAAGATGGAAGAAAGCACAATAAAATATGCAGAACCCCAGAGTATCTCTTAGGAAGAATCAGAAATGGGTAATATTCCTAAACAATATTGGTTTTAAAATGGATGCCTCTTGAGATAAATGTGAAGCGATCAGATTGGCACTTCAGTCAAGTTTGTGCCTGCAATTCTAGGATGAAAGTATCTGTGGAAAATCCATGTGCAATGAATCAGTCAGTTGCTTACTGTTTACAGCATATGCGGGGCAACTTTTAAGAAGATTGAGAAATCACAGAAAGGATATTAACACAATCACATCTGCTAAAATAATATATTTTCTCATGATAGGCACACTTACATTTATTATAATATATATATATATATATATATATATATATATATATATATATATATATATATATATATATATATATATATATATGTTTTTCTTCTAGCCAGGTTTTCCCTACGTAGCCAAGGTTTTTTTGTAGCTCCAGCTCAGTAGAATCTCATCTACTCGGTTCTGGGCTTTTTTCCTTTCTAACACCTAGCAAGCTCTGACTGCTAGATGGGAGACCTAAATAGATCCATTTCTAGCTCGTTAGCTGTCATCAGTAGGCCACACCCACCTCCTCCCTGTAAAGGCATAGTATCAATTTTCTTACTTCTTCGTAGGGTCTATGTGTGTTTTTCTTCTAGCCAGGTTTTCCCTACGTAGCCAAGGTTTTTTTGTAGCTCCAGCTCAGTAGAATCTCATCTACTCGGTTCTGGGCTTTTTTCCTTTCTAACACACATAGACCCTACGAAGAAGTAAGAAAATTGATACTATGCCTTTACAGGGAGGAGGTGGGTGTGGCCTACTGACGACAGCTAACGAGCTAGAAATGGATCTATTTAGGTCTCCCACCTAGCAGTCAGAGCTTGCTAGGTGTTAGAAAGGTATGAGGCTGAGAATAACAAAGCTGAAAAGGAACCAGGCAAGGAATGAAAAACAAAAAATGATTATTCTTATGCCCTGCAAGGTTGCCAAAAGAGCTTTTGACAAAGGCTGTGGTAAAATAATTGTAATATCATGCAATTTGAGTAGGCATCCAGAAAGCAGTGAAAATAATTCCTCTGTCTATTAGAGCTAGTAGCAAGTCCACAGCATACAATGATATAGCAATCCGGATTGAATAAATCTCATTTTAAAGGACAACTTTAACCTTCCTGGACACAACAATTATTAAAATTAAATGAAGCTTGGATTAAATAATCTGAACACTAGCTGCTGCCTATAATGCTCTAAAGTATTAGATTAAAAACCGATTTTATTTTATTTTATTTTTTATTGTCAGAACTGCAGAATAATAATAAAATTCAGAATAAGCAGAACTGTTGAAGCAGGTTGACAGTGAAAAATATCTCTGATTAAAGATAAGACTATGACTAATGAAGGCATGTATATATAGTGTATGTGAATCTATATCTACATCTATAACTGACATAGGTGATAACTCGGTTGGCAAGAGATGGTTGACATTGAACACAAATCCAGAATCTCACATTCTTGAGTAGCAGTGAAACTTTCCTGTATATTTCTGAAAAGGTTACTGATAAATATAGCATTTTCTTCTATCTGGACTTCTTTGAGAATTCTTCTGTTTTTGAATCTGGTCTTTATGAAATGTTCCATTTCTTGTAACTAGCTTTTATGGCAGCATCTCTCTTATCTACCTAGAGATATTTATATCTATAAAGTGCATCTATAAATGTAGACAGTTGAATGTCAGCATAGACTGTCCAGCCATATTACTATTTTCACACTGAAATGAATCTAAGGTAAAGCATTCATTTTGGCTAAAGTTTTGCAGAAGCCAGGAAATGCATGTTTTTCTTATATGAATGCTAAAATGCTGAAGGAGAGCAAAGAAATAACTTGTAATATTTTATATATTCCCTCAATTAGGAAATAAGTACATTGAATTGGAGATAGGTAATTTTATTATTTCTGTCCAACCTCTCATGTTACCAATTGCTAATGTGCTTATTTATTTAAGTTAAACCCCACTTTTATGCTCAAGACGAAAACACTTGATTAGTCAAGGTAGTTAAGAAGGCAAAACAAAAAAGTTTAAAGATGATTTTAATATTAAAATCAGTTAAAAATCTGCTAAAAGACATGTGCACCGATTAGAATTTCTGGACATTTTTCAAGATTATCCTATCAAACAGCACCTATTAAAGCAGGATATAACCAGAAATTGGATCTATTACTAAATCTGATCAGCTCAGGTATGGTTAAAAATGGTAGACAAGCTATAACCAAATAAACATATTCTCTTCCATTCATGTCAGACCATTCCACCACTGTCTTTACTCACTGTGAGTAATTGCTATCCCTTTCCATTGATTTTAAGTCCCTCTGCCACCATCTTTACCTAACTAGATTTGAAAATACCAATGCCTGCTATGGCCTCTCCTAGTAAAGGTTTGGAATAAATTTCAAAAGCTATGTTCTGTATGCTTTCCTATTTATTTATTTGCAATTGTCTCTGGAGCATCAATTATTTTTTTAAGAAAACTGAATGTTTGCAGTCGGCCTATAATTGCACAGATGTCCAAGGTCAAAGGAGATTTTTCTAGAATCTAATAACTGTCTCATTTAAGTATGAGGAAGAATACCGTCCTTCCTACCAACAAAGAAGTACTGATCACATCTTCAACTAAGGCTTTAATCAGCCAGGGGGGCAAGCAAATTGGTGATAGAGCCCATCTTTCCATATTCTTCAGATCTAGAAGCCAAACATAAATCATCACCCTCAAGACGAAGAACTGTTCAAATTACATGTCTGTGATCTGCCCCAACATTAATCAAATTTGAAAAGGAACAAATCAACTTTATTCACATAGAATAAAATAAGTTACCAAATGTTTTGATTCTCCCCCCCCCCGCTCTAATCTCTTGGAGAAAGTGATAGCCTCATGTCTCCCCCCCGCCCCTCAAAAAGAACCAATCCTACAGAAATAACTGAATGAAATATTCCTGGAAAGATATATAACATTGTGGTGGCACAAGATACCTACCCACACACTTAAAAGCTGTGTTCGCTATCAACCGTATAAGATAGGGGTGTCAAACTCATGTCGTCATGGTGTCGGCCTTTTTCCCCCTTTGCTAAAACGGATGTGGGCGTGGCCAGTGCGTGACACTTCTGGCCTGCATGCAGTGAGTTTGACAGCCCTGGTGTAAGATGTCAGCTCCATACATGGAAACTGCTTAAAATGCTATTGTAACGAAGCATTCATAGCAAGCTGAATTCACCCTGGGTGGCAGGCAACACAGAGAGGAATGAACAGGACCCGGTAGTCCAATAAACCAAATAGTTTGTATTCAACGACCATATTTCAGAAGTAATATAATTAGCATGCTGACATAGTAGGAAGAGATAAATAATAATAAGGTCACCCAGATGGGTTTACCAGAAACATTCCAACGCCATGCTGTAATTTGCATTGCATCTACGTTTTTTCTTTGTTTTGTCCTTGAAATAGTGTGGGCTAAGGGATATAAGCTGTAGGTCAGCTTTTGTTCAGGGCTGCTCAGCAAGCTGCCCGTGCTTTCCTCGGAGGCTGCAGTACATCGTAGTTGTTTGCATGCCTAATTAATGTGCATTGTATTTTCAAAGTGATTTGGTTGTTTTAAGTAAGATACGTTTTGGCAACAATATACTTCAGTTTTACACTTTTTGTGTGATGTCCTACATTTGCTTTGTTCTGTGCTCCTAAATTATCTTTTACTGATAAGCAATTTGGCTACATATAATTTAGATTTATTACTCGGATGCCATAGAAAAACAAATAAAATCTGATACAATTTTATGCACAATTACATCTTGACAGTTCTATTGATATGCATATAGACATAAATATAATAAAAGCCAAAGAAAGAGTCAGATTAATTTGATTTGATGTCATGCAGATGCTTTGTAAAAGCTTGGAAATTAATAAATTAACAAAAGGAAATTCCTATCTGGCTCTGTTTGGAATCCCAATGGAAAACTTAACACACATCTAGTGGTACACAATAAAATCCCCAGTATACAATAAATAATTAAATTTATGTCTAAAATATATATATATATATAAACCAATATGAAACCTAAATTACTTTCATTAATAATGTTATGCATGCTCTTTCAAAGGACTTGTAAGATTCTAATACATTTAAGAAAAGTAGAATTCATGTGAAATTAATCTGTTTTCTGCTGGAAAGAACTGTGCCTAAAGAAAATCAAAATTTTATTCTTAATCTGTTTTTCTTACATAGAATGTCTTGTATAGAAAACATAAGTTAAAGCACAAAAATTGTAATACAGAACTCCTATTATAGGTCATAAATCTTACACTAAATTAGCATTTGATCTATGGAAACATTTATCTCTTGACTGAATGGTTGGATTTTTTTCCCCACATAAAATAAGTAAAAATTCACAATCCATCAATGTTTCACACAAACTTCAGTCATAATTTTTTTATCAACTCATCCACTAGTTTTTTTCCCACATTTTCTTCATTCATATAAATACTTCATAGGATCTGATCTTGCTCTCTTTTTTCCAGAAAGAAATATTTAAAGGGAATACAAGAAGACACTGTTGTAGTCATTTTATTTGGAAAAACACATAAAACACATAATAAAATTGTAGTGGTTAAACAGCAGGCTAGAAACCTGGAGACCATGAGTTCAAGCATGCCTTAGGCAATAAGCCAAATGAGTGACTTTGCACCAGTTATTCCCTCTCAGCCTTAGGAAGCAGGCAAGAACAAATCACTGTCAAAACCTTGTCAAGAAAACTTCAGGGATTGTCAACAGTAATTCAAAGGGACAACTAAAAAAAAAAAAAGATTAAGAGTCATGAAAAAGAGGTAGCTTTGTAGGGTTTGAAACAATTCCATTGTTTATAGGCCCCAACTTTTATTCAAATATTAAGATATGGTTGTTATCTGGTGTGTCTATCCCAGTCATTTTGGTTTTGTTCATTTTCTTTTTCCTGCTAGATTTGAGCAAGTGGATAGTGAAAAGAGAACTTCTCTTGCACCTTATCACTCGATGTAATAGATTATAACTCTGCGTAATGCTGTAACATACTGTATTCATCACGCATGCTATCCTTTTGTACTGTGAATTTAAGGCAGTTTCAAGAAAGTCACTGTATCAGATGCTGCAACCTGCTGCACACAGGAAAATTGAGTTACATGGTGTTTGACGCACTCAAATATTTTTATGCTTCAATCCAGTCAGGAATCAAATCTCAGCAAATGTAAATATCAGCAGCAAACAATGGAAGAGAATGAAAAAATTGCATAGGATGGAAAGAGACATAAAATATGACACTCCGCTATAAATCTTCAATTATGAGATATTTCTGCCATCTTTACAAGAAAACAAAAAAGCCCATTGATCAATAGTGATATGGGACATCCAATGAAGAGAGATGAAAGGCAGCAGAGTGTGATAGGGATTATTGGAGAAGTCATAGATGTGTTCTGATCTTTAAAAAGAAACAGCAATGAAGGCATTTGAAGAATGTTGCTTGATGGAGTTAATATGGGTCTGACAAATAGGCCATGGCAAGATAGTTCAGTTCTTGTAATTAACCCAAGGACCAATGCATTGGCTGCTGAACAGATGGATGTCTCCTGTCAGGATAATCAACATGCACTGAAAACCTTTTCAAAAATGGACCACTTCCATGCTCACAATCACACAGAACCCACTACAGCACTTTTGTTTCACATATGTTCACAACAGGAGAAATTGCACATGACCCCAGTTTCCAGGGGGCTGACATTGAGTAAAGAAGAAAAATGGCATCTATTTTGCCACATGATTACAGAAGATCTGGTTAAATATTATTGGAGGTATCTCCTATATGGTGAGATGCAGGCAACAGTATGTTGGCTTAAAAAGAATTGTCTAAGTTAGGCTACCTAATAATACGAATGTACTGGGGATAAAATTCAACTTTAATTGTGCTTGGGGCACACACTGGACAAACTATGTCTCCAAACAATGGGAACAGTGGCTGTACTATTAATAGGAATTGTTGCATGTAGCATGAGAGTGATTAAGGCTGGTCACTTAGCTCAATCTTGATTTTTTTTTTTAGTATCCTACTTACAAATATCCTACTAATTTATTTATAAACTGCCTCTCAAATGAGGCAGTTTATAAATAAATAAAAGCAAACAAATAATGCTAGTGAAATTCTTAATTGACTAATGCCATGGTAAGTGGCAGAGGTCAATATCTCTGAACCTGTCTCATGATAACTGAAGAATATGCAAGACTATAACTTTTAGGGTAAGAGGAAGAAGTGATAAAGATCTTCCTGAAAAGAATGAAAAACAAATATATTATTCTTCTGTGAAACTAAAGGGGGAAAGATCTGAAGTAGAAGATGCGGAGTTGGTAAATTCATGCAAGAAATACACACAAGAAATTAAGGTGTGGTTTTAATTATAAATAATATATATATAGATAGATATATACATGCATTTGTGACTGCATGTTTTACTCTGGTGTGATAATAGAAGAACCAATCATCAATCAATCATCAAGAATCGAATTTGCAGATGATACAAAACTGGCAGCAATAGCCCACACCCCAGAAGATAGGCTCAAGATCCAGATGGATCTCAACAGACTTGAACACTGGGACCTATACAACAAAATGAAATTCAATCAGTGGTGGTTCCTCCCGATTCGGCCAGGTTCTCCCGAACTGGTAGCAATGACGATATGACATCACGGAACCAGTTCTGCCCCTCTGCCCCCCTGCGCCCCCCACATTATTCTTACTTTTTATTTGGCCCCACCCCCAATCTATTGCTGCCTCCTGAGTCCCAGCTGATGGCTAGAGGGAAAAAAACTGTTTAAACTCTTGCCGCGGGGCTTCAAAGGGCCGCCCTACAGCTGATCAGTGTTAAAAGAAAACAAATGAGTAGACCGGTGCCTGCAAAAATATATGAGTAGATCAGTGCCTGCAAAAATACATGAGTAGATCAGTGCCTGCAAAAATAAATGGGTAGACCAGTGCCTACAAAAAATAAATGGGTAGATCAGTACAGCTCTGCAAGCAGTTAAAAGCCTGGTAGACCAGTACCTCTACTAAATCCTAAATAATTGTTACATGACCATCAAGCCACACCCACAAAATAAGCCACGCCCACAGAACTGGTAGTAAAAAAAATGAGAACTCATCCCTGAATTCAATGTAGAGAAAAGTAAGGTCTTATTCTTAGGCAAGAAAAACAAAATGTACAGATTCATATTAGGTGAAAACTGGATCAATAACAGTAACTGTAAGCAGGATCTTGAAGTCCGAATAGACAATCACTTAAATATGAGTCAACAGTGTAAGGTAGCAGCCAAAAAAGCCAAAGCACCAGAAGGCAAGATGAGAAATATGGATGGAAACTAATCAAGGAGAGAAGCAATCTAGAAATAAGGAGAAATTCCCTAACCATGAGAAAAAATAACCAATGGAACGGCTTGCCTTCAGAATTTGTGAGTGCTCCATCACTGGGGGCTTTTAAGAAGAGCATGGACAGCCACTTGTCTGGAATGGCCTAGGGAATAAGTCCCCAACCCCGGGGCTGCGGCCCACTACTAGGCCATTTGGAATTGTGTTGCATGAGTAGCTGGCTGGAGTGTGTATGTGTGCGTGCAGCTCAACGTGTGCAAACAGTGAACCGGAAGGCACTCACATATATGCGTGCCAGCCTGTTGCTCCTGCAAGTTGAGATGCGCACATGTGTGCCAGCCTGCCATTCACATGCCCAATTCCTTTCTCCTCCCCAACCAGGGTGTCAAGCCCCAAAGGTTGGGAACCATTGGCCTAGGGTCTCCTACTTCTGCAGGGGTTGAACTAGAAGACTTCCAAGATCCCTTCCAACTCTGTTATTCTGAACCAGGGAAACAGTCCGTTTGGGAATATTTTGCAGTACTCTGAATGAAATGCAGTTCAGGGGGAGAAAATGTTCTGTGGGATAGAAATTAAGTGACAGCTAAAAAAAAAAAAGTGATAGGTCTTTTTGGAACCTAAAATAGGTACAAGAATTGCAACTGTTTAGTGAATATCAACTTAGAGAAAATGCTTTTTTAAATACATCATTTAAACATGTCTATTCATTCATACCAGCATAATAGCAAAAGAATAGATAAAATTCTTAAAGAATTATCTTCCAAAATGAATGGAGAGTGGATGTAAGGTAAAAAGAAGTAGAAGCTACCTGGAACAAAGTAAAAATAATTACATTACAAAGAGCCTTGGCAAAGTGGGGACTTAACATAATTCAGACTATAAAAATGTATTTAGTGGAATGAAAATATGAAATAGGCTATATATGAATTAAAAGGCATGTGTAGGAGAACGATTGCTGCAAAAAAAAAGTGAAGGCTTTATGCCATGCACGGGGTGCATTGATCAAATTTTTGCTCTTCAGCAGGTCATTAAGAAATGTATGAATGTGAGAAGGAAGGTTAATTGTACATTTGGTGGTTTAGAGAAAACATATGATCAAGTGAGTAGAGTTGAATAATGGAATATTTTATGGAAATGTGGAGTTGCTGTATGCGGATAAAACACTATATGTGTAATAACATGCAGAGTATATTGTGAATGATTCAACACCAAGCAAGGTAAAAAGTGCGCAATATTCTGCTGTTGGTTTAATGTATATTTGCAAAAACTGTATCAAAAATGTTCATGGTGATGATGGAGATATGCTGATCAGGGATGTGAATGCGTGTGTATGTGTGTGTGTGTGTGTGTGTGTGTGTGTGTGTGTGTGTGTGTTTATATAGAAAGGATGCTATACTAATGACTGATAGCTGAAATAATCTGTAGGAAATGTTAGACTGACTGTATGACGCAATGAATAATAGACACAGAAAATTAACATACCAAAGAACAAGGGAGTGGTATTTAATAGAGGAAATGGAACAAACAATTGCAAGTCATAAGGAAATGTCAAAAACAAAGAAACAAAAACACAGCAAGTAAATGGTTTCCTTGGTAACCTATTTATTAAAGATGGGGAAAAGGATGGAGAATTTTTAAAATGTGCAGATGCTGAGAGAAAGGGAGGGGATGTTGGATGCTAGGAGTAAATGTTTGTCAAACATAGCTAAAAGTGCTCTTTTGCCAACTTTGTTATAGTGAAGTAAGTATTAGGTATGTCAGGAGGAACATAAAAAATAACTTCCATGAAGTGGGAATGATGCTTGTTGTAAGTGCTTGTAGTAAAATACAAGAGATAGATATATGTTCATTCCTCCAGGACTCCTGAATGCAATCATTGAGTAACCAGTGTATAGAAGCACATTGAGGTGACTGACCTGAATCTTATTAGAGATAATGAATAACAATCAAACTGCAAAACAGATATGTTGTATGTGTTCTGTCCCCAACCCCACGCACACACACCAACAACCAACGTTCAGGAGTTAAAGACCAAACCAGCCGGCAAAATCCTTTTCCTTATGATAACGGAACTTGGCAACAACCTAGTGGCTGCCTGCCAAGAGTTTATTATTTACAAAGAGGAGAGATAACTTCTCCCCACTTCTGATACATCAAAGGAAAGCAGCTCAATAATTACGGAATTAATCAAGTCCAGAGATACTCCAGCAAAGTCTTAAAGCAAAAGTCCGGCAATGCAGAATGGTGTGGAAGCTTTCAGCTTTGTTTGTCACAAGGTTTGACTGGCCACCACGCTCCTTTTTATATCCTGTGGGGTGTGGTCCAGTGACTCAGCCTAATCTCGGGCACGCCCTTTCTTCTGTTGCGCGTGCTTATCTCTGCGACACTGGCATGGGTCCAGCCAAGACTCATTACTCTCATCACTGTCCATCTGTGGCTGTGTGGACGTGCTTGGCCCTGAAGGGACACCGCTTGGACACCGAAGGCATTGCCAGAGAGGAGGGTCCTGGAGAGGGAGGCCTTGCCAACTCCTCCCCTTCATAGGAGTCCTCTCCTGACGATGACACAGGCTCCGGTAAGGGAGCCACAACAGTATGTAGGATATATTTACAAAAGGGTTCAAAGGAAGAGGAAATCCAAGAAAGTTGTGTCTGGATGAAGTTGATGAGAGCTTAAGAAGACATGGCAATGTATGAATTGGAGCATGGATACGGTGCAAGTAACAATAACTTGCAAAGATAGACGGACATGGAGAGATATTAAAGAAGTAGGCACAAATTAGATATATCAATCTTTTTTTTTTACTCTTATTTAATACCTTCAATTTCCTGCTCACCAATTCTTACTCTTTTTCTGTTGCTTATTCCAAATGGAAAACATATTCTGGTATGTAGGAATATATATAAATTTGGTAGGATCAGTCTTAAAATATAAGAATTGGTTATAGTTTTAATATATGTAGGATATATGAAATGGTTCAGAGGAAGGGGAAGTCCAAGCGAGTTGGGGCTGGCTTGAGTTGATGAGATCTTCAAAAAGAGAGCTTAAGAAGACATTCAACAATAAATTGGTGTGTAGATATTATCGTTTATTATTTTATTTATATCCCAACTTTATTTTTAAAAATATCTCAAGGCAGCAAACATGTCCAACAAACCTTCCTCCTATTTTCCCCACAACAACAACCCTCTGAGGTGAGTTGGCTTGAAAGAAATGGATTTGCCGAAGGTCACCCAGCCGCCTTCATGTCTAAGAACTCACAGTCTCCTGGTTTCTAGGCCGGCACCTTTACCACTACATCAAACTGGCTTTATGGTGCAAGTAACAGTTTGCACAGGTAGAAGAATATGGAGAGATATAAATGGAGCAGCTGTAAATTAGATTTATCGACCTTTCTCATAATTCATGTTTTTAAAGTCTTGCACACCATTTCTTAACTTTTTTCTGCAGTTTAAATAATGTTGTTTATGCCAAAAGGAAAACATTTGCTGATATGTAGACACACACATCTCTCTCTATTTCTATTTCTATTTCTATTTCTATTTCTATTTCTATTTCTATTTCTATTTCTATTTCTATATCTATATCTATCTGTCTATCTATCTATCTATCTATCTATCTATCTATCTATCTATCTATCTCTCTAATCTCTATATCTTTATCTATCATCTATATATATATAAATAAAAATGTAAATGTTTGTTTGTTCAAAATCGTAAATCTCCAAAAGTTCTTCACTGATTGCTTTGAAATTTTGACACAACGTTGCATTCGAATACGCATGTGTTTTTATATACCTATATTATATAGATGTCATACCTGTGACAGGTAAAACATGCTTTCTTGAAAAACAGTGCCATCTGCTGGACATAAAAGCAACACACGCTATACTAAATATTTTACGCTTCCATTTCAATGTTTCAGATTTACGATCTATTTATGATTTCCAAATTTCCAATTTTACGATCCCATTTCAATGTTTCCAATTGCATTGTTAAATTGAATTTTCATAGATTTTGATTTATTTTAATTTTGATTTAATTATTTTGTATGACAGTGCGTTGGAATTGAGCTGTGCTGTATCCCTCTGTAGCTCAGGTCACACCTACTTTGCGTCCGTCCCACCAGTCTTTTCATTCAGTCGATTGGATTCAGACCTGAGTTGCCTTTCTCTTTCTTTTTGAACTTTAACATTGCAGCACCATAATGGCAGGCGCGAGCCGGGTCTTTTCCCCTCAGCACTGCCGCCGCCCAAGCCACAAGCAAAATGGTGGGAAATGTCAACTGCCCCGAAGCGTCCTCCCGACTAATGGAGGATGCCATACTTTTGGCAGGGACCCCGATGCTGCCTGTGGTGCAGAGAGCTGCGAAGGTGAAGGCGGTTAGACCGGCAAGCCAGGAAACCAGCTCTTACTCTGGTGGCAAAGTATCCCCGGAGGCGTCCAAAGACAAACCTCCGGATCCTCAGGAATGCAAACTCACCGACGGCAGCCCAGACGGAGGCCTCCGCCAATCCCGCGACGCGCAACTCTCCCAATACAAGCACCAAATAGGTAAAAGTCCAAGAAAGCAATTGATTAAGTGACATTAAAGTCCAAAAAGAAATGTAGAGAAAGGCAACTCAGGGCTGAATCCAATCGACTGAGTGAAAAGACTGGTAGGACGGAGGCAAAGTAGGCGTGACCTATATATATATATATAATCATCTATGCAAGTCTTGGCGTATTTGGGTCTTTTCCCATGTAAGATTGAGAGTATCTTGGTGACGTTTCGACGAGGTCCCACTCGTCATCCTCAGGCTGGTGTCTTTGGCTTTGTGCTTGCACGAGCAAAGTGTGATCGGAGATGCCGTCTCTCTATAAATACTGGTGGGAAGGTGTGGAGTGCTGGCTTTGTTGTTGTAAGCGGGTTGGTTGTCTGTGTTGTTACATGTTGACTAGTAGATGGAGTTGATGTTTGCAGATTAGTCGGCTGTTTCGTAACGTTCTGTATGGCTGAGGTCCTAGCTGTGTGCCCATTAGCCTTTTGTGTTGTAATAACCTGGGTACAACACAACGACCTGGGTACAATGACCTGGGTACCTCGTCGAAACGTCGCCAAGATACTTTCTATCTTACACGGGAAAAGACCCAAATACACCAAGACTTGCATACCTGTACCCGTGAAAATCTACAAAAACAAATAATCATCTATATATATATACATATCTTTCTATCTATCTATCTATCTATCTATCTATCTATCTATCTATCTATCTATCTCTAATCTCTATTATCTCTATCTATCTAGCTATCATCATCATCATCATCCATCTATCATCATCATTATCTATCTATCATCTATCTATCTAGTAAACTAGGTTCATTTCTTTTAAAAGAAAGAACTGGTTATAATTTTAATATAAAAAGTAAGCCATCTGCAAACTTACTTGTTTTCATGAAAAAAACAACGCTTTGGCTCATGTTTCCTGGCTAGGATTCTATTGAAAAAAACAGAGGACGTAGGAAGAAATTATTTCGATTCTGAGCCATACAAAGCATGTAATCCATATCCTGACAACAGGGATCTAAATGCAACCTTGTCTTCCAGCCTCATTACACAGAAAGCAACATTCCATTTGTGTTTGTATAAAAGTCCCATCAAGGTCTCATTTGTACATGCCGAGTCTTCCTAACCCAAATTATGCACCAAGATAGGGAGCTTTTTGCCTCGAGCTGGCAGCTGCCCAAGGTCTTCAAACAGCAAACAAAAAGCAGGAGACATTGAGTTGCATTTTAATTTCTACCCAATTGCAAAACAGGATATTGCCTGTTCTCCAGGCAGTCAGTTCAGAAGGAGGGTTTAATATGTAAGTCTCGAGTTTCTTATTTTACATAAAGGACATCATTTTAGTTACTATTTTTAAAAGCCTTTATTTTTCATTTGTGTTTTCATTTAATGTGCCCCAATAGTATATTCACATGTTGTATTAATTGATTTCTTTTAATATTAAGTTTATGCATTTTTCTATCATCCAATTCTACATTTTGAAACCCAGTGATTTTATTTTATTTAAAAAATAACAAATAAAATCACAGTATGCAATATTTATGTTGACCAAAGCTCATTCTGTATTTTCCTGGATCCATTTTTATTCAGAAATATTGTTTCCTAGCACTACAGTTTTATCTTCTGTGTTTAGGATTGGTGAGGGAAGGAGATGAAAAGGAAGATGAATCTTTGATATATTAAAGGCTCAGCTCCTTTCCTGAGGTGACCACTTTCACCTAAAAGTTTCTTAGTTACCAAAAAAAAAAACCAAAAACAAAACCCTACTAGTGACTGAAAATAGAATTTACTACCACATATAGGGCAATCTCTATTAGGCCTATATTGTGATCCATTTTTTATATGAATTCTAAGATAAAAGTGTAGCCATGTTATATTCACCTCATATTATAAAACAAGGATGGATAACTGTCCCTCCAGTATCTATTTGCAGACAATTGGCAAACAAATTAATGCCACTCAAATTGGGTGACAAAATTGTAGAATTTCAAATGCATTTTTTAAAAAGTTTTCCTTTTTATGGAAAAAATTGGGAATGAGAATAGTAGGTTATATTAGATTTAATTATATTAAATTCTCTCAATCCTTCTACCCTTGGCATAAAAATCACATTTTTTATCTTTGCTTCTTTTTTTTTTTCTTAAAGAGAGATGAGGTCTTAAGAGGTCTTAAGAAAAATAAGAGATGTCTGGAAAGCAAACTTTCCCATCTTCACTGTTAAAAATATTTATATTATAAAGATAAAGTAAAGGTTCCCCTCGTACATATGTGCTAGTCATTCCTGACTCTAGGGGGCAGTGCTCATCTCCATTTCAAAGCCAAAGAGCCAGCGCTGTCTGATGATAATTCCGTGGTTATGTGGCCGGCATGACTAAAAGCCAAAGGAGCACGGCGCACTGTTACCTTCCTACCAAAGGTGGTCCCTATTTTTCTACTTGCATTTTTTCCATGCTTTCGAACTGCTAGGTTGGCAGAAGCTGGGACAAGTAATGGGAGCTCACCCCATTACAATACCTCAAATAACCCCAAATAGAATCAGTGAAAATTTGGACTTTGAAGAAGTGTGATAAAAACTGTATTGGCAGTTCTGAACTTTGATGCTGGAGAAAGCCCTTGAAAATACCATGTATCATCACAAAAACAAATGGATCATTGGTCAAATCAATCCAGTCTTTCTCTCTCAAGGCCCAAATGACCAGGGTCAAATTATCATATTTTGGGAACATTAGGTGAAAATCCAGCTTAGTCTAGGAGACCTATGGAAAGTCTATAATGCTGGGAAAGGTGGAAGGAAGAAGAGGAAGTCCAACAATAATGATAATGGACTTGATTACAGAAGCAATGAATGCATTATTGGAAGCCTTGAAGGACTAGTTCAAGGACTGTTCATCCTGGAGAATGTCTAGCTATATGGTCCATAAGAATCAGTACCAACTTTATGGTATATAATTAAAACTCAAAACGGATTTAACATTGTTTACAAAATAAAGTAAAAAAAAAAAATATTTCCCTTCTCAAAACCAGGAATACTTAAAAACATATGTCACTAATACAATGAGGAACAAAGAAATATGAGCCTAGTGAATAACAAGAGCCTTCTCTGATTCTACGATCTGTTCACTAGAAATTCAAATTATTATGAACAAAATGTGACAGATACTAAATAACATTTTTGTACCCAAGATAATATATAGACAATATCCTGGAATTAAAGAAGGTTAAATTTATCTACAGATTATAGATCAAATCCAATTTATTGGGGTTTTTTCCCAAAATATTTCAATTAATGTGTCTTTCCAAATTTAACAGACTTCTTGTCCCCCTGAAAATATTTTGAATAAGAAGGTGTTCTGATTTAAACATTGTGAAATCTTCATAAGCCAAACCTTAAGGTACCTAGTTACTATAGCCATGCAAGTTATTTCTTTTTGAAGCTACAGAAATGCAAGCACTGCAGCCCATCAGTTCCACTGACCATTAGCTGGCTTAAATCTTCTAGGAGGCATTTCTAATATCTCCTGGATTCAAGCAAGCTCTTCAGCATAGAGAAGACAAGGAGAAAGCATACATGAAGTAAACTGTTCCTTGCCAGGCCCTCCCACTCAAATGTTGCCTTGAACCCAGCAGCCTCTGAACCAAACCAATCATTTTCTTCACTTAGCCTTCCTGAATGCAGAATAATATGAAGATCAACAGAACATAGAGAGTCAGGGAGCTTGGCTATGCTGAGAGCCACTTAGAACTGGTAGAATAATTGTGTTGTAGCATGTTGAAGGAAATGGCAGAGGATCAGCTGTATTCAGAAGTGGCTGATATTAAAAGAGCATATTGAACAACTTGACAACTACTTGTCAAAAGCTTCCTTGGGGTTGGACTTGGTTTGTTTTCAAACTTTATATCTTAATGCTCCTCCGGATGGTATCTTTCTAATGAGTCTGCTCATGCATGTATTAAAGTTGAATTAAGTTTATAACTTTGAGATAAACATATTTATTACACCATTAAACCAGTTAACTATTGCAAACTATACAGAAGTGTTAATTTAGAAACAGTTGGTCTGAGGAAGGCATTAAATATGACATGAAAATTAACTCTAAAGACGTGAATTTTTTTGCTTTCTCAAAGTATTATCAGATATGCTTGCCTGTGGCGATATCAAGAATTTTACCAACTGCCTTCATAGTAAAACCAGCTGGCAAAAAACATACACAAATATACAGAGAAAGAAAATAAAAACAGAATCCATAATGTTCATCACTGTGAAAACAAATGGAGAGTGAAAATGTCAGGAATCTAAATAAGATCCATTACCAACTGTTATGTTATCAAAAATCCTAAGTATACATTTTTAATGTACCCTGAAAGCACAAAGATTTGGACATCTGCAGATTCAAGTATCCAGGCACCAAAGCTTTGGGGCTAGCAATTCATTGACAAGACCAAACAGAAAGCACAGCTATTCTTCCGGTACATACACACTTACGTACTTACATACATACATACATACATGAAGAGAATAACCAAGGCAAGCAAAATAGCAATGGAGAGTGATTTCTGACTTCCTGCCAGTTTCCCCACTGATGTTGTTTGTGAGAGGTTTGCAGGGAAAAAACTCAATGGAGAAGTCATCAGGGAAGATCACAAGTCTCTCTCACTCCCCCAGTTCCTCTGTGCTCACAATGTGCACACACACACACACACACACACACACACACACACACACACACCTTCCCCAACCCACATAGTACCCTTATGCAGCCTCCCTAATATGTGCTCCATTCTCAGACATCTTTCCTGTCCCTTGTCATATTTTTCAGAGAACCCTTCACATCCCTGCACACATTTCCCCATCTTGCATCAAGGCCTGCCTGCTGGCCTTAAATTTGCAAATTCCTGCAGGCTTCCCCACTGATTTCTCTGGTTGGAAGCTGTCAGACAGCATTCAAAATAATGATCACGTGACTGCAACTGACCAAGACAGTGTAGCAGTGCTGAAGTGGCAAAAAAGTATTTCAAATTTATTCCCCTGAGGGTAATGGGTTCTGGATTTTGGATGCATTCTGTAGGTTATGTGTAGGCTCATTTGAAGTATGTGGTTCAAAAATTGTTGCCCTATGATGTTCTGTTCTGCCCAATTGAAGGTTATAAACAGACATGATATTTTTAGTAGCATACAAATTTATTTGAATAGCTTTGTAACCTGCCTTTCCTCAAGGAGCAGCCCACATGGCATTCTTTCCTCATTTTTTCCTCACAATAACATTGTGAAATAGCTTGGGCTGAGAAAGAATGACAGATTAACCCAAAGTCTTTGTCTGTTTGAGCATTTCCTGACCTATATAATTCATCATAATACATGACTCAGGGCTGAAATTGTTTATCAAACTTGTTAAACCAACTTCTTTTTTTTTTATCTTAAAAGATATCTTAAAAGATAGCTGACCTGAAACCTTACAGAGCAACCCCATTGTTCTACTTCAGAATCTCAAATTCATATTTTTCACCAGAAATAAAGATAGAGCTGTATGTCTGAATTTCAGATAAGTACATATGTTCCTTTGATCTTGAACTAGTCTAATTATAATGCTCCCCTCTTCCACCCTCCTACATCGGGTTTTTAGAAAAGAGAGTAATGAGGATTCCTCTCATCTCCTAGCCCACCCACAATTCACCCTTGACATGCTTCATTTGTGACTCTCTGGAGCTAAAATATTGGTTAAAAAATGGGAGGGAAGGTCCAGTGTCAGATTTCTTATTTTCAAGTCAGGGTTCTGTCACAACCTTGAGAGGGAAAATCTGAGGAAGCTAAATCTCTCTGGGAAATGCATTCAGGTCAATGAATTTATCCTATTAATATTTTGAGGGGGTGGGGGTTGGGGAATAAGGCAGTCATGTAGAAGAGATAGGAAATGCAATCTTCATATAAACTTAAAACTTTTTATATACTGTAAGAATAGTGTAGGACACAAATATTGTTTTCTCTTTTCAATTCTCATGAAATAGCTTCTCAGCAGATAGTATCACTTGGGTGACTTGGTCTGGGCTTGGAAGCTAAGCAGAATTAGGCCTTTGGATGGGAGACATTTTGAGCTGAATACCAGGCTTATAGATTATTCTGGGAAGATAAAAATATTGGAAGAAAGTCTCTGGAGATTCTCCATACAGATATTGGAAGAAAGCAATGACCAAATATTTCCATACTGCTGTTCTGACCCAGCCTTCACGAGCCCCACTCAACAGCCTACTCGTGAGGAGAAACCCCTTTTTATTTAGAAAGGCAGGAATACAAGGCGTTCACTGACAAAGCTCCAGGTCACACATCCTTAGGTGATTCACAAGCTGTAGCAGTCTCTGAGTTCCCCGCAGGAAGCCTCAATTAGCACTTCAATCCCAACACAGAGTCCTGACCAACCTGGTTAGTGGCAAGGAAATCCTGACAAGGAATCCGCTGGAGGGAACTCTTCTGGAGCATGACTGGATGTCTCCGACAACCATGCCTCCCACATCCCTCCTCCCTATATCCCAGCCAGGGAGGGGCTTGTTAATGTCTTCTTCTTTTCCTGGATAGCTGGCCCTCAGTCCTGCGTTGCTCTCCTCTCCGCACTTCTCTGGGCATATGCTCATCTATGATAGGGCCCAGCTGTTCCTCCCCCTCGCTCAGCTCAGGCCCCCAAAACAGCTGTCTCTCTGCCTGAGCATGAGTAGATGGGCCCTGCTCTGCATCTGGCTCAAATGTCTGCTCCTCAGAGCCTTCCGCCACCTCCAATTGTAACCCAAGCACCCCCTCCATCTCCTCTGACTCATTTGACTTGACTCCCATCTCTGCTGGCAGTCGACAAACCACAACAACTGTTGCTGAGGAACTGCATGGTTGTATCCATGAAGTCCTTAGGAATCAGGAGTGACATGAAAGATCCTCACTTTATTATTATTATTATTATTATTATTATTATTATTATTATTATTATTCATATTTCTATGCCACCCACTCTCCGAGGACTCTGGGCGGCTTACACCAAAGACAGTATACTAAATAGCATATTGTCCCCAACAATCTGGATCCTCATTTTACCCACCTTGGAAGGATGGAAGGCTGAGTCAACCTTGAGCCGGTGAGATTTGATCCGCTGATCTGCTGAACTAGCAGTCAGCTGAAGTAGCTGTAGTACTGCACCCTAACCACTGCGCCACCTCGGCTCTTTTAAAATAGCAAATACATTTGATTAATGAACCTATAAAACCCAGAGTACAATCTCTCTTAATTATCTAAAAAGGAATCATTTCTAACTCTATTTTTAACATTATATTTTATTCATCATTACCTGAAATGTAATTGGTGATCTCCACTCATGCCACAAAGTTCAGTACATTCAGACCTAATAAATTCAAGCCAACCTGAATATACTAAATATTTGGGCATAAGTGGAGGTTACCAATTACATTTATTTTAAGTAACAATATCTTATTTAATATATTTAAGACTCCCTTCTAATGGCAACCAGACCTTTTAGGACAGTGCTCCATCAAAATCAATGGAAAGGTATGCAGAATACAATTGTGCTGACATTGTCCTCAGAATTTTGTCAAAACACAATAAAGGATTGGTTTGGGTTGCCTATCATAAACAAGTATGAGAACTCATTGGTAGGTATTTTTTAACTTTCTAATTTGGGCTGAGAATGAATTATTGGCTCAAAGTTACCCAGCTATTTATTTATTTGTTTATTTATTTGTTTGTATCCCACCTTTATTATTTTTTACAAATAACTCAAGGCAGCAAACATGTCCAACAAACTTTCCTCCTCCAATTGTCCCCACAACAACCTTGTGAGATGTAGTGGACTAAAAGAGAATAACAAAGTCACCCAGCTAGCTTTCATGGATATATCAGGATTTGAACTCATGGTCTTCCACTTTCTAGCCTGGTGCCTTAACCACTAGACCAAGATCAAATTGACTCTCGAGGTCAAACTGGCTGAGGGAGAACCAGAATTCAGCTTCCCTACTTCTAATTCACATCTTTTAACCAAATTGGCTTTTTCAAATACACAACACACAAACAAATACACACACATACATATAGATTTTTAAGTTTTGTGATTGGATAGCTAGACTAGATACATAGATCTCATAAGACTTAAATATAGTTTCTCAGTGCCTTTCACAAAACCCCATGTTCTTGAAATGCCTGCACGTTTCCTTTAAGTTGCAATAATTATTGGAAATGCGCTGGCTGCATTGTTCATTTAGCAAAACCTTTCACGTTTCTCCTTTTCTTACGGCGACTCATTTTTCACTACAAAATAACATTTCATTTATTTACACTATCACTTAATGCTTTGGGAATTGTTCTCAAATCACTTTTTAATCCCACTCTCTTTTAAAGGTTATCAGGGAAAATCACAACCAGAGAGCTGTTAATGCTTAACAGAATCACCCTACACTCCTAAGTTTCACTGAATGGAACAGAATCTATTGCAGATACTACCCTCAAAATTGCAGGCACTCTGTGGGTTATGACCTCCTGAACATGTTTTTTTCCTCTATCTCATCCATTCTAATTTCCCACCCTCCATGGAGCATACACACAGGAAAATATTTGTGGTAGTGGTAGAAGGGGAAAAAAAGGCAACACTATTCGGTGAGTTTGTGAATTTACACTAATTTTAGATGAGGATGCTTCTAGCTATGAAAAGCGAGATAAAAAAGATCAAAATTTGCATATCAAGTCCTTTGTTTATCTGGAAACTATCCATCTACCACTACCACAAATATTCTAATGATATATAGTGCACTCTAAATTTGCAGCAATAATCCTAAACACTGTTATTCGCTTCACAGGTGATAGCTTTAGTTGATACTGGAAATGTTGAACATCTAATTTCAGACAGAAACTCCAGAAAGTATAAGATTGGCTCATGGAGTTTACATGAGAATAACTACACTTTTGGTCCAACATCTGTCCTACTATTTTCTTTAACAGATTTATTTTGCCCTCTGAGATGCACCTTAAATGGTGGTCCCAATTTAGAGTTCTTTCATTACCAGATCAATTTCTAGTTGTTATTGTAGCCATTGAGATTATAGGGGTGTTTTTTTTAATATCAATAAAACAGTATGATTGCTTGGCGTTATGATAGGTCATTGTGAAATTAGGAGAAATTAGGGTGGGAAGGATTTAAATTCTTGAATAAATGTCCAACATACAAGAATAGATTATCAAACAACAGATGTTGTCATAGAGTCTGTAGGGAGGGCAAGTTGACCTAAGGAGCATTGGGCATTACTGTGCTCACCTGGGATGTCATGACACAAGCACCAATGAGTGGAGCTCACACCCTGATGTCAGGCTGCACATTTCATTATTTTTATGTCATCATGGCTAGGAATGGATAATTATGAATGTTCTATACCCACCGGTGGAAGGAAAATCCATCTAGCTCAGTTCCAAACTGGGAGAAAGATGCTGGAAATAAAATGGAGGCTGATTGGATAAAAGGTCCATTTATTGATGAACAGAACCACCAGGGTTTGTGGTTCTGGTGCAGCTGACCAATTGGTTTGATGAGTACATGGATTTTTATAAGTTTCAGAAATGCTACTGGGGGGGGGTTGCCCGAACCGTTAGTAAAAAATGCTACTGGTTTGCCTGAACCGTTAGTAAAAAAATGCTTTAAAAAAGTTTTTAGAAAGGTTCTGACGATCGCGGGCACAACTGATTGTCACAGCTGATAGTCGGAACTTTTTAAAAACTTTTTTTAGTTAAAAAATGCTAAAAAAGTTTTTAAAAAAGTTGGCCGTGCCCACCCAGTCACATGACCCCCCCCACCAAGCCATGCCCACCAAGCCACACCCACAAAACTGGTAGAGAATTTTTTTGAATTTCACCACTGGTTAATCCTATTATGTCCTGAAAGGTCGTGTCCTGTTCTTCTTAATCCCATCATCCTGAAGCTGAAGGTCTTTTGAAGATAGGATGGCCCAGTCTTTCTTAATGGGCATAAAATATCTGCTGGGGGAGGGCTATTAAAAAAGACTGAGTCTGCTTTCTGTCTTTAAGAGCATGTATCTCCATTTCTCCCTTTGGGGGAATATAATATTCTGCCTTTTTAATATTTCCCAAAATATTTCATTCTTCTAGGACGGGGGGGGGGGGAGATGAAGGGGGGCTTCCCACACCACATATACATTGAAAGAATTATTCAAGGTAATGCCAATGGGTGGTGTCTTTCTGTACAGTATTAACTCCTGTTCCTAATATCACACTTGTCACAATTCTCCTAATTTTATTTGACTTTTTTTTAATGAAACACACATATAGATCAGTGGTGGGTCCCAATTTTTTTTACTACTGGTTCTGTGTGTGTGGCTTGGTGGATGTGGCATGGCTTGGTGGGTGTGACTTGGTGGGCATGGCAAGGGACAGATACTGTAAAATCTCCATTCCCTCCCCAATCCAGGGGAAGGTTACTGCAAAATCCCCATTTCCTCCCAAACAGCTGGGACTTGGGAGACAGAGAATAGATGGGGGCGGGGCCAGTCAGAATTTTTACTACCAGTTCTCTGAACTATTCAAACTTTCTGCTACCGGTTCTCCAGAACTGGTCAGAACCTGCTGAAACCCACCTCTGATATAGATCATGCAAGAATGAAAAGCTTTGCCTTGCCTGTATAACCTGCTTCTTTACCTAAGTGAAAGCAGAAAGAAAATGTTAGGAAATATTTTTAAAAAAAAAACAATGGTGGTTGATCGATGAATGTATGAGCAAGCAGAAGTAGCCATCAAAGAGGCATAATTTGTGAAGGGCCTTGATGAGTTTCCATTTCCTGAGAGTTTTGCAGTCAATAATAGACCAATTCCTTCTTTTTCCCCTTAATTGCATGGATATTGGGCTCAGTAGGTAGGAGAAATAACATCTTCAGCAGCTAATTAGCCAGAGGCCTTTGCCGTTTCCAGCCATACTTGAAAGTTCTTCAGATAGTTTTATGTGTGTGAGTGTGTCAGAATGTTGCTCCCGTAGCAACAAACTCTTGGATCTTACGTTTTCTGAAATAGGAAGATCTCGTCTCTGTAGATGTAACCTGAAGCTTGCTTGATGCTTGGTATAAAAAACACAATCCATTTAAACCAGCAACTCTTTCTAGATATTGTTTTAATGATCTGACCTTGCAGAATGCATGATTTGAGCATCTACATTTCATCCCATTTTCCCTCCCCAATCCTGCACCAACACCTGTTTGTTTTTTAACATTCTTCTTAATGATGCAATCAGGCATTTAAAAAAAATATTCAAAGAATATTTATTTTGGAGTACACTTTTGATAGTTGCACAATACTTCAAAGTCAGTTGCAAAAACAGGTTTCAGAGCATGCAGTGCAAGGAAAACATGGAATCTCTGACAATAGTGGAGGATAGGTACCATATTTTTGAACTGTCAGATAGCTTTAATATGGCTGATGTTCCTCAATCTTTTATATGAGAGCATATGCACCAAAGACAAATTCCTTGTGGGTGTCCAATCACCCTTGGCCAATAAATAATTCTATTCTAATTCTATTCTATATCCAACAAGTTTCACAGAAAAGCCATAACATGTGATTGAGGGCACATTTATTTATTTAACTTTTTGGTTGCCCATCTCCCCACAGCTTAACTCTGGAGGGCATTATGCAATTCTTCAGACTGTATTGAGGCGTAATGCAATTCTTCAGATTGTATTTGTATCTCTGCAATGTTTAATCATTTACGTTTATGAGCTGCCTAGTAATTTTACCATGACTGCTGAAGAACATATTTAGGCTCATGAAATTAATATTCTTTTTAGTTAGCTGCTCCTAAAAGAAATGCATTATTTATTAAAATATATTTAAGTTCCCGACAGTAGTATTTCACCAACCTAAGACAATTATTTGAGTGAAAGTTAAACATCTATTGATAGAATTTAATCACATGAGTACTTTCTGTGTTTTCTACTAATGTCTGTAATCCTGTGTTTCTTCTTTAGAAATGGTTTCTTCATGACTATCTGAAAATTTAATTAATAACGGCAATTGTCCTCTGTTGGCAGCTGAACATCACATGCACGCTTTGTCTTGATGCGAAAATATTCTCTTTTGCAGAATGTGATTGATCCTGTTTCTGAAGATGGCTTTTAAGCCTTGATCAACAATGGAATAAACTCTGGAGAATCAACACTGCCCAATCTGTGATCCTACACAGGAAAATTAAGTATATCCATAATATCTAAAATGGGGATTTACATAGCATTCAAACAATTTTATTTCTATTTTGTTAAGCACAGAACTAGCAATATTTGCTAATCACCTTACTATACCCCTTTATATTTAGGGCAGCCATTGCTAACACATGCAGTCTTCTATCTCAAAGTCATTCAGCAGTTGTTGGGGTTTTGTTTGTTTGGTTGGTTGGTTGGTTGGTTGTACCACAGCAATTCTCTTTCATGTCATAGTGGCTCTGATGTGTGTTTCTGTTTGTACTATTTCATGGCCTGCTTTGTGTAGTTCATCATCACTGCTAGGGACTCGTCAACACAATCAGGTTAGAGCACTGGTATTCAATGAATTAAGATAAGTGTTGAGGTAAGTTACAATCACTGCCTTTGTATTCCTGTAATGCCTCTATGACATAATAGGATTACATCAGAAATTATGAGTAATAGACTCTTTCTGTCGATAGTTTGTGATTAAAAAGTTGTTTTAAACACACACATATACATACATACATACATACATACATACATACATGCACACACATACATATACACTCAGAAGAAAATGCATATAAATCTTCAGAGTTATTCCTGATTCCTGAGGTAACAAGGCCATTGGATTGGTTTAATCATTCTCAATTTTAAACGCAATATTTATTGAAGAGATATTGTGAATAATTTCTGCATTGAAATAGCACTATCCTGCTTTTAATAGTTTTCTCTTTTTTTTTCTTCTCCCTTTTTGGGACAGGTAATGTGGTTAGGGGATCAGACTTGGTATGAGCCTTGAACAAAAGCCACATCTAGATATGGGGGGAGGGGGGGAGGGAATGTTTGGCTTTTAATGAGTAAATTAGATACACCAATTTCCCCCCAAATAATAAAAAAAAGCACCTAATTCCAATGTGTGCTATCTCTAGTCACTACATACACATTCTACATAACTGTTTTACCATTTCGGCAATCACTTAAGATCTTTTTTTTCCCTTTCTTTCTTCCATCAACCTTCAGACCAACTTCAACCACTAATTCAGGAAACGCTTAATTTGTTCATGTACTGACTGAACATTCAATATGGGGATCACCTCTCTCTGGAGAAAGGAATGAGATAAAAGCTGTTTTCCTCTTCAGAAGCTCTTGCTTTAATTCCACCTATCTCGTTTCTTTATGTCATCATTTGGAGAAATAACAAACTTATTTTTTTCTGAAATCTGAGTTCAGAAAAAATATATGAAAATTCAGGAGGTTAAATGCCATCACTTATTGCTTGGTTGGTTGTAGTGGCAAGCACATCTGCTTGCACACATACAAACTTTAAGGCCTGATGTTGAATTAATCAGGATTAACCAGTCTTGTCATATTGGTGTCTTTTCAGAATGGTGGAAATGTAAATCAAGAGGCTGAATTTATCACAAACTTCTAGTTCACTTTTTTTTCCTGTCTATCTCCCATAAGTGTCTCCAAAAGGCTATGCCTGCTCTTGTCCTACATAACTTAGTATAATGCAATCATTAATGGAAATTATATTCAAAGCATTTAAAAATATGTTAAAATAACATTTAACTGACAGTAATTATTTTAAATTTTATGAAGTGTCTCTTATACATGTCTTCAGCTTTTGGAAAAGAACATTTATGTTGTCATGAGAACATTAATTTGCATATTTCATATTGTATTAATAATTTGGGGGAGGGGGTTCTGTTATATGCAGTTAAGTTGACCTTTAAAAAATGGTTAGATTTCTTGAGTTATTCAAATTTCTGGGAAACAGATTAACTCCTTTCTAGCCATTGAGCCAACAAAGAGTTGTATATTAAGTGAAACACACATGCAGAATTTAAATCCAGAACAGAAGTTCTTGGGTGAACCGGTCCGAACTGGTAGCATTTCACCCCTGGTTTATACTCAGTTTAGCCAGATAGATCTTTCATTATTTCCAATCTGGGTAAACCCCCCTACCCACCCATTTTAAAGTGGCCAATAATTTCAAATCCTGTCTGAGCCTGAGGTTTCACATTCCTGCTTGTCCTCCACCTCACCTTCCAAGTCAACACACATATTCACACATGCACAACTCTAATCAACACACAACTAAGCCGCTACAAACCACCCTGCCCACAGGGACCCAACCACCCTCAATTTGCAGCTGTGCAATCATCTACAGGTCTCAGGGTGACTAAGTCCCGCAAGAGACAAAAAATGCCTAGATCAGGAGTCGGCAACCTTAAACACTCAGAGAGCCATTTGGACCTGTTTCCCACAGAAAAGGAAACACCAGGAGCCACAAAATTCTTCCCATGCTTGACTTATTTCCTGAGCAACCACAAAACTAGCATATATAGTTGAATTAAAGATTGTTTTTTCTTCTGAAACTTTTCTTTTCTTGGATTTATCCATGGTTGGTCGGTGGGTGTCAGTTGTGACGTATATTTTGAGTGACAGGGAGCTACAGCAGAGGGATGAAAGAGCCATATGTGGCTCCAGAGCTGCGGGTTGCTGACCCCTGGCCTAGATCTTCATTAAACACTCATTTTGTCTGTAAACAAACATTTTGTCTTTGATCATGACAAAGACAAAGAGGAGTATTGCTACTACATGCCATTCAGTAGTATGAAGCTGAAAATTCCAAGATGTTCTTTTATTCAGCTATGATTGAAAGTAATAGGTCAAGAATTATTGATTCTACAGATACAAAGTTTAATAGTCACTGGAGCCACAAAACCTCCGCTTTATTGTATCGTTATTTTAATGTTAATCAGTGAAAAGGTTAAAATTGTTATTAATAGCAAGACTCTGCCTTCAATTGGTTTCACAGATAATGGAAACATTTCTTTCTTTCTTTTTTTTAAAAAATGCCACTTAAAATAAGCTCCCTGCAACCTCTATGCAACTTTCTACAAAGTTCTCACGTGTATTTTCTGATCCTTTATGTACTTGTTATATTGCCAAGAGAGAAATCATCAGTGAAAGCAAATCTCTGACAGTGATTTAATGTTTTGGAGAGGATGCATAAATGCTTGATACTAAAAATGTCTTTCAGTTTAAAGAATAAACAAAAGTTTAATCAGGGCCAACAGATTTGATCTGCAAAAAACATGGATATAGAGAATTCTGATTTGTTGCTGCCATCTGGTGGTTTTCCAGATTTTTTCTACCCACAATTTTTTTTTCTTGCTACAAAGAAGATGTTGAATCTGCTATTTTTGAAGATAAACACATCATTAAAAGGTAGGACTACAAAGGAGTTGGATAGCAATATGAATATGATCAAAATAAATCTAAATGCTTTAAAGTCCCATTGGTTTCAAAGAAAATAATTTGACATTTGATTCGTTCTCTTATTTAAGCAGCTGGCACACTGCCACATTTCTACCTTCAAATCCATCAGAAAGAACTTTGAAACTAACCTGTGATCATCTTTGTTAGTTGCAGATTTCTGCTGACATGAAAAAGTGCTGAATACTATCATGTGTTTGCAAGTTTATTTCTTTCAGGAAAACACCATGAGTAAATTGGTGTTCACTTTCTCATCCTCCTGCTGCTTTGAGAATTTAATTGGATTTGCAGCATCACTCTTTACAATTCTGTACCATTTTAGCTGGGCATTCATTGCATTAAGCATTTTATTCAGACTGATTAAATGAGGCTGAATTTAATAAACAAACCCTGAACGCTACCTAAGCTCCAGCCAGTTTCAAACAAATTTCATAACCAATCAACCAATCAATTAATTAATCAATTAACAATCTATGTGGCAGAAGGAGAAATATGAGAATGATGCATTTAGAAAAAAGATATTAGAAATTTTAAGAATGTAGGATAAAGCTTAGTGGATATCTTAAGCCCAGGAACTGGGTCTCAGAAAGAAGCAACCCAACAAAAATCAGGCTGGCCAGAAGCACCACCAAAATTCAAGGAAGAGTTAGAAATAAATCTATCAGTTCCCTTAGTTCCCTTGACCCCAAATCAGTAGTGGGTTCCACTTACCTTCACTACCGGTTCGGAACCGGGAGCACGCATGTGCAGAGCGTCCATGATGACATCTGAGCAGGTGGGCGGAGCCTCCTGCCGCCACCACTACCAGTTCACTTGAACCGGGGCGAACCGGTAGAAACCCACCACTGCCCCAAAGGATGTAAAACACTAGCATGAAGATCTCTACGTGAATGTAAAAGTTGTAGAGAACCAAACCAAATCTTATTCTAAGATATAAACCATGCATTTAGCTTAGCTTATTGTGTTATGGTACATGCTAAAATTTTGATGTTCTCTATTTTATCATTCCTGCTCTTCTGTGGCATAATCATCAGTTTCTAGCACCGACCACTCAAAATATACCACAGAGATAAGGAACCCTAAAATGGCATGGCTTTAGAACAAAAGTAAGCTCTGTTAAATTACATGGAGTAGGAGGTAAATGTATGAATGCTATTGACATCATGAAACCATATTTAGTAGAATGCTATATATAGATCTACATAGACTCTACCCCAAATAAGGACTACAGGGTCATAAAAAGGGAGTTTTTAATATATGGATCTTCCTTATAATGGGATAAATCACCTGATTTCTGAAAATTGCTCTATAGAAATTCTCTTATGAAAAAACTCCTAACATTTCATTAAGTATGCCACTGCAGTATCACTGTAAACCTATTTTGCTGAATGCTTTACATATTTAAATGAAGAACTGTCATTCAGTAGTGGTACTCTTCTTTCAACATCTGAGACCGTCCAATGCAATATTGTATCTGCTATGAAAATTAGGAAGCAAATTCATAACGTGTGAAAAAGTATTAAATAACAACTAAATCTCTTTGTGTACCACTTTCTGGCAAAAGTGATTATATGTGTGTGTGTGTGTGTGTGTGTATTACATCAATCTTGCCGGAAAGTGCTACATAGAGAGATTTAATTTTGTGTGTGTATGTGTGTGTGTATGTGTGTGTACATATCTGCCTCTATATTTATATCAGTGTTCTAGATAGAGCAAAAGAGATTCTATCATAGAATTTCTTATAACTTTTATTTTTGCTGAGATGCATCACTGATTTTTCCATTTTTCTCTTTCTTCCAAACATTCTTGTTAGTTTACAAAATATATCATGGAAAGGCTTAATTTGTATTGTTCTTGTTTTTTTCTTAAGAACTTAAGAGCATTTGTATCATTTGGAATACTGGAAAAATATTTTCTGTAAGTCAATACAAACTTCCTTTCTTGAAGCATTTTTTGCGGTAAACTAAGCAACTTCAAATCCATTATGTCTAATCTTAATATTTATACAATATTTATAAGCCACACTGATTGACTAGCCCCCAAGTTGTTAGGGCACCGACAACACAATCATATACAGGTTGACACAGGCATATGGCTCACTTAATTCAGGGGAGATTATTCCCAGGCATCCATTTACATGAAATTAAATGTTACAGAACTCAGTGGGGCTTATTTCTGAATGGAGGTGTACTTAGTTTATAAATTATAATATCTGGTTTGGAAATATTGTGCAATACACTTGAACGTCAATGGCTAGATAGATACAATTCGCTAGACTGAAATCAAGAAAACCACATTACAGACACAGCATAGAAAAAATAAATAGTAATATGCCCAATAATGGCAGGCAAATAATTGTTTTACCATTCTAGATAATGAACTTTTTCCCATTCAGATTAGTAGATCAGAGGGAGGGAAATGTATAGGTGCACATGCGCTTAAGCCTAAAGGATTTTTCTCTTTGACATATAGGATATTGCAGAAATGTAAGTACCTGGTTGCTTAATCTGTATTTTCTAAATAAATAAATAATAAAATTGGATCAACCTCCCAATCCAAAAACGCAATTAAGCAAATAGGAGGACATTTTTTTAAAAAAAAAAAAACCATTGAGAATCTTGGTTTCACTTAAAGTAATACTTCATGCATTAGCTGAAACATGAATGATTGTTAGTTTAATATTATTTATCATTAGTGAAAAAAGCATGTATCTTATTTCAATTTAAGATTAATTACAGTATATCTATAGTCTGGACAAAATTCAGTTCACCCTAAAGGGTAGCAAAAGTTTCCAACCTATCTTTGTAGATGAAGAATCCCAACTGAAATAAAGTTTTCATTAATCAAAGAATATTTTTCCCTCCATGTTACATTGCTTAGATATAGCAACATTTGATTGGAACAGCTTTAAGAGAAGGGTGATTGGTCTCTGGTTTGCACCAATGGTGAAATCCATTTTTTTTTACTACCGATTCTGTGGGCGTGGCTTGGTGGGTATGGCTTGGTGGGCGTGGCAGAAAAGGGATACTGCAAAATCCCCATTCCCACCCCACTCCTGAGGGAAGGATATTGCAAAATCTCCATTCCCACCCCACTCTGGGGCCAGCCAGAGGTGGTATTTGCCAGTTCTCCAAACTCCTCAAAATTTCTGCTACCGGTTCTCCAGAACCTGTCAGAACCTGCTGGATTTCGCCCCTGGTTTGCACTGATGGAAACTCCTTGTTAAAATGTCTTCCTTCCTGATGAAAAAAACAAAAATTTGGGGAGTAGAAGTGTATGTATGTATGTATGTATGTGTATATATATATATATATATATATATATATATATATATATATATATATATATATCCATATCCATATCCATATCCATATCCATATCCATATCCATATCCATATCCATATCCATATCCATATCCATATCCATATATATTTGTAAGCTTTCAATTTGAGTCATCTGCTTCCCTGTACCAGATTCCATGGTATTTAACAACTGAGTGATTTATCGGGAGGTGCAAATAATTACAGCAACGGAGCAACTGCATTGGTCCTGCAAAGCCTGAGAAATTCTCTCTGGAAACTTTCCTAAAGTTACCATTGAACTAAAATTCTTAATGTAGAAAAAATATGGAAATTATCAATTTCAAGATGAATTTTATTTATTTATTTATTTGATCCTGTTCAGCCAAAGTCAAAAGTTTCATGGAATATTTAAAAAAAAAAAACATGATACAAACAACAATACAAACAACAACTAAACATGAAACTAGGATCTCTGAATACACTCCATCTTTAAATGTCTATGGAGATTCTCAGTCATTCAGATCATAATTGTCCCAAAAGTGCTTTTTCAAGAGACAACTGAACTTTCTTGTTTTTTTCTTTGAAGACGTTTCGCTTCTCATCCAAGAAGCTTCTTCAGCTCTGACTGGATGGACGGGAATGGAAGGATTTATACTCCTTGCAGATAGCTGGTCATTTGGATTATTTTTAACTAAAAGGAAAAATGAACAATGATTCCCTGTTCTTAGATGAGAAGTGAAACGTCTTCAAAGAAAAATTAGAAAGTCCAGTTGCCTCTTGAAAAAGCACCTTTGGGACACTCCATCTTTAGTTCCTTATGAAACATGATTTAACCTGAACTCTACTGGCAGCCTGTTCTTCCATTGTAAGGCTGAGTCTTTTTGCCCACTGAACCATTGAAAATGTAGACTCAGCAACAGTTTTTATCTCTGTTTGGACTGATGGCTCAGGGCACTAGTAGCTGAAGGAAATGGTTCTGCAAATATCTATTATAGGCACGTTTTGAGATTGTAGGATATTCTCTCTATTTAGGATTATCTTCTTTCCATTTCTCCCCATCATTTCTTCTCCCTATGGGGACTATAGATTTGGCATTTGTAATGTGTACCCCTCCCTCCATTTAAAATTAAACTTTAAATCTCATTCTTGTTTTTTTTTCTGATAAAGTTTTATTTTACTTCCAAAGTTAAAATACAAACGTCAACAAAAAGAAACAACAAACAAAGCAAAAACTAAACAAGACAAAAATGTGCAAGAAAAAAAGCAAGGATTCACATATATTGCCTCCCCTAGTTGAAACTGATTAATATATTTCAACAACAATAGTTTCCTCCCCCTTGCAAAACAGGTCTACAATTTATAAACTTCTACAGCTGTACTTATTCAGCTAATTTAACCCACCATATTTTTACTGTAAACATACAATCCACTGTTAACAGGTGAGCCCAACAACAAAACTTAAGTTTAAAGCCCTCGGTTAACAATCTATTATTGTCTATGGAGATTCTCAGATATCCAGGTCATGGTTGTCCCAAAGGTGCTTTTTTCAAGAGGCAAGTGGACTGTCTATTTTTTCTTTGAAGATGTTTCACTTCTCATCCAAGAAGCTTCTTTAACTAGGTGTTGAAGATGCTTCTTGGACGAGAAGCGAAATATCTTCAAAGAAAAAACAGAAAGTCCAGTTGCTTCTTAAAAGAGCACCTTTGGGTCAATCTATTATTGTATTTCACATGCAGAAATCCACAACAGTTTCTAATCTACTTTAAATCTCATTCTGTTTTATTCCAATTTTCTCAACTTTTACAAACAGATGTGCTACCCTAAAATATAGAGCCTGTTTAAAGTAGCTGTCAAGGCATCAGGTTAAAAATGGGCAGACTGTGAGTTCTAATTTGGCCTTAGGCACAAAACTAGTGAGTGACCCTGGGCCGGTCATTCCCTCTTAGCCCTAGAAAGGAGGCAGTGTCAAACCATTTCTAAAATCTTGCCACAAAAACTCCAGGGACAGACTGAAAGACATGAAACAAAAACCCTAAAGCATATTTTAAAAATTAAATATGTTTCATGAGATTCAGAATTGTATGACCACAGGAAAAATAAAAATACTGATGGAACTGTTTATAACATGAGAATGTAGCCACTTCAGTAAACATTATGCTCAAATCTTTACTTTTTAGCATTTATTAAGTAAATCATGCAAATGAAATATTTTTTCCTGGTTACAAAATGAAAAGCATCATTTGAAAGCTGTCTTTTGTCATTATTGTTATGTTGTTAGAATGCTGTGACTAGCAATCCTGAAGCCCCTTTGTCACCTCGATAGCCTCCACTCCTTAACTCTTGAGAGAAAACTTCACACATCACAGTATGAGTGTGACTTGGCACACTTTCCAATCAGATTAATGAAAATGTGCAAATTGGCATTGTGACCTGCTGGCAAAAGACACACTTTCCCTTCTGACAGAGAAGATGCACAGCTTGTCAAATTTGTTTTCAGAGACACAACTAAGGAAATGGATAAACAATGGCACTGGTTGGATAGGTGGTGACTGATATACCCACATAGCAGTAATAATATAAAGGACACAGCAATATTGCTATGAGGCCACTTCACACATTACAGGTGTGCTGTTTATTGATTTGCATGTTTATATAGCATGCCATCACATCTCCTCTTTGCAATTCAGAATGTGTAATTTAGAAATCATTGCATTGTATAAGCCTGAGGAAGTAACTATTGTGCCTCCCTCTTGTGATCAAGGTAAGTCTGAATGAGAAAGACAGATGACAATGAACAACGATTCCCTGTTCCAAATGACTTTATGTACAATTAGTTAAGATTGAAGTGTGCCCCTGAGACCCCACATCCCAATGGAGTTCTTAATAATGATAAAATAAAGCTTTGGAAATCCTTAGACTAACTACAGTATAATACTGCTTTTTCCAGTGGCTGAATTCACAGGAGTCACTTCAAAGAAAGTCTCAAATTGGTAAAACTACAATAATCAAACTGAGATAAATAGAGTCATGAAAAGGTTGGCAAAGGGACAGTTCTGTTGGATATTACAAAGAATTGTTAGAAGGAAGGAAGGAAGGAAGGAAGGAAGGAAGGAAGGAAGGAAGGAAGGAAGGAAGGAAGGAAGGAGGGAGGGAGTGAGTGAGGGAGGGAGGGAGGGAGGGAGGGAGGGAGCTACTGTTAAAGGTAGTATTTAGCTTCCAGCTGCCTGCAATTACTGCGAGTTCAGTTCTCACCAGGCTCAAGGTTGACTCAGCCTTCCATCCTTTCTAAGGTAGATAAAATGAGGACCCGGTTTGTGGGGGCAACAAGCTGACTTTGTATAAAATATACAAAAGTATGAAGGCTATTGCTTAACACATTGTAAGCCGCCCTGAGTCTCCGGAGAAGGGCGGCATATAAATTTTTAAAAAAAGAAGAAGAAGGAAGGAAGACATAATAAATGACATAATTAACTGAGATTCATTAAAAATAATTTCTTAAGACCCTAACATCCAAATTAAACAGTTCTTTCTGATGGTGTTAGGAACAGAATAGGATTTGGCCACTTTAGTTGAGCTGTTCCTAGACCAGTCCTCATCTTTCGGATTACCTAAACTCCCAGTGAGAAAGGAGTTATTAGCTCAGAGCAGCACCTATTTAAAAGCATCAGTATACCAGTATACAAACACTTTTCAGAAGCTTCATTCAGGCCTGGAATAAATCTCCAAAATTGTTACATTACTATAGCTTCCTTCCAGCACTCTGGAAGTTTCAATGTTGGGCCTTAGTTGTGTTAAAATTGCAGGGTAAAACATTATTAGAATCTACTCTACTCTACTCTACTCTACTCTACTCTACTCTACTCTACTAATCCTAATCTAATCTAATCTAATCTAATCTAATCCTATCCCATTCAATATTTAATCTGTAAAGAAAGGCCTGTAAAAGATATCTCTTTTGCAATGGTTCAAGATCTTACATCAGTCTGCCAGCATGTTTAAATCAAGGTTTCTCTGCAAATACTTTTTCAAAACCAAACAAGATCAGAGTTTTGGTTAAAGGAGAACTGACATAAGCAGCTCCAAATCGCAGGATTTACATGAAATGAAACAATAACAGATCCTTCTAAGCGGACACCCAGATCTTGAGCGCGTAGAACTTGATTTAATACCTTCTTTTAATTTAATACATCCAATAGGAATAGTGATAAGCCATTGACTGAAATCCTATATATTAAATTGATTTTACAGATTGATAAAAAGACTAAACAGTAGAGAACTCAACATCTTAACTTTCTGAAGAATACTCCAAGAATTTGGTCTCTTTAAAAGAAAAACAAAAGGAAAATAAAGTTATCCCAATAGCAACATAATCCAGATAGTCCTGAATTTACAACAATTCAATTGGTGACTGTTCAAAGTTATAACGGCTATGAAAAAAGTGATTTATGACCATTTTTCACACTTACAATCATTATAGTATCCCCATGGCCACGTGATCAAAATTCTGACGCTTGGCAACCAGCTCATATTTATGACAGTTGCAGTGTCCTAGGGTCCTGGGCAGGGGTGAAATGCTCCCGGTTCGGACCGGATCACCCGATCCGGTAGCGATGGAGGCGGGTGGTTCACAGAACTGGTAGCAAAAATCCCTCCCCTCCCCATGCCCAGCTGAGCCGCGCGATCATCAGAGGCTTTTTTTCTTTTAAATGCCTCTGACAATCCAAGCTGAGTTGCCTGATCGGCAGAGGCTTTAAAAAGTCTTTAAAAAGCCTCTGCCGATCAGGCAACTCAGCTTGGATCGTCAGAGGCATTTAAAAGAAAAAAAAGCCTCTGCTGATCAGGCAACTCAGCTTGGATCATCAGAGGCATTTATGTCTCTGACGATCCAAGCTGAGTTTGACGATCCAAGCTGACGATCGAAGCTGACGATCCAAGACAATGCCTGACGATCCAAGCTGAGTTGCCTGATCGGCAGAGGCATTTAAAAGAAAAAAAAGTCTCTGATGATCAGGCAACTCAGCTGGGATCGTCAGAGCCTTTTGAAAACATTTTTTTACAACCTCTTCGCTGAAGAGGTTGTAGAAAAAATGGTTTTAAAAGTTTAAAAAAAATTGGCCACGCCCACCCAGTCACATTACCCCCACACCAAGCAACGCCCACAGAACCGGTAGTAACAAATTTTAGATTTCACCACTGGTCATGGGACTCACCTTTTGCAACCTTCTGACAAGCTAAGTCAATGGGGAAGCCAGATTCACCTAACAACTGTGGCAAGAAATGTTGTAAAATAGGGCTCAATTCACTTAACAACTGTCTCATTTAGCAATAGAAATATTGGGCTCTGTTGAGGTCGTATGTTGAGGACTACCTGTATATCTATCTTACTTAGGGAGTCCTAACTAATCCACTCACAAGACTGTCTCTATTTTAAGTTGTGCTAATTGAACTTTCTGGGAAACTTCACCAGTGCCTGGAGACATTCTAAAGGCAGGGGATCACAATAGTAAAGTCTTTTAACATCAAATAGAATCGGAATTGGTGCTGTATGCATTGGAGGCTGTCTCCACGTAATAGCAAAAGGACAAGATGTTTCTTTTGACTGGTGCTTCTATTATCGCTTTAAAATATTCTATATTCTTAAAATAGACCCTCTCTTTCAGCATCTCATTACAGCAAATCATAAGACTGACAGTAGCATTATATTATCCTGAGCCTAAATCAACAGGGAGGGAAGTTCCTTTGATTAATGCACACAATATTCTGAAATATGTCACCTTGGAACCACAGAAAATTCGAGTTAAGCTGGATGCCCAGGAATGAAAAGAAAAGGCACTTATTTTGCAGCAAATGTAAAATTTCAAGAGTGCAAACACAATTTCTCGTAGAACATTCAATTCTAGAATGTGGCTTTCATCAGGAAAAAAAAAAAACAAACAAACCAGCACCTGCTGTTGTCACAATTTTCATGTACAATAGGTAGCTAAGTGACTGAAACTAGACACTGTATAGCCATTAATCTGGATACAAATAATGCCAAGTGTATAAATGACTCAGGTTACTTTACTGCATAGTATTTTGACTCAACAGAGAGTGACTGGGTGTCAAAAGCCTTTATCGTTCATTCACCTCTCTAACAAATGGATATAAATCACACATAATAAAAACTCACGCTATCCAGACACTCTGCCACAAACAGTGTAATAAATGCCTTTTTATGATAAATGTTTACCATAGAATGAAATGGTCAATTTCTCTAGAAGGTGTCTGACAATGCATCTTTTCATATCCCTAAAATGAGGAGAGATCTCAAAGCAAAAAGGAAAGCAATTTACTCAAGAGAGACAGCAATACTTTCCAGATGAAAGCAATAGAGATTTATTATTGTTATTATAGTTGGTTTTGACATTTTTGTCCACCTATCGGATCCTTCCCAAGGACCTCGGATAGACAGATGGTGATGTTTAATAATTTTAAAGATATTGCAATCTGTAAGCTATTCCAAGTAAAGCTCCCTTTTGCAATTGCAATTTTCAAGTGAAGGGTGTTCAAGTGGGGCAACCAGGGTTCCTATTACTATTGGTACTATTTTGCTTTCTTTTGCCATAGTCATTCTATATCTATTTGCAGGTCTTTATATTTTGTGATTTTTCTCCAGTTCTTTCTTTCTCTTCTCTTCTGCTGTCTCCAGGTATTGCATCATCCATTATCCTGACATTTTTTTTTAATCTTTCTTACGAACAATGATTAAGGCTGGAGTGTTGTGCTATTATGGTCATACAGTCAGCCAGATGTCTAGACTGGATTTGGCATTTTTATCCACCCATCCCAAGGCCCTGAGATAGACAGGTGTTGTTGTTTGGTGGTTTTAATGTAATTGAAGGAGCCTATTACTATTGGTACTACCTTTGCTTGCTTTTCTCACAGTTGTTCTATTTGCAAGTCTTTGCCATTTTTTTTCCAGATCTTTTTCATCTGTTTTGTTCTCTTCAGGTACTGTTGATATGGTTGGTTGCATAGTCAGCCAAATGTTTGGATTGGTTTTGCATTTTTATCAACCAATTGAGTCTTTCCCAAGGACCTAGGATAGGCAGATGTTGATGTTTGATTATTATTAATTAGTAATTATTAGTACTATTGTACTAATAAAATAAAATTCATTACTACTACTAATTACTACTATTATTAAATAGTAATTATTATTCACTACTATTATTTATCTATTTACAACAATGTGAAATCATAGCTACCAGCTCTTCAGCTGGTTTTGGCTTTCATATGCAGATTTTTTCTCAAGATCCTAGCATGTCATAATATACTGACGTAATATATGTGCACATCCAAGCAGCATAGCTTTTTGCAATTGACTGTTGGAAATTTTATCAATCAGCAGATTTCTAATTGCCATCCAAGATTTTTTGATACAGTAATCAGTGTACTGATAATCACTGGGACCACCATGGTTGTTATACTATAATCTTTCAACTTTCAGATCTTGATACTTTTGTGATATTCTTCAATTCTTTGTCTTCTTTTCTAATATTTTCTTCTTTTCTTTGGTATTGCCACATAATATATATATTTTCTTTTCAACCACAATTATATGCAGTGTGACTTTACCAGTCTATCTTTGAAAATCCCACATATTTTAACCTGCTCATTTTCATTGACTTTTTGAAGCCTTCCCACCAATTTTTCATTACTGGTACATGATATTTTTTACAAATATTCCATGAATCATTTTAGTGAGTTTACTATGTCATTCTTTAAAATCAGTTTGTGTGATCTTATACAAGCTGAGTATATGATTTATTGTTTCTTCCACCCTTTGCACAATCTGCACTTTGAATCATTTGACAATTTTTGAATTCTGGATTTCATTGCATTAGTCTGAATAGCTTGCTCTTGAGAGCCAAAATCAAGCCTTCAGTTTCTTTTTAATGTTCCTTTTGTAAACCATTGCCAGATGTTGTCTTCGTTCTTTTGTTCTTTTTTTAATACTTTCCTTTCATTTTTTGTAGCTTTTGACCATGTAATACTTTTCCTTGTCAGAATTCTGTTCTTGTTTCTATTACATTATTATTTTAATGGGAAAATGCCAGATAGTTTCCGTTAAAAGATTCTAGTGCATTACAAAAGGCAAGTACATCTTCTCTATTAAATGCAAAGAACAATAACAGAATAGTGCAGTGGCAGTGTAGGCATTTCATTTTAGCCATTTATGGATTTGATAGGAACACTGGCATTCACCACCATTCTCTTCATTTGCATTTTTTGCATTTAATAGTTATCTATCAGAAATAACATGCACTTATTTTTAATCTTCACGCAAATTAGATTATAGTATATGTAATAAATTCACATATGTAAAATTTGTAACATGTATAATATTTACATGTAGTAAAATCTGAGGTTTTTTTAAATGTAATAGTCTTACATGAAATTCTGTATATGGAATGAGTGATGTAACTATTAAAATCACATTTCTACTACATTCCAGGTAGCTTGAGTCTTCTCGGCTCCCAACTAACTATATGTTTCCATCCCTCCATTGATAGAAAAAGATCATTCAATTGGTAAGCCTCTGAGTATACTCGTATTGTTTTTCTGGATGCGCCTGTTTAAATCTAGGATGTTTCTTTTAGTGTGAATTTTAAAACTGCAGTAAAATGATTCAAAGCACTCAATAATTTTATTAACAAATCAATTTCTTCTAAAATGCAGTGCAGCTAATGTACAAAAATATATACAAAGAAATTAAAAATGCAACCCTGACTATGACTGATAAAGAGAGCTGAAATACAGCTTGATGTACTTTGAACATCTTATCCGTGCACTCACCTTTTTTTCTTCTGAGGCATAAAAGTACTTCTGTTCAAGGACAAAGAGTTCAGAGTTTTCTCAGTTCATGAATTTGGAATAGAGAAGTAAAGTTTAGTTAAATGCATCTTGCTTGAGGCAGAGCTGGCCCTGTGCGAACATTCACATCTCCTACGGTTTCATAGACAACTAGGCTAAACTGCATCTGCTTTACAAGCACAGCTCTGGGCTTTGTTACATAGGTACTACTGAGACCTAGTCATAGGACAACCTTTTCACAATTTCCTAGATTCAAAAACCACAATAATGATTCCGTTTAATTGCACTAGGCTCCTGCAATGTAAACAAGAGAGTCTGAGAAGTTGATCTTATAGAATTGTTTACTTAGAAAATCCTGGAGGACTCTGGACAAAGCTGATGAGTTCCCCCCAAGCCATATGCTTCTTATTTCTCTATAACTGAGGAGTGCAAAATCACTGAGATATGGGCAAGGGTTCATTTCACCACCCCATTTTGGCTCACTAATTTCATAGTCTCTTCAGTCTTGAAATGAACAAGAAGATAGATACTTTTGTTACTCCTTGTACTAACGTTGTGTGTTCCTCACTCACAAAAACCCATAAGTCATAACTTAAAATTGAAGCTAATTGGTTGCATTTGTGTCCATTCGTTGATGGAACATTATCTATTAGTAGAAAAGACTAAGGAATCATTAATTTCCTATACTGTTCCTCTCAAGCTTCCATCTGCTGCAAAGGACTTGATGGAGTTGACATAATAACTCAGTACCTAGATACTGTTCAGGTATGGATGGGGAGAAATAGTCTTTGGCTCAATCCTAAATGGATGTGGCTGTTTGGGATCTCTGGGTTGGGGATGTTTCCACCATTGGACTTGGATGAGGTTGTACTTCCTCATTTAAGATTGGAGCACAATCTGGGCTTCGTCTTAGACTTATAGCTACTACTCAAAGAGCAGATGATAGCTGTGTCCAGGCAGTCCTTTGTATGGTGTGTCTTGTGTCTGGGAATACTAGTCAATGTTTCACTTTTGTACTGTGTTTTATTTCAATCCTACACAGTTTGATATGTAGCTGACATTTGGGAATTACAGGCAACTTCATTTCAGCTTTAACAGCCTCTGGCAACAAACCTGGGCAGAATGTATATTATGACATGCTTCCTAAATATGCAGACCACATATTATGACATACTTCCTAAACTTCCAAATGTTCACTTGTTAATCCCATAAATGAACAAGTTTTTTTATAAAATATTTTGATGAAATGAGATATGTAATGCCAAGAAAAATCCAGCAAATGATGTGAGTCACCATTTACACAAAACTTTTGAAACGTCTACTAGTTTTAGACCATATGGATTTAAGAATTTCCAGATTCAAATGTTTCAAAAGTACATAAAAATTGAAAATGTGGAACGTATGTGTCAATCTCTGTCTTTTTTATTTGGCATGAAGAAATCTGAAATACTAAAGACAAAGCAAAGAAACTAAAGATTGATTGTAATCTTTAGTTCCTTTTAGTACCCTCTGGTGTTCAATATTTAAGTCTTATATGTTTTTTTTAGAAATAATTCAGAATAAAAGCATTTTTCCATGGAAAGGATTCCTTATAATTAATTCCAAAATCATATTTCAATTGTACCCATAGTCCGTTTGCAACTTTTTAAACATAGAATTTTAATCATTTTTTTGCTGTTCATTTTTTTTAAAAAAACTGTCCTTAAATTTATATTTAATACTTCTTTCACTAAGAATTGAAAGAAACTGTTCTGTGTTTTCAGACTTGTTGAACCAAAGATATCTAATAAATTAAGAGCAGTTAACAAGCAATTTCCAAAAGTGTTCAGAAAAGGAAATATGCAAACCCAGAGTGTTTTTGAAGGCACTGACCATGATTTGAACAAAAAGACGACTATTCTCTCAGCTCCCAGAGCAATAAACCCACCACAGACCATTGTCTTGTGATATACTCATAAGAAGCAACTCTCTGGAGAAATTTTGGGCAATCTCAAATTCTCTCCTTGTCCATGGAGGAGTTATGAAGAGCTAGTCCACTCACCAGCTCTTCATTCTACTGCAGTTCTGGTCTGATTTTTGTGGTGTTATTTTCAGTCCACCATTTCTTCACCTGAAGTCAATACATGCCAATTCTTGAATATGTTTGGTGTCTTGATGTGAAAAATAGAGTCCCTAGCTTCTCAATTTTTTGGTCTTCATGCATCCATCAAAGCCAATGGATCAGTGGTGAAATCCAATTTTTTTTTACTACTGGTTCTGTGGGCGTGGCTTGGTGGGTGTGGTGTGGCTTGGTGGGCATGACAAGGGAAGGATACTGCAAAATCTCCATTCCCTCCCCACTCCTGGGGGGAGGATATTGCAAAATCTCCATTCCCACCCGACTCTGGGGCCAGCCAGAGATGGTATTTGCTGGTTCTCCAAACTACTCAAAATTTCCACTACTGGTTCCCTGAACTGCTCAAAATTTCCACTATAGGTTCTCCAGAACCTGCTGGATTTCACCCCTGCAATAAATCTATAAACTGGAAAAAAAAAACAATCCTGGGAGCTTTTGTCCTTTTTATCTCTTTTTATGTTAAGATTTGTTTAAATTTGGGAGTAATATTCCATTCCTGTTTTCAATAATAATTATTTTACCATTTATAATTTATATAAGCTTTTGGAAAAAATATTTGATTAAATTGTTTCTTGTTTCTATTTGAGTCATAAATGGAAGCCGATATTAAAGTTTTCTCTTGTTTGAATTTCAGAATTAAATTCTGCTCTAATAAGTCTAATAAAAAATAAACTGTTATTTATGGAATTCTATGGATTTTTTAAACAATACCAGGTACCCCAAAAATGATGATTCTCTGAGATAGTGAACTATATACCTATTGATCTGCAGAGATCATTACTATCCTGGTCAGGCAAACCCAAATCATTCCATTCCAGCAAGAATGAAAATGCAGATTCCCATTTATCTGAGACATAAACTAGATAGTTTATCAACTATCTAGACTCAACTAGATAGTTGAGTCTAGTTTCTCAACTCATAGAGAAAGTGTGCCTATTGTAATCTTATATCTTATGCATTGAGTAGTGACATCAGAACATATGGCCTTACACTCTGCCTTGAATTACTAGGATGAGAAGCAAAAAACATAGTGCCATGATGGTACCAATATTATCAGAATCAAACAAGTCTGCCTGTATGCCATTAAATGTCTTTCTGTTCTTCAACATGACACGGGTTTACACATGTTTTCTAAGTAAGAATCATTAAATTGGGTCCATTTTTTAAAAAAATTGATTTATATGCCGCCCTTCTCCGGAGACTCAGGGCGGCTTACAATGTGCTGAGCAATAGCCTTCATTCTTTTGTATATTTATACAAAGTCAGCTTATTGCCCCCACAACTGGGTCCTCAATTTACCTACCTTAGAAAGGATGGAATGCTGAGTCAACCTTGAGCCTTGGCGAGATTCGAACCTGCAGTAATTGCAGGCATCTGATCTTAATAACCAGCTTAAAAACAGGATGCCTTAGACCACTGTACTACCAAGGCTCTGTCCATTGACTGATTTCTGGCTTTAGCTTATAACTATAGATGTGCTGCAGCATCAGGATGTTGATACTTTTATTCCTACAAAAAAAAAAGTTTCATTTCTTCTATTAATCTTTTTTCCTTTCTCATGCCTGTAGAATTTTTTTCTTCTGAATTTCCACTAGAAAAACAAGTTTGTTCTATTAATCTATCAACGACTACTTTCCCTTAGCTTTTTCTTGGGGTGAGGAGGGAAAGGAAGATTAATACAAATAATTCTGTCAATTATTTCTAAAGGTAGATACCATAGCTTTAGTACTTACCTATGACTGAATTCATTATAAACATTAGGATTTAAATTATTCATTTCTTTGATGTTTTCTTTTACTACACTTACAGATTATCTATAATAACCATTTGGGTAATCATAAATTAATACAAGAAATGAAAGAATATGCAGCCAAGTATAGGTCTCTTTCTTGAATAGAACTAAGCATTTGACATACAAAAGAGTATTGGATGCATCCATAAATTGTGCTAAAACACACTATTAAAGTCTCATATCTATGAATCAGATGCTTTGATTAGTAAATTGTAGTTTATGCTTCCCTGTTATATGTGACCACAGCCACAGACACTTTCAAAACACTTTGCCCAATATAAATGTTAATCCCATAAAATAATAATAACCATAAAAACTGTAATTATATTTTAGGACAAGGGGGGAAAAACCCACCATTCTTTGTTTTTACATTCATCCCGATGTGAAGGCAGATAAATAGTTTAGCTTCTGGCAAGATATTATCTTGCCAGAAGCTGGACTATATACACACATTCTGACAGAGAGATGTTCACAGAGAATGGGCTCCAACATGAGTCTGAAAGCTCTGAAAACTAAACCTCTGGTCCTGGTGAGTGATCCAGATTGGATTCTACAACATTATCCTGGGACACATATACTTCCCTTCATTTGTAAGATATTTCCTGTTTAAAATCCTTATTTTATTATATAAATTCATCTCTCTCTTTTTCTCTCTCTTCCTCTTTCTCTCTCTCCTGTTTAAATCCAATCTATTTCACAAATACTTCATATAGTATAGCTCTTTATGAAGACAATAATTACAAATTTGTCACCTCACGCCTGGATTACTGTAATGCTCTCTACATGGGGCTCCCCTTGAGAAGCACCCGGAGGCTCCAACTGGTCCAGAATGCGGCCGTGCGGGTGGTGATGGGAGCAATGTGGCGCTCTCATGTAACCCCCCTCCTGCGCGAGCTGCACTGGCTCCCGGTGGTCTTCCGGGTGCGCTTCAAGGTTTTGGTTACTATCTTTAGAGCGCTCCATGGCTCAGGACCAGGGTACTTACGAGACCGCCTCCTGCCACCAGTAGCCTCTCACCGACCAGTTCGCTCCCATAGAGAGGGACTCCTCAGGGTGCCGTCGGCCAAACAATGTCGACTGACGGTCCCCAGGGGGAGAGCCTTTTCTGTGGGGGCACCTACCATCTGGAACGGGCTTCCCCCGGAGTTACGAAACATCCAAGACTTAGGCATATTCCGCCGTGCCCTGAAAACATTTCTATTCCAACAAGCTGGTCTGGCCTAACTCTCCCTTTTTAATTGGCTTTTAAATTGACTTTTAAATTGGGTTTTAGACCTCTTTTAGATAAATTTGGATGTTTTAATCTTTGAGCCAAATTACTTAATCTGTTTTTTAATAGTTTTTAACTTCTATATGTATTTGTATTTATTATGGCTGTTCACCGTCCTGAGTCCTTCGGGAGTAGGGCAGTATACAAATATGAAAAATAAATAAATAAATAAATAAATAAATAAATAAATAAATAAATGTTCCCAATGAATATGATGGCATACCTACAGGCCATTACCATAGTGTGGAGCAGTGGTGGGTTGCTCCCAGTTTGCACCGTTTTGCAAAAACTGGTAGTAAAAAATTGTAGTAGTTCGGAGAACCGGTAATAACATTGGGTGGTCACGCCCCAGAACCGGTCCCCGCTCGCTTACCCCGCCCACCTCATCAGAGGCTTTTTTTTTTTTAACTTTTAAAAGCATTTTTTTTGCAACCTCTTCGGCCAAAAAAATGTTTTTAAAAGGAAAAAAAAGAAAGCCTTTGATGATCGCGTGGCTCAGCTGGGATCGTCAGAGGCTTCTAAAAGCATTTTTTTCTGCAACCTCTTCAGCCAAAGAGGTTGTAGGAAAAAAAATGCCTTTAAAAGCCTCTGGCTATCCCAGCTGAGTTGCCTGATCATCAGAGGCTTCTAAAAGCATTTTTTTCCTGCAACCTCTTAAGGTTATAGAAAAAAATGCTTTTAAAAGTAAAAAAAAAAAAGGTTGGCCATGCCCACCCAGTCACATTACCCCCACCAAGCCACATCCACAAAATAAGCCACACCCACAGAATCGGTAGTAAACATTTTTAGAACCCACCCGAGGTGTGGAGGCATGGATAAATAATGTTTTCTTCTACTATTACAATATTAGAAACTAGGATCACCCAGTAAACTATGTTGGGATGCATACATACATATAAACTTAAGCAAATTCTTTTCATGAGGAGCAAGATGACTCTAGTAAACCAATCACAGAAAAATAACAATAAAAAGGTTAATGTTCTCTTTCTGATTTCATAAATAGCTCAGAAACTTTTGTTTCCCAAAAAAATGTGGAGGAGAACATTGGACCAGCTAGCCAGATGAGTTCTTCATGTGTGCTTGACATAAGTGCAGTGGTGGAATTCAGCCGGTTCAGGCTGGTTCAAGCGAGCCAGTTGTTAAATTGCTGGCCAGCCCCACCTCTTCCCTTCCAGGAGTCCCCACACACCCCATTTTGGCTCCCAGGTAAGTGCAGGGAGGCCAACTAGGCCCAAAATGGGGTGGGGGGATGCAGTGCTGCCCCCCCACGGCCCATTTTTGCTCCTAGGAGGCTGCAGGGAGGCCTACTAGGCCCAAAACAGGGCATGGGGGTGCAGCATGGGCCTCCCACAGCCTGTTTTTGCTACCAGGAGGCTGCAGGGAGGCCTACCAGGTCCAAAATGGGGCATGGGGGTGAAGTGTGGGCCCCCGTGGCCCGTTTTTGCTCCAAGGAGGCTGCAAGGCCCAAAACGGGGTACGAGGGGCACATCATGGCCTCCCTGCAGCCTGTTTTTGCTCTCAGGGGAGTGTAGGAGGCTGAGTGCTGCTGTCACACTCACATGGTCACGCCCACCATGGCCACACTCACCCATTAGGGCATTAGGGCAGAGAACCAGTTATTAAATTATTTGAATCTCACTACTATATAAGTGGTCTTATAACATGAAGTCCAAGGTAGATTCACTTTAATACAAGAATGGCTAAGGAATGGATGAGTTGGTCATTTGATATCATTCATCCACTCACTCTCCAAAATCCAACTGTTGATGCCTTCCTTATAGACAAATCCTATCAATGTTTATTTAAAACTTGTACTATAGCCCTTGTACTTGCCTGTCTTCATTGGTTTTGCCAATGGCTGCTTCCTTTTCACTTGCTTAGCTCTCTTCAGTGAGATGTGGAAAAGAAAGAAGTAGCAAGCAACAGAGGCAGTAGAAGAAGCAAAAGCCAAAAATTTCACCCAGGATTTGATATAAGGATGTATTTAAACGTTCAGGCCGGTTGTAGAATCTGCCTGACAAGCGTCATATCAATATCTCCTCGGTTTTGCAATTGTGCCAACATCTCCATGATGCTGAAATAACTTTTGAAGACATTGAGCAATTTATATTAATCCTTGACCTCAATACCAAACTCACTCTGAATTGAGCCATTAAAGAGTTTGCCCAATAGAGATAACTACATTAGGCCTCCTACTGTTTTCATATATCCTTAGTGGATTTTTTTTTCTACTGAAACCAATCTCAGTTAGAGAAGCTATTTTCTTGATATCAGTTCTTTGATCAGAGGCAGCCAGTACTTATAATCTTCCAAGAAATATGTTCTTGTTAGATTTCCAAGCACATTTTGAACTCCCAAGAGTTTTGGAGAGTTGAGATAAAGTTTTAATAAGAATCAACATGGCTGGTATGGGTGCCTATTGGAAAAGAGAAGGGTCTCAGGACCCTTTGATGCTTTTGAATTTTGTGTGAAGGAGGTAAAAAAAGAAAATGTTGCAGTTTTCTTTGCTTTTTGTGACAGATACCATAAGAACTTCATGTGAGATTGTTAATTATGATCCAAGTTCTCTTCTAAGTCTGTAAGTAGGCTTTCTGCTAAATTTCTGCATTAGATTTTCTACATAAATCATCATGTAAGCCAACCAATTTTTTCAATTTCCCCTTTTCTCCTCATTATTTTTTCCATCTTTAACTGTACAATGAATGACAGCTTACAGAACAAATTAGAAAGAGGCTTCATTCTGGGGCATATTGAAATGTTCAGATCTCACTATCAATGTGACGGATATTAACTGGAAAAAAAATTGCAAACGCTGAACCTATAAAGGCATTGTAGTACAGCATAGGTTTTCATACAAAAAGTCTTTAGTTCTATCTTTGATAGGTCCGAAAAGACTGAAAAAACTCTTTCTAAAATCCTGATTAGGAATTCTTTTTAAAGTTTATTTCAATTATAAGCTTAACAAGAGGAAGTTACACTGAGTTTCATTTTGAGCAAGAAAAAGAGATCCAGTGGTAAAAAGTCCCCAGAATGGAACATTTAGATAATTGTTTTTGTATTTTTTTTTTATTCGTCACACACGGAAGTAAAATTCAACAGAACGTTGTTGGAGATGCTTTAGGCTTCTCTTCCTGTGTGGGTGTTGGTAAGCTTCAAAATGTCTAGAAAGACATTGAGCCTTAGGATTTATCTCAACCCAAGGCCTAAACTTTCAGATGCTGTGTTCAAGCATAAATCAAGTATAAAGTCAATGTTATGAGATTTTGTTGTTTCAACATAAATACTACATTTTTTTGTAATAAAAAACATTTAATTTTACAATATTTCTGATCAGTGGTGGGATTCAAATTTTTTTTACTACTGGTTCTGTGGGCGTGGCTTGGTGAGTGTGGCATGGCACATCATGGCTTGGTGGGTATAGCTTGGTGAGCGTGGCAGGGGAAGGATACTGTAAAATCTCCATTCCCACCCCACTCCAGGGGAAGAACACTATAAAATCTCCATTCCCACCCCACTCCAGGGGAAGGTTACTGCAAAATCCCCATTTCCTCCTGATCAGCTGGGACTTGGGAGGCAGAGAATAGATGGGGGCGGGGCCAGTCAGAGGTGGTATTTACCAGTTCTCCGAACCACTCAAAATTTCCGCTACCAATTCTCCAGAACTGGTCAGAACCTGCTGAATACCACCTCTGTTTCTGATGCAGGAAAGACTAACTAGGGCTAGCTGAGTTTTAAACTCAGGTTTACCTTCCTAAGCCTATTGACTCAGAACATTGTCTCCTTTACATTTTGGTGTTTATATTTGTTCTATAGTGTTATCCACTTCCTTCTTTAAATGGCCAGATAGTAATATATAGTTTTCTTCAGGCATCAGAAAGAAACCTGATAATTTTATTCCAAAATTAGGGAATGTTGACTGTTAGGTGGTCATTATTTCCTAGATTTCAACAAAATGTTTCTTATACGGTCAAAAATGCTATATGAATTCTCAATTCTAGGATGTCCAGAACATTTGTTCTTCAAGATAATAAAATATTTCAAATTTTAAACAAAGGCAGGAGGATCTTTCTAAGCTTGATTTAGAATTTAATGTGAATTTGCTCCCATAGCAATTCCCTGTAACCCTCAGTGTAACAGACTTAGAAATAGGAGGTCTCTAGTTAAACAATTAAGGGTAATAAAACCCCAGGTAATGACTGTATTTCCATTGAAGTTATTTAGAGCAATTTGGATTGATGGACCCCTGTGTTGGTCTCCCTATTTATATTTATAGATATTAAAGCCCTGATTGCAAAGCAGTGGGGCCTAACTCTGATAGTTCCAATCAATAAAAAAGGCAACTGGGATTAGCCTGCTAATTACAAGACCATTAGCCTCCTTAGCATAATTTGCACATTGTCAGCTAGGCATTATATATATATATATATATATATATATATATATATATATATATATATATATATATATATATATATATATAGAACTTTTAGAGTAGGTCAAATCAGAAAACCTAGCAGAATAGCAAGGAGGCTTTCGAGCTAGGCAATTACCATATTTTTCTGAGTATAAAACGCACCGGAGTATAAAATGCACCTTAGTTTTTGGGGAGGAAAATAAGAAAAAAGCTGATTGGTGGGTGGGTCAAATACCCCCAATCAGCTGTTCCCAGTGGTGAATTTTAGCAACAGGTTCCTTGGTTGTGAGCTCTATGCCTTGCTTTTGTTTTGCTTTTTTTTTTCTGCCTCTGAAACTTCTGAAACTCTGTTTCAGAAAAAAACTTTTTTTCTTGCCTCTGAAAGCCTCCGAAACAGAGCTTCAGAAAAAAAGCCTCTGAAGCTCTGTTTGGGGGCTTCTTTTCTGGAGCTCTGTTTGGGGGCTTTTTTTCTGAAGCTTCGTTTCTGATGTTTTTTTCAGCCTTTGAAACTTCTGTTTGAAAAGCTGGGTGGGGCTGCATTCGGAGTATAAGACACACCCAGATTTTCACCCTCTTTTTTTGGGAAAAAAGGTGTGTCTTATACTCCAAAAAATATGGTAGTTTTAGATCACACTTAGTAGCACCTTGTCAGAAAATATACTTTAGGCCAGGGTTGTCAAACTGGCAGCCCACAGACCAGATGCGTCACGCACAGGCCAGGCCCACCCCAGCTCCACAAATGTGAAAATGTCACAAAATGTCACATGACTGCAACATGACACCGTAAGTTTGACATCTGTGCTTTAGGCCAAGATCTCATTACATGTGATTTCTAGTAATTTTAAATTTGCTTTTGTCCTTATTTCTAGATATATACTATGGTGTAAACTTAAGGACTCTATAAACTCCACTTTTTCCAAGCCGGCTACATATAAAAACCAAGTAATAGTTTCAAAACTCCTACCAATTAGGACAGGCATCCATCTTGGAAGAGAGATTCCTCTCTACCCACATCCCCCGTGAACATTGGGAACTTAGATAAGTTCTACAAACTCTGCATTTGACTTTTGATCATTGTTGACAACAAGTGATGTAGCCTTCTGAGTATAAGGTAGACTTTCCTTGCCCTTTCTGAGTTTGGTGAATGGGCAAAGCAAACACTTTGTCATTCAGCTACACCTGTGACAAGTCATTTTCAACCTATGCCTTTCACAAGTGCATCTCAATATCAAACCAAGTTAAAGGTAAAGGTTCCCTTCGCACATATGTGCTAGTAATTCCTGACTCTAGGGGGTGGTGCTCATCTCCGTTTCAAAGCTGAAGAGTCAGCACTGTCCAAAGACATATCCATGGTTATGTGGACGGCATAAATGTGGCGTCCACATGACCACATGACTGTGGGCCAAAGGCGCACAGAATGCTGTTACCTTCCCATCAAAGGTGGTCCTTATTTTTGTACTTGCATTTTTTACATGCTTTCAAACTGCTAGGTTGGCAGAAGCTGGGACAAGTAATGGGGGCTCACCCTGTTATGCAGCACTAGGGATTCAAACCGCTGAACTGCTGACCTTTTGATTGACAAACTCAGCGTCTTAGCCATTGAGCCACCCCATCCCTTATCAAACCAAACAATACAGTAATTATACAAAATTATCTAATAGCTCTCTTTATAGGAGGTCTCATTTTAACCCTCCCAATAGTTTCCACCCATTAAAAGTTAATTATTTATCTCTTCTCTACTCTTAGCTGGGAATAAAATCCCAGTTATTTCTGTGTGGTTTACTTTCAAGATAATACAGAAAAAAAAATCATCTCAGTCCCCCTCCCCTTGCCAGTTAACATGCATTATGATTTGTAAAATGTGTGAAGAAAAGAGTGATTTCATTTTAAGGGAAAAGCACGATTCATTCACATAGCTGCATTCCAATACTGAAGATATGCATACCTATCTGAATACTGCAGAAATTAAATACTGTCATTATTTAAATTAAATTAAATTAATATTTAATTTAGTTAATGTTTATTTTAATGAAAAATTTAATTTGATTTAAATAAATAATCATATCTAAGTGTTCCCTTTGCCTCTGCGATATTCCACTCATCCTTTGCTTTCCAGCACAATGTACAATTTTCTGCTGATAAAACTTTTAAAAGTTACATCTCTTTCAAGATGTAAAGAGAAAGACTAAAATTAGTGTTCAGCCAGACTATTATATATCCCAGTTATACAATGCAAAATAGCAATTTGCAATTACTCTTTCAAAATGCATATCATTAATGGTGTGTACTTTAAAACAGCTTTCATTTTTCCATTCTTCTACAAGATGAAGAAATAAGATCGTTATGCTCATATCTGAGACATTCTTCTTCATTCAGTGCTCTCTCTCTCTCCTGTTTTGCATTTGTGCCAAATACTTCTGATAATTCTGCATATTTCCTTGTGTATTCCCTTCACGAACAAGTCATCAAAGAGACAGAGGTGAATGTTCTGCCATAACTGAAGAGCTATAAACATGCGTATGGATTCAGAATTTAAACATCCTGTTGAGGACTTCACACCCTTGGGAAAGACGCTATACCCAATTCATTATCTTTCCTTTGACAATGGCATTATTAGGAATGTAGTAAAATTAGTCTGTCATGCTGCTCATCTCTGTCATTAAGTAAATGTTAAAGGCCATCTTTGTTAAAGAAATTGTTCTGTTAAAAACAGAACTCTGAAAATAAAACTGCCCTTCATCCATCATGATAGAATCTGAATCCCATTGAAAAATACTATTAAAATGCTAAGTGTATTTAAAATGTTATATAGCAAACCATTGTGGTAATCTTGTTAAAGAAAAATAGGGATATGTTTTGCTTGAAGTCTAATGATACCATTTGACTATTATTGTTGCTATTGATAAGGGCCCCTTTCTTTTACAAGCAGACACATTCCCTGTTAGAATAGACATTCATAATATTCAAACTGTATTGCTTTAATGGATTTTTGGGTACAGCCTTCTTCTGCATGACGTAGTGATGAATAAGAAGTCTGCAGTGTTATGATGTCAAGACACAGGTAACTTTTCATAAATGTTACTGAAAAGAGGTGAAAACCGGATAAGTGTGTATGTTTTTCTGGCAGCTAGCCACTGTTTAATATGTAAAGTCCTGAGTGCTCCCTGAGCTTGGCTGTTCACTTGAAGACATTTTATTATTCAACTAGGTAACATAGCCAGTGAGAGTTTGGAATTTGCTTCCTGTTTATATATATAGCTTGCCTTGCCGGTTTTGATGGAGGTGTAATTTTCTCCTTGATTAAGGTATGGTTTGCTGTTTGTTTGTTTGTTTGATTGATTGTTTGCCTGGTGTTAATCCTTGATTGTCTGGATATTGGCTGCTGGAGAGGATATATTCTGGTGTGTTTGTTTCCTTTTTAGCATTTTTATTGTCTCTTGAATGGTGCATAAATATGATTTATTTCTATGTGTCTACTGATGGCTGGTTTGTCTGAGTGTCAAACTTCCAGGAATTCCCTAATATTTTTGGATTAACCTTGGTGTAGGATCCTAACAATTTTCCAGATGAGCCTATGGTTGAGTCTGTCCATGTGCTGTGAGATTAAGGAGTTGCCATTGTGCCTTCTGACTGCTAGTAAACTTTAATGGATACACTCTGCTAGACTTCTCTCTTTCTGCCCCGTTACAGTCTTTACACTGCATGTTGTAGCAATAGCACTTAGACTTATATACCGCTTCACAGTGCTTTACAGCCCTCTCTAAAAGATTTACAGAGTCAGCATATTGCCCCCAACAATCTGGGTCCTCATTTTACCAACCTCAGAAGTATGGAAGGCTGAGTCAACCGTGAGCTGGTGAGACTTGAACTGCCGAACTGCTTGCTGGCAGCCAGCAGTCAGCAGAAGTAGAAGTAAGTGGTTAGAATGCCAGTACTGCATTTTAACCACTGCGCCACCAAGGCTTATGTTGTAGATGACGCCTGATTTTTTTTTCCTTTTGGGCTACTGGGTCTTTTAAGATATTTTGAACGGCTCTAGATGGTTTGTGTGCTGTGGTAGTGTCATGTGGTTGTAATAGTCTGTTGGTTATTTCTGATATGTTCTTGATGTTTGGTAGGGTGATCCTTTTCATAGCTTATGTTGGTTGTGCTAAAATGATTGGTCACAACACTTTTTGAGTTGTGTGGCTATCCATTTTGTTGGAAAATGTTGTATAGGCAATTTTTTTCTCTTTTTTTTCTGGTACTTTGGGTTGCTGCAGTGATTTGTACTTACACATTATTGTGTAACTCTTACATGGAAGTAATTTCCATTCAACTGCAGTGGAAGCTCTGATGTTCCTGAATATTTCAAGCAGTTTCTCTTAAGACTTTCAGAGTTGAGATTGGGGTACCCACCTTTTCTATGCCTGGGAACACAATCCAAAAGTTGAAACAAAGATTTGGGCCCTTTTACAAAATGATTGCAATGCAGTGGATGGTTTATAAAATGGAGTTTTGTTCAGGAATTGATAGATTTAAGGAACAAATATCTATAGTACATTGTAATCCTCAGTTCTGACAATGAAAAGAATGTCAGGTTGGGAAGGGGGAAGCTGAATGGGATGTTGGGGGCCTTTAAGCAGAAGCTACAGAACCATTTCACTGACCTGGGATGATTTAATTTGGATTTCTGCACAGTGCAGGGAATTGGATTCAGTGGCCTAAATGGTGCCTTTCAACTCTAGGTAGAAAAAAGAGCATAAACCACCAGAAGTGAAAATTGAAGAATGGCTCAGAGAGCTTTTTAACCATTCTACCTTTGTTGTCAGCTAGATATCAACAAAGCCAATCCTGAAAGCTTGCAGGGATTGTACAATATCTTGAACATTCACAAAAGGTCTGAAATAAAGCAATTCCATTTTTAGGGCAGACTCTTAACCCTAAGCAAATCCTTTCACGCCAAATGAAAGTTAGATGAAACTCATAATAAAACATTATGGCTTATGGCAGAATTAATTAGAATTTGAGGTGAAGAACTTTCTTATTATTAGAAACAATTAAACAAAAGGTGAGAAATGCTCAGCAATACATTCAGTAATATGGAAAAGAATGAGCAAAACATGAATATGCCTAATTATTTATCTGGAAATTAAAAACAACAAGTAAACACCAGCAGAAATGTTAATCATTCAACCACAAAACATCATTATATCTATTAATCATAAAATGTATTCATAGATATAAGTATATACAGTATATACCACATACTGTTCTGTGTCACACTTCGAGGTCTAACTTGTGGGAACTGTTCAGTAACACTTCAACGATTGTTCCCCTATTCACAAATTAAATTCCAATAACTATTTTTATTTTTTTAAAAAAAAAAAAAAAACCTATAGTGACCAGTAAACATTTTTCCAAGCAGTAGATGGGGATTATGTATCCAGCACCATGTGCCATAAAAATGCTGTCCTATTGCAATTTCTGTTTATAGCTGCATAACCTACTATTTATGAGGTTAACAGATCTGTTTATTATCATATACTTAGAAAATGGTTTTAAGTTGGTTTAATACATGTTAGTTTTCAGTAGGGATTTGTCACTGCGTTTTTGTATTTACCAGATGAGCTCATACTATATTTTTGGACTTTCAGACTTACCATAGCTTGCCAAGTTTCTTATCAGCAAGCTAACTGGGCATGTCTACATTCCTTCACTTTCTTCTAATTTTCTTTGTTCTCCTTGCCAAGAGGTCCGGCCAGAAGAGGTGGCCGGCAGGAACGTTTGCCAAAATGTAACCAATTAGACTAGTGAGATGTTTTATTTTCTTTATAACAAATAAATGAGTTTTTCTTAGAAAATATATCTTTGGGTTTATTTTCTTGCAAAAGGTATACACAAGGAAAATGCCACGATCCAACTCTAACTCAGGCAATTACCCCAGGAAGGTAACGGGGCTGATTGCCACTCTGACAGGATTATCTGAGGGAGGGTGTCAAATGGACATGGCAGTTAAAACCCTGTGCCCCTTTTGAACTCTTTCACCATCATAGGCACCTACAAAAGGATGGGACACACCATTGTTTTTGGAGTTAGAATATTGCACTATTGTTGTTACTATCCATTGTTTTATGTTGTTTTTAATTTGGACGTCCCATTGTGCACTCTCATTTCTTTGGATTCTTTCCTGCATTCCACTAGTAAGTGCAACCATGTATTCTCTCACCAACAATCTGGAATTGTGATACCAACCATATTCTCCTAGATATGTCTCTAGGTTTTCTTGATCTGCTTCTCCCATACCCATCTTGCTTTCTCTATCACTTCCATCTTGCTTTATTTAGGTTTTGAATTCTTGCCCATTCTCCATACTCCTGCAGTGATCCAGCATGGCTCAATAACTTTAATTTTACTCAGGTTTGCCGTATTCTAGTTTAGTTTAATTTTTCGTTTATTCTTGTTTAGTTTTGCTGGACTTCCTTAATTAGGGCTCACTCTGATTAGTTTATCATCTTGCAGTCTACATTAATACAATAGATTTTTATATAAAGGTCAGTATTTAATACATTGAGAAAATAGGATAATGAAACAGAGATTATCTATTTCAAGAACCATTTTGTTGGAAAATGTTGTATAGGCAATCTCTTTTTTTCCTGGTACTTTGGGTTGCTGCAGTGATTTGTACTTACACATTATTGTGTAACCCTTATTTGGAAGTAGTTTCCATTCAACTGCAATGGAAGCTCTGATGTTCCTGAATATTTCAAGCAGTTTCCCTTAAGACTTTCAGGGTTGAGATTGGGGTACCCACCTTTTCTATGCCTGGAAACACAATCCAAAAGTTGAAACAAAGATTTGGGCACCTTCACAAAATCATTGCAATATAGTGGATACAACTTTCCTGGGTAAGCATACTTACCCATTTTTAGCAAACCTACACTAGCTAGAAGTTCAGTAATTTAAAATTTCTGAACTTCCATATGGAAAAGTATACCATAGAAAGCAAATATCAGATCTTCTACCAGAAGATGGACATAACCAACTGGTGGCTGGGAATATGGTGGAATCCAGGTATTTCACTTTCAAAGTTGTCTGTGTGATCTAAATTTTATAAACACAGAGGAAGAGAATAGTATTCATCTTAAATTACCATTTTTATATGTAAAATTCAAGCAAATTATGAGTCAATGAGGAAGTGCTGTAAGGCTGCATAGTGAAAGTAACTCCATTAAAATAGGATGGCATTACTTTCAGACTTAATTTGTTTAAAAAGTCTTAAATAAATCCCACTTCAAAAAGTGAATGAGAAAATGCAGTTTTATGAAACTCAACTGAAGTCATTCACTGAATATTATGATAGAAGCTGGAGCACAGTGTGGTTTAATTGGACAGTGAAAATAACAGTGGTTATTTTCTTCAGATTTATAAAGAAGATACATGTCATGAAATGACATGTAGTTGAAGATTGTGGAGCTATACCATGTCCTTCACTGATGCAGTTATCGGCTTTAATTTGTGCCACCATTGTCAATGATTGTGACATAATGTAGAGGGAAGTGAAAATGGCCTCAAATGACAGTAGGAAGAACTACTACAAAAGCAACAGTAAGATAAGTGGGGATTGAGCCCTGGCCAAGAAAATAATTCGAGAAAACATTTCAGTCAAGCCTCCCCCTAGTTCACACAAAGATAACTTGAAGGACAGGAAAGTACATTTAGACCTGCAAGATTGGGTTACTATAGCTGTCACAATAAAAACAGTCTGGAACCATATGGCATTGATTTCTTAGTCATGTCTGTCTTGTTGAGCTGATATCCATCTCTGCTCCACATATTTAGAATACTGGTGTGTTTAGAATACTTTTGAAGTAGGCCAAATCAGGAAACAAATACTGCAAGAATTCCAGATATCATACTTTATTGTTGTAAGGCAACATAACAGAGTCTTAAAAGCAGTCCAAGTCTTTCTTTGACCCGTCTTACAAAATCAAGACTGGGGTATTTTGAATGTCTTTCTAGTTTTCACTTCAATCTGTGGACTGTAATTTTTTTTTCTCTAAGTCCCTCCTTTCTGGCTCTTTACACAGTGTATATATGGTGATTTATTCTGTTAAGAGGACATTAAGCCAGTACTATTCCCCTCTGTGTTAAGCTCTAAGTACAATATCAGCATTGGCTTCATGTCAACCTTCTTGTAATACATTTTGACCAAAATAGATTTAGGTAGTTGGAGCATCATCAGTAGGAGACAAGAGGATGTATGAAAGAAAAATGTTTTCTCTTATCCTGTAAGCATTATCCTCACAACAGGTTAAAAGAATCTAGGACAAGTATTATAATGCAGAAAAATCTATATCTATACTCAGAAATCTAATACAGGGTATTAAGATATAAGAAAGAAGGTTTTGCATATATGAACTTCCCCTTTAACTAACCTGGGGGAAAAACTTTCAGATAGTGCATGCATTGTTCAGGATAGTATAAAGGAAGCTGTATTTGTCCTAAAGAAGAATAAAGTTTGAAAAAATATTTCCAAAAAATTCTAAGATTTAGATCACCACCTCATATAACCAAATGCTCTGCAAATCACTTTGCTGGGAGAATATGGCAGCAGCCAGGGCAATTCTCCAAAGTAAATTAAAGAGGATAAAGAAAGCTGACCCTTCACATTCTCTGTTTTGATAATGCAATTTATTAGGCAAGAGCTCTGCTTGATTGCTTCAATTGAAACATAGTGATAGTAATAGAGACTGTCTGTGGATTCTTCTAAGCCTTAACAATGATGACTAATGTGCAGTTTTATGGCTAAGAGATGACCAGCGGTCATGTTTTAATTTAGACCCGTGATGGGGAACCTATGCCACACGTGCCAGAGGTGGCACGCAGCACCTTCTCTGTGGGCACGCGAGCCATTGCCCCAGTTCAGCTCCGCTGCACATGAGTGTGCGCCTCCTGCCAGCCAGCTGGTCTTCAGGTCTCTGCTGTGCATGTGGGGGGAGTGCATATGCACAGGGTGGGGGGCGTGCAGGGGGTGCATATGCATGTGCAGGGGGCACATGGGAGTGGAGCACATGTGCAGGGGGTGGAGCACTTGCGTGGGGCCACATCGGCATGCATGGGGGCTTGGTGAATGTGCAGGGCCACGTGCACATGCATGGGAGGTGGGCACATGTGAGGGGGTATTAAAATGTGCATGTGCAGGGGGCAGGGGACATGCACTGGGGCCAGGGCATATGTGCTGGGGCAGCGCACATTGCATTTTGGGGGTTCAGGCACGTGCACACTTTGGGTATTCGGTCCACAAAAGGTTAGCCATCACTGTTTTAGACCATGATAGCTCCTTATGAGATGCTTTTAATGTATTTTATACTACTACTACTACAACAACTACCACTACTACTACTACTACTACTACTACTTGGGTAGCCAATTGGGTAGCCAATGGTTTAATTCTTTTAATTATCTTAACTTTTATATTTGTATGTTTTTTAATTTTGGCTGTTCACCGCCCTGAGTCCCTCTGGGAGAAGGGCGGTATACAAATTAAATAAATAAATAAATAAATAAATAAATAAATAAATAAATAAATACTACTACTACTACTACTACTACTACTACTACTAATAATAATAATAATAATAATAATAATAATAATAATAATAATAATAATAACTTTATTGTCATTGTACATGTATACACAGTATACCCATACGACGAAATTCACTTAACACCCAAAGACCAAGTCCAACACACATAACAATCCCCAAACACATTCCCACCCACCACAACTTCCCCACCCCTAAACCACCCAAACATCCACACAACAGACCAAGTAATGCTGGTCTGTTGCTGGTCTGGTTTTAAATTGTTATTCTAATCATTACTTTCTATATACAATTCAGTGATTCAACTTTCTGTTTATGAACATTTTCTATTTATGACATGAAGAAGAAATATGGTTTGTGGTTGTTTTGATCTAACTCATTTATGAATCTCATTAAGATACAGGTAATATTGATGTCCATAGACAATTCCAATTCTATCTGTCTATCTGTCCGTCCGTCCATCCCTCCGTCCATCCATCTATCATCTGTCTATCTGGATGATGAGAAGAAGATAATGATGATTGGCTTACTTGTACTTCTACTGTGAGCGCCTATACTGTATTTCACAATCTTATTCACCATTTAATGAGAAAGCTTCCTCTGAATATCATTATGTAGTCATAATGTAGAGAGCAAGTTGTGCTATTTGTTTCAGATAATTGACTTAATTTTCTGAAATGGCTTTCTTTTGTAGTCCTAATAAATTAATGCTGAGGCCAAGACGGATTCTGTTCCTTAATCTTATGAGGAGAAAAAATGACTATAAAACTATAAAGCATAGTATTAAAATTGGCAGAAAGAGACAGGAACAGGAGAAATGTTCAGAGATATAACGCTATGTGGAAAGGAACAAGTCATACAGTCATCAATAGACAATAATCCATCTGATGTACTGTAGCCTTAAGTAATTTCATGAATGCTACACTGCAATAATTTTATATATCCTGCTCAGTTCTGCTTCTGTGTCTCAACAGAATATTTTCCAGATTTTACAAGATAGAGACGGAGATTTAAAGAACTGTGTAGGGACTACTTCATGAGATGCTGTAGTCTGTCCAAAAAACTAGCTGGACAAGTTAGAGCTAACCCTAACTCAGAACTGACTTCCAGTAGAAATATGATTAGAATAAACAAATAAGACAGATTGATGTGTGTGCAGAATCCCGAAGGGTACTTTCAAAAATAGTTGTAAAAGGCAAAATCTATGTGAAGGCATTTGGAAATGAATTAGCATAAATTTATCACCATCACGTGCATAATATGCAAATCTACTTTATCTTCCTGGTGACCCACAAAAAGAAAATCCTTATACTAAAATGCATATATATTCTATAATCTATTTCTTTTCAGAGTAAGCAACAACATGCAAAGTGCAGAAAGAGAGTAGGAAATGGCAAGCCCAAGAAATTAAAGACATAAATAGACAAGAAGATATATCCAAAACTAATTATCACCAAGACAATCTCTCCTTACTTTTCTATCCTTATGAAATCTTCAACCATCTATATACTGCTTTAGAGTTGCCTTTCATTCTTTAAACATTCTATTTTCTCTTTCTCAGAGTCTTATCAACTGCATCCAATTATGCTTTTCCCAGTCTTTCTCTTCTCTTGATCCCTTTGCCTTTTTTCATATATTATTTTGTCATTCAATCCCTATTCATACTCTCTACATGACCACTTTGATATGCTGCTTTCATACCAATCACTCACATCTGTACTCAATTTGCTTTTCTTTGTCTCCCATTCACTTTGAGTCTATCTCCATACCCACTACATTCAACTTATTATCTTGACAGTCGTTGATTTGACAATCATTTCTGACTGACATTTTAACAAATATCCATTTCTCAGAATAAAACTCATACTGCTCACTATTTTTCTACCACCATTTGCCATTTTTTTTACTCATTGTCCAATTTTAATAAATGTTTACCAAGAGTAAAAAAAATAATAATCAGCCATTTACTCTAGGTCCGTGATGGCGAACCTAGGGCACGTGTGCCACAGGTGGCACCTGGAGCCATATTAGTGGGCATGCCAGCTCAGCTCTGGGGCACATGCGTGCACCGGCCAGCTGATTTTTGGGCCTTCTGGGCCCACCAGAACTAGGGAAACAGGCTGTTTCCTGCCTCTGGAGGGCCTGGGAGGGGTGGGGAAGCCCCGTTTTTCTTTCTTACCTGGCTCCAGATCCTCTCTATTTATCTGGGAAGGGCGAAAACAGCCTTTCCCACTCCCTTGGAGGCCCTACAGAGGCTGAAAGGGCCCATTTCCCAATTCTCAGTGGGACAGGAAGTGATGTTTTTTGCTGTCCCCAGCCTCCAGAGACTCCTCCTAGAGACTCCTAGAGAGGCTCTGGAGACTGGGGACAGCAAAAAATGTCATTTCCTGTCCCACCAGGAGTTAGGAAATGGGCCATTTCAGGCCTTTGGAGGGCCTCCGAGGGAGTGAGAAAGGCTGTTTTCACCCTTCCCAGATAAATAGAGAGGATCTGGAACCAGGTAAGAAAGAAAAACGGGCCTACCAGGCCATCATGTGCCAGGAGCGGGGTGGGGTGGGGGTGGGGTGGGGGTTGCATGCGCATGTACGTGGGCACATGTGTGTGCGACCCTCCCTCGCCCCCCCCTCCTGGCACGCGATGGCAAAAAGGTTAGCTATCACTGCTCTAGGTATTAACTCTGTGGTATGATTTGCAATTGTTCACTGATTGTCCCTTTGAAACACAACTAATTTGGTCCCCTATTTCTTAATTTTCAGAGCCATATCCCCTTCATAATGCAATCTATATGATATTCGGTATAAATAATTTTGATTCCCAGCCAACAATATGACATCATCTGCATAAAAAATACACATGCATTTATTTCTCCAATCAACAAAGTTCTAATGTTACCACTAACACTTTCAATATAAATGTATCCATAAATACATCAAACAGGCATGAGGACATCACACATCGTTGTTCTTACTCCCTGCCCCATGTTCAGCCATTTGCTAAGTATTTTATTTATTCTCACACATTTTAATTCCATCATATGCCACTCTTATCACCATCAGCTACAAACCTTCAACTTTATAGTCACACAAAATATTTCTATTCATGTCATCCAATACTTTATATAAGCCAAGAAATACACAGAGAACTTTCTTTCTCACATTTGTACATTTTTCAACTGCTGAAGAGCAAAAAACTGGCTTGCATAGCTCTGTGAGATACAAAGCTCCAACGTACTTTCAAATTTTGCAAATTATCATCATTCACACCCTTTTGATTAGAATTCTTCCAAACATTTTCCAATGCTTGCTTAGCAAAAAAATCCCAAGGACAGCATTTGTTTTCATTCTTATTTCCCTTTGTATAGGGAATAACAACAGCATTTTCCCAAGATCAAGCACAAGTCTATTGAAGTTTTACAGCCCCTCTATCAACAAAACATAGCTGCATTTTTTTCCAGTTAAAGATTATATGATGGCATTCATACCATTTTTCAACATTCTCAACAGTGTTTATGATTTACTTTTCATCCATTTTTTTCTTGCATGTTAGTTTTTATAGTGGTTAGAAGGCCGTATGGCAGGCTAACTCTACTCACTGCCAGGAGTTTGAACCTGAGCAGTTCAAGGTTGACTCAGCCTTCCATCCTTCTGAGGTCGGTAAAATGAGGACCCACATTGTTGGGGGGCAATACCCTGACTGTGTAAACCATTCAGAGAGGGCTGTAAAGCACTGTGGAGCAGTACATAAGGCAAACTGCTATTTATTGTTATTTATTTTGAGTTATTTTGCTATGCATTTCCATACAAATATCTAAAATACTCCTTCTCACATTCCCTCACTTCAGTTTCATGCTAAATTATTTCATTATTTCTATTTTTAATTCTTTAAAATTTTCTGATAGCTTTCCTCTACTTCAAAAAACTTTTAAAATATATTTTCAGCAAAATCACTCCATATTTTCATTGCCTGGTCTTTAAATACCATCATTCTTAGTAACTATCATTTTTTTAAACACTTTGTACATTTTTTTTTCTCTCATCTTCATTTTTTGCACTCTTTCATATCCATGTTTTTCATCCACAGCCTTCTTCACTTCATCATTCAATCTAGCATTTTTGAAAAATTTATTTAAAAAAAAAGAGGAGGAAGGAGTTAAGAAGAAGGAGAAAGATATTTATAAAGGTGGTCTGATCTTGTGAATGCAGTTGATGAATATTTACAGGAAACTAGTATGTAGTGAATCAAGGGCCTAACACAGGATTCACTACATCCTACTATTCATCAATTGCACTCATAAGATCAGACCACCTTTATAAATATATTTCTCCTTCCTCTTACTTTCACAGAAACACAATATATTCATTCATCCGTCCATCCATCCATCCATCCATCCACCCATGTTCCTCTTATATTCCAAGTCACAGTCTTCCGTATGCCATAGTCATTATCAAACAGCCCCAGAAAAAAATGACTTCTGCTTCCCATGATAGCTTTGTCAGTTAAGCTTTTTCATGCAATACTTTTAAATAAAAGCTACAGTAAGAAGATTTCTCATAAGATATGGCACTTTTGGATCAGTAAGACAGAAACACAATCAAAACGTACTTTTAAATGCTTATGTTATTCTGGGCAAGCTATGATCTCTATCTTGCAAGTCAGTAGACTCGACAACTCCATGATTCAGTTCTAACTGCCATTTTATTGTTTCAGTACATCTGAATAGGATATGGTGGCTTAGGTTATAATGCTTTTTTCTTCTTCTTTATTACATATTATAAGTTGGGAAGCTGTAGAAATACTTTAAAATAAAAAAAAATACTCAGAGGTACATGAAGTGGAAAGACATTCAGGATGGTCACTCATATCTGCACTGTATAAAAATAAGAGGTGCCTAAAATTTCTGAACTTTTTTATAACAAAATGCAATGTTATAAAATGAGAAGTCACTTGTAGAGATGTTTTTTAAAAGTTCCACTGTTTGTAGTGGAACTTTCAGTTTCTTGAGACTACTTTGTGGAGTAATCTGATCCGTGAATGTAAACATCTTTGTTCAAATAAAATGATCATTATTTTCTACATGGAACTTTTAATCTTTTACTCAGTGATATTTAGATTCTTCAGTGATATCACTATTAAATTAGCCACATTAATAGACTGATAAACCAAAGAATAATCAGCTGAAATTATATTTTAATCAAAGGACAGAAGAGGAAAAATCATATTAGGAGCATCTAATAGCATTCTAATTTTTATTTATAATAGAAGTATGGTAAGTTTAAATTGACAACTATTAAAATATAATTTTGCAAAGTAACCTTACCCTTATATAATTGACAGGGATTATAGTACACTCCGTAGAGGGAAGAAGCCCTAATTTCTTTCACTTACAAGTACATTTCTTCAAACTAAATATAATTAGGAAAATGCTGGTTCTTTCTACCTCAGTTTCTTGCTGTTCCACACAACAAAACAAATGTTTTGTATTTATGCTTATCTTATTCTTAAAGCCACAAGTAAAAGCGTAGCTAATTCCTTCTGGCCTTATCATTTATTCTATATAACAGACATCAAATCTTTTTCAGACACTCTAATGCTATTGTCTGAATGCTGACCTTATGATATCATCAGATAAACATGAATTACTGACATATTCTGGAAAATAAATGGATTACGATTCCTAATAACACAGTGTGGTAATCTTATACAGCAATCTATACTGTCTATAATGCAAATGTGGCTATCACTTTAAACTGCTTTTTGGCACATTGACTTAACAATGTACCAAGCTTTAGGGAATTGTGTACATGATGAAAGAAGTTCACTTCTACTGGCATTTCAACATTTTCCCCTATAAGGATAAAGACAGAAAGCAGAGGCCGATATTCTATAGAACTGGGACCCTTAATTCAGTATCTGCATCTTGTTCTTTAGGTATATTGTTGACCTCAGTTATAATGATCAGTTAGTAGCTGTTTTTAGCTAACATCTTTGCAGAATTTCAATCTCTGCATGAAAACAAGAGCCTTGATGGTACAGTGGTTTAATGCACCCTGTTATTAACACAGCTGCCTGCAATTTCTGCTGGTTCGAATCTCTCCAAGGCTCAAGGTTGACTCAGCCTTCCATCCTTTCTAAGGTAGGTGAAATGAGGACCCAGTTTGTGGGGGCAATAAGCTAACTTTGTATAAAATATACAAAAGAATGAAGGCTATTGCTTAACGCATTGTAAGCTGCCCTGAGTCTCCGGAGAAGGGCGGCATATAAATCAAATTAAAAAAAAAAAAAACCAAAAGAAAAATGGTCTGGTCCCAATTAAGAAAAAGGCCTGCAATCAGATGTGTCCCAAATAAAGAGTGATGTCACAAAAATGAGGAAATGAGCATCATGATGAATTTTAATGAAAAGAAGGACTAGGGGTGATATGATAGCAGTGTTCCAGTATCTCAGGGCCTGCCACAAAGAAGAGGGGGTCAATCTCTTCTCCAAAGACCTGAAGGCAGGATCAGAAGCAATGGATGGAAACCACACTAGAACTAAGGATACATTTCCTGACATTGAGAACAATTAATCACTGGAATGACTTGCCTCCAGTGGTTGTGGGTGCTCCAACACTGAAAGTTTTTAAGAAGAGACTGGACAACCATTTGTCTGCAATGATATAGGGTTTCCTGCCTGAACAGGGAGTTGGACTAGAAGAGCTCCAAGGTCCCTTCCAACTCTGTTATTTTGTTATGTCACATTTCAATCCGCAGCATTTGCACTGGTTTCATGACATTAGATAGAAGTATATAAGTCATGTGAAATACATAAGTCATGTTTGGTGGCATTATCATACACATTTTCACATTTCTTCATTTCCTTTTCCTCTCTTTCACTTGCCCCTGTTCCTTATAGATTCCTATACTGAAAATAACTTAAAAGTCTTGGGGTTAAATTGGTGTCCCTCCTTATTCTGTTTTTGAATACTTCCTTCCTGTTATAAGGCTCAGTCCTGTGTCATATAGCTCAGTTGATACAAACTACTCAAAAAGAAATATGAAAAAAATGGGGTAATCACCAAAAACAAGCTATTTCCACCTCTGCATGTAAGCAAAAGCTCAGCTGCCCTCTTTCCAATCCTTCTCATATGACTAGAAGAAGAGTTTCCTTTTAAACCTGATTGCTTGCACAGAAACCAGGATAAGGGCATATTGTGCATGCTATGTAATAATTCTAAAATAAGTTGGCTTGTTTTGAAACTGAATAGAATAGTCATATAAAACAAAGTTACATTTTTTTTGGGGGGGAGTGAAATTATATATTACCTAAGGCTTTCTGCCACTTGAGTTCATTCCAAGATGCTATATCTACTGAAAAATAATAATTGTTGTATCTTGCCCATAGATCACAACGCAATATATAGATTGTCTTCTGCCACGGAATATGGTTGATGCCGTCTACACCAATATTTAGCAAACACGCAGGATCATTTATTTAGGACACTTGTTATAAAACCAGCAGTGTATGGAATTCCTGGATCAGTTTTTAAATATTCAATTTGAGAGTTATGAGGACAGGTGAGCAATTGAAACTACAAACAGATGTTCAGGTGGTTAATCAATTATTTCTATAAGGAGAAATGGTAGTTGGAAATGCTCTAAGCACTTTAGAATATTTGCCAGAAAAAGGCGGAAAGCCCTGTAGAAGATCACAAGTACTGGCTAATCAAGAGGAGGGCATTAACATTCTAAAGTTAAGGATTTATATAGTGGCTTTTAAAATCTGTTCAAGGCAGGTGTTTGGATTTTGGACCTTCCTTTTTTCAAAGTGACTGAAAATAAAGAGAGATACATTATTCCCCTTCTACAGCTCATTAGCTTTTGAAACACACATCTGCATCACAATAGGAAAAAACAACAGCGCCTGTAGCTGAACTGCATTCAGTGAGGTTTGAAGAATTAAAATCTAGCAGGCAGTCTGAATGCCATACGTTTTAAAAATTACAGATTCACAAAGGATTAATGACCGAATCAAAGAGATTTCTGGATAAACTAGCGCTTTGGTCTACATGACATTCTGGCTTATGTGAAGCAACCTGTCAATCAATCAGGGAGTTTCAGGTAAAAGCAATGACTTCAACAACAATTCATTCTAAAGATCTATCTATCTATCTATCTATCTATCTATCTATCTATCTATCTATCTATCTCCAGGCAGATTGAATAGGATTAAACAAAAGAATAGTATTTCTTTTGCATAAAAATATAGATCATGTGCTAAGAGCATACACTGAAGTACTAATCAGCTAATTCTCCTAAATGCAGAATTGCAAAGAGCATGTAGGTCATTTAAGAATGGGTCATAGAGGACTTCCGGTTTGCTTCCTGCCGATGAAAGACAGTCCCGTTTTTGGATCGCTAGCCCCGCTGCCTGTTAGAGCCGCTTCGATCTAGAGAAGCGGCTCGAAAGTTCCCAAATCCAAAGGATTTGTGGAAGAGAGTGGGCGAGGAGCAGATTGAGCCCCTGTGAGCCCCCAGACAGTTGTTTCTGGGGAGGAAACAGGCGCGGCTCCCTTTCAGCTCGCCGAGACTCCGGACGGTGTGGGACGAGTCTGCTCAGTGCAGAGCAAGGCGGCAGGAGCAACTTTTCTATTTAAACAAAGTAAACTCAAATAACCAGGGGGAGATAACAACTTGAACCTTGAAACCTCGAAAATGCAAGTATTACTACCCCTGTGATTCAAAGCAGAAGCGTGAGTGAGTGAAAGTTGCTTGAAAATGGCGCCCGGCTTCAGCTTTAACAAGCTGAAAGTGAGAGTGGATTAGCAACGTTATTTCAACTAGCTACAAAGTTGTGCTGTCTGTAACAAAGAGGAAAAGAAAGGAAAAATTCTTTTAAAACAAGCCTGATCTTGCTTCAATTTTAATCTCATCCCCAATTTGATTAAACCTGGGGGAATTTTTTAGAGGACTTTGTGGTGGTGGAAAAGGAAAAAGGATCTCCTTTTTTGGAAAAGCTAGCCTACGTGGCAGAATGGCTTCCAAGCAGTCCAAACAGGAAGGGAAGGCGGCGGGGGGGGGAATCCCCCACACATAAACCTGAACAGCAGCCTCCCAGCCAGCAGAGCCAGAAAAAAGAGTTTGATTTTGAAAGTTTAAAGGATTTTATTACTCAGGCTCTGGATGAGAAATTTGAAAAGTCACAACAGGAAATTAAGCAGGAGATTAAAGAAATTAAAGAGGTGGTGCAAGAGAAATATGACAAGGTGACTAAAAAATTAATGACAGTGGTGTCTGGTCTGTCAGAAGCAATTATTAAAACGGATGCTAAGGTGGAAGAATTTAAATCAGAAATGAATGTTAAAATGAAGGAAACTGATTATAAAATTTTTGATGCTGATAATAAAATGCAGAGAGTTGAAAATGAAATTACAATGATGCAGTTTAGGTCCATGGAATTCGCTATAAGGCTAAGAGGCATAAAAGAGAACGATAGACAAGACCTGAGACGGATTTGTGCTGATGCTCTAGCTGTGTTGTTAAAGATTAGCCCTGAAGAGATTTTTTATAAAATGGATAAAATTTACAGAGTGAATTCGTGGGTGGCCAGACAAAGACAACTGCCTAGAGATGTGGTGATATATTTCACAGACAGAAGAATGAGAAATGATATTTTGCAAAAGTCTTTTCTCTCTGCTGTGCAAGTGGAGGGAACTCAGATTGAAGTTTATAAAGAGCTACCACCTAAGATGTTAAAAGATAGAAAAGATTTTGGATTTTTAGTGAATGAATTAAAAAAAACAACAAATTCCATTTCGGTGGGATGCTCCAACTGGCATAATCTTGAGGTACAATGGAGAAAGATATTGATTAAACACTGTTGAGAAGGCAGAACAATTTTATTCTAATGTTTTTAAAGAGAGTTCACCATCCCCACGTACATCTACTGTGTTGGAGATAAAGGAGGGTGACAAGGAGAAGCAACTTCAGCAAGAGACGGAAGAGCAGCTTAAACAGGTGGAACCAGAGGCAGCGGAAATACAGGGAGCTACAGGAGGTTTTCTGGATGAGCCCCTGCTAGACCTTCCTTCGAAAATTGTGATTGAACCACCTAAGACTACAAGAGAAGTGGCTTTGGACCTAGCCCGGATGTGTGAAGCTAAAGATCAGCGTGTAACTCGAGCAATTTCTAAGCAACTTAAAGGAAAGCAACAACAGGAAAGGCCCAAGCCACAACAATACAAGAAGGGAGTCAAGAGTAATATACAAGAATGTGAAGCCATGGGGGGAGCAAAGCCAAAGACTACCGATTCGGAAGATATTCGGCAATTCTGCTCATCGCTTCAAAAAAGTCTACATGATGATTAAGATTTTATCTTGGAATGTGAACGGACTAAATTCACCACAGAAAAGGAAGAAATTATTTACATATTTGAGACAATTTAATAATGATATAATTTGTTTACAAGAAACTCATGTTAGAACACAAGATCAAAAATATTTGATAAACTCAAAATTAGGAATACATTTTATAGCTTCAAATTTGGAAAAAAAGAATGGTGTGGTTATTTATATAAATAAAAGACTGTCAGCTAAAATTATAGAAGCAGATGAAGGTGGTAGGTTTATAGCAATTGAATTGCATACAGTAAGTGGCCTAATTCTAGTGGCCTAATTTATGCTCCTAATCAACAACAGGATAATTTTTACAAAATTTTGCATTCTAAAATATTGCAATGGGACTATAGATCTATTTTAATCATGGGAGATTGGAATGGAGTAATTGACTCTAAAATAAATAAAAAGAGTTCGGCGAAGTCAAGGATTAGACTACCACAGACTTTTTTTTGATATGAAAGAAGATTTGGAATTAAAAGATATTTGGAGAATACATAACCCAAAAGAATTGGACTTTACTTTTTTTTCAGATAGACACGGATCCTTTTCTAGGATTGACTTTATTTTACTATCAGCTGATTTACTTGTAAAAACAAAAAGAACAAAGATTTTTCCAAGGACTTTAACTGACCATAGCCCAGTATGGATAGAAATTGAGATGGGAAAGACTGAGAGAAGATCATGGAGATTAAATGAAAATTTGTTTAGATATGAAAAAAATATAACAGAACTTAAAAAGCAGATGAAAGAATTTTTTGAAATGAATTTGAATAAGGGTACCCCTATTGAAATCATGTGGGATGTGAGTAAAGCGTATATGAGAGGGGTACTCATTCATATGAACTCTAAACACAAATTGAATCGACAAAAGAAAAGATCTGAAATGGAAGTAGAAATAAAGAATAAAGAACTGTTACTTATAAAAAACCCAACAGATGAAAGAATAGTGGAGCTATAAAACTTCTGAAAGATCAATTTCAAATGCTTATGGCGGAACAAACAGCAACAAATTTACTATGCGAAACACAACACATTTTGTAATGCTAACAAACCGGGCAGATGTTTGGCTTATATACTAAGGAAGAAGCAGAGTACACTGAATATTGATAGTATTGATATTGGAGGGAAGGAAATTTCTCAACAAAAATTAATTAAAGAAGTTTTTGTAGATTATTACACTAAATTATATGCCAATGATGACACACAGAATGGACTTATAGAAAAATATTTAGAAAATAAAAGAGTTACAAAAATTACTAATCAACAAAAGGAGAGAATGAATTATCCTATAACAGCTGAGGAGATTATTGCCGCAATTAAACAATTGAAAACAGCTAAAGCTCCTGGGATGGATGGTTTAACTGTGGTGTACTATAAAACTTTACAAGCAGAAATGATTGAGCATCTTAAAGATTTATTTTGTAGTATACAATAAGGGGGTAAAATACCCCCATCATGGAAAACAGCTTATATTTCATTGATACCGAAAGAGCAAATAGGTCCTAAAAAACCTGAGAATTTTAGACCAATATCTCTTCTGAATAATGACTATAAAATATTTGCAAAAGTATTAGCCAACAGGTTGATGCCAGTTATTCAAGAGGTGATTCATTGTGACCAAGCGGGATTTATAGAAGGCAGATACATGAAGGACAATGTAAGGCAAGTTATAGATTTACTGGAATATCTTGAGAAGAATAAACAGATCCCTGCAGTGCTGGTCTTCTTGGATGCGGAGAAGGCCTTTGATGGAGTGGATTGGAATTTTCTATTAAAGACTTTTAAAAAGATGGACTTTGGGGATCAATTTATACAGGCGGTTTCAGCAATTTATCAAGAACAAAAGGCACAGATTATTATTAATGGAAGCTTGACAACAGATTTTAATATTGAAAAAGGAACAAGACAAGGTTGACCGTTATCCCCATTGTTATTTATTTTAACATTAGAAGTCTTGTTGAATACAATATGGGACTCGAGTACCTTGAAAGGAATAGTGATAAGGCAAGAGGATTACAGAATAAGGGCATTTGCAGATGATCTGGTTGTTACCCTAACACAGCCGATGGAATCAATAATCCAGATGAAAGACATTATAAAAGATTATGGTACAGTATCAGGATTTAGATTGAACCAGAAAAAAACTAAGATGATAGTTAAAAATATGACACAAGACCGAAAACATGAACTTGAAAGCAAGGCAGGTTTTGAGATAGTACCAAAGGTTAAATATCTAGGAGTTCAGGTTGCAGAATCAAATATGAAACTGTTTCAAAATAATTATGAGGTGTTGTGGCGAGATGTACAGAAAGATATGGAGACTTGGAAAAAACTGCAGCTGTCTTTACTTGGAAGAATAGCAGCAGTTAAGATGAACATTTTGCCAAGATTTCTTTTTTTGTTTCAAATGATTCTGGTGCTTAAAAGTGATAAACAATTGAAAGAATGGCAAAGTGGACTGAATAAGTTTGTTTGGAACGAGAAAAAACCGAGAGTGAAATTGAAAATTATGCAAGATGTTCCAGAAAGGAGAGGTCTTAAACTTCCAAACCTACAATTATATTATGAAGCAGCAGCTTTGACCCAAGCAAGTGATTGGTTTGGAAGGAAAAAGACTGGAATATTGAATATAGAAAGCTTTGATCTTGAATTTGGTTGGCATGCTTACTTATTTTATGAGAACAAAGTGGATAAAGTATTTAAAAGCCACATACTTAGCGACTCCTTGATGAGAGTTTGGAAGAAGCACCGACTCAAATGGGATTACAAAATACCGCTATGGCTGGATCTTGGTCATATCATGTGGAATACAAATATAATGTCACTTGGGGGGGGGGGGTTATATAAAGAAGTTCTTTTTGCAGGTGCGGACAGATGGCAACTGAAGACTTTAGAAATGCTGTTGGAAGAAGGGATTAATTTAACTTGGTTACCGTATAATCAACTTCAATTGAGATGGAAAGAGGATCAAAAAATTGGTATAATGATGCATGAGGAAGAATTGGTTAGACATATAAAAGAGAAAGGTCCAAGGCATATTAAAAGGCTTTATAATGTTTTGTTAGAAAGGGATTCAGAAACTGAATTGGTTAAAGATTGCATGATTAAGTGGGCACAAAATTTTGCAGAACCAGTGATGTTGGAAACATGGGAAAAAATATGGGTTCAGAATGTTAAATTTACACAGTCGCAGAATTTGAAGGAAAATTTTTATAAAATGTTTTATAGATGGCATTTAGATCCTAAGAAATTGTCATGCATTTACCCTAATGTTCAACCAAAATGCTGGAGATGTGATTGCTTAGATGCCACATATTATCATGTGTGGTGGACTTGTAAGAAAGTGAAGGCTTTTGGGATAAAAATTTGGTGGGTTATGCAGAATGTTTTCAAGAAAAAAATTCAGTTTTCTCCACAATTGTTTTTATTGGGTATAGTTAAGGGTTTTACATTGGGTGAAACAAAGCTGATATTGTATATGATAACAGCAGCGAGATTACTGATAGGTCAATATTAGAAATTCAATTCAATAATAATAATATTGGAAAAATGAAGCTATGCCTACTATTGAAGAATGGACTTTGAAGATGGCCAGCTTTGCAGAGATGGTGAAGATTTCAGCATACCTAAAAGATCGCTCACAAGAGACTTATGAATGGGAGTGGAAAAAGTGGATAGATTATGTGCAGAATAAATATCAAACTAGAAAATATCAGATAGCTTTTAACTGAAAGTATTATATAAAGATAGAAATATTTGAATTTTGTGAAGATGTGAAAAATATACAGGGGGTGGAGGAGTTCAAGTTTTATAAAAAGGGGATTTTGATTTGGATTATATTCTGTGGAAGTCTGGGGGGGAGGGGTGGGTTACGGGGGGGTTAGGGAGGTTAGGGAGGGTTGGGGGGGAAACTGGGGAGAAAATGTAATTGTAAAACTTTTTCAATTAAAAAAAAAAGAATGGGTCATAGAAATATGGACATCAGTTGATGTCTTTTCACTCCATTACTGAATATTTTATGGCTCAACATAACTCTAGGCTTCCAATCTTGGTAACTTTAAGACGTGTGAACTCCCAGAATTTCTAGTCAGCCATGTTGGATAGGAAATTCTGGGAGTTGAAGTCCCCACTTCTTAAAATTGTCAAGATTGGAAACAGCTGCTCAATGCAATGATTTGATTTGAAAACTTTAGTTGTGACATGATTTTAAAGTATATTCCATGATTAAATATTTGTAATAATTCATTCATCTCTACCATTGATACTAATCAAGAGACTTATATGAACCAAGCTTGGGGAAAGTTACTTAACCTCCTTCTTTAAAGATATCTACTGAAACATGACCTGTGATTAAAGTACAGAGTAAGTTCTAATTTTGTGTGTTGCAAAGGATGTGCACTTGATACCCCTTAAAAAAATTCTAGGTTTGAAAAATGAAATTAATTATTGATTCTGTTTATAAATGGTACAAACTCAAATACACAAGTCAGCCTGTTTGGTGTAGTGGTTAAGGCATGAGGCTAGAAACTAGGAGACCATGAATTCTAGTCCTGCCTCTGCTATGAAGCGAACTGGGAGATCTTGGGCTAGTCACTCTCTCTCTCAGCTCTAGGAAGAATGAACCAATGGCAAACCACTTCTGAAATCTTGCCAAGAAAACTGCAGGGACTTGTCCTAGCAGCTATTCAGGACCCAACACTTACTGGAAGGCACTGACACAAACTTAATCTCTTTAATCTTCTTCTATTGACCAAGGAATTACCACATATTTTTGGTGAAAGGCTACAGCTACTGTTATTTTTTCCTCTCCATATAACCTATTCCCATAATGACAAACCTGTGGCACACATGCTGGAAGTGGCATGCAGAGCCATATCTCCAGGCATGCCAGCTGTCGCCCGTTGCTCTTCCGGGTTCCAGTGCACACATGTGTGCCGGCCAGCTGGTCTTCACGTGCACAGCAGCACTGGAAACTGGAAGAGCATGGCATGTGCATGCATGTACATGCCAGAAAGTTGAGCATCCAGTTTCCAGTGCACGCATGCACACTGGCCAGCTGGTCTTGGTATGCGCATGCCTGCCAGAAACTGGAAGACCAGATGACCGGCATGCATGCACACACCAGAAAATGGAAGCTCTGTTTCCTGGCACGCACATGCACGTCGGGGAACTGTTCTTCCAGTTTCCGGTGCTCTTGAGCATGTGCACTGGGGAGCTGATCTTCTGGTTACCGGTGCTACCTATAGAAAAGGTTTGCCAACACTGAATCCTATTGCAAACAAGTGTAATCTTTTCACAGATAACATTCTCATCTGATAGCATGCAAAAGATAATTTCTGCTGGATTTCCCATCACTCTTTCTCTTCATCATAACTTCTGAACTAAAATCATCTTGGACCAAAGACATGGGCAGGATTTCATCAGGACAGGAATCCTCATTCCGTTGATGTTGATTATGTGCCATCAAGTCACAGTCAACTCTTAGCCACCACTTAGATTTTTTTCCATGACAATCTATCCCTAACTTGAATCCTTCAGGTTTTGTCTCATTACATATCTATTTATTCATATATTCATGCATTGAACAGGATCATAGCAAAAAGCTCTACTGCCAAGCTATGTGCATTTTATTTTAAAATTGAAGGCTCTAATTCTCCCCTCCCTCCAATGTCTGTTCAATGTATCTATCGTAAATATGTGAAGAGAGGTACTGTAGTGCTACAATCCTCTAAAATGGCTTGACATCGCAAAATTGATGCCCTAAATAGAGATATGGGTACAGCTCTCCTCTGAATGACAGGGTGATAATGTAGAGAAAATTTCATGTAGAAAACTGAGTGTGAATATCAATATGTTTCTCATAAATGGAGAGTATTCACAGGGACTCAGTTCTTCCCGAGGGCTGTAAGAACAAATCTGAGCACTTACAAATCACAGATAAATTACACCCTTGCCCTCTGTGATACGTTAACCTTGATTTGCCACCATTCTTCAGTTTTGTACAATGCCTAATAAGTATGCATCGAAAAGCAGGGGGAAAAATGAGTATGGCTCTAGCTAAACAACAGTGAATATTAACTGAAAGCCTGCTATATACAAAGCTGTGACAGCTGTACTGTCATCATGTCAATTAAGTCTGCTGAAGCAAATCTGAGTTTTAGCCACAGGAGAATTGCTTGTTGCTGAGTCAGCTGTAGCCTGATGAATATTTCCAAATCAATTCTCTATTGCAGAATCAACCTAATACTAGAGGTCAGGTGGCACATTTAGCCATTGTCCAAATTAGAAAGGGAGAGTGCCAAAGATCACCTTCTAACAGACTCAGTTACCATTATTTGTCATTGAATTAGAGCAGGGGTGTCAAATTCACGTTGTCACGGTGGTGTCACGTGATGTATCAGGACTTTTTTCCCCTTTGCTAAACCGGGCATGGGCGTGGCCAGCATGTGATGCATCCAGCCTGAAGGCTGGGAGTTTCATACCTCTGAACTAGAGTAATGTATGAAATACAGTAATGGTTGCAATGTTTTTATCAGCCAGATCAAAAAAGGGCTTTTTTTTGGTAAAATTAACCTAAATGTAAATCAGAGTGATTTAATTTAATTAATTAAATTTATATGCCACCCCTCTCTGAAGACTCATGGCGGCTCACAATACATTTAAAAAATCATTATAAAAAGACATTGAAAAATTAAATACAAGTGATCAACACTTGTAGCTAAATGTTGATCAGATATTGGTTGGGCCACTGTATATTTTATCCTGGGCCTGTCGTAATTTATGATTAAATACTTTTTCAGAGAGCTACAAAAGTGTGCCGGATTAGAAAGAAACAGCTAAATTTGCATTTTTAAGGGAATACTTAGAGATGCTATCACAATCATATCAAAGGGTCTAGACTAGAGCATCTAGCCATACCATAATTTTTGAATTACCATTCTTATGTGGTCAGAGTACTAACATTCATAGCAGCGCTGCCACTTTATAAAAGCCTAACAAATATAATTTCCATTATTTAACATAGGCCTGGTATGGCTCTCCACTTATTTAGGCTTAAAATGCAGAGGACAGTAAAGCACTGTAACGTAGCAGATTCCTGGGCTCCTGTTTTATGCTTGCTTCCCAGAGGATCTTAGTTTAAACCATTTTGCATGTTTAAGTGCAACTTCTCACACTAAATAAAAATAATTTATTTTTTATAGATTAAAACAACTAAATCTTGCAAAATGGCCAAGTCTCATGAGATTTTAGTCTTCCTAGCCAAAGTCCTGTGGAGTTTGTGTGGCTATGTTGAAGTCTTGTGCTATTTGGTAATCTCTTAAAATATTGTCATCATCATCACCTTTGGAAGGATTCGATCGGTGGATAAAAATACCAAATCCATTCTAATAAAGTGACCAATTGTCCTCCTTTAGGGAGGACAGTCCTTCTTTTGTAAGTTCTGTCCTCTCTCAAAAGGTGTCCTCCTACATGTCCTCCTTTTCAATATTTGAAGACTAATCTGTAAATCTCCGTATTCGATCGATGCTGATCCGATCCATTGCGTGTGATGTTACGTATTTGTATTTGACATGACGATTTGTCAAGGCTCGGTACAGTGCGGCGAGACGCGATTATGAGATGCATATGCTCTGCACAGGAGAATTGTTTTGAGAGAGTGTGCCACACACAAGTGGCTTTGTTTACTTCTTACCGAACCACGACACAGCACACACACACACATTAGACTCACTATGTTTCTTTTATTTAGAATATTTCTTTTCTTCAATTTATTTGTGTCCTCCTTCTCATTGTAAAAAAGTCGGTTACCTTAATTCTAAACATCTGTGCTGGTCTGTCTGCCTGCGTCTGTCTATCTGTCTATCTGTCTATCTGTCTATCTATCTATCTATCTATCTATCTATCTATCTATCTATCTATCTATCTCTCTATCTCTCTATCTCTCTCTCTCTCTCTCTCTCTCTCTCTCTCTCTATCTATCTATCTATCTATCTTGTTTAAGTAGGAGCAAAACAGCAGTATTTTCTGGATAGGGAATTCCATTTTTGCACACAGAAATTCTCTTCTAATTTAAAGCTTTTTCTAATGGATTCACCTTGTATTGCTTAAAATCCCTACCATTAATTTTTAAACAAAACAAGAAAGAACTTGTTATACAACTTTTCCCTTGTTTTTCCTCCTGCTGTGTTTTCCAGCTTCTGTTACAGTAAATCTATTGGCATTTCTCTTCTTCTATTTGCTTAGAATCCAATAAACTCATCTTTTCTGCCAAGCCTTGACATTTTATTTTTAGAAGCCTCTCACAGCTGACCAATTAAATATTTGTGCATCATATTTTCTAAATGTGTGTAATGTTTGATCTAGTTTCTGTTCGTCCATATTTTGTATACCTGGCACGTCCAATGTGCTTTGGGAATTAAATCAAGAAATCAATCGCCATGCAAGTTGTAACCTTTTTATAACCTTTTGGGTTTAGTTTAGTTATATTGTGTAGATTGGCTCATCCTTAGCAGATATGCAAAATAAAGCAAACTCTGCGTGGAGAAGCAGCTCCTTTGGTTGTTAAATAATGTCTTAATTAAACTTCCCACTGTCACTGGAGAAGGGCCCACATCCTGAACATGAAGCAATAAATTATAAGTTTGATTGAAAACATCCCTTCTGAGAAAGGACTTTTTATCATCTATGGTGGACATGAGATAAAGCAAAACATTTTTGGAGTATGATACATATTTTAATACAGAAAATTTTGAAAATGGAGATAAAAATGAAACCCAAACTTTTCCTTTTGGGCCTAATGGAAAAAGAACTGGAGAAAAAAATTGGAACTTTGTTATTATATATGTTGTCAATGGCAAGACTGTTGTATGCACAATAGCGCATACAAAATCGAAGGACCCTTTAAATCCTTCTATGGACATTGCAGAAGTGGATGGAGTTGGCCGAAATGCCAAAACTGACTATTTTGATTAAAGAAAAGAACATAAATACTTTTATTTCCACATGGAGACCACTTCGTGCTTGATGTGGAAAAGAATGAAACTTTGGATTTTACAGATTATACTGATAGATCTTTATAGAAATGGCTTGTTCTTACTATTATGGAAAAGCAAAAAGTTGTGATTTGATGTTAATGCCTTATTTTACTATAATAGAGAGTCAGGAGTCAATGCTCCTTTTTCTCCCCTCCCCACCTATTTTTCCTCACTTCACTTCACTTCCCCTTTTCCCCTCCCCCCACTGCTTTTCTATTTACTTTTGTATTTTGTATTTTACAATACTCTATAACTCGATAAAAAATGCTTATGGAAAACATCCGTCCTGAAGAACCCTATAACAGTAGGATAGTCCTTGACTTACAGCCATTCATTTAACAGCTGTTCGAAGTCATGAGACTGCTGAAAAAGTGACTTGTGACTGTTTTGGCATTATCATAATTCAAGTGCTTGGCAATCGGCATGTATTTACATGCCGAGTTGCATTATCCTGAGGTCATGTGCAGGGATGGTATTCACTTACCTTCACTACCTATTTGCAAAGGCAAGCACCAGCCCGCTCTCGCTGCGCTCACACATACCACCTCCGTGCATATGCAGAGCCTTCCGTGCATGCACAGAGCCTTCCGTGCATGTGCAGAGGGTCAAAAACGGGACGTGATGACATCTGGGTGGGTGGGTGGAGCCTCCCGCAGCCACCGCTACCGGTTCACTTGAACCAGATAAAACCGGCTGAATACCACCACTGGTCATGTAATTGCCATTTGTGATCTTCCCAGGAAGCTTCCAACAAGCAAAACCAACTGGATTCACTTAACAAACACAGCAAATAAAAGGTTATAAAACTGGATGGCTCACATAACAACTACATTGCTTAGTGATGAAAGCTCCCGTCCCAATGGTGATCATAAATTGAGGATTATCTGTAACTTCATTGCACACTATTTAGGCAGAACTATTGATAAAATTCAGTGAATATAAAATCCAGTATTGATGTATGTGTCCACACTTGGAAGGATCAACCCCAGGTCATTATTTCTGAAGATAAATATTTCAGCATTTTAATCTGAGCAAAGCTCTTTGGAAAAAAATTCCTTGTATTAATCAAATATTTATGCCTTTATCTTTCTATGATTTGTGTTTCTTTGTTTAATTGCTCCTCCTTTTGCCTGATTTTTACAATATATTTCAAATGTTATTTCTTGCATATTATCCTCTGCACTTGGTAAGTGAAGTCTGTAATCTATAAATTTAGTAATATGAATAAACAAAATGACAAATTATTGTTGTTAAACTTATCATCAGTGGAATTGCCTCCTTATTCAAATGGATAGCTCTGGATAAAAATCTACACTTGCCACAAAAAATTATTCAACCAAAACGATAAACAGCACTGGCTTCTATGATACATTTTTTGAAGCATTTTTTCCAGATTGAAGCACTTTGAGGCTGTCGAAATTACATCGACATTGGAAATGGAACATTTCTTTTTCTACAGATAGGATGCCTAATAATAATAACATACATTTTAGGAATAATCATCTATATTTTAGGAACAGAGACAAAAGAAAAAGAATGTATTTTGACATCAGGAGATCTTTCTACCTCTCTTTTTTGGCTGAGCAAACTGTAGATATTTTCAGACTTTCTAAATCTTTTGTTACCTACTGTTTCCAAGAGGTTCACATAAAAACAACTCCCTTATCACTTTATTATGGACAGTTCCAGCTCCGTGTAACTACCAAAGAATTTTCAATTGAATCATAGAATCTTATGGGAGGTCATGGCTAGAAAGGTCCTAATGCTTCTAAAAGATAGCTAGGAGGTAGCTGAGCAGGAATAGAAGTTTTCTCTAGTCATGTGGATGTATTTGAGCAAAATCAAAGGGTTTATTCAGAGATAACCTAGAGAAAATTAGATAAAAATCTTTAAATAACATTTTTGCAAGGGGACATTCTATTTTTTCAGCCAAAACACCTTTTTTCCCCCTCCCATGGCCAAATCACTGTTTTCTTTAGTACTTTCATTATTTTTTCCAGGGGAAAATCAGGTAGTGCACTACTGAAACAATATAATGTCTTTCTCCCCCTTTTTGCTAAATGTTTAAAACTGTTCTCTAGATGTATTATCTGAAATTTACTACCAGAATTTTATTTTGTTTTTTATTAGAAGCTGGCAAAATGCCCGGCACTATTGTGAGTCATTCAATCTCAGTAGATTCTGGATGGCCATAAGTTGCCCATAGCTGCTTTTCTGCACAGAGTACAGATAGTCTCCAGTTTGCAATCATTCTTTTAGTGACTGTTCAACGATACAACAGCTCTGAAAGAAGTAACTTATGACTGTTTTTCATACTTATGACCTTTTCAGCATCCCCATGTTGGAATAATTAAAATTTGGGCGCTTGGCAACTACCTTATATTTTTGATGATTGCAGTGTCCTGTGGTCATGTTTTGCGACCTTCTGATAAGCAACGTCAATGGGGGAGCCAGATTCACTTAACAACCGTGGCAAGAAAGGTCATAAAATGAGGCAAAGCTCACTTAACAATTGTCTTGCTTAGCAGTGGGAATTTTGGGCTCAAGTGTGGTTGTAAGTCGAATATACCTTTATGGTATACCAACTGGCCTACACTTTTAATACAATTTAACATATACATATAATGAAAACAAATCTATATTTGAGCATATTAAAACCATAAATAATGTATTGATGGCTAGAATGATACCTTTTGATCCTGTGTTAGTACAATTATTAACTCTCTCGGCAACTTAAAAATTCACAAAATCTCCTTCATTTCCTATAGGCAATTATGAGGCAATCAAAATGTTCAGCATGTGCTGCTTTTTCCATTTTCGAGTATGGTAACAAAAAAGAAGTATTTGGAAAGAAATTAAGTCGTCAGCATGTCTACCTGTAGAACTTACAATTGTGGGGGAAGAAAGGTTACTGTACAGTTCATTCCTAATTCAAACATAAAAGTTCAATTTATAAATAAAAGCTAATGAAATAGACATGTTCCTTTTTCAGGTAAACATAAAACCTGATTGAAATGTAAATTTAAAACAAAATGTCCAAGTTTCATAGTGAATAATAAAAATTATAGCCGAGTGAAAAGTCATTCACAGACTTTGCATACTTATAAAGCAGTCTTTTTAAATAAGTGAAATGAAAAACTATGGATTTTTTTTCTAAAGGTAAGAAAATGCGAACAACATAAAAGGTCTTAATCTTTGAGATGGCATTTCTCTGTTGGGTTTCCGCATATTTAAATTTTTGCATATTGTTTTCTTCAATGGAGTCTTCAAAAAGTTGCCTCAGATACAAAAAGTTTGAAATCAAACTGCTACTGCTGCTGCTGCTACACTCATCTTCATCTTTCAGACACTCAAAACATAAGTTGGGTTAAGATGATTATCGTGGATTTTACTAGGCTTGTAGAAACCTGCTGTTTTGTGGTATCCCAGTTAATTATGTCCCCTTGAATTTTTATATAGCATACTGTGGTACAAATGCTCCATATGTTCTAATTAATTGTATTTAGAAAGGGGAAAGTGCTAACTCAAGAAAATAATTTACATTTGGAAAACTAAGAAACAGAAGGACTGAAATATCATGGTGAGAATTTTGATCAATGTTACAACAATTTTCTATAATTGATTTTGCCGATAAAGATCTTAGTTTATAAAATAAATTAGTTCACTCGTGTCATCAAAATTCACTATTAGCCAATTCTCATGAGGCATTTGGAAACTTTGCCATAAGAAGCTTCTTTTATATTAATTTCTCAAAGCAAAAAAAATGATTTAATTTCTTATGAATGTATATTGATATAATAAATGGCAGCTAGTACCATATGGAATGCACACTCTAAATTATTTATTTTATATCATAGCAAATTTTCCTATGCAATTGGACTGGTTCTCTGTTTTCAGTCTAATATTCATTTGACCATAGCTATAGAATATTGCCTAATACTCTTCTTATTTCAGATATTATTATTTTGACTCCAGATTGAGACATTTTAAGAAATGTCAGCCATGCAACCAATCACAATATTAAAGTCTGTGCCTAGCAGGACTGGAATACCCATAAACGTTAATCTTCTTGCCTGTTACAGTTTCCTAGGATTTTCTGTAGTCCTCAAGAGCCCAGGTAAAATGACATACTTTCCCTTGTTAATCTGTGTTTATCCCTATGTTAATCTGGCCTTTTATCTACCTGTTAATCTAAAATATGATCAACTGCTTGCTGTTTCAAATGTTGTTTATTCTTAGAAAATCTTTGAGACAGCAAAGAAGAAAGGCTTGGAATATTTTAGTATCTAGTGATTAAGGCACCAGATTAGAAAATAGGAGACTGAGTTCTAGTCTTTTTTTTTAAATTTATTTATTTATATGCTGCCCTTCTCCAGAGACTCAGGGTGGCTTACAATGTGTTAAGCAATAGCCTTCATACTTTTGTATATTTATACAAAGTCATCTTATTGCCCCCACAATCCGGGTCCTCATTTTACCTACCTTAGAAAGGATGGAAGGCTGAGTCAACCTTGAGCCTGGTGAGATTTAAACTTGCAGTAATTGCAGGCAGCTGATGTTAATAACAGTGCTTTAGTCTGCTGCTCCACTAGGGCTCTCTAGTTTGCTTTAGCTATGAAAGCCAGTTGGCTTATTTTGGGGCAACCACTGTCTCTCAGCCCAACTCACTTCACAGGATTGTTGTTGTGGTAACAATATGAGGAGGAAGTGCATTGGATAAGTTTGCCGCCTTGAGTTATTCATAAAAATAATAACGATGATATATAGTTACATAAGAATAGAGCTGTGCCATGAGGTTCCCCACAATGATTGTCACATTTATCCCATCCTTAATATTCTACAATGGCATTAATTTTCAGAAAGATGGAGAGAAGAAAGCTGATTCATATTCTCTGCTGTTTTATTGTTTCTGCTGTTTTCTAATAGCAAGAGCAGACATGAATTCATTTATTTTTTATCCATCACTAATTGGTGAAAAACAGGGGGAAAAATAGATAAAGTTTACCTTCTTTCTTTTTCTGATGCTGACCATATAAGAATGACAGCTACCTTGGACCTTTAAAGAATAGATGCCTGCTTTATAAAGATAACTTAGCTTTAAGGAGAAGGGGTAGACATTTAATTCAATAATCCTTCCTAGCTGTAAGAACTGGCAAGAACTGGTGAACTATCCACCATCAATCATAGTGCAAGGTTTTTCTGTTAACTTAACTTAGAAAACAAGGTATCAATCAATGGGTCTTTTAATGAAGAAAGACCAGGAAAAAAAAATAATTTGAGGGATAATAATGTTTTATGTCAGCACTGTTGATTAAGTATATGGAAATGGCAGCATAAATTTAGATTCCATGTGTGTACTTGATAAGGTTGGTAGAAATTCAATTGACGTATTTTCTCACTCTTCGACATTTTCAGTTCACAGGAACACATGCAAGGACAGATTTACCAAAGCACTGATTATTAGCCTCACATTTTGAACAGCAAAATCAAACCAGAAAAGTTCAACTATATTGTCTCAATAGGAATAAAGATATTTAAAATATATATCCTGAGCTAACACTATTGGTGAGTAGATCAATAAGAAATAAAAGTCAACCGTTTATCCAAAGTCATTAGGGTTTTGCTTCAGGTTATAACTATAATGTAGATTTGACCATGTTGGAACTGTTCATCGTGTAATAGATACACTTAAACATGATGATGTTAAAAACATTGTGTTTCAATGTTCTTGGTGAATGTGTGTGTTTTGAAGAATGGGGACATCCAAGTCAAGAAACTGAAAGAACGTCAGCAGAGATTCACCAAAACAAATTGTCTACAAATACTGAACAAATCTGCTGAAGAATGAAGTCATGTCATCTTAAAAAAGAGACCAAAACTCAAACCGCCTTCCACAGGTAGTCCTTGACTTATAACTCTTCATTTAATGACCACTCAAAGATACAACAGCTCTGAAAAAAGTGACTTATGACCGTTTTTCATACTTATGACCATTGCAGCATCTCTCCATGATCATGTGATCAAAATTCGGATGCTTGAAACTGGCATGTACTTATTATGATGATTGCAGTGTCCCAGGGTCATGAGATCACCTTTTGTGATCTTCTGATGAACAAAGCAATGGGGAAGCCAGAGTTACTTAGCAACCATGTTACTAACTTAACTGCAGTGATTCACTTAACAACTCTGGCAAGAATGGTCATAAAATGGGGCAAAATTCACTTAGCAACTTGCTTAGCAATGGAAATTGTGGGCTCTCAGTTGTGGTCATAAGTCGAGGACTATGTCTTGTATCACTGTAAAGTATTATTCCTCTGGAAGATAGAAACAATATGAAAAGTGGGAGTAGTAAAATTCCTCTGATGCTGCATTGAAGCAATGAAGGTTCCAGGACTGCTCTAGGTGATATTTGTGTTAAAAGTCTCATTCTAAAGATTCATTAATAATCCAGATAAAACCCATGATGTGAACTGAATGTTATATGAATCTAAATCAGAGAGTACTGCTTACAAACCTCAGTAAGACCATCTGTGCTGATGGTGATAAACATTCAAGCTACTAAGAAAGTCTAGTTCAGAAATGAATGTTTTTTAAACAGAAATATGGTTGCTAACCTAAAACAATTTATTTTTGACAGTGATGTTTTCTGAAGATGACTATCAAGGTATATACAATGACAAAAAAAACCCAAAAAAACAAAAAACAGGCCATATAGATAAAGAGCATAAGTTCCTGAATGTCAAACCGAATTTGCCAGGGTCAAGGAATCCCAGATTCCCAAAGGAGAATTCAATTTCCTCAGGCTATCTGGGGTATTAAAATAATTACATATCTTATTTTTGCCATACAGAATGATGAGTATGTATGCCATTTATCTGGATCTGTTGATTAGAACAAAGTCATCTATTCCTAACTGAACTTTAGCCCTCTGTGCAATGAGTACCATCAAAAACAACATTTATTTTGATTATATAGAGTACTATGCAATGGCTATTTAACATCTGTGTTAATGAATCTTCAATAGATGTTCTAAACACCATCTAGGACAACTGACTTTCATAGAAAGCCAATAACAGTATGAAGAATTATGTCATTGACCCCACTTTCCACTGTAAATACAGTTCCAACTGCAGCATAAGCTGCATTTTTAAAACAAAAACTGATAATTATTCAACATAATTAAGAGCTGTAGAAGACATAATTACTATATTTTTTTTTCACACTACGAAGCTCACAGGTATATACAGAAAATTTCCCAAGAAGAGACTGTGCCTCCTAAACTAAATCATAGCAGCCTAGATGATCATCTAATCCGGGGGTGTCAAACTGGCAGCCCGCAGACTGGATGCGTCACGCACAGGCCACACCCACCCCAGTTCCATGAATAGGAAAAACATTGTGAAATGTCACATAATGGCAACGTGACGCAGCAAGTGTGATACCCATGATCTAATCTAAGAGCCGTGGTGGCACAGTGGTTAGAATGCAGTACTGCAGACTACTTCCTGCAATTTGGTAGTTCAAATCTCACCAGGCTCAAGGTTAACTCAGCCTTCCATCCTTCCGAGGTGGGTAAAATGAGGAGCCAGATTGTTGGCGGCAATGTGCTGACTCTGTAAACCGCTTAGAGAGGGCTGTAAAAGCACTGTGAAGCGGTATATACCTGTAAGTCTAAGTGCTATTGCTAAGCTGTTTTTCAATGAGTGAAGTTGATTCTTTAAATGCTAGGGTTAATGTATTAATAAATGGATCATATCTACTCCTAAATATTCATATGAACTTCCTGGTTGAATTGAAGAAAATACAGAAGACTTTCTATCTTTTTTATTTTTTTCAGTTACACATAGGTTAGAAAGAGCTTTTAACTCAACTGGAATAGTAACAAGTAGTTAAAACATGGATCTGTATGCATAAGATAATCTCAATACTAATAAATTAATACTAAATTTATTAGTATTAGTCAAATATGGATGTAAATTTATTAATGTAGAAGAGGCCAAAAGTTGTGTTCAGATTTAAATTTACATTTTTAAAAATCCAGCTTTCGACCCCCAGCAAAATGCAGGAGAATTGAAAGAAAATTCATCAGAAAAAAATTGAAAGTATTTGCTTGAAGAACTTTAAACAAGATTTGAGTTATATTGATCCCAAAATTGCAACTAAATGATGGAAAGCTGCTTGTGCGTTTTTAGTTGCCAATTTACTGAAGGAGTTTTATGCTGGGAGAATTATTCATTTTCAAGTCCTTTTATCCATCTCCCACAGTGTCTTGAGCTTTTGAAATGAAGCCCAGTATCAGCAAAATCTATTCAGATTGTTTCCGCCCCCCCTCTAATCATGCCAGCTATATTTAGGAATGAACAAAATATGCCTGCTAGATTGAAAAGGAACTCAATGGGGAGAAAGAGTGGGGTTTTGAATTTATCAGGCTGATTTTCAAATGATTTTGTCCTCTTATTTGTGGAAGTGATTAGTTCTCCCATAACATTTGTCTTTACCTTCACCTTCTTTGTATGACTTTGAATGAAGTCCTTCCCATAATGTAAGGTGACCAGATTTTAACAATGGTAAAGAGGGACATTGTGGGCGTGGCTTATTTTGTGGGCGTGGCTAGCTGGTCATGTGACTGGGTGGGCATGGCTAGCTGGTCATGTGACCGGGTGGCCATGGCTATGTGTATAGGGCAAGGTGAACAGATTTTAACATTGGTAAGGACACCATTGTGGGCGTGGCTTATTGTGTGGGCGTGGCTTGGAGGCCATGTGACTGGTTGGGTGTGGCTAGCTGGTCATGTGACCGGGTGGCCATGGCTATGTGTATAGGGACTACTCAGAGGGCTGAAAAGTCATTTCTGACAGGTCCTCACACTTTTGACTGGTCCTCACACTTATGACCATCCTCACATTTATGCCCGTGCAGCATTCTTAACAACCATGTCACTCATTTCACAACTGCTTCTCTTCACCATGGTGACAAGATAGGGCAAAAAACCTAAAATGTGAGGACAGTCGTAAGTTCGAGGACTGGTCAAAAGTGCGAGGACCAGTCAAAAATAACTTTTTCAGTCCTCTGAGTAGTCCATATGCACAAAAGGACTAACCAGAGGGCTGAAAAAAGTCATTTCTGACTGGGCCTCGCACTTTTGACCGGTCCTCACACTTATGACCATCCTCACATTTATGCCCGTGCAGCTTTCTTAACAACCATGTCACTCATTTCACAACTGGTTCTCTTCACCATGGTGACAAGATAGGGCAAAAACGTAAAATGTGAGGACAGTCGTAAATTCAAGGACTGGTCAAAAGTGTAAGGACCAGTCAAAAATAACTTTTTCAGTCCTCTGAGCAGTCCATATGCATAAAAGGATACAGTAATAGAGAGGGATGAAGGAAGGGAAGGGAAATTAGAGTAGGAGTGATGGTAAGAGAGGGAGGAAGAGAGGAGGAGAAGGAGAAAGGAAGAGGAAATAGGGAGGAAAAGAAGAGGGTGGGGGGAAGAGAAAGTAAGAAGGAAAGAAAAGAGAGGTGGTAGGTTTGAGGAGAAAGATTGCTGTACAATAAAAAAGATGAAAGGGAAGAAAGCCAACCCCAAACAAATATAAAGATATTAAGATAAAGAATGAATTGTTAAACTTTAAAGAATAAAAGAGAACAAATATGAATAAATAGCAATAATTAGAAAGACACATACAAACATACAATGTATTTTCTTTGAACAGAATATTTGGCTGGTTCACAAATTTAAACAGTGTTTAGTCATTTCAATTAAATTTACAATTTCTATATTTCCTTTTTGCCATATTTATTCCTCATCTATTTTTTTAAAAAAACAATATTACCCTTCATCCTCATCTCTAATCTTAATCAAATTCAATTTTTCCCTTCTATTTTATATTATGCCCCTTCCCATTGTCATCTATTTTTATATCCATCCTCACATTGGTTAATTATGTAATTATGTAATACAGTTGTTTAATACAAATTCAACATTTTAATATAAATCAATTAGTTATATAACTATCTTTTTTGTATATTAATCAATATGAACATGAATATTCCAATTATTTCCATGCAATCCAATTACAAATCAATTAATTATATTTACCAATAATAATAAACCAAATAATTTCCCCCATATATTCCTCCAAACCACAACTTAACAATTTCTGCTTTCAACACAGTATACAATTAATAGTATCTCAATTATTACAATTCCCTAGTTAAAAAGAGTTTTTTCTTCTTTTGTGTTTTAAAATCTTGAACTCTCCTCTTTTGCCCTAAATAATTTCCCATTGTTTCCACCTACCTTTTTTGGTGAGGAAAAGGAAAATAAATCTGCTGCCTAATTTTCCAACGTTGCAAGCAAACAGTAAAGCCAACAGCCTGTTTTACTTTCAGTTTCGTTTTGAGCTTGGTTTGCACAAAGAGGAAAAAAAACTGCTGAGCAATTTAGCAAGAGCAGAGCCCTGCGCAAATCAGCTGAGAGGGGGAAGCCGAGCTAATCAACGTAGGGCGGCCCTTTGAAGCCCCGCGGCAAGAGTTTAAACAGGTTTTTTCCCTCTAGCCATCAGCGGGGACTCAGGAGGCAGAATGAAAAATCGGGACTTTTTTAAAACGCCGCGGGACGCGGGACAAATTGCTCAAAAGCGGGACTGTTCCGCCAAAAGCGGGACGTCTGGTCACCTTACCATAATGAGATGTAAACCCAAATCAAATCATCCTTTGTCACCACTTGTTGCCAAAGTGGCTACTCAATGAAGTGGTAGAGACTCTTTTCCTCTATCTGTTGGGCCAGGTGAATGGGCTGAACTTTCATTTATTTATTTTTCACATTTTTGAACAGCCATCTCCCTCAAAGAGGGACTTTGGGTGGTGTTCAAAAGATAAAATATAAAAATGTGCATAAGCCATGTTTTGTCTCCTTTTTGGAAGGCCAGGAGTGTGTGAGGAGGGGGCTTCCTCAACTCTCGGGTGAGAATATTTCAGGGCGGGGGCAACAGCAGAAAAGGGTCTCTTCCTGGATCCTGTCAATCTTTTTGTTTGTTTGTTTGTTTCATATAGCCTGCAACATACTTCCCCATCTGACCAAGAGGAAGAGGTCAATGTCATGGGACAAAGACTACTCCATAGATAGTGTGACCCCATGCCATGAATTATTTTGGATGGCAGATCACATCCACCTGCAGATAATAGGTTGGTGACTCCTTTCTTAAAGAATCCTTATAGGAATAAACAGGTCTCTTTGTTTTGATGTAGTGGTAGGCTATGTCTTTTGTGGCTGTCTTCTACAGACTTGTTGTGTTTTACTCTTTACTGTGTATTGTCTTCTGTACTATGCTGTACTTTTATTTTGTGAAGCTGCCCAAAGGGTCACCTGAGAATGGGGTATCTATCTATATCTATCTATCTATCTATCTATCTATCTATCTATCTATCTATCTATCTATCTATCTATCTATCATCTATCAGATAATATCTATCTATCTATCTATCTATCTATCTATCTATCTATCTATCTATCTTCTATCTATCTATCTGTCCTAATTCTACATTTTCTATATTTCTATGCATAATTTATTTTAAGTTATTTATCCTCGGCCCACTGCCAGTTATTTCAGAAGCTGTTGACAGTTTTAAATTTTGGTGGGTCTAGATTTTACTGAAACACAACAGATTGATTCACCAAAGCCAAATTCATGGCATACAACCTAATCACTGCAGAGTTAATCTGATAGACTGATGCTCTTTCTTTAGACTGAAAAATGCTTTTAGGTATTACAGTCTGGCATAGATAGCAGCTACATGTTAAATGTTTATATATTTAGCAGCATTCTTAGTTGTTAGAGCAGTCTTCGGCCTTGGTGAGAGTACTTGTAGGAAGGGAAGTCCATAGATGTGATGAATAGAACCCCTTCTTTCTTATTTGTCTCTCAAACTAGAGAGCTGAATGGGAGCTACCTATGCCTGATCCCTCCTGGGGTCAGTAGTGAATTTAAGCACTGTAATATAAAGTTATAAAGCCCACTTAAAGAGGAGGTCATGAGGCTTTCAGGCTGAGACCCATACAAAACAATGCTTATAATTCTCTGTGACAGTACATGGGTTTCCTTCATAGCATCTAAACACTTACACATCACACATCCTGTATTTCAGCAATTTCTAGCTTGTAAATGATCAGATGGATTTTGTTTCTTAATGTTTTCTGACAATACATTGTATTCCACATATTTTCTTTTTCAGTTTTCTTTAAATTTTAAATTGGCTACAGAAACTTGTAGGCAATTTGGACACTTAGGCCTTAATCTAAAAAAAACCAAAACAATTAAGCCCTCCAGTTTGTGGCAAAGAATAGAATAGAACAGAACAGAATAGAATAGAATTCTTTATTGGCCAAGTGTGATTAGACACACAAGGAATTTGACTTTAATGCATAAGCTCTCAGGTACATAAAAGATATAAGTAATAAATCATGATCATAGTCATAATAAATACATTCATCATGCACTGATATAGATAACAACATCTATATTATTATTTATATCAGTATAAAATTGTGTATAGAACAATGGTGGGTTCCAACCGGTGTTACCACCAGTTCTCTTCGCACACAGGCTTTGCGTGTGATCGCCTTGTGCATGCTTGCTTCGCTCACACACGCGCCAAACTTGCACTTTGCGCAAGCGCATTAGGTTTCTGCCCAGCTGAGGTGCAGCAAACCACTCTGTCGTGCCTATCAGCTGGGCTAAAAAACGAGAAATAAAGGTAGGTATAATGCAGAGGCGCACGGGAGGGCCCAGCTCCCAGTCAAAGAGAACCGGTTTGGTGATGTCACATCATCACCACTACCGGCTCGCCCGAACTGGCCTGTACCAGGAGCAACCCACCACTGGTATAGAACCTAAAGCCTAAAAATGGCTACTTGAGGATAGCTATAGTATATTATGATGAGAATGGTGTGGATTAAGATGATTTATATGCCATCCCTATTCCCTAAATCAAAAGCTTAAGATGGTGGGCTTTCAGAGAAAGTATGGCAAGCTAAAGGTAGCTCTGTGAAAGTGGAGCTGATGATTGTTGAAAAGACCAAGAAAACAATATTGACCAATTACTTTGAACCTCTCTGGTTAAGGAGAGTCTGGGGGATCACCCATACGTGCTCTGGATGGCTGCTCCTCACAAGGAGACTGCAGGACAGCAGTTTTTCTTGGGTTTCAACACCAGGAGATAAAGGGATCAGCCATTTTACTTGCAATTGATGGTGACCACTTTTAATGGACACAAAGTTTGCAAAATTCATTTAGAAACCACTCATTAACCAATTTAAGCTATTATATGATAATATTACTAATAATAACTATTATTGTTTTGATTAGCAGAAACCCAGTGTAAAATTTCTATTCTGATATGAATAAAATCATAATTGATAGTTTATTTTACAATTCTTCCACCCAGAATCATACAAACAATTGAGTTTCCATTAGGTCTCAATTTAATTCTTTAATTAAAAATTAACTTAAATGCTAACTAGCTTTGCAATAATTTACTTAAAGATGATATTTGGAATATCATTAATCTTTTGAGGCAAAGTGCTATCTTTGTTTCTTTAAAGTATAGGACCCTTCCTTCTTTTTTCTTTATCCTCTATGGAAGAACAATCCTCCCAGATTTTTAGTTGAAAGGCCCACAGAAAACAGACTGACAATAGTTCCTGGACTTTTATAATCATATCAGAGTCACATCTTTTTATTTCACTCTGGGTGCTTTGTTATTGTTGTTGTTGGATTACCTGTTTCTAGTTCACATTGTTAAGGGGGGAAGTGTGACTGCAGTCTTGTATCTCAACAATGATGCCTTTGCATCTATTTATTTCCTTATTAGAGAGGTGCAGAAGAAAGATAGAAAAACAGACAGAAAGACACCTTAAAAATATAGGGTCAGCTTTGGAAGCCATTAGCCCAGAAACTTCCACGCTGCCACCTTCTCGTGTGTGGGAAAGTAGGAGGGGGAATTTAGTAGAGGGAATGTAGTTAGACAAAATAGCATTCTTCCTTTCAGTCAAGGTCAGGACAATCCTGCATTTGGACTGGTTGGAGTGATGTCTCAAGATGGGGCAGATGGTGATTGGACCGTGTAATGGACTGAGGAGTGAGGGGATGGTTTTGGAGGTTTTGATTTACTGAGGGAAAACTCAGAACTCTCAGATTTGGGTTTTCCCAGATGTGCCAGTATACCTACTCTAATAAAGGGAACTTTGAGAAAATGCTTGCCTTGGAGTTTTTAATTGGAGTTGGGTTTTTCTGGAACGCTGACATAGTATTAAAAATGCACTAGCACTAATTGTTATGGAAGTGTGCTCAATAACTAGGTCCAAAAACAATATCAGAAACCAAAGTGGAACAAAACTAAATCATTTCATTTAGCGCTCATGCGCTAAAGCATTAGCGGATCAGCAAGAAGATGGTTACTATTCTCATAAGGATTTTGCCTCCAAATGGAAAATTTGAATGGGTGACTCTTTTTTCTAAATAATTATGCACCAACTGAATGGCATACAAGATTAGATACTGATCCCTGAAAGAAAAGAAGGAAAATGTTTGATTTTTTTTTTCTATACTCTCTTTCCATAGACTTATGTTGGCAGGGAGATACAATCTCCCCCCCCCCCCCCCACATTAATAAGCAAATAATTTTGCCAGTTTGTTTTCTTTTATTATTCTATTTGGGATTTGCACAGAAAGCGTACATGCTTAATTCTTCAGCATGCACAAAATACAGTTATAAACTTGAGGCTTTTCTTCCCAATAATTGGGCTGGTATACTGGAAAGATGGTATAAAGCTAAAGGATGAAAATGATTGCAATTATTTCTTAGATTATCATGGATTCAAATACAGATAGTCCTCGATTTACAACAGTTCGAAGTTACAATGGCACTGAAAACAAGTACTTATGATTGTTTTTCACACTTAAAACCATTGCAGCTCCCCATGGTCATGTGATCAAAATTCAGATGCTTAACAACTGACTCATATTTATGATAGTTGCCATGCCCCAGGTTCATGTGATCTCTTTTTGTGACCTTCTGACAAGCAAAGTCAATAAGGAAGCCTAATTTACTTAACAACCATGCTATTAACTTAACAACTGCAGTGATTTGATAACAACTGTGGCAAGAAAAGGTTATAAAATGGGGCAAAAGTCACATAACAAATGTCTCACTTAACAGAAATTATGGGATCAATTGTGGTCATAAGTCGTGGACTACCTATACTCCCATATTCCTAAATGTATAAGAAATAAACGAACAAAAATAGCTATAGAAGGCTGATATTATTGTAGAAGGTTCAGATCTCCCAATATCATAACTGCTAGATAACATATTAAATACTAAGATAGATCAAAAGACTTTCAAGCATTAAAAACTGAAATATAAAGGAAATTATTGTATTTCTTTCAAGTATATTGTATTGCGTTCTTGTTCTGAATTGATTCTTAAATTTAAGAGAAGTGCTAAACTTTGAACTAAAGTCATTATGTTACACTGATATAGTTTGTTTTCCCTATACAAATCTTAAAATCCTATAAAAGCTATGTGCTTTGATATTGTGAGCTATCTTAGGAATCACACTGTGCTAAATTATGCACAGTAACTAAAATTGCAGCATTATGATTCTAGACTGACATATCTGGTTTGGACATTGATTACAAATTATACTGTGAGTAAAAGACAGCAATCTCTCTTACATATTTTTGATGAGGTTTCAAAGCAGGCATTTTGAAGAGGTTTTCTCTCTTTTACACCTCCATTAAGCACTAAGTAAAAGGTGCATCTTCCCCCCACCACCATCTATATGCCTTGCAAGCTAAGCTGATCTTCTGTTTGCTTCCCTTTAATTTGGAGTTAGTTTTCTTTTCCACAGTTCTTTTTGCTCTGAGCAATATTTTCTCATTTGTAGCTGTCTGACCTGATTTTGTTTCCATATTTTCCCCTAAATCAAAGAGGGAAGTTATAAATGTCAATAAAAATTAAACTTCAGTCAGCATAAATCTCAATATTTTCTTAAACCTCCCACCTACATGGTTCCTGTGTTTGTTTGTTTTTTAAAAAAGAAAAGTAACCCTTTGTTTCAGCCAGTGTTGTGGCCCGTCAGTGGCCTGCGCGGATCATGGCTGATCCCGACGATGAGGAGGCTGGTGTGGGGTTGCATCAGCAGCCTGCGCAGCCGGCGCTTGCATCGGAGAGTGAGGAGGCTGAAGAGGATGTGGTGCCAGAGGCAGAAACTCAGCCAGGGCCTTCAGAACCTCCAGAGGCTCCTTCAAGTGGAGAAAGCAAAGTGGAGGAGCCTCTCCTCAATGCTCGAGCACACAGGGCTGCCAAAAGGCAGGAGTGGCTACTCAGGAGGAGGAGGTCTCCTTGAGAGTAAGGCTTGAGGATAATTGCCCACTTCCTTAGCCTATTTATGTCGCACGCAGTTAGTAATTTCTTGCTGGAAACAACGTATAATTATTACAGAGCATTTTTGAAGAGTGAGTGTCTAATCGTAGCTTGTTTTCTGGGCTGATTGCCAACCTTTGCCAGACTTTGGTTTATTCTTGCTACTTAATAAATTTGATAAGGACCGTTGGTGTGTGTCAATATCCTCGGGAATCCGGAGCTGGGGCAGAACAGCCGGAAGAAATTTCTGTCTTTCCCTTTTCCTATGCTAGTGACCTTTTCAGCATGGTCGACTTCTTGTCCTTCCTCTGTGGCCATCCCCCTTCCTTTGCAGCAACCTTCCCGGCATGGCAAGACTTCCTATCTGTTCCCCACAACCTTCCCCCTCTTCCTACAGCAGCATGTCAAGTACTAAACAAAGACTGAGTACGAAGACAACATTTTCACATCAAAATGCATTGAAAACCAAAGTTGATGAGTTTTGAAGCAGTTGAGTACCACTGTTTCACAAGCTACCACTGTAGAATATATCAATACTGATATACTGCTTTGTTAAGAATGATGCTTTTTAAAAAAACCTGCCTGATTGTTCAGCTTGTGTTTAGCAATAGCAATAACACTTAGACTTATATACCACTTCATACTGCTTTACAGTCCTCTCTAAATTGTTTGCAGAGTCAGCATATTGCCGCCAACAATCTGGGTCCTCATTTTACTGACCTCAGAAGGATGGAAGGCTGAGTCAACCTTGACCTGGTCAGGATTGAACTCCTGGCAGAATTAGCCTGCAATGCTGCATTCTAACCACTGTGCCACCACAGGTCCTTTAGCTTGGTTTGTAAACAACATTCTAACCAACAATTTCCTCTTTCCGTATGTATTTCCTAAATAAGTCAGACACTTCTCTGGATAAACCATGGATGCTTGAAAACATCAGTTTTTAATCTGATGCTAAAGAAGCAAAATGTTCAAATCATTTGACCGTTTGACTAATTTGAATTAAAAGAAGAGTACTTTAAGGAAATGACTATTAGGCAACCAAGTTCAGCTATATATGCTTCAATTATTATGCAAGAAGTTCCAATAAAAGAATATTTGTAGTTCGGGTTTAAACTGTGGGGTTCTTCATAATCTCTTAGGTTAGTTGTTTTCTTGCAGACATTCCATTACCCAGCTAGGTAATATCATCAGTGCTCCACAAAGCAAACCCCACTCTCTTTTAGCACAGCTGATGCTATGTAGTCTATGGCTGAATAGTGCTGGTGCAGTGGTTAGAATGTAATGACTGCCTGCTGCCTGCAGTTTGGCAGTTTGAGTCTCACCAGCTCAGGGTTGACTCAGCCTTCCATTCTTCCGAGGTCGGTAAAATGAGATTGTTGGCGGCAATATGCTGACTCTGTAAACTGCTTAGAGAGGGCTGTAAAGCACTGTGAAGTGGTATATAATGTAAGTACTATTACTATTTATTTATTGAAAACAACCAAGCTCAGAAAGCACCAAGGACACCATTGTGCAAGGGGTTACTGGCCCTTGAAGGAAAACAGCAAAGACATGCTTCCAAAAAGTTGAAAGAGAGGCAGTTGATGTTTCACTCCAAAGAAATGCATTTGTATTTAGGCCCTCATGATAGCTATCAAATTGTTAAATGAAAAACCGGAAAAAAGCCAGTCTTGATGCCTGGTGATTGCTAGGAGAAATCTGGCCAATTTTCTTGGCAACATTTTTAGAAGTGTTTGCTGTTTTGTGTTATGTTGTGTTGTGTTGTGCTTTTTCTTATGCTTAAGAGAAAGTGATTGGCCCAAAGTTACTCAGATGGCTTTGTTCCTCATGTGGGATTAGAACTAACAATTTCTCAGTTTCTATCCTGATGCATTAACATCTACAGCAAGCTGGCTCTCTGTGAGTACGATACCAACATTGTGTTTAAGAGTTTTTGTTTGTTCATGTTTAATTCACCCACAATACCACACTTCCTATAGGAAAGCAGGATTTGTTCTATGACAAATAAATGCCTTAAAGAAACAGCAGGTATAAGATGGAGTGAGAGAAACATTTTTCTTCTAAATGTTATGTCTTTATGGCTAACTGAAGTACAGATATCCAGAGATGGTATTCAGCCGGTTCGGAATGGTTCGGGAAAACCGGTAGCGGTGATTGTGGGAGGGCCTGTCCCTGTCCCACCCGCTCCAGCATAATGCCGTCCTATTTAACCATGTTTTCGAAGCTGGGAGCATTGGGCAGAAGGCACACACACGAGCAAAGGTGCATGTGTGTGCGAAGCGAGTGTGCACAGGTAGCGAACCAATGGTAAGAATATGTGAAACCCGCCACTGCAGATATCCCTCAAAATTTGACATGTCCAATCAAAGATACATTCAGAACTTTTTATATTGGAACAAAAACAAGCAAAGCATGTATTTGTGAAAATAACCCCAAGCACGCTTTATTTTAAAGAAAATGTACAAGGTATAAAAACCAGGAAGAAGAAACTCCACAGAAATGTTCCTCATGTTTCCTTGAACTCTGTATAATCATTCTCATCTGTTACGGACCTTGATAAGGCAGATAGTCCAATAACATCAAAGCTTCCCTCTTCATGTGGATGATTATGGGTAGAATTTGTATTCAGACTTGCCCTTCAATGCAGCAGGGACTGAGGTCATAAATTCAAGCACGCAGAGAACTGAAAAAGTGTTCGGAGTTCCTCAACAAGTATGTGAGAAATCAACACAGCCAGGTTTAGCTATCTCCAGCTCAAGAATATTATTGTGAGATATAAATTGGAGGCTGATGTACACTTCAATCAGGGCTATCCAACGATAACTCAGATCTTATCAAGCTGTTGAAACTGAGACGTGTGTTTTGCAGTGGAGTTTGACTTGCAATTGAAAAGAATCCTACATTTGGCAAGAATTCTTCAGACTCGCATTGCTAAATCCATGGACCAAAAACAATGTATGTTTTTCAATGCACAAAGGTTTTAATAATAACAAGAAGAAAAGAGAAAGATTTCATACTTATTACTACATTCCTATCAACCGGAAAGTAAATTTGGTAGTATATACGTATTTTTATTTAGGGTTAGATTTGACCTAAAACCTCAAATCATTTTATCCAGGTTTACATTTGACCTTTCAGAAATGATAAATAATTCCATTCAAGTGGCATTTAATGATCCTGTGTACTTTTAAGGTTACTGTAGCTATATTTCATATTTATGGGGTTTCTATCAGATTTCTGTGAATATGCTATCAGGATCACAGGCAGTAACTGTCTAAAGTCTTAAATTTTACAAAGACATGCTGCTTAAGTACGTGTACCAATGATCTCTTCATAAGATCTAAGAAAAGATTCATACTTCCTGCTTGGCCTTTTGCCAAGATCACCCACTGCTTCTTGAGTGCAGGAATGATTGAAATTATCCTGCTCCCATCCCAACCCATTTCAGATGTGCATGCTTCCCAATTTTGATTTAAAACTGTTGTGATTCAGCCTAGGCAATCTTAAAACCTCTAGTGCAGATGGCCTTCAGTACTTCATTCTGTTCTAGTAGCAGTCCCAGCTCTGATTAGTTGTAGTACCTTCACACACACCTCACCTCCAGTGACTCTTCATTTCCCTGAGCAGTTATTTCATCCTGACCTGGCTTGCTGGTATGTTCTCTGCTGGTCATAAATTTTATAATCCTGAAGTTGATCCAGTAATGGTCCATTAAGTCAGTGAACTATCCTCAACTCATGATGTTGTTCACCCCTTACAACTCTCAGTAGACTGTATCTTTATTTCTTGCCCAGGATAGGTGAAGCATGTCCCTGTTGTTTTCTCACAGTTGTGCAAATCTTCCCTTCCCTTTCCTTATTTTTTTAACATCTATAATTTGCAGGGGTAATAACATCTCTACTCTACTGTTCCTCTGAATCTGAGTTAATAGTTTTTCCTTGCCACTGTAAGACTTTCCATGGTCTTACAGAGGAATATTTGAACAAAACAACAATCTGTTCTCCTATTGTTTTGATTACTAAAGCAACAATGGTGCCAAAAAGAAAAAGAAAAAAGAAACAAAAGGTCTAATTGATTGTCAAATGGGATAATGTGGGACCCGGACTGAAGGCATTCATGTCTGCAAATGGCTGGGATACCAAAGAAAGACACAAAGTGTCAGGCCTAGAAGCCATCTTTTTCATTGGATCTTCAGGCCTGCCACATTTACTACTATGGGAAACTGGGAGAGGGAATTGTGTGGAGCCAGGCTGATATATATAGTCATAATAACATTCCTTTCTCAAGGAGTCAAGGCCATCTTTCCCTGCACCTGGAAGGCTGGAACTGGGAGGCATCTCCAATTGGGACGGTGCTTTGATTGGACCATGTGATGAACATGTGGGCGTTGGACAGGGACTTGAGCTTTCCTTTGGGTGGGGAAAACCTGGAAATGTTCAGATTCGGGTTTTCCCAGATGTGCCAATATGACATCTCTAATAAAATGTAACTTTGAGGAAACACAAGCCTCTGACTTTTCTTTCATTGGGGGTATTACTTGGAACCCTGACACAAAGATTAATGGGGAAAGGGCAGCCTCTAAAAGGAAAACACAATCACTGCTATATTCTCCACAGAATTCAGGTTAATCTACCCTGGATCTGAAGTGTAAAAACAGAGAAAGAACCAATGGTGTCAGTTCATAAATGTTTAAGGATATGACCTACCAGAGACCTTTAATGGGGGCATGGAAAGCTAGACATCCCAGAAGGAGCAGGGATGACATATTGCAGGGTTGGCATTATGGTGAAGATCAGTGGCCAGGAATGAATCCTGACTGATGAAATCTCTCTGGAGTAAGTAGAGATTGTCCACATGTAATTTGGACAGCTGCTCCTCTGAAATAGACCATAGGAACTAAGGTTTTTGTGATTGGCTGATAAGTGGAATAGTAGGAAGTCAAATGATTCCTTCTAGGCCCACAACTGTAATATAGCCCAAATGGACACAAAACTCATCCAAATCTAATTTCTTAATCACTTTTGAAATTACTTTTGAATTACTGGCATCCACTAGGTGAATTTCTTTTAATACACAGAAAACAAATTTGAAGTGTGATTTTAAGGATTTAGCAATCTGGGGAAATGAACAGCAAAAAGATGATTAGAGTATTTTTTTGGACAGTTTTAAATAGATAAATGGTCTAGATGGACTTGAAATGGGATTTCAATAAATGATCTTTTTTTTTTTCCCATGGGAAAATATTGTGTTTTGAATTCTGAGAAAAAACATAAAATGATAGAATTTGAAGGCTGAACACTAGAGGAAAATAAAGGGAAGTAAAAATTACAATTAAAAGAGAAAAATATCTTATTAACATAGAATAGAGCAAATTATCTTAACTTTGAAGGATATATGGGAACAGTAGGCTCAAATGTTAATTTTAAAAATGTCTGCCATTACAAATAATGTTATGGAAGAGGAACAAGTTCTTTTGAATAAGACCAAAATGAATTTTAATGTGGATTTTAAAATGACAGGCTATAAGAATGAACTAGAAAAAGATGAAGTGTTATCTATAAAAATGGAAATACCTGACATTTGATAATTAAAAGGGACATATAACGAACCAGGAGTATAATTTGGGTAAACTCCCTACATTAGATTTACAAAGGAGACCTGTCAAGTCCTTTCAAAGTTTTGAAAGATCTGGTTGGAAAAGATAAAAAATAAAAAGTCCAAGAATTTAACTTCTAGGACATTATCTGAAGGGATTAAAGATCAAGATTGGTAAAAGTAAAGGGAAGGAATATAAGGTTGATCTATCTGACCAAGGTTAAAATTGTTGTTGTTATTTTGGGTAATCCTTAATGGAGTTTTGCTGACCAGGACTGAATGATGAGTTTTTAGGGATTTGCCTATAGATAAGAGATGTGATATGGGAATAAGAAATTATTGTATTTTAAGAGAAGTTGTTAAAATCAGTTATACTTATTGAGACTACGGGGGAAGTTACTTCTTTACATTTCTTTTTTTGTTTTATTATTTTTCTTTCTTTCTTTTACATTATGCTCTTTTCTATCTTTTTTCTTTTCTTAATTATTTTGGGGGGAAAACAGGTGATAAAAGAACTTGTTATGTCTCCTCCATTGCTGCTGGCATACTACTAGCCAGCAGAACAGAAGATCAGTATGTTAGGTATTGAAGCTCACCTCTTCTGTCAATCAACTTGCAAAATTCCAGAAAAGTTAACAATCAGTTGTCATAAACCAGTGCAAATTGGTTCCAGCTACCCACTGGGAAGAACCAGTGTGGTCTTCTGATGGCCGTAATCCAAATCAAATACTAGCATGGCCCTGTTGTCAACCCACTGCCATCCAGACTGAAATTTCTTTGTTTCTAAGATTGGCTTAAAAAACAGCCAAAGGCAGAAAAGGAGAAAAAAAAGTCTAAACAACAGCATGGAATTGCCCCCAAAAGGATAAATGACGGGCAGAAAATACTTATATAAAGTCCTCTTAAAAGGGAAGGAACTACATATTATTTATGAAAATAAATAAAGTGTAGGAGGGAAGGAGAGATAGAGATGTCTATGTTAATATAATCATTTGTCTCTTTATTATTAAGCTATATATTAATTTATAGAGAATTTATCTATTTGTAAGTAAAAAAATAAATTCTGTAAAATTCCATAAAACTACAGGTTTCTGTCTCTAAAGGAAACCAAACTTAAATAAATAATGCACCCCAGAAATTTCACACTTCACAAGTAGGTGTGAAGCTGACAATGTGTGCTGTTTTCCTTTTAAAGAAAAGAACTATTGATGTATTTTTTTGAAGGAACAGAACTGGTTACCTACATTTAGAAAAATCAGGTTCGAAGATAATTCTACTAAGTTTGTTTGGACAACTGGGACTCTTTTGACATACTAAAATGTTGAGAAAAGTTCAATCAGTTTTGTTAAAAATTATTACTCTATTTTTCCTTCGAGAATATTGAAACATGATTTAAATATTTGATTTGTATGTTCTTTTTATGATGTCTCAAGATGTGCTCTGATCTCTCCAATCATTTCCAAATATGAAGGCCACATGGATACATTTTATGTTTATTACCTTCTAAGATATGCTAACCCAACATTCACATATTTGGTGGCAAAATATTTTCACCAAAATTATACAACTGCACAAAGCTTGTAATTAGATATGTCATTTTATTGTCCTATTTATTCCCTTTCCTAATAATGAAATGTTGCATCATTTCATTATTAGGACATCAAAAATGTCTGTTTTCTTGTAAAGACTGGTCAAACATGTAATAAAGATATTTGATTTGATTTTGATTTAATTTGATTTGTTATATAGATTAATATGATATTAAATAAAGTATCTATTCAAAAGTTGTTTTCCTGTGAATAACATTATTTTCCTCTCCCCCAATATCTGTATATATTTCATTTCTCAAACAGAGAGCGAGAATGAGAGAGAAGGCATTGACTTGGGAAATTTCAAGTGACATTTACATAAATCCAGTACAAAGGATTATGCATTTTCAAGTAAATTATGTTGATGCCTATGAAGAAAGGCATATAGGTTAGTTAGTTATTTCCCCAGAACCTAAAAATGCTAAACAGCACTTTGAAGAAATCATATCTAATTAGAATCAGGGGATTCTTCTTAAGATCAGCCACATTAACTCCATATATTGGAATTAATCCATTGATTTGCCATATAACTTGGAAGAAGTCTTACAAACATTCGGAACTTTCTTCTACCTGTGATCTGCTCATTTTCCTGGATTTTTAGGAAACCCAGAACTCATACTGATATTTCAAATCTCTGGGACAGGAATCTAATTGAATGCTTCCATTGAGAAGCAGAACTGATAGACGATAAAATAGAAACCTAAGAAAGCAAGATTGGAAGAGAAATTGATCAAGGAAATAAGGAAAGAGCAATATTAGAGGGGAAACCGGAGGAGAAAAAGGGGGAAAAAAAAACAATCTGGAAGGCAAAGGAAAGTTTAAAATGCCATTTCTGACTGATAACAATTAGTTTTAGAATTGCAGAGAGGCTACGACTTAGTTTAGCTTTATCCTTCATCATCCTGGTTTTGCCTCCCCTATCCTGCCAGCATTTCCTTCCTAGCATGGCTGCCTCATTTTGTATAAAGATATTGCCAGCTCTACTTCTGTACAATTTAAGACACAAGGACAAAATACAATGTTGTATGAGTAGGCATCTATTTGTTATAGGTCCTGCTCTCTGTATTCCCTTTCCATGCAATCTCCAAATCTGCCCTAGGTAATACCACAAGTTTCCAAAGTATATTTTGAGCTATGCATCCACCCCAATAAAAAGACTATATAAGAAAAAACAGAGAGAAAAAATGGCATCTTGCTATGATTTTATCCGAACTGGTTTCTAGCAGATGATGTCTTTTTAACTGTTGGGAAGGCGGGGGGAGGCCTACCATACAAATCTCTGTGAAATTAGTCATTATCTTCATAGCTTTTCATAATTCTTGGAATTGAAATCTCAGCACATCTGAAGAGTGTCAAGCTGAGCAAGGAAAGTGATCTTTAGAACCACCAAGTCAACCTAACATGAAATGATTCCTCAAGAGCAAGTCAAGGGTTTCAGGCTTAGACTGAAGTATGTTAGTTCCCTGCTTATCCTCTTGAGGGCTTAGCATTTCTTATAAAAACCAAGTTCCGTTATGTTAAAGGCCTACAACTTCTTTTGAATACCTATTAGTTCCTAAAGAGAATTAGCACAACTATGCAGCAGATGGCTTGAAAACAGCAACAACAGCAACGGTAGAGCGTCTTGACTGACATGGCCTACATATAAACTGGCTTGGGAGGAGAATTATAGAAGCAGAAACTAGAGGAGACTTTCACATATTCTTTGGGAAAAATAATAATGGGCTGCTAAGCTTGAATCATCTTAACAGAAGATAGTGGGGATTTTTGCCAGGAAGTGACCAGAAGGTTTAGCCTCTTTATTGTTTGACTAAAAGGACAATTAATCAAAGGCAAGCCTCTGTGATAGCAGTATAAATGGGCTTTTCTTGCTTAATAGACCCCTATGCACAGGCGGCTAGTTTGAGGGCAGCAACTGAACAAGACTGATAGTCCAGAAAGAGGAAGGTCACCCAAGGTAGGCGAAGGATTCATGCAATGGATCAAAACCAACAGAAAATAAACAAGAACAAAAATATCGGTTTCATGGAGGAAGAAAGGTTTAACAAAGAAGCAAAAGTATTTAAGATTGCAGAAGAATCTATTGACCCTAAAATGAGATTCCCCAAGGACTGATGCTATTGTAGGAAATTTCATGAGAGACATGATGGTAAAGTTCAGAATTAAGCTTATTAGTGGGTTTCAGAGACTACAAGGCAAGGCGTTAAAAGAAATGAGGTTGGGTATTAGAAGATTATGCATATAGCACTAACAATAGCACTTAGACTTATATATTGCTTCACAGTGCTTTTACAGCCCTCTCTGTGGTTTACAGAGTTAGCATATTGCCCCCAACAATCTGGGTCCTCATTTTACCGACCTCGGAAGGATGGAAAGCTGAGTCAACCTTGAACCTGGTGAAATTTGATCTGCCAAACTGCTGGCAACCGGTGTTCAGCAGAAGTAGCCTGCAGTACTGCACTCTAACCACTGTGCCACTGCGGCTCCAGAGGTAGTATTCAGCAGGTTCTGGCCAGTTCTGGAAAACTGGTAGCAGAAATTTTGAGTGGTTTGGAGAACCGGTAAATACCACCTCTGACTGGCCCTGCCCCATCTATTTTCTGCCTTCCAAGTCCCAGCTGATCGGGAGGAAATGGGTTAGCGCTCAATCATGTCAGGATCCCTTGCCCTTTTAAGCTTTTCATTCCTTGGTAGGAATCAGGAGGATATGCCTCTGCCTATTTATTTATTATTTATTTATGATCCAAGACCCATCACAGAATTTAAAAATACAGCATATCATTAATGCACACAGATGTAACAATATATGGATTTATAAAAGATAGAAACCTTATAAAATTAGCATGTTGCCAAATGACTTTTCTAAGCTAAGGCTATAAGTGAAAAAAAAAATGCTATTGCCTTTGTAGCACCTGGATATTGATCATTTCATAAGAATACCTCAATCTGTTCCTTTTTTCTCCACTACTCTCAGCCACAGTCTTAACAGTTCTTCCCTAGGCTTACATAATTCTGCAGGGGGAAAAAAACCATGCTAACAATTCCTTTTATTGAAATAGTTGGGATTTAAATTCTGCCATAGAACCTAAATGTTTTAATAATTGCAGGATACTTTTTTAAATAAAGTAAAAATAAAAACAGTTCTAAAATACCCTTTCCATGTTTCTATATTTCTGTAAATAGAGCAGCAGTGATCATTTGAACAAATTAGTGATAGTTGTCTATGGAGATTCTCAGTCATCCAGGTCATGGTTGTCCCAAAAGTGCTTCTTCAAAATGCAAGTGGACTTGGTTTTTTGTTTTTTCCCAAACAAAATCCAGTTGCCTTTTGAAAAAAACAGCTTTGGGATAAATAATGATAGTGTTTTTCAGCTGCTTCAGAAAAGTATGCTTCAGTTGTCGTGTTAAATCAGTGCTTATTTATTCACTTTTTAGGAGGAGAGAGAGAGAGAGAGAGAGAGAGAGAGAGAGAGAGAGAGAGATGGCAGTCTATACAAGTAAGACTGATATAGATTTCATCTTGTACCACTTAAAACAATTCTTAATGTCAATTGCTTCTTTGTTAAAAAAAAATAAGTTCAAGGAGGCATTATGAGAAGTATTTATCTGAATATATCCCAATACTCACTGAAAAAGATATTCAATGAACCCAAAAGTAAATAAAAAAGATCTACTATATTTGAAGGAGTTCACTGAAAAATAATTCTGCAAAAACACAGCTTTTTGCCTATTCACCTTTATAGAGCTAGAAGATAGTATCATGTAATTATTAAATTCTATAATGCCTATTCACATGAAGATTCAGTAATGGGGAAGGATGATTATTTTTTAGCACATGATTAACAGTGCTGCTCCCTAACCTTAGATAGTCAAAAAACAAACAAACAAACAAACAAAGACACAAACAAACAAATAAAACAATGTGATAATACTCTTGAATGGTCTGAACTGGCAGTACAGTTCTTCAACTAAATCAGGAACTGATAATCTAATAGAAACTATATTAAAGGGTCTTTATTTATGAAGATAAAACAGTACATTACACATCACACATAATGGAAGACAAGTTGCATCAGGATTTAATTTAATTCTGCAGCACATGTCTAGATTGCAAAACCACCAAATCTTCTTCAACAGGCCAAAAATTCATAAGCAAAGAATTCCCTACATTGTCCATCAGAAATATGTCCCCCATAATTCCATGGAGTTAACTCTCAAAGAAGCCTATTTTTTGAGAATATAACTGGGAAAAAAAACTTTAGAAGACATTAACATTTGCTGGACTTCTGGGGAAAGTATGGTGAACTGAAGATGGTGAATCAAGGCACTAGAGAGTATACCAGTTCAAGGAACTTGGAAAGCAGTTTTCTGTGGTTTGAGTACTGGCAGATGACAGGAACAGCAGAATCATTTAAAGGATACTAAGTTTTCAAACTTCACTTTCTAATCACTTTTGGGAATTGCCTATTAATCATTTTAAAGCTATTAGAGACCTTCAGACCAACAAGTTTTAAGTCTTCATTTGAAGTTGTTCAGCTGTGAACAACAGAAAAAAAAGATTAAAAAATAAGGAATTTGAAGAAAACACCAAAAAGCTAAATAAGATTTTAATATAAAAAGTTGTAAATGGATTAAGAATCCAGATACATTTGGAATATTGACTTTACGATTTTGGATTGATTGATTGATTGATTGATTATTTATTTATTTATTTATTTATTATTTATTTATTTATTGTTTCGATGTATATGCCGCCCTACTCCGGAGACTCAGCGTGGCTTACAATGCGTTAAGCAATAGCCTTCATACTTTTGTATATACCTGCTTAGTAGGGCTTTTGGCCCCCCCTAAGCGGTGTTCTTTTTTATACAAAGTCAGTTTATTGCCCCCACAATCCGGGTCCTCATTAACAATAAAAATAATGGCTTCTTATTGGAAACAGAATTATTTTGGCTATCCTGGTTACTGCAAGTCATAACAAAAGATAAGTGATGATATTAAACTGGATACAAGAGGAAAGATTTTAAGGAGAAGAAAAAAAAATAAGCCTGTTCTTTATTGTCAGTTAATTCTGGGACTTACAGAATAATAAAAACACTATAACATTGGAAATCTTAAAGGAAATCTTAAGAAGAATGGAGCCAGAAAATAATATAAATACTGTCAGTAATGATATCTGCTTTTATGGATACACTATGTCTCAAAAAATGTTAATGGAAGAAGGACAGATGTGGAACAAGATAGAAAAAGAACCAAAAGTGAAAGTACAAATGACAGGCCAAGAATGATTTGGAAAAGGGAGGTTTACTGGATACACAAAATAAACTGGGATAAAGAAGAATTGAAGAGAAATCAAATCTCGTGACAATATTTGATTGAATTAAAAGTTAAGTAAAAGGAAGGAATGTAAAGTTGGTTTAATTGATCAAGGCTAAAATAGTAACCCTTTAAGGGCTTTTGGTGCTGACACAAGGATTGAAAAATTGATGATTTATAGTTTTGCTTGTCAATAAGGGATATAATATGGGGTGAAGAGATATCTGTATAATAAGGGCTGAAGAGTTATTAAATTTGTTTATACTTTATAATTGGAACTTTTTTATATATTTCTTTTCTTTTTCTTTGTTATATTCTTCTTTTTTTTCATTTTCCTCCAATTTTCATTCTTTCTTTCTACCCTTTTTTCTAAGTTTAATTTGTATTAATTTTTACTATTGTAAATAATATTCTTAATAAAATTATGTTAAACAGGAAGACAACATGTTGACTTCACTCTATACAACACCATAATATGAATCATTTTTTATTTTTTTATTTTTTTTAGTGTATGGCATGTTTTATCCTGGGATCACTGAGGTGGCTGGCTGCCTCTGTGAAAGGAAGTTTTTCGGGTGGTGTTTTCTTTTACCCGCCTGAATGCCGTTTACGTAGTTTATTCGCTCATGGGAATCAAGCTGCCGACCTCAGCAGTGCACAGGCCCAGCATCTTACCTCATGAGCTACCGTGTCCCCCCATGAATCAATGTTATCATATAACAGAAAGAAATATATGAACAGTTGTATAACTATTGCAAGTAAAGTGCAACATTAATGAAGAATAATTAATTAACATACTTTGTGGGATCAAACTGTAGGCTCCATCTTGATTATCTTACCCCTTCCTTTCCTGTTCCTCACTTCAAGTTTCAGGACCTTGAGTAATGGGTTCCCCCAGTCACAAGGCACTGGTGAGACCAAATTAATGACAGATTCTCTTTGAAACTTTAAATGGAAAAAAGTGCTATTATCTGCTATTTGTAGCAGATGACCAGGCTGATCTTGAGGGAGGAGCCAAATGTGTAATCATTCATGAGTCACTTCGTGCCCAGAAGAGATCAAAGTCCTGTCCGCCTTGAATGCCATTGATTTTTATTTACTGCCAATTGGGCTGTTAGTAGTTCAGATTCTTGTAGAAAGCTTAAGCTTGCAATAAATCCCATTTGAACTGCCTGGGTCTTCTGATTTCCCTGTCACTTGACATATTTCCATTTAATGAATGTTTACAGGCTTCCTTACTACAGAGTTAGCCATGCTATCATCCTCCAGATGTCTGACACTGGGGCTACTGTAGTAACCTTTAATGGGAAGGTTACCACAGGGGTGAAATCTAAATTTTTTTGCTACCGGTTCTGTGGGCGTGGCTTAACGGACTATCTGGATCCGTTCCAGTCGGGCTTCAGGCCTGGGTATAGCATGGAAACGGCATTGGTCGCATTGGTTGATGATCTCTGGAGGGCTCAGGACAGGGGTTGTTCCTCTGTCCTGGTCCTATTAGATCTCTCAGTGGCTTTTGATACCATCGACCATGGTATCATGCTGTGCCGGTTGGAAGTGTTAGGGGTGGGGGGCACCGTGTTACGGTGGTTCTCCTCCTTCCTTTCTGACCTTACACAGTCTGTGTTGGCAGGGGGCAGAGGTTGACCCCAAGGCGCCTAGTTTGTGAGGTACCACAGAGGTTGGTCCTCTCGCCCCTCCTGTTCAACATTTATGTGAAGCCACTCGGTTAGATCATCCATGGCTTCGGGGTAGATTTTCATCAGTACGCTGATGATACTCAGATGCACATTTCAACCCTGGGCCACCCCAATGATGCCCTTGAAGTGATGACCCGGTGCCTGGAGGCTCTACAGATCTGGATGGGGAGAAACAAGCTCAGACTCAACCCCTCCAAGACCGAGTGGCTGTGGTTTCAGGCATCCCATCATAGTCAGTTGGTTCCATCACTGATTATAGGGGGTGAGATCTTGGCCCCCTCAGAGAGGGTTTGCAACTTGGGTGTCCTCCTGGACTCACAGCTGTCTTTAGAAGGCCATCTGACGGCTGTGGCCAGGGGGGCTTTTTATCAGGTTCGCCTGATTCACCAGTTGCGTCCCTTTCTGGACCAGGACGCCTTGCGCATGGTCACTCACACCCTCATCACTTCCCGTCTGGACTACTGTAATGCTCTCTACATGGGGCTCCCCTTGAAGAGCACCCGGAGGCTCCAGCTGGTCCAGAATGCAGCCATGCAGGTGATTATGGGGGCGACTTGATGCTCCCATGTAACACCATTCCTGCACGAGCTGCAAAGGCTCCCGGTGGTCTTCTGGGTGCGATTCAAGGTGTGGGTTGCCACCTTTAAAGCTCTCCATGGCATAGGACCTGGGTACTTACGAGACCACCTTCTGCCTCCGATAGTCTCCCATCGACCAATACGCTCCCATAGAGAGGGTCTCCTCAGGGTGCCATCAGTTAGACAGTGTCGAGTGGCAACCCCCAGGGGGAGAGCCTTCTCTGTGGGGGCACCTGCCCTCTGGAACGAGCTGCCCCCGGAGATTTGTCAGATTCCGGACCTTTGTACCTTTCACCGCACCCTTAAAACACTATTATTCCATCAAGCAGGGCTGGCCTAAAATATTATTTTAATGGGTTATTTTATTTTAGATTATTGGCCAAACCATTTAATAATTTTAAATTGTTTTTAACTTTTATATTGTTGGTTTTTTATCTTGGCTGTACACCGCCCTGAGCCCTTCGGGAGAAGGGCGGTATAAAAATTTAATAAATAAATAAATAAATAAATAAATAAATAAATAAATAAATAAATGGCGGGGCTTGGTGGTAAGATGACTGGGTGGGCGTGGCCAAGTCAATATCACTTCTTTGCCCTTTTTTAACCTACAAAACACAACACAACACAACTGGCTCACCCACAATGTAAAAGCAGCTGTGCTAGACCCAAAATCGCCCCATAACAAGCAGGAACCTCACACAGCCACAAAAAGCCCCAAAAAACAACTTTCACACTTTACACACACACAACACAACACAACACAACAGGCTCACCCACAATGGAAAAGCAGCTGTGCTAGACCCAAAATGGCCCCTGCAACAAGCAAGAACCTCACACAGCCACAAAAAGCCAAAAAAACCAACTTTCACACTTTACACACACAAAATTCCACACACAGCTTTGTGAGATTTTGTGTGTTTGGGTAGTTAGAGTGAAACATTACAGAAACACACTAAATCTCAGAAAGCTGCACAAATATTATTTTATTTTAATTTATTTTTATTTTTATATAAAAGCAGCTAAATTTAAAACTTCCTAAACTTTAAATGGCTAGGTCTAAAAAAAGAACTAAAAAAAACCCCAATTAACTATTTTTTTTAAAGCTCCCAAAGGGAAAAAAAACTTACCCAATAGAACAGGGGTCTCCAACCTTGGCAACTTTAAGGCATCTGGATTTCAACTCCCAGAATTCCTCAGCCAGCTTTGCTGGGAGTTGAAGTCCACAAGTCTTAAAGTTGTAGATAGAGCTGCTCACCGATGAGCTTGATTGCAGGCAGGGAGATTCAGTTTGTTTGTTTATTTATTTATTTATTTATTTATTTATTTATTTATTTATTATTGAATTTCTATACCGCCCTTCTCCCTGGGGACTCAGGGTGGTGTACAGCCAAAATTAAAAAACATGCAGAACAAATATTAAAAAACAATTAAAAGATATATAAATTTGGCCCAATTAAAACTCATTACCAATTAAAACGTTTAAAACATTTAAAAACAGTTAAAAATTTCATCTTAAGCCAGTTGCTTGCTGATGCAATGGATTGCAGGTATTACAGCAAGCAAAGCAAGGCAGGTGTTGTGACCAACAGCTAAGGTAAGCAAGCTGGAGGCTGGAAGGGGGGGGGGAGGAAAAAAAGATTTTTTTTTTCTTTTAAATGGGTCTGACAATCCAAGCTGAGTTGCCTGATTAGCAGGCAACTCAGCTGAGATCGTCAGAGCTTGGATCGCCAGAGCTTGGCTGGTCAGAGCCATTTAAAAGGAAAAAAAGGCTCTGATGATCGCGCGGCTCAGCTGGGCATGGGGGGCGGGGGCAGGGATTTTTGCTACCAGTTCTCCAAACTGCCCGCCGCCATCACTACCTACTCGCCCGAGCTGGTCCGAACTGGGAGCATTTCACCCCTGGCTTACCATCTTGGTTTTTCACTTTCCTGGACTCAGTGATTGGCATGTCCATGTTCTTAATTTTTATGTAGCCATGATATGCATAAATTGCAAAAGGTGCACTTTCAGGTTGATTTCTTCTTTTACCTTTCCTCTATTTGTCTTTAAATCTTAGTTTTCTTTTAGCACTTTTCCATTGTTAGGTTATGGATTAAAAGCACAATACTTCAAGGTGTAAAGTACCTCCAAGGCATTTTATCTAGCAAATAGCTGATGTGCTAATAGGATGCCTTGTGTAAAGGCTGAAAGCTAGACTCAAGGAAAATCAGGCATTTTAAGCTAAATACATTTTAAAAATCTTGTTTCTTGAGAAACAGACATTTTGAAAATGTTAGATGATGCTTTAAGGTACTTTCTCTAGATCGGGGTCCCCAAACTTCGCAGCTTTAAGACTTGTGGACTTCAACTCCCAGAATTCTCCAGCCAGCATAGCTGGAGAATTCTGGGAGTTGAAGTCCACAAGTCTTAAAGCTGCCAAGTTTGAAGATCTCTGCTCTAGATAATGAGACTTCCAGGTTCACCTAAAATAATTGTATTCTTCTGTGAATACAGAAGAGAAAGGGGTTCTGTATTTATTCTGATGTGTTATTTTCTTCAATGCTAAAGCGACTGAAATGTGGCACAATATGAAAACAGAATTCTGCATCTATTCATCTTTGCAAATAATGGCTTTTGTAGTCTGCCGGAATATTTTTTGAGTATTAATCTGCAGCATGTCCTTTTTTAAGGCTGTGCTTGGCAAAACAATTGTACAATGGAACATAGGCTGCGTGTGACAGCATCGCTTTCACCATCGCTTATACTATATGTGATTTCTAACATTAACACCGTGATCTTAGATTTACTCATTATGACATTTCAAGCAGCTACAATTGCTAGTACAATGCGCGACTTCGTGCTTTTTTTGGATATCTTCATTAGGGTTGATGAGCTTCAGATCATAATATTTCCCTGTGATAAAAGGATACACTTCTCCTATTTCAGAAAGAGAACATTATCCATGAACAAAGCTTCCCAGGCATGCAGTGAATGCAGATTCAAAAGAAGATACTAATACACACAGAAATAAGGGACGAGCCATCCAGACACACGAGGCACATTATTTCCATGAGAAAAATGAAGTGAGCTTTTGTCTCTCTGTTGATTCTTGCAAATTATCCAGCGCTGTGCCTAATGAACATTTTAGCCATATTATTGACAGAGTTTCAATTTGTGCTAGACTGCATCCAAGAACATGCTCTTCGGGTTTCAAAAGGATAAATGCTAGCAAAAGATACAGGGTTTTTAAAGGAGAAAAAAGAATGGATGTTTATGCTTGTTTTCTCTTTTTTTGCCTCAGAGTAATAAGGAGATAGTAATGATCCTGGCTCTGGTCAGTATTCACAGTTGGAAAGAAGCCAAAATTGATAATTTTCTCCAGCCTTAATTATCCTAGAAAATTAATTTTAATTCAATAGAACCAGGGGTGGTATTCACTTACTTTCTCTACCAGTTCGCAAATGTGAGTGGGTATGTGTTTAAACATGCCTAAATAGCATGACTTGGAGCCCAGGGGGCGGGGGGAAGATACACCCATGATTTCCGCTACCGGTTTGAGTGAATCAGTCCAAAACAGCTGAATACCATCTCTAAATAGATCCATATTTATATGATATGAGAGGCTGGCAAATTATAGAAAAATTCTCCGTGTCTGTCTGAAAGTTATAAGATGAAAGTCTTCAGATGTTATACAAATAATTCCCTCAAACTGTCAAATTATTCACTAAGGCTGCATTACTATTACTATTAGTCTTCTCACCGTTCCTATCACCCATCTCCTCCCACTTATGACCACATGACTGTAACTTTCTTGCTTGTATCCTTACGATTTATGTTAATATTGATTGTTTCCTGATTGCTTATTTGTTCCCTATGACTATCATTAAGTGTTGTACCTTATGATTCTTGATGAATGTATCTTTTTATGTACACTGAGAGCATATGCATCAAAGATAAATTCCTTGTGAGTCCAATCATACTTGGCCAATAAAAAATTCTATTCTATTCTATTCTATTCTATTCTATTCTGTTCTGTTCTGTTCTGTTCTGTTCTGTTCTGTTCTGTTTCTAGAGTGTTCCGGTTATGGATTATGAAGGGCACTTTGGGATCTGATTTTTTTTTAAAACCCTTTCTTCTCATTCAGTGGAACACATGAGAATTCAGTGAAACTAAACAATTAAATGAAATCATTTAAGTAATAATGTTGATCTCAAGAAGCAGGGTTCGTTGCACTGAATACATGGATGGGACACTGCCAGAAAATACCACAACGGTGGTCTAGACTAGGAAGAGAGGGAGAAAAAAATCCAGGGGCAAGTTATTTTTGTATTGAGTCAAAATTCATGTGCTCCTGAAATCCCTTGCAGTGGAGTTGAGCTTGAGGGAAAAAAATCACTTTATAAAGAAACTGTGGAAATAATTGCTTGGTTTCCAGCACATGCCAGAAGGCTAACAAGGTTTCATATTCATAATCACACCTATTCCCACCCAGCTAATTGGCATCTTTACACCCAGTTTTTGGACTTTCTGAGTATAACGTTTTTCAACTTTGGAAATAACCAGTGCCAGAAGCAGGGAAATAAAAGGAAGAAACATATGTTGGCATGGAGACCTGGCTTGAAAATTGAAATGAGAATCTGACCACCTTATGGAGCCTAAAATGCTATCCTGGAGCTCTCATTAGTTCAATCAAGCATGAAAAACATTGCTGGATAACATTGCACAAATATGCTGGAATCGCTTCTAGATGCCATAGGGAAATATTCTAATATTTTCTGAGGAACAAAAGTATTAGTGACTTAAAACAACAGTACTAAGAAGAAAGTCTGTGCTCTCCTGGCCTGCATAAAAATATAATTGCAGCAAAAATGTTCAATAGGCACAGCTGTTTGCCATACTGCTTCTTATTATCCTGAATCCTTATCCTGATGTTCAGCAAAAATCCCGGAGGACATAAAAGCAACAACTAGTTCAAACCTCTTTCATTTTTATTCACCCATTAAAAAAAAAAAAGCTATTTTTCTCACATGCTTTTCATTGGAAAGCAGATTTTGTGTGTGTAATTATTGAAATAAACCACAAAAGCCTTATAAAATGTACTTTTTGAATGCAGAGAACTAAAAGAAAAACTCAGATAGATAGTTGAGGATAAGGCAGAATTAACCTCTATGTTAATTCTAGTCCATTCTATCTTTTTCACTCAGTTCTTTACTGTGGCTTAACAGCATCTACAGGGGGCATGAAAACAGAAAAAAGAGCCTTGGTGGCGCAGCAGACTAAAGTGTTGTTAAATAGCACCAGCTGCCTGCAATTACTGCAAGTTCAAATCTCACCAGGCTCAAGGTTGACTCAGCCTTCCATCCTTTCGAGGTAGGTAAAATGAGGACCCGGATTGTGGGGGCAATAAGCTGACTTTGTATAAAAAAGAACACCGCTTAGGGGATGGGGGGCGAAAGCCCTACTAAGTCTCCGGAGAAGGGCGGCATATAAATCAAACCAATAAATAAATAAATAAATAAATAAATAAATAAATAAATAGCCCCAACATGTTAGCCTGGGGCAACACAATCAAAGCTTTGTCTCTTGTCTGGCATGGTAAACATGTACAGAAGAGGCAGGGCTTCAAACATACCACCTCAATTGCCATTTTGATTGTTTTGCATGCCACTCCCCAGTCTCAAAGGCCAGCAGCATCACCTAGGAAAGAATACCTAGTGATGTGGTATTAATGCCCCAAAGTTTTGGGGGCAAAGATTGTGATTTGATATATCCCAGGCTGTCTCTCTCTGGCTACAAAGCAGTTGTAGATGATGATGATGATGATTAAAATTTATATGATCACCCAACTCACTCTCAATTACTCTGATCAGCAAACAAGGATCAAACCGCAATACCAAAAACAATAGTTACGACAGGGTCAGGCAACTTGATAAACCTAAGCATAGCAAATCCATGGCTGGCTTCAGTGGTGGGATTCAAATAGTTTAACAACTGGTTCTCTGCCCTAATGACTGGGTGGGGGTAGGCATGGTGGGCGTAGCCAGTGGGTGTGACAGGCAAAACTTGGCCTCCTGCACCCCTCTGGGAGCAAAAATGGGCCATGGGGGGATGAGCCCCCCCCCGCACTCTGTTTTGGGCCTAGGAGGCCTCCCTGAAGCCTCCTGGGAGCAAACATGGGTCAAGTGGCTATGGGTCAAGTGGCTATTGCTTAACGCATTGTAAGCCGCCCTGAGTCTCCGGAGAAGGGCAGCATATAAATCAAAACTAAAAAAAAAAGTGGGAAGCGCCGCACACCTTATGTCCCATTTTGGGCCTAGGAGGCCTCCCTGCACTTACCTGGGAGCCAAAATGGGGCATGTGGGGACTCCTGGAAGGGGTGGGGCAGGGAGGGGCAGAGCCAACCAGCAATTTAACTACCAGATTGCCCGAACCAGCCCAAACTTGCTGAATCCTACTACTGGCTGTCTTTATAGTAACTTAGGGTAATTACCAAGAACCCTTCCACCAACAAAGACGAGACAAGCCACTAGTATAAAAACAGAGAGCAAACCCTGCTCTCTTCTAGCACTGATGATGTTACCTGGTTGAGTCATGAAATGTCTGCAAGAACCAACCAACTTCAGAGAGCACCAAGGATTCCACAAGGATAATTTATGCCAATCACAGTACAATGTGTTGCTTGCTCCCAGACCTATATTCTGCAGTTGAGCTGCCTGATATAAAAGAAGATATGGCTGAACAATAAACTGCAAAGCAGAGCCAACATCAATCATATCCGCTCTGGGGTGGGTGAAATCAAGAACTTGTGAAGAATAAACTATGCAGGGATGACAGAAGTGGCTGCATCAGCTGCAAAGAACATGGACAGATTAAGTTAATCAGCAGTTATTCTATTAGCGGGTTAGTCCCCAACCATATTTAATGCTGGACTAAATCCACAGTAACTGTGATTTCTCAATCTCATTATGTTAGGCAGATTTCCTGGGAATAGGCATGCTATATGCATGGGCTGTTTACCTCAGCCATCTGACAGCTTCTTTGTCTCTGCATTGTTCTAGCATTCCTCTATGGAAATGTTCAGTGGAATAATTTTAATGATAATTAAAGATGCTCTTTCATGTGGCGATCTTGTCTAATTAACACCTTTCAGAATTGGTGAAATCTACATTGCTTGCCATTCTAAATCTAACACTTATTCAAGATGGACTGATAATTGGAACATTCTCCGATGAATTAAAAATCATTGTCCACTTTTTGGCATCTTGAAAAATGTTAAACTTCGGTAGAACATTCATTCTGTGACCACTTATTCTGTATTCAAGGAACTGCATTCTGCATTGGAAATTGGTGTGAATCCCCTGTTGTTTGGACTGCTAATATGACACATAACATGAAACAAATGATTTTTTTTAAAAAACTGTTAAAATACTTCTAATATGATTGTATTATTTCCAGTTCTGCTGTATATAAGTCTTTATTTCATGCACATTTTATTTATACTGCTTAAGGTTCTTCATTCTTAAACAAATGCACTGATATATATATATGTCTTTGGTTATTCGGGTCTTCTCCCACGTAAAATTGGAAGTGTCTTGGCGACGTTTTGACGGAGTCTCATTCGTCATCTTCAGGCTGGTGTTCTCGGCTTCGTGCTTCCAGGAGCAATGTGAGATCGCAGCTGTCTCTTCCTTTTAACTGCTAGTGGGGGTGTGAGCTGATTGGGTGGGAACTTGGCTGTGTTCTGATTGGGTGGAGGTGTGTTCTGATTGTTTAGGGGCTTGGCTGTGCTCTGATTGGATGGGGGGTTGGTTGTGCTCTGATTGGCTGGGGGTGTGTTCTGTTTGGGTGGGGGCTTGGTTGTGCCCAAACAGAACACATGTGTGTATGTATAAATATATTTATATATATAGTATATATGTCTTCTCAGGTTTTCACGGGTGTGTGTATGTACAAGGTTAAAATCTCAGGTGTTTTCCTGCATCATTAAAAGTCTGTTAGTTAAAATGCTTAAAATCTTAAAATCCTGGCTAAAATCCCAGCTCCCTATTGCTAGCTATCATCTAGCACAGTTGAGTGAAAATCAACTCCCATTTTTAGATGTATTAATATATAAGAGAACTGCCGGCACCCTAGGACATAATGTCTACCAAAAGAAGACACACACAAATAGATACCTAAACGCACACTCACACCACCATCCCTCGCAAATAAATTCAATGGCAAAAACTTCTTTTCCTCTTCACCCATGTACCAATCAAAGAAGCCTTGACAGTTATCCAAAACAAATATAACCCCCCCAAGCACATCTTAGATCTGACCAACCACTGCCTATCCAACACATACTTCATCTATAATGGACAGAAATACAAACAAACAGAAGGAGCACCCATGGGATCACCCCTCTCACCTGTCATTGCCAACCTCTATATGGAATAACTTTGAAACCCAAGCTCTAGAAAAATCTGATCACAAACCCAAACTCTGGCTCAGATATGTGGATGACACCTTCATAATCTGGCCACATGGGAAAGAAAAACTGGACAACTTCCTCACACACCTCAACAGCCTACACCCCAAAATACAGTTCACCATGGAAACAGAAGCGAGCAACCAACTTCCCTTCCTGGATGTCTTAGTCTACAGAAAATCCAATGGCTTCCTAGGACACACTATCTACCAGAAGAAAACACACACAAACCGCTATCTGCACGCACTCTCACACCACCACCCTGCCCAGATCAACTCTGTAGCCAAGACACTCATTTCCAGAACAAAACGCTTAGCTGACGAACAACACCTAAAAACCGAACTACACACTCTCACTAGCGTACTAACATCCAATGGATTCCAAAGAAATAAGATCACCAACCTAATCCAAAAAGAAACCCCCACTAAAATCCAAGACAGAGAACAAGAAAACAGCAAAGCCCTCCTCCCATACATAAAAGGCACCACAGACAGAATAAGCAAAATCCTCCACAAACATAACATCAAGACAGCATTCTGCACAAACCGAAAAATATCCACCATCCTAAGGAACCCCAAAGACAAAATTGAGTTAGAAAATCAAGGAGTATATGAAATCCCATGCACCGCCTGCCCCACCACATACATCGGACAAACCAACAGACGAATAAGTGCACACATAGAAGAACACAAGAACTCAGTCAGAAAAGAGGAACCAACTTCTTCCCTGGTCCAACACCTTAAAGCCACAGGACATGATATTGACTTTAAAAAGACCAGAACTATCGCCAAAACTGAACACTTTAACAACAGAATAATCAGATAAGCCATCGAGACAGAAAAATGTCCACAAGCATGAACAAACGAGACGATACCTCCCGCCTACCAGCCATTTGGAAACCCGCCCTTATTGACAAACGAGTCCCTAACACGACGAATGACACCAGACCCACACTCACGAGAGCCACACAGGATGTCACCACCACACATCCACGCAGAAAGCAGACTCAAACCCACACTGACAATGAGCCACGACCAAGGACCAGAAGCCAGACCGCAGCTGCATCATTAGCCACTTTAAACCCCTCCAATCCATACATGAAGCAGACTGACACCCACCATGAAGAGATAGCACGGCCACGAACACGAAGCCAAACAATAACAACGCAGCTCACCAGCTCAAATCCCCCTGCAAATCAGACTAAGCTGAGCACAACCAAGCCCCCACCCAAACAGAACACACCCCCAGCCAATCAGAGCACAACCAACCCCCCATCCAATCAGAGCACAGCCAAGCCCCTAACCAATCAGAACACACCTCCACCCAATCAGAACACAGCCAAGTTCCCACCCAATCAGCTCACACCTCCACTAGCAGTTAAAAGGAAGAGACAGCAGCGATCTCACATTGCTCCTGGAAGCACGAAGCCGAGAACAGCAGCCTGAAGATGACGAATGAGACTTCGTCGAAACGTCGAATTTATTACAGATTTCTTTAAGCATGGTTACAGAAGTCCTGTAAATGTCAAAGTTGGTCATGGTGAACAATTTGCATTATCCCACCATACAGAAACTTTTAAAAATACAAACCCAACAAAGGGTGTGAATAAGCATTATGGCTTTTTCTTCATGCCATCTTGAACCTCAACCTAGCTTGGCATACTTGTCATCTTTTCACAATAAGAAATGAAAACTTCAGTGGGAATGCAACAAGGTAACATACATTTCATGAGAATGATGAACTTTCTTGTTTGAATGAGAATGGAAAAAATATGGAGAGTTTCATATTTTTAATGCTCCATCAATATCGTCCCCTAGTCATGCATGGCACAGCCAGTTCAAAGAGATTGCATTTAGGCTTAAAGAATTGCCCTTCTAAATTTGATTGTGTTTTTGATTTTCTTCAGAAGCTCAAGCAAACGTACAAACTTTCTTTGTACTTTTTCCCACCACAATGACCCTGCAAGCTCAGATAGGCTGAGAGATACTGACTGGCTCAGAAGCATCCAGAAAGCTTCCGGGACTGAGGTTGGACATCTCCCCTGTCCAATGCCTTCACTTCTGTGTCATGATGGCTATCATGGGTCACTACAGAAGATAGAATATACAGATTTTCCTCTATATGAGATCACTTCTAAAGATTGAGAGTCCAAAATTGTAAGAACTGAGACATCCCTTTGAGTTCCTTGGGATAATATTGCTAGCGTATATTTTTTACAACTTAATGGCACTCTAATATGAAAGACCTCCCTAATAATTAGGGAGACTTATATGTTCACAGCAGGGCATACTTATAGAACTGACTCCTTTATTGAAATATCTAGGAAACCTCTCAAAGGAATGCCTTTGAAACTGAAGATTGCACACAATATGCAATTGGATCAAAGATTGCATTCATATTCAGGATGTCATTCTGAGGTAATTTCTACTCTAGTGATTTATGGTGTCTTCTAGAGTCATCCAGCCACTATAGTGCCAAAATAACTTGAATGAAGGAAGGTTTTCAGTGAAGTTTAGATGATGCTATGAAGATAGCAGTGTCAATATATAACAATAACAGCAACAACAACAACTTGATCCTGTTCCTTTTTCAGAAGATCAAAATACACATTAGTTTGATATGATATTAGAGCTACAATATTGGCCATAGCATTTCTGTTTTGCAACCCCAAATTGATGGGAATTTTCTTGCTTGATATTTTTTTTTTACTCTTGCTTGCTTAAATCCTGATGCTAATAAACAATAAATAATTTTGCTTCCATCAGATTCTAGCTTTCCACATTGTCATATCCTTGGTCTTGTGTTTGTCATTTTGCTTTGAACTAAAATATTATTTTTACATGGGTTTGTTTTTGCTACTGTATCTCCCCACTCAATGTAAATAACATCTTTGATACAGATGATGCATTTTAATGAAGACATGCTTATGCTTTTAAAGAATTTCTATCATAGTCCCTGGCACTTTAGACATTCTGTTGAGCGTGGGCATTCATCTTTGTCCCTGAGCATATTCCTTGTTCTATGATATGAACCAGTGTGTAATCTCTCTTAGCTGAAAAGCTGTTACTGAGGTGCATTTATCAAAATGAAAAATGGAACTGCAAGAAGACCATGCTTCAACCGAACAGCCTGAAGTAGGAGGTACATTCACACCAGCTCTAAGGATATATGATTATATCCAGATCTATAAGACACAGTGGTATATCAAGGGTAGGGAGGTTTTATTATTACAGGACTTATATTTGAAAATATGAAGTAGTTTTAAAAGGCAGTGTAATTTCAAACCATCTCACAGAGCAGGTTTTGTTACAGATTGCATGTGTAGCGGGTGGTAACAACTAAATAAAATGAGTATCTTTCCAGTTAGTTCTAGGTTATTTCCATTTTCATCAAAGGTAGCAGAATTCAATAATTTTTTAGAATGTTCCATGAGATTTCCCCCGAACTCAGTGAAATAATTGGTGTTGGCTATAGGATAAATGATAAATGATAAAGAAGATGGCCGAACATGAAATTTGGACAAGTCTCCAACTCGGATCTGAGTCACAACAAAAACTATGTTGTTTTCTCTGTTTATTCTGTGATAAGAGTTGCCTTAAAGTTGTGATTGTCGAAGCATTGTATAGGAATCTACAACCCACCAATTGTCCTGGTTTTCTATATATGCACTAGTAGCAGTGAACTCAGGTAAGTTGAACAAAATACAATTGTTCACTATGAGGAGGGAGAAAGAAAATCAACAGGAGAGGGTAAAAATTAATTCAAGATGGCAGCCACATAGGTGTGATTCATGCAGCATACATAAAGGTATATGGACCTTCAATTATACCATTATGGACACAGTCTTGACTTCTTCTTTTTTTAACCACAGCCTTCAGATAATGAAGGAAGGAAGGAAGGAAGGAAGGAAGGAAGGAAGGAAGGAAGGAAGGAAGGAAGGAAGGAAGGCTATGTGTTTCAGTTATGTTTATCTATGTTTATCTGTTACAATGCAGAATCCACCATTTAAAATCAAGAACTTAACAGCAGCAGGCCACTCATCTTGAAGAAGTATGGCCTTAAAATATTTTCTTGTCATTGCTCTATTTTTATTATAATTCATTAGCACTGAGGAATATTAAAATGATACATTTATCATTTTGTTCAGAATAAAATTTCTCTTTAGGTGTTTGAACACAAAAAAACACAGGTTTTACTGGTGAATAATTTTCTTACTTTCCCCTCTTACAGCATCTGCTTAAATATTTATTAAACAAAGCCCAATTTTTCTATTCCTTGACATAATCCAGAACTGAATATTACTTATATCTTTAGTCTTTAGACACATTTTGTAATGAGCCAGTTAGAATTCCTCCATTAGACTAGCTCCCCTCGCCCCTCCCCCCCCCGGTCTTTTCATATTGAATTTTTTTATTTGTAGCATAAACCAGGAGAAGCGTGAAACTGGAGTGAATATGCCTCCCCCTGACCCAACCCCTCCCCCCCCAGACCCTGATCACTGTCTCCCTGAGTCATCTTGCTTTTGGCAACTGGGTGGTCCATTTTTTTCCTCATTTGTTTCAAACCAGACCTCCCCATACCTACCAGGTTTCAAAGCTGATCTCTGAACAACTGCTGACCTGCAAGGGGGTACCACAATGAAATGGAAGACACTGAGATGGCTCTCTGTTGCTTTATAATGCTATTCTCTCCAGATGATCTGTTTTAGGGATGCTTTTGAAGTTTGATTTAGCACAGTTCTGGAACAGCACTCCTCCATGTTCAACTGATACTTGGCTTCCTTTGGATGTATCTGCAGAAAGTCTTACAGCAGGGGTCCCTAACCACTGGGCCGTGGCCCACTATGGGGCCATGGCCCATTCAGAACTGGGCTGTGGAAGCAGCAGCTGAACCCACATGCATGCTTAGTTCCATTTGCACATGCAGTTGGTGGCTGAGTGCACATTTGTGCAAGCGGTGGGCAGGTGTGCCTGCCACTTGCACAAACGGAGCTGTGTGCATGCATGCATACATTCGCCCACCGTTCATGCAGAACCATCCCCTCTCTCCACCTCCGTCCCCACCAGTCTGGCAATCTGGAAAGGTTGGAGACAGCTGTCCTAGAGTTAAACCAGAGTGAGTTTTGATAGGTGGCTACATCTACTGGTTTAGCCACCTGTCAACATTTACTTACTCCTCTTTCTCCTTCTCCAGCCCCAGGTCCCTAAGGAGAATGAGTAATGGATATTTTTCTAACTATTGATGACATCTGGTAGAAGGTGATGAACACAAAGCTGCCAGAATCCACCTATCCTTAGCAGATACATAAATTAGATTAGCACCATTTGACAACATTATGCCTCTTGCCAGATAAGGGTGGGCAGCACGTTTCATACTATTTTCTGTTTCTGCCAATTAAAGGACTAACACTTTAGTTCAGCCATGAGGGTGGATCTTAAACTAATGGAGTATGCTAAGTATATCTAGGTTGCTAACATCTGGAGTTGTCTCCATCTCTTTGCAGTCATCTATTGATTAACCAAGACAATTTTTTTACAGGGCAGATCTGGTAGACCTAATAAAACAGAAATATTTCCTGTTTCATATGTGGTAATGTGGTCCCAATTTTAAAGACATCTTCTCTACTTAACTTTGAAATCAACACAGAAAGAAGAGCAAACTTTTCTCCAGAATGCTTGTTCATTACAACTTAGCTTTAAACAGCAGCAAAGAAATAAATCATTTTCTATATCTGAAACAGAGGTGGGTTTCAGCAGGTTCTGACCAGTTCTGGAGAACCTGTAGCGGAAATTTTGAGTAGTTTGGAGAACTGGTAAATACCACCTCTGACTGGCCCTGCCCCCATCTGTTCTCTGCCTCCCGAGTCCCAGCTGATTGGGAGGAAATGGGGAGTTACCTTCCCCTGTCATGCCCACCAAGCCATGCCCACCAAGCCACACCCACAGAACTGGTAGTAAAAAATTTTGAAACCCACCACTGGTCTGAAACTCCCCACACACACAATAAACTACTTGTGTAGTATATATATTTGCTCTTCACACACTGTGAAATATTGATTGTATTTATAAGTTTTGGAATCTAATTTCAGGATTTAAAGCAACACTGCTATCTCGACTCCTGTTTTCACACAGCAACATCACATAACTGCAACTCTAAAATCATTTTATCAAGATATCTGATTGTGTTTTATATCTAAAGCAATTAATAATTGTGCACAGAGGAAACTATTCTCAACCCAAAAGAACAATCCTATGAAACCAGGAAATCAAGACCTGCTATTTTCCATTCCACTTAACTGAGAAGCTTAGAAAAAAAATGTTCAAGGCTTCTTCCTCCTCTGATAAAAATGTTAGAAAGAAATGTCCGGGATGAATTTGTGACATCTAATTCTGTTAAAATTTCATTCTTATTACATTATGATAAAACAGGAAGCAAGAGGTTCTAAAGAATTTTTCTGGAGGTTGCTAAAAGTCTGCAAAGTGGAGCAGATGGACCTGTGAAGAAGTTTTGCGAGGCAGGGCAAAGGCATGGGATGGTTAATTCAGCAGCACATGGTTTTTATTAGACAATCATGGTCGAGGAAGATAAGCGGCATCATGGCCTTCATTTAAACTGGATGTTACTAGCAGGAATGTAGAAGAATGCTGCTGAGCTGCAATGTGTCCAACACTATTCAAAATGCACACTGTGTTGGCAATGGCATTTGGCAGTTGGAGATAGTAAAGAGTACACAGTGGGTGTTTGGCAGTAGATATTGGTGGCCATCCATAAATGATTTCAAAATTTGCTGCTACTAAGATAGAGGAGGCACAATGGTTCAGTGGTTAAAGACGCTAAGCTGGTCATCTGGAAAGCTGACAACCCAGCTTTGAGACCTGAGTGCTGTGCAATGGGGTGAGCTCCCATTCCGTGCCCCAGCTCCTGCCCACCTAGCCAGTTCGAAAGCGAGCAAATATGAATAGATAAATAGGTACCACTTTGGTGGAAAGGTAACAATGTTCCATGCAACTTTGATTTATCCTGGCCACATAATCACGGAAAATGTCTTCGGACAATGCTGGCTCTCTTGACCAAGAAACAGAGATGAGCACCATCCCCTAGAGTCAAACACAACTGGACAGGGAAACCTTTACCTTACTAAGACAGAGGATAAGGCTACCAAGTTATCTTTGGATTTTGACTTCTGATTGAATCCAATTTAATTCTTGCAAGCAATGATTTCAGTTATATGGATCTTAAAACAGAGCCTGGCTACAACAGAGACAGCTAAAAGTTGTAGCCTGTTAACTACAGACTTGGCTTGTTTCTTGCAATGTATTATATCTGAATGCTGATTTCTCTTTTGAGACACTGACTTCCAATCCTAATTGAAGTCTTGTTGTATATGTTTATGTGGTCTACTTTGATAGGCCATTTGGATTGAGAGGTAGGGAGCGTCAGATGCCAGCAGTTGAATATAATATATAATTTAGTCCTTAGTTGTATCAACAGCTATGGCATGTAGCAGCCATACCCAAATTTAAAGTTTCTGAATTATATAGGGCCCCATTTTAAAAATTTGCTTAGAAGTCTTAATTCTTACATTTTGTGCTGTGAAATTTGAGTTGCAAACATAAGACTACAGAGCCAGATACAGATATAAGTTAGCAGAAAACCTCCACAGTTGAGAAATAATATTTTAAGGACTAATTCAAACTTTTTTCTTTTGATTGCTCCTCAGGTACACTACTGAACATACCAAATTATGTTTTGCCTGCTGGATAGAATGAGGCATGCAGTGGTTTTTACATAATACATTGTGCAGATGTCCTTTCAGCTTGTATTATTTCTCCCCCCCACCCAGTCAAAACCTTTTCATTGGTTAATACCAATTTGCAGTGTATGCCTAATAAAACATCTAAATCTTCAATTTTAAATTGAGCCACACAGCTTTTAGATAAGCAATTTCACATTTCTTTGGAACAGCCATCTGCTTCTGAATCACAATGGTTTTCATCAGTAATTTCGAGAGGAAAAACAGTCATTACACTTTAACACATCTCCAAGTACTGAATAAAGAAGAATATCCAACCACTATTTAAATAAACCACATGCAATGTCTAAGGACCAAATGTGCCATTGTTATAATAAGAGTATTTATACCGGGTTACACTGTAACTGAGGCCCAAGGGGAAGTGACATTATCTTGAACCACAGCCTTTCAACAGCATAGTTTAACACAAAATATTATTGTGGGTTGTAAATTTATCTGCGACAAATACAGTAATTATCTGTTTGTGCCAACAAAGTCAAAACAGACCCTAGAAAGAACTTTTTTTTTTATCTCTGTCATGTTTCAAAATGTTATTGTAGCAAAATAAACCCTGCTAACAGCAACAACGCCTGGATCTTTTGATTCAAACATAGCTTGTTATATACGGAACTTGAAACACTTTGATATACTATAGCCGTGATGGCGAACCTATGGCACGGGTGCCACAGGTGGCACGTGGAGCCATATCGGTGGGCACGTGAGCTCAGCTCCCGCACGCATGCATGTGCCAGCCAGCTGATTTTCGGGCCTTCTGGGCCTACCAGAAGTCAGGAAACATGTTGTTTCTTGCCTCCGGAGGGCCTCTGGGGGGATCGGGAAGGCCATTTTCGTCCTCCCCAGTCTCCTAGAAAGGCTCTGGAGCCTGGGGAGAGCGAAAAACTGGCCTATTGAGCCCATAGTGCTATTGTGTGCCAAAAGCGGGGGAAGCATGAGGGGGCGGGGCGCATAGAATTATGGATGTGGGCACATGTGCGTGTGACACCCCCCCGCTTTTGGCACATGATGGCAGAAAGGTTAGCCATCACTGTACTATAGTGTATCATATGTATTCTGTGCTGTGCTGTAAAGTGCTTAGACTCATATAAGTGAAGTAGCCAAAAAAAAAAAAAGCATTTGTAATAAATAAATAATTCAACAACCCCCAAATTCCATTTGGCTGAATAGATAGAGTGAGTTTTTCCATCTGACAGCTATTTAAATACATGTGTTCATAACTAGATGTGATCATAAATTGTCATAAACTTAATGTTTGGTTATTTGCAACTATATGTAAAACAGAAAGTAATTATTTTATTCTTTGCATGTTGAAACAAGCAGCTTCTCAAACCCCATTACATCTATTATTGTCTATTTCCTTATTTCAATGTTTTTCAACCTTGGCAATCTAACAATGTGGGAACTTCAACTTGCAGGATTCCCCAGCCAGCAATCCTGTGAGTTGAAGTCCACACATCATAAAGTTGCCAAGGTTAAGAAACACTGCCTTATTTTATAACAACCCTGAATATTGGATTGTTTTAGGGTTGTTGGGTTTTTCTTTTCTTTTCTTTCTTTATTTTTTTTGCTTCATTCAATTTATTGACAGCTAGTCAGAAATGTGTGTGGGGTTTTAGAAATTTGGGAGACCATAAATATTATCACTTGGACCACTGATAATGCTTGTTGACGTTGTAGAAAATAGTGTCTCTGAAATGACACAGGTTCATCACTTTGACATGTTATCAATTCATAGCAGATTGATAATCTCTGAAGAGGCTGTAATGCTGGGAAAAGTGGAGAGAAAGAAAAGGAGAGGATGACCAGCAGTAAGGTGGCTGAACTCAGTTATAGCAGCAATGACTGCAGTGTTAGAAGGGACAGATTAGGGACAGATCATCATAGAGAGAGTCTCTATGTAGATGCTAAGAGTCAACAATGACTTGATGACATATAAGCAATCAAATCAAACAAACTGCCTTGATAAAATATTGTAAAAGGAATTATCAGTTGATCCTATTTATAATTGTAAGATACTTCCCTGACCGTGTGCAGATGTGCATGTAAATGTTTTTATTTCAGCAAATTAGCAAAAATTCACAATAATATAAATTGGATAAAAGTATCTACAACTATACTACTCATTGATTTGCATATGAATAGTACTTCAGTGCAAGTACTTATTTACTTATCGAAAGAATTATACATTCCACCTCATGAGGAAAGGAAGAAAAGGAAGAAAAGTTTGAGTGAACTGAAGAACTGAAGGCCATAGCAAACTCCATATTCATATTGTTCTGTACAAAATAAACTCAGGCAATGGAGAATCCCTAATACTTTTAAGTTCTGTAACTTAGAACTAGTGGTGGGCTGCTGCCAGTTCGGACCGGTTCAGGAAAACCAGTATTTGCAACCTGTGGTGGGCCCAGCCACCTGTCCTGGTGCTGTGCTGTCCTATTTAGCCACGTTTTTTAAGGCGCGCACATATGTGCAAGCCACACGTGCAAGCAAAGCACATGCACATAAGGCGCGCACATGAGCAAAGTGAGCATGCACAGGTGCACGTTCACATTTTTGGTGCTGAGCGAACCAGTTGTTAATTCATGTCGCTGCCCACCTCTGCTTAGAACTTCCAAATTGGACAAGACAATTATGGAAGTATTCCTGTTTTCAAAAAATAAATAAATAAATCCATTGTGATAACAGTAAAATATATTAATAATATAATGTATTTTGCAGCTTTAATTTGGGCTGGGGTAGGATAGTGATTTAAACCCAGCCGGGGCTACATACTTCAGTAATTATCTGATAGAGGGTGGTGCAGCTTCATGAAAAAATTATATTCTAGTGTAAGATTATGGGAGAAGGAGGAGAAGCAGACACCAGACCAGAAGAAAGAAATGTACCTAAAGGAGCAATGAGCAGAGGCACCAGAGATGTATTTTCTGGAATTGGTGTACAGATGCCACACCGAGGCAACTGATGTGGAATTCTTCTTCCTTTCTTCTCTGTGGGTGATCTAACTGGAATTTGAAGAACAATACTCCCTTTGGAGCAATTTAACTAGAATAGTGTGAGGGAAAAGAATACCTCCAGCAATCATAATGGACCTTAATTATCAAGAAGAACAAGTCTTTAGAGACTCCTAAATGTTCTAAGATGCTCTGCTAGCTTGTAGAAACTATGGAGGCTTTAGTTTAGTTGCCTACATGCTGTTCCTTTTTCTTCTCCAATGCACATTAAACTAGCTTTTGGGACAGAAGCCTGAATAGAAAGCTGGGACAATGATTATTTAGCTACAATCAGTCCATTTGCCTTTAAATCAATTTTAAAGAAGGAGAAACCCAAACAACAGTCAGGGGAACCCATATAGATTAATTGGAATAAGTTCCCCCGTAAAAGGAGAGCTCAGTAGAATCACATCCACTCGATTCTGGGCTGCCCAGAATCGAGTGGATGTGATTCTACTGAGCTGGTGCTGCAGAAAAACCTTGGTTACGTAGGGAAAACCTGGCTAGAAGAAAAACACACATAAACCCTACGAAGAAGTAAGAAAATAGATACTATACCTTTACAGGGAGGATACATAAGATATGGGTGTGGCCTACTGATGAAAGCAAACGAGCTAGAAATAGATCTATATAGGTCTCCCACCTAGCAGGAAGAGTTTGCTAGCTGTTAGAAAAGAAAAAAGCCCAGAATCGAGTGGATGTGATTCTACTGAGCTGGTGCTGCAGAAAAACCTTAGTTACATAGGGAAAACCTGGCTAGAAGAAAAACACACATAAACCCTACGAAGAAGTAAGAAGATAGATAGATAGATAGATAGATAGATAGATAGATAGATAGATAGATAGAATAAAAATCAAATGCATGATTATGATGCATATTTTCATTAGTTTGCTCCCCCACTCTTTTGATTTGCTTCTCCCATTAACTGAATGTTTTCTTCTGAAGAAGATGGAAGCCCAATCAATATGGCTGCTGTTTCCATTAATGGGATGTTTTGCCATTTTAAATCAGATCCACAGAAAGGGTAGTCACCCTATCTCTGACAAGATTATTCCAAGGGCTTCCAGGGCACCAGGAACACATCATAAATTCCCCCAATATTTTGCCTATAAGGAGCATTATATATAAACAAGGCCCTGGGGAAGGGCATTTCCTGTATTTTTTAACTCTTTTCAGTTATAGAATCATTTAGATCAGGGCTGTCAAAGTCCTGGCCCGCGGGCCGGATGCGTCACCTGCTGGTCACGCCCACACCCAGTTTAGTGAAGGGGGGGGAAGTCCCAATATGTCATGTGATGCCACCGTGATGATGTAAGTTTGATACTCCTGATTTAGATCATCTCTACGCTATTCTTCTTTTCAAAATTCTACCTTTCCCAAATAGCTGCTATGAAATCCCAAGGCACAACTTGCACATTCAGAAAGAAAAGCTTTAGGGGATGATTTCAGTTGGAAAATATGTATCAGAAAAAGAGTTATTTCCCACACATCTCTTCTCCCTTTCCATTGCCCCAAATTGCACCTCCCCTGTATCTTAAAAGAAGTATACAAAGACACACACACACATGTCAGGTGGTGGGGGAGAAATCATTCTTGCTGTGTTTGATGTGCTCCTAACTTTCAAACTTTCCAGGTTCTAGATCAGAATCTTAACTGATGTTTTGTTTTTTTTTTTAACCTAGGTATTACATTGGCTCGCACTGCTAGAACAGTCCTGTCAGATGTCCCTCATTCAGGCCAGCGTTCAGCTTCTTTTTACTGTTTCATTTTCTTTATATTCCTAGAGCAGGGGTCCCTCAGGCCACAGGCCAGTACTAGTCCATGACATGCTAGAAACTGGTCCCATCTGTGCACATGTAGGATGCTGGAAGTGCCATACCCCCTCTGGTCCATGGAAAAACCTCTCTCCAGAGAACCAGCCTTGATGCCCAAAAGGTTGGGGGCAACTGTCCTAGAGCATTTCTCAGAAAAAAAATGAAAGACTGCAAAAACAGAGATATTGGCCATTCTTACAAACAAACAACAACAACAAAACCAGTGCATATCTGTAGCCCCGTGTAATACTATATCTATATAGAACAACAACAACAACAACAATCAAATTTAAGAAGGACACAGTAGAAGAAGTAGGATAATTTGGAATCCAAACTGATGTGCTTGACCCCTCCAGTTGGGCTCAGCTGGTCATCTACATCTGGCTTCCATATCCCCAAATGTTATTTCTTTTTAAAAGGAGATGTTAGTAAAAAGTTGGCATCACTTTGCCAGGGAAGTCAATAATTAGTATTGATTATTGGGAAGCAACAAGAAAAATTCCAAATGGACAACAGCTCAAGGAATGCCTCTATTTGAATATTCATTTATCATCTGGGAATAAATATACCAAAGGTGCTTTTTTCAAGAGGCATCTGGGCTTCCTTGTTTTGTTTTCTTTTTGAAAATATTTGAAAAATGATTCACTTTTCACGAACTGAAGAAGCTTCTTGCATGAGAAGCAAAACAAACCAAAAAAAGTCCAGTTGCCTTTTGGAAAAAAACACCTTTGGGACAAACATGACCTGGATAATTGAAAATTTCCATAGATATATGGGAATAAATTAGAAAAAATGAAGATTTCCCTCTAGGGATGCATGAAAGTTTTTTTTTAAAAAAAAAATATCTGTTGCTTTCCTGCAGTGATCTGAAAGTGCCAAAGGATGAACCCATATTTCTAGTGTAAATCTCCGTATTGTTGGAAATGTGTAGCAGAGCCATAAAAGTCAGACTGCTGCTGGCTGAAATAAAAACAAAATAAAAAAGCCAGGAATGCTGTGGTCTCACTATGAATTATTTGTGTATGCGTCCCTTTAAAAAAGATTAATTTGCCCCTCTGTTTCTAAACTTAAAACAAGCCTCAATTTGCTTCTCAGAGCAGCAGACACACTTTTCCGAAACCTAGAGAAAGTGCAATTTAGCTGGCAATTAATCCTTAATGTGATCTAATTATTCCTGACATTTGGGCATCAGGCACTAGACTTTAGGGGCCATATTATTCTCCAGCACTGTTGTAAGCGTTTGTGTAGAATTCAAGGAAGCGAACCGCTGCCATCAGCTTTCAGTTAAATTAACTTCTCTGCAAACCTGATCGGGAAACAAAAGAGGCATCAGATAATTACCCGTGACTAAAGTGGAAGAAAAGCTGACGGTCCCCTATGACCGCACTGTGCTGGTGATGCAGAAAAAGGTGCAGTCTAAATCCTTTCCAAATGTGCAGCTGCGCATTTTATTCCCAAAGATAGATAAATTGTAGGGAATAAGCACAACTGACAAGTCACAGGGACCTGTATCGGCACAATTCCCGACTTGGGTTTAGGGAATTGGATGTTCTCATTTCTACTTGCAATCCTTGCATTTTGAGGGATTGGGGGTGGGGGGTGACCTGCCTAGATCTCGCTCTCGCCAAAGATAGGGAGAGGACATTTTCAAACCTTGATTTATTTCTGGCTGTAAAGCACTTTGACACCCTAGGGTGAAATTCACCTTCTTAAGAAAGGCCAGCACAAAGTTTATGACTAAGTGTACCTGAGTGGATCATAATACTTTTGCTGAGTATCCAGAGTGAAAATAATTCTGGCCTCGGCACCGTTTGCTTTATACACATTTATAAAGTAGACAAACAGTTGAAAAGAAATACGCCTCTATTGATGAAAGTCACACTACCTCTCCAGTTGAACGTGAACAGGAAGACAAATGTGAGCTTAAGAAACGAGCTTTATTTATAACGCAAATATTTTGGTCTGACGTTCGGTATCTCACCTGAAGAGGTGAGTAATCACAACTTGGTATTTTTGCACTGAAACACTCTGGTTTTATCAAAACAGGCAAGTTGCAAGCCAGCCTGAGAGAATTCTGGAACTTTCTTGTAAATTACATGTCAGATCAGAGTTTATACTGTAACAGCTTTAAACTAATGTGTTAAATCTGGAACCTTAAGGATTGGAGACTCTTAGATTTCAAAGGTCAATTCCCGAGGTTTTTTCCATCAAGGGATGAGGGCTTAAAAACATCAAAGACTTCAAGAATCCCTTGCCAAGTCCCATCCTCTCTTTTATCTATTCCTCCATTCCACTAGCATCATTTAATGACATGGAAATAAAATCTTAAAATAAAACCAATAAATTTGCAATCTCCTCCATTTTGATGTGTTTATTAACTTCGGGTTATTTATTTATTTATTTATTTATTTATTTATTTATTTATTTATTTATTTATTATATTTCTATACTGCCTTTCTCCTGTAGGACTCAAGGCGGTGTACAGTCAAGAAAAATATAGATACACAAACATCATAAAATTGCTAATTAAAATTATTACTATAACATAGTTTGGCCCAATTAAATAGAACCTAAAATTAGATAACATTTTAAAAACATTCACATGTTCATATGTTTAGCCCCGCCTGTTGGAACATCAGGGTTTTGAGGGCACGGCAGATAGCACGGAGATCAGGGATATTTCGTATCTCAGGGGGCAGTTCATTCCAAAGGGTTGGAGCCCTCACAGAGAAGGCCTTCCCCCTGGGAGTTGCCAGTCGGCATAATTTGACTGACGGTACCCTGAGTAGTCCCTCCCTGTGAGAACGAATTGGTCAGTGGGCTACTCAATATTAATTTGATTGATGTTTTTGTTTTGTTTTTCACACAACATGCTGACATTGGTGGAATTAGTGATGAAAGCATTCATAGAATAATTTACAATCATCTGGATTTTTCCAGATCCACTGTTTTCCAATCAAGGAATAACATAAAACAAAACAAAACAAAACCAAAAAAAACCATTTCCCTAGTTTCAAGATCTAGTGGTATAATAGGAATACTTAGCACAGCTTTGACTATACTACCTCTAAACACTAAACTAAGCTATAATTTTCAATATACTCAATATAGTTACTGCTGATCCTATGACCCAGTACAAAATACTGTTTATCTCTTGTTTTTTTTCCTCCCTTATACACTGTATATTGAAGCTGGGAACTTCACATTCAGGTTGGATGAAGCTGGTAGCGATTCTAAAGAGGTCACATAGCAGTTTCTTTTTCCTGATGACCAAATGATCTAAATCAAATTACATTGGATTCCAAAAATCACATGCAACCAGTGCTGAGCTTATCATAGAATCAGAAGACCATAGAATTGGAAAGGGCCTCAAAGGTCATTTAGTCAAACATTCTATTCTCTGCAGGATCTGTTGAAGCATTTCGCTTTAACCAACCTTTTCAATAAAGCAGAAAATAGAATCTCCTGAGGCAAACTATTAGGGCAGCTCCTAATGTTAGGATATGTATCCTAATGCTTAACCTCTATCTACTTCCCTACAATTTCAACCTATTGGTTCTGGTTCTGTCCTCTGAAGCAACTTCTTTAAAAAAAATAACTCCTTCTTCTATAGGTCACTCCTTGGCTATCTGAAGATTGCTTTTAAACCTCTCCTCATTCTTCTCTTTTAAAAATTAAACATAGACAGTTTCTTCAACTATCCTTCATAGAACTTAGTTTCCAGTCTTCTCATAATCTCAGTACCACTTCTCTGAATTTTATTGCATTTTTTTGAGGTCAGTTTTCGATTGTGGTGCCCAGAACTAGACACAATATTCCAAGAGGAGCCTAACAAAGGCAGAGTAGAGAGGACAATTATATCTTCTGATCTGGAATCTGTTAATGGATCCTAAGAGATCCACTGCTTTTTTATAAGCTGGATGGCATGGCTGGCTCATGCCAGGACCCCCAGATCCTTTTCATATGCATTATTACTAAGCCATGTCTACCCACCCTATATTTGGGGCTTTCACTTTTTATTATGGTTTCTCATCCCCGTTTCCCATAGTGATCAGTCATTTCATTTTTTCATTTTCATTTCATTTTATTAAATTTGTATACCGCCCTACTCCCGAAGGACTCAGGGCGGTGAACAGCCATAATAAAACATATAAATACAAAATTTAAAAAAGATATAAAACAAATTAAATAAATTTGGCTGACCATTTTAAAACCCCAATAATTTAAAACCAAATTTAAAATTCCCATTTAAAAGAGGAGAAGTTCAGGTCAGGCCAGCTTGTTGGAATAAGAACGTCTTAAGCGTGCGACGGAAGGTATGCAGATCCGGAATCCTCTGTATCTCGGGGTGGGGAGCTTGTTCCAGATAGTAGGTGCCCCCACAGAGAAGGCTCTCCCCCTGGGGGCTGCCAGTCGACATTGTTTGGCCGACGGCACCCGGAGGAGCCCCTCTCTATGGGAGCGTACTGGTCAGTGGGAGGCTATTGGTGGTAGTAGGCGGTCTTGCAAATAGCCAGGTCCTAAGCCATGGAGCACTCTAAAGGTGATAACCAGAACCTTGAAGCGCACTCGGAAGACCACCGGGAGCCAGTGCAGCTCACACAGGAGAGGCGTTACATGGGAGCGCCACGTCGCTCCCATCACCACCCGTGCAGCCGCACTCTGCACCAGTTGGAGCCTCCAAGTGCTCCTCAAGGGGAGCCCCATGTAGAGAGCGTTACAATAGTCCAGACGGGAGGTGACGAGGGCATGAGTGACCGTGCGTAACAAGTCCCGATCCAGAAAGGGACACAACTGGCGAATCAGGCGAACCTGATGAAAAATCCTCCCGGTCACGGCCGTCAAGTGCTCTTCTAAAGACAGCCGTGAATCCAGGAGACACCCAAGTTGCGAGCCCTCTCCGTGGGGGCCAGTGCTTCGCCCCCAATAGTCACCCTAGGACTGTGATGGTGAACCTATGACATGCGTGCCTAAAGTGGCACGCGGAGCCATGTCACCTGGCACATGCGGTGTTGCCCATTCCTCTTCCAGGTTTCTGGCGCACATCCACATGCGATGATCAGATGGCCTTTGTGCATGCAGCAGTGCCGGAAACTGGAAGAGCTGGTCTGTAAGCTGGGAATAGAGCTTCCTCGAACTTTGGAATTGGGAGTGTCCAGAAAGAAGGAGGACCAATGGGAATTCTCCCTTCTGCAGCATCATCGGTCTCCAGGAAGAGTCTTCCTTGACTTCACCCACTGGAAGAGAGAGTTCTGCACAGAGAAGAAGTTGGTTATTTAGGACAAGATCTCCCCTCCCACTTTCTCTGCTTTTCTTTCTCCACAGAACTGTCTCTCCTCCTCCCGGAGTCGGCCCGGAGACCGATGATGCTCAAGCAGGGAGAATTCTCACTGGTGCTGCCCCTCATTCTGGCCCCTCCCATCTCAAAAGTCCAAGATAAACCCTTCCACCCCCCAGTGCAGAACAAGTGGGCTGTCAGCTGTGTTGTGGTTCGCCAGCAACCTGCGGAGCTGGCAGTGAAGTCGGACAGCGATGAGGCTGAGGAAGAACATGGGCCAGTCCTGGAGGCTAGGGAAGGCCAAGATGAGGGCTCTGCATTGAATGCAGAGATGGGGCCAGGGCCATCAGGAGTGATGTGTGGACTTCGGAGCCTCCAGAGGCTGACAATAGAGAGGCAGAGGAACAGGAGGAGCCTGTTCCTAGTGCACATATGAGAAGAGCTGCCAGAAGGCAGGAGCAGCTAACACACAGAGGACGACTTGGGAGTAGGGCCAAGAGATGATTGGCCCTTCCCATAAGGCTTAAAAGACCAGCAATGGCTCTTGGCCTCTTTGCCAGAAAAAAACCGTTGAGAGAATTGCTTCTTGTTTGGCTGTAGTTATTTCCTCTGTTCCTGAACTGTTACCAAGAAAATCCTTTGTCAGTTTGCCTAATTATCCCAAGGTCAGAGATAAACTAAAGACTGGTGTTTTAAGGATTTTGCTTTCATTTAATTTAGACTATGCTGAAAATGAGTTAATTCTCAGCTGTTTTAATAAAATCTGTTTGTTTTTTGGAACTGTTTTGCATTTAATATCAACTATGTGGGCCTGGGTCACAACAAGCTGATTGGCGCATGCACATGTGCGGCAGTAACTGGAAGACTTGCTGGCCGGCGTGCATGTGCACACCAGAAACCATAAGTATCTTATCCGGCGTGCACATGCCCCCTGGGCAGCTCCTCTTCCTGGTTTGCAGCCCTGACAAGCCGAAAAGGTTCGCCATCACTGCTCTAGGAGCATCTCCTGCATATTAGAAGCCATCTTCAAAACTTTTTTTTTTCTTGAAATATATTGTTGTTCTTCCTCACCAGACAGAGTAGGAAAATGAAATAGTTGTATAATAGTTTAAAAAATTAAAAAACACATCTATATAGAGCTTTGGTGTTAATTGTGAAGCAGTGGTAGCATTCTGTCCTCCCTGTTAGTGTCCACCATAGGAAGAAAAACCATTCAATTTCTGTCTCTGTTGTCATTCAGGAGTCATTGTGAAACAGTTTTGAAACAGTTCTGTTTGGTCTGTTCCTAGCCTTGGGGTTCTTGCTCTTTGTCTCTGAAGCTAAAGGCACCATGGTACAGCTTCAAGGAGCAAGCAAGCAGAATGGAATAGTTAGTGTTGATATTTTCTCTAGCTGGTTTCCTCTCTGAGTGTCTCAGAAAGGACACTTAAGAGGACAAGGATAGATGGTGTTATGATAAATGTATATCCTCTGGGTGTTGTGCCCCTAACTGCCAAACAGCTGATTGATATAGTAGGCATTGTTGCTCAGCTCTGCTCTCTCAACCAAAATTCCAGAAAATCTAATAATTGGCTGTCATGAGCGAGATGGGTGGATAGTCTATTTTTGACTTCTTATTGGAAAGTTGGAGGAAATATTGAGCAGCTCCTCTGAAATAGTCATCATTTCCAGGATCTGCTAGGGTAAAAACGCTCACAAGGTGCTTGGAAATATTTCTAAAGATTTGTGGTTGAAAATGTAGTGGTGTGGAAGTACCAGAAGTATATTACTATTCTCAAATTGATTCTAATTGGCATGTTTGCCTCTACATGTTCATGTTCTATTTCCAAACTGTTGTTTAGGGGATATTTATTCTCAGATATCATGGAAAAGAACCTTTGATATGGTACTGGTATATATCCATGGATACTCTTTGAATTCAAGGCTGAATGCATTTTATTTTTTAATGCTATTGTCTTTTTGGAGCCAAAGGAGACAATATTCCAAATGGAATACTTTAATAAAAGTACCAGTCCGGGAGTGGGGGGGAAGAAGGCTGACAATCTTCTTGTAGGTAGAAAATAACAATTCTAACCAGGCACATGGCAATTTACCAGAGAGATTTCAAATTCAGAAGTGACAGAATCTATCCCGCAAAGGCAAATATCTACCATTCAACAAACTCCAATATTCCAAGCCAGGAAGTTAATAAAGCAAGCATGACCACTAAATGTTACCTTGAATGAAAATGCAGACGGTAAAGAGATTCACAGTAACCAGTACAGATTCAGTTACATAACTGTTTCCCTTAATATATTCTACCTAGAACACAGAAAGATAATCACATTATTTGAGAGACAGTATGTTTTCTCCTTCAATATGGAACCAACATTTCTTTATTTTCTAAAATAATTACTAACCGGCAAGAATTTATGTAAATAGATGTTATGAAATTGTTCTTCAGTACATGGAAATGATGGGCCATGTAAAGCATACTGCAATAATCCAAGGCATGTTTGGCTGTAAGCAATGCCTTGGCTGTAAACAATGATTTAGGAATGGGGATCAGTGGCATATATTTCATTTCATTTCATTTTATTAAATTTGTATACCGCCCTATTCCCGAAGGACTCAGGGCAGTGAACAGCCATAAAATAAAACATATAAATACAAAATTTAAACTAGAGATAAAACAAATTAAATAAATTTGGCTGAACCATTTTAAAACCCCAATAATTTAAAACCAAATTTAAAATTCCCATTTAAAAGAGGAAAAGTTTAGGTCAGGCCAGCTTGCTGGAATAGGAACGTCTTAAGCGTGCGACGGAAGGTACGCAGATCCGGAATCCTCCGTATCTCGGGTGGGGGGGAGCTCGTTCCAGATAGTAGGTGCCCCCACAGAGAAGGCTCTCCCCCTGGGGGCCGCCAATCGACATTGTTTGACCGACAGCACCCGGAGGAACCCCTCTCTATGGGAGCATACTGGTCGTTGGAGGCTATTGGTGGTAGCAGGCAGTCCCGCAAATAGCCAGGTCCTAAGCCATGGAGCGCGCTGAAGGTGATAACCAAAACCTTGAAGCGCACTCAGAAGACCACTGGGAGCCAGTGCAGCTCGCGCAGGAGAGGCGTTACATGGGAGTGCCACATCGCTCCCATCACCACCCGCGCGGCCGCACTCTGCGCCAGTTGGAGCCTCCGAGTGCTCCTCAAGGGGAGCCCCATGTAGAGAGCGTTACAATAGTCCAGACGGGAGGTGACAAGGGCATGAGTGACCGTGCGTAATGAGTCCCGATCCAGAAAGGGATGCAACTGGCGGATCAGGCGGACCTGATGAAAAATCCTCCCGGTCACGGCCGTCAAGTGCTCTTCTAAAGACAGCCGTGAATCCAGGAGGACACCCAAGTTGCGAGCCCTTTCCGTGGGGGCCAATGCTTCGCCCCCAATAGTCAGTGATGGCACCAGCTGACTATATCTGGACGTCGGAAACCACAGCCACTCGGTCTTGGATGGGTTGAGTCTGAGCCTGTTTCTCCCCATCCAGATCCGTACGGCCTCCAGGCACCGGGACATCACTTCAAGGGCATCGTTGGGGTGGTCTCAGGTGGAGATGTACAGCTGGGTGTTGTCAGCATACTGATGGTACTCCACCCTGAAACCACGGATGATCTCGCCCAGCGGCTTCACATAAATGTTGAATAAAAGGGGCGAGAGGACCGATCCTTGTGGCACCCCACATATAAGGGGCCTCGGGGTTGACCTCTGCCCCCCTGTCAACACAGACTGCGACCGGTCGGAGAGAAAGGAGGAGAACCACCATAATACGGTGCCTCCCACCCCCAACTCTTCCAACCGGTGCAGCATGATACCATGGTCGATGGTATCAAAAGCCGCTGAGAGATCTAATAGGACCAGGACAGAGGAACAACCTCTGTCCCGAGCCCTCCAGAGATCATCCACCAATGCGACCAATGCCGTTTCCGTGCTGTACCCAGGCCTGAAACCCGACTGGAATGGATCTAGATACGTCGTTTCATCCAGGTACTGGGGAAACTGTCGTGCCACCACACTCTCAACAACCTTCACCACAAAGCGAAGGTTGGAGACTGGACGATAATTAGCCAATATATAACTGTGTGAAGGTTGTCCTGGCCACAGTTAACTCCTGCTCTTCAAGCTGTGATTCTAGCTAGACCAGCAGATTGTGCACCAGCTCTGTCTAGGAAAGTGTTACCTCATCATGTTGGAAAATCATTAAATGCAGATGCCCTAAAATCCACAGTTGCTCAGTCTTATCAAGGTTGAGTTCTTCCCCATCCACATAGTTTCCAGGCACTATAGTTTGTGAACATGTATGTTTAAAGCTAAATGTTAGAACTACAGTGAAACAGTATAATAACATTTTAGCTTCTCAATATCTATGTGCAATATAGCAGATGTCCCTTCTGTTCATAATAGCTCCCCAATCAAGCTGGTTGAGCCTAAATGTGAGAAGACTTACCTGAACTTTAAATTTACAAATGAGCTGGGCATTTATTATGTTAGTGGATCACTACAAATACCAAATATATCAAGAAACAATTCCCTTTTTTCCAGCACCAATTAGCAACTGCCCACCAGATTGCAAGAACATAAGTGAGCGGTCAGACAAGGAGACCTGAATATATTGGTAGCCTCACATTGCAATAAACAAGGACATACATTCAATTTTGCAACTATTAAGATTGTTGGATGAGCAGGCACAAAAACAGCCAGGGAAATTATTGAAGCTTGGGAAACGGGCCCCTTGTCAGTCAATAGGAGTGCTGATTTACCACCAGTTTATCAAGTATTTAGAAGGCAAGGGCTTGGCAGCACAAGGAAACAACAGCCAATGACTTAATAGCCAATTATTAATCATAATCATAAGTTTATTTGTCAAGCATATATAAGATAACAGGTAAAAGTATAAACATAATTTGAATACATGAAAAGAGTAAGTAAAAAGGAATATTAGGACAGGACGGTAGGCACGCTGGTGCACTTATACACGCCCCTTACAGATCTCTTATGAATGGGGTGAGGTCAACAGTAGACAGCTCAATCAACATCTAAAAAGCCACCCATGACAGGCACCATATAAATACTACACACACAGAATAGCCCAAAGCACACACTCTGCTAGAGACAAGTTCCCTGAGGATGGGCTCCAGCACCTCTAGTCCTGGTGATAACCCTGACTGGATCCTGTACCAACTATCAACACAGAACCTTCTCAGTTCATTATGAAATGGGACACTATCTCTTGTCCAATTCGTATTCAATATTAGCAACACAAAATAAATAATATTAATAATTAATAATTGCTTAAGTAGCTCAACTTGATAGAAGTCATTTGGATGGATCCACTTAGTGCTGCATTTAAATTCAATAGCTTGTAAGTTTCACAAAATCTGCTGAAGAGCAACAGCTGATTGGTTTCTCCTCTGCGATAAAGGGCAATGTAACAGATTGCATATTTGTTCTGGACATTGGAGATGCTAGTTGAAACTCTCAGCTAAGTGAACAGAGTTATCATGAATTCTCAATCACCATATATCATAGTGTATGTGAGTGTCTCTCTGCGTATGTCTGTGTATGTCACTCTGAGTGTGTCCACATAAATTTTGCACTTGTTTTTGCCTACCATCTGTAGACACTACCTTTATTGTTTTATCTCCTGGGTGGTGATGACATGGAATATTCAAGAGCTTGGGTGAATGTGTCAACAGTATAGCTTATATGGCAGTAGTGAAAGATGGATGTGATTATGGAAAGCCTCAAGCTTAGAAACAAGAAGACTAGAAGCAAAGCAGTTGTAGGTTGAAGGGTTAGAAACTGACATGAGAAGCCTGATTGGGAAGATTTGTTAAGAGCCATGAAAGGAGGTAAGGTAAGGGAGGGGAAAAAATAATGAAAGATGAAGGAAGAGATGGAAAAGGAAAGGTGAAAGCATCATAAGGCAAAACCAAAAGGATGATGTATTCCATCAGAATAGAAAAAAAGCTGGTGACTGATAAGCTGATATATGTCTCAAAGAGGGGTGAATAATAAGTGGGAAGGATTATAGCAGATAACAAATATGGGAAGAAAAAATGCGGCTACAAGAGGAATTTTGAGAGAAACAGAAGTCAAAGAGAGGATTAAGGGGGAAAGAAATCAAAGGGACACAGAATTAAGAGAAAATATTGGCCCCTGACAAAAAGAGATAAGTAATGGATCTTTTGGAGGGATAGGGACTGGGAACCAGGAAATGAGAAGGATGTTGGAAATCACCTACTATCTCTACATCAAGTATATAAATGAAGATTCAGTCATTCAGGCCCAAAAGTATCTAAAAAGGTTAAATCATGGCAACTGGACCAAAGTTTATTAAACTAAGACATTTTGTTACTCATTCAAGTAACTTCTTCAGTCAAAATGAATTTTTTTGGTTAGGCATAAAGTCATAAAGTCGTTGGAATGTACTAACTCTTGCCATACTGACTGCAGGGGTTTCTCCCCAAAATGAAACACAATATGTAAATGAAGACTCAATCATCCAGGCCAGGGATGGGCTTCAAAAATTTTAGCAAGGGGTTCTCTGCCCAGGTCCTGGGTGTGCATGGCCAAGGTGGGTGTGGGCTAGTCAGCCTCCTGCACCATGGTGGGGGGTGGGGGTGGGCTCCAGAGGCTTTCCTTGAGCTTCCAGGAGGGCGAAACAGCCTCCCCAGGCTCCAGAGGCCCTCTGGAAGTTCTGGCCTTCCTAAACGTCCAGTAGGCCCATTTTTCACCCTCCTTGAGCCTTCACATGCACTCTGCACTTACCTGCATCCAAAATGGACTGTATGGGGACTCCTGGGAGGGGTGGGGCGGGGTGGGACCAGCCAGGAATGGGATTTGGGGGTTCTCCAAACTGCACAGAATCTTAGTTAGAGGTTTTCCTGAACCTCTGCAAACCCCCAGCAGCCCGCCTCTGATCCAGGCCCAAAAATAAAAAGGTTAAATCATGGCAACTGGACCATAGTTGACCAAGATGAATAACGAAATGTCTCAATTTAATAAACTTTGGTCCAGTTGTCATGGACCAAAGCCTTTTTAGATATCTACATCAAGTAGCACATTTACCTTAAGTGTCACATGATAGAGAACTCTAAAACAAGGAGTGGCCCAATGAAGCTGGGACACATGTTTCTCCTTTCTTTCTGAAATCCCTTCTTTGTTTTACAAGCATAGATATTGATTTCCGGAGATCAAAATTGATCCCTCAGCTTTTTCAAGTTCATAAGCTGAAGGCCACATGAAAGTAAGAGTCACATGGATTCCTGAGCTCAGTTTGCCTTCCTACTCAGAACTGTTAACCTCCTTGTACTTCTTTAGCCTTCTTCCTTTTGGTTAGTAAGATTTGTTCCTCAGAGAAAACAGTGCTTCGCCTGTCATCTGTGGCAGTGAAAGTCTTGCTCCAGAGTGATTCAGTTATGGTTGGCTGTCTTTTGTACATATAATTACAGAAAACATATTCAAGGGAAATAAACATTCAAATTACTATTACTCTGCACATCTATGTCCAGGGAGGTATATGGATGTAGGAGATTTTTAATTTTGCTGTTTAGATGTAACCTGAAATAGATGTCCCATGAAGACTGCATTATGATCTTCAGAACTGACAAAGCAAGTGATTTACGTACTTATTTGTAAATTTCATTAACTTCTCTAAAAGTATTTTACCTTTCATGCTATGACTGGGATAAGTGAAGTAAGATGAAAGACAATGATGAATTTTCCTACGGCTAGGAAAGTTTTGTAAAAGCTCCTCTTTTTTGCAATCACATTAGTATTGTAGAAACCGTTGAATGAAATGGCCTCTTATATGCCACTGCATTTATTGATATCATCATGTAGGATAATGATGAAGAATGCAGAGAAAGAGAAAGAAATAGAGGGGAAATAGCTGCCTTTTTTGCAACTTAATGTGTTGCTACAACAGGTTCCATTTCTGTGACAAATAGTAAGGGATAGGATATGTACTTCAAGCCTGAGGTGGCTTTAGCAATGGCTAGAGACAAATTGAGGCAGGCATGAGATTTCGGTTTCAAACTCCTGGGGCTTACAAAACTTACCAAAAGTTTTCTTCTCAGTTATCTGCACTTAAAGGAAAACTAGTTGTCTGTCCTAAATTATAGTGCCAAATAATTTCAAGTATGTACTATTAATTGAAATAGTCTAAGCTAGATTGGAAGTATGACAAGATACCTAGAGATGACAAGATCTAGTTCCTATTAAACAAATACATTAAAGCTGCTACAAAACAAAATGCAATTACCATTATTCTATAATTGCAAATTAATTGGCAATCATTATTCTTTTAATTGCTGTCCCTAGGTACATGACATACCTTGTATACAAATAAACGAAGGTTTTAAACAGTCAATACCAAACTGGGTTTATGGAGAGGGAATCACACTATAAAATACCATCACTTAAACAGCATCATTCATTCTTATTTTGTTGTTTGTGGGGTGTTTTTTTTTTAAATCTCTCCTTCATGTGACATAAGAAAGGCGCTCCATGTTTTCCAGTCTTCAGCACTGTCTTTCTTCTCTTACCTTGCATTTCACCTGCAAACGTTTTCAGTTTTATTATTAGCTCCTATTACACAAAATGATTGTCCTGGGGACATGAAATAGAACTCTTCATTTTGTACTTTGCTGAGGAAACTAGGAAATATGAAGATTTAATCTAATCTAATCAGTAGACCACAGTGTTGGGAAGAAGCCTATAGGGTTCTGTTCTATTCTCTTCTATAATAGCTCTCAGCCAGAGAAAAAAACAAGGGTTTTTTTTCATTATTATAATGATTAAGTATGTTTTATTAAAGCTTTTTCCTGACATGTTTGAAACACTGCTTCTTTCACCTATTACTTTCTATTCCTCTCGTTTTCTCCTGTTCTGCTTTTGTTCAAGGTCTCTGTGTTCTCCTTACTTTTATTGCAAATGACATCTGGCATGCTATTATTATTTTGTTCCTTCCTTTGCTTTTGCTTTGCTGCCTCTTCTAGGTCAAAAAAGAAATATGGTACACATGCTTGGTTGATATTGTTAATTCAATTGTGTGTGTGTGTGTGTGTGTGTGTATGTATGTATGTATGTATGTATGTATGTATGTATGTATATTAAAGCATCTCTTCATTCTGAAAGTGCATTTCGTCAAGAGTTTTAATCAGTAACATCAATAAGAACCTGCTTAGGGCACTAAAAGAAAAGTAAGTCCATTTTTTACAGCTGGAACAGTTCAAAGGAAACCAGGCTAACTTTTTACTTACATGAAGCCTCATCAGATTCATCGGGGCAGTCTGGGTCTCCATCACAAAGCCAATTCTGAGACACGCAGGTCACATGATCATGACAAAGAAACTCGCCTACTTCACATATGTGGTCTGTAAACACAAGCAGAGTTAAAGAATGGACATGGTTAATGGATAACTAAAAACAAGCAAGACAATCAGTGAAGGAAGAAACATGCAATATAGTCTTTTCCTTCCATGAAATCCCAAACAACAGAATGAAAACGTCTGCATTTGTGATTTGACACAGGTGTGTGACACACCCTCAGGAGCATCCTTTATAGTTGCTCAAATTGTTCTATTTCACTGGATAGCATGTTCACTAATGCACCAATCAAAAGTATGCTACAAGGGAGAAAATACACAACTATCTGTATCCCACAGTGTTCTCTCTTTCCTGCTAATTTTGCCCATTTTATTGAAGCCTCAGCAAAGGTTCCCAAACCACTTCAGATTATGGTCCTCCAAAAGGATCCCGACACTTCAACCTCCAAAATAATTTGAGGGAAAATATCCCTGTAGATTTGCTGCAACAGCCTGTAGTTTGCAAACTACAAAACCCTAACATTGTCAGTAAAGTACTATAGGTGCTGATAACCTAGAGGATGGATTCTCCAAATCTTTCTCCATTTCAGAAGCAGAAATAGGGATAGAGTACTTGCAAGGACATGCCAAATGTTTTGATCGACTTTCTTCCATGCCATTTATTTTGTCACAAAAGCACCTCGAGCAGGACGTCTCAATAAAATCTGTTTTCTGTAAGAATAAACATCTATTTGCAGTGCAAAAAGGAATGTGATGCCCACATTCTAGGCTTGATGTAGCCAAGGTTAAAATAGAGCCCAAGTGGGCATCCCAAACAAGAAAGAGCATCAGTTGCATACAGGCCTACTCAGAAGCAAGCATGGCCATCAATTGAAACAGAAGCAAATCATACTTAAGAAAGGGCAATTTTGACTTCAGCCTCCTTAGAGGAATCTAAATTGGAAATGCAACCTGCAAATAACACAGTAGATGGTTTCTCCAATTCCACCTGTCCCACCTTTTATTTGTCCTGTTAAAACAAAACGAAGCATTTCTGAGAGTTTGGATCAACTATACACAATTCCATCCTACATGTTAGTTCAATGGATTACAATCAGACTTATTCCCTAATATACTGTAATAATATATACTCAAATCATTCTAAGGGGGAAAAACACATTCATAATCTGTGCTTCATGGAAAACATAGACCTAATGTGTTGTAAAGTGAGGGGATGAAGTGGTAGATTAAATTTTCCAAATTTTATTATATCAAGTTTATATTTTGCTGATAAAGAAATAAAGGGAGACTAGTATAGATCTATTTCAAACTATTTAGCTTTCATCAGCTAGCCACACCCTTACTCAGATTCAAACTTGGGCTTCCTGCATGTTAGGCAGTTGAATTAACCTCTGAGCCACAAGTTCTCCTCCCTTCATTAGCTTGAGCCAGGGGAAAGATTAAGTGTTTTTCTATCGAGACACCTGGTCTAGCCCAACATGTGGGAGGGGGCATTCTATACTAGTCTCCCTTTATTTCTTTATCAGCAAAATATAAATCTGGTATAAAATGGTTTGTCATGAATGCAACTGCTTGAGGGCTCCAAGATTACCCTTCCAGTGGTCAGGAAGATATATCCACCAATGGTGAAATGGGCACTGAATAAGAATCTCCAGGAAAAGTATTACAAGAGGGAAAACTAATAATAAAAAATGGAATCTGCTTTCAGAGTAGGTTGATTTTATCTGCTTGGATCCTGTATTTTATTTTATTTTATTTTATTTTATTTTATTTTGTTCCTGGAGAAGTTTATTCTGGGGCTGCACTTTGGAGTACATGGTAGTCCCATATTTATGACAGTTGATAGATACAGAATTCTTCCACTAAGGGTAGTAGTCAACAGGGGAATTCAGTATTCAGCACCAGTTTGCCACTCTGGGCTGTCAGGATCATCCTCCATCATTCAGGCATTTTAGGAGGAAGACATTCTACAACTCTTGGGAATATTAATGTAAACTGATGCGATTGAACGAGACACCTATCAAGACCAACATCTGGCCTTGTAATCTAAACTTGTAAAAAACAACGAAAGCAGCATGTCCTTTACAAAGTCAGGAAGACTTTGATTTATCATGCCTTCTCTGTTACGTTGCCTGCCCTGTGGAATAATCTCACCCCTTCAATGTGGCTAGCCTGACCTCATTAGCCTTTGGGAAGTCTTTTAGGACCTGGATGTTCTCTTGAGTGTTGGGGCCAAGAAGGTGATGGCCTCATCCTGTGAGAATTAAAATATGGAAGGCATTCTCTCTCTCTCTCTCTCTCTCTCTCTCTCTCTCTCTCTCTCTCTCTCTCTCTCTCTCTCTCTCTGTGTGTGTGTGTGTGTGTGTGTGTTCTGATTATTTTAATGAGTTTATTATATTCTGGGGAGGGGTTGCTCATACACCCCAGAAGTCACATTTTTGAAGAGGGGGGAACTATACAAATCATTTTAATTATTATGGTAAATCCCATGGTCAACCAGATGTTTAGACTGGATTTGGCATGTTTGTCTACCTATTGGATCCTTCGCCAGGAGCTGGGATAGGCACATGTAGTTGTCTGATGGTGTCAAAGATCTCATTGCAAGAGGTAAGCTGTTCCAAATAAAGCTGCCTTTTGCATTTGGTTGATGGCAATTTTGTCAAGCTGGTTCATTGCACAGTCAGCCAGATATTCAAACTGTATTTGACATTTTATCCACCTATTGAGTCTTTCCCAAGGACCTAGGATGGGCAGATGTCAATGTTTATTGGTTTTAAAGATATCCTTGTAGGATGTAAGATGTATTTAATGTTATTATTATTAATATTGTTGATATTGATAAATGTTATTATTATCAATATTATTATTATTTCTTTTGCCACAAATTCTGGTGGTGACAGGGTGTTTTTTTGGAGGGTTTTTTTGCAAAGAAACGCAAATCCTTTTTTAAAAGGAGTTTTTAAAAAGCTCTTTTGAGATATTGAACATGGTCTGGAGGTCATATATGTGACAAATTATATGTGATATAAGTTTAATTTCTTCCTAAATGTCCCTCAGTAGATTTCTGAGTCATCAGTTTGAGTCCAGTGGCTCTTGCTCCCAGGGAAATGAGTTTAGGATTATAACCAGAGAAAGTTAAGGAGTTTAATAAACAGTCGTGAAATACATTGAAATTAATTGGCATCTGCAGCAACACTGTAGAATTGCTATAATTGCAAGAAATATTTCTGGAATATATACTGTACTAAAAGATTCTCCAGTTTAAAGAACAACTTTTATCTATCTAGCCCAGGGCTGTCAAACTCCTGGCCCACGGGCCAGATGTATCACGCACTGGCCACACCCACGCCTGGTTTAGCAAAGGGAGAAGAAGTCCCGATATGTCATGTGATGCTACTGTGACAATGTAAGTTTGACACCCCTGATCTACCCTATCTGGATTGGTTTTTAAATGTGAAATGTAATATTATAACTGTTGCAGCACCCTAATGAATAATGCTTGTTATATTATTATGAGCACTAATATTACTCTCTCCTCATGTAGATATATCCTTTCCAAAAGGAACAAGCACATTTCTAAAAAATTATGTTTCAAAAGCACAGACAAATAATTTCAAGAAAAATTACGATCTCGTGTAGCCTTATTAGTTGAATAGAAAAATAATTAATCCTAATTAATGTGAAATAGGCAAAATCATGATCTACATTGGTGTTCACAAAATTGCTTTTGTTTGCTATATTTATAACAGTGGATTTTAAAATTAGCATCTCTTGTCGATTATAATTTACAGGCTATTCTAAAATGTCATTTTTCATGTCAACTGCCTACTGATGCAGTCTTAGGATCTCTTCACAAGGGCCCCAAATTTAGTTTCCTTCATATCTCTAATGTATCTACTGGCTTCAACTCTGCATACAGATAGGCTGCTTAAGTTCTATTGACTTTAGTGGAATTGATGCATTCAAACTGTGGGATCTCATCTGCTATTTTTCATCAACACCTCTTGGTTCCCAGTCTCTGGTCATCCTTCAGCGATCTTTATGATCCTCAGAATCAGTATTAAACAAGATAAGAACAAATCTGACCTTTATAAAAACAAAGGACAGATGAAAGTGGCCAACCTGCTCAAAAGAGGAGGCCAAATAGTCCATTATGCTTTTAGAAATAGAGTTAGCCTTTGAATCACAGCAGTTGCTGAACTTATTTTAATTATCTTCAATAACTATTTCTTATCCTGGGAGTAGTGCGGTGGCCTAGAGGTGGAGCTCTCGCTTCACAATCAGGAGGCTGTGAGTTTGATCCTAGATAGAGGCAGATATTTCTCTCTCTCTGGGCACAATGAGAATATATCTCATGAACAAAACTCTGCATTGGCAATAGGAAGGGCATCCGGCCATTAAAACACTCTGCTAGCTTCATTCAGTTGCCCAGACTCCACCCTACAAGGGATTATGGGGTCGTTAAATATTCCTTATCCTAACTTCTTGGACTTTCTTGTAGTAGTTCTAGTCCTACTTAATAGGTAGGACATAGCTCCATTAACAGGTTTGTATTCAATAGAAGAGAATATTTGTAGCTCAGGGTCGAACTGTGGGGTGCTTGATGCTGTCTGAACCTGGCTGATTTCTTGCAGATGTTTCATTACCCAAACTAGGTAACAGCTTCAGTGCCTTCAGCAAGAAAACAACCAAGGTCAGAGAGCACCAAGGTCCCCACAGTTCCATACCCAGATACTACATCCGTCAGAAGCTGTGATTGTATATAAAGGATGACACGTGCATCATTTCATTCCACAAAGAGTAAAACATAGTAGTTGTATCATGACATTTGACACAAGTGCATTACTTACATCATTTATGTCATGTCATCTTTTCCCCATCTGTGTAGATGCCCATGCTTATATTCTAGCAATGCATCATGGAGCAGAATGGAGTATTTGGATCAAAATTATGTCATTCATGATCAACCAGAACCCTAAAACTGCAACTCTATGTTATGGCCAAGTGGCAATAGGTGAAATCTAGAAGGGCATTAATATAATTCTACATTTGTAATCTCTGGATTACTGCATCCCTTCATCCATATATTTCTTCTTTTTACTTAATCTATTCTGCCTAAATTAGTGTTAACCTATGCAAATAATTAGGACTCCCTAAACCGAGAAGGGCTTGCAAATGTTACCTGTTTTGTTTTGTTCTTTAATTTTCCAAAATTATTTTGATCTATTCAGAAAATGTCTGTTAAGAGGAAAATAAGGGCAGAGTTGGAAGACAGGTGGCAGCCATTGTCTGCTTACAAATGTGAAAATTATCCTTTTAAGACATCCAGTTAAACCCCAAATGAACCTAAAGCTTAATGGTGGTTTATCTTTGGTCTCTTTGAGGTCAAAGGTATGCCCTGCGTTTGTTAGCTGGATGAATGCAAATTAAGAAAAGAAGGTCAATAGGTCTTTTTAATGGACAAAACCCAGAAATTTTAACTAAATACTTTCTCCCCCAGAATTTTCATATGCTTATTGCTAACTTGCAATTTTAATATAAGTTAACTGATGCATTCATTGAATAAACTGGAGATGTTCTTCGAGTCTTTTAAAACTGCCCGTTCTCTCTTTTACTGAACACTCTTTTCCCTGCCAAGGACCAGAGGTCCAGCTAATTTTTAAATTGTATCCTCTGCCTTTTCAAATGCTTCTATCATTATTCCATCAAATTCTCTAGATCAGGGATGTCCAACCTTGGTAACCTTGTGGACTTCAACTCCCAGAATTCCCCAGTCATCCATGGCTGGCTGGAGAATGCTGGAAGTTGAACTCCAGAAATGTCAAAGTTGTCAAGGTTGGACAGCCTTAATCTGAATAATTTGACTCCTGTTTTCAAAGTGCTTTTGAACTCTATCTGCTCAAGAGACATCACCCCAAAATCAATTTTCCTACATTCTAGATGTTTGGAAAGTAAACAAAACACAAATAGCATGATGCTTTATCTGTTCATCAGAGGGTGAAATGCATTTATTAATCTCTCTTTGGAAATCTTAAAGATGATCACCATCCAGTTAGCGAGAAAGGTTGCCTGGCCCTCACATTCCATATTACTCTCTGCAACTGGGGAAGGGAGAGTTAAAAACTATTAGATTAATTAGATCTGTACTATGATCAGTATGATATCTGATTATGACTTATTGTAAGCTTAAGCACACTAGAACAAACATGTCTACTTTCGAAACATTTCAGTCCTATTTCTCCATCAGTTTATGAATGTTTATCGAAAAGACCTACATGTTCATGTAATATTTTCTAATGTGCTTCTATAGATTATCCTTCTATATTTCTGAATTACAAGACTGAATGGTTATCTCTGAAGCCTCTAATTGTCCATGAAGAGCAGGAAGACATCTTTACTTATAAGCACCCCAAAGATTATCATCAAATGATGTCCTGTGAAAGGGTAGATGTACTGTACATATCACACTTTAAAAAACTTAAACCCTTGAAAAAATACAGCAGTTATTTAACAACAGTGAAATATTTCAAGCTAAATTCAACGAACTTTCTTCTAACAAACTTTCTTCCAATAGGAGAGACTATCTGTAGCTTAGGGTTGAACTGTGGGGTCCTTGGTGCTGTCTGAAGCCAGGTGGGTGGCCTTGGGCCAGCCCCTGCTTCTTAACCCAGGCTGTGACACAAGCTTTTTTTTTTTTTTTCCCAATCCCTTCATCATATCATGCATTGATAGATTGGCCACGTCAACAGTAGCCAATGCAGTGCAAAGAAACCAAACCCTGCAAACAAACAGGACAAACTCTAAGAAAAAGTACCTGCTACTTATGATCATGTTTAACTGTTATTCTTTCTGGTGTAACTGTAAAGACAAATCCATTGTGCATAGAGATCTTATTAGCCTCTTCTAATATGTTTTGTAATGGAATTGGAATACCAAAAGAGACTCTTCCAGTTGTCGAATGATGGTAGATGTTTTTCTACCAGTTTTCATTTACGGCCAAATCTTTTGAGGCATTTTATCAGTTTTGCAGAAACCTTTTAAAAATCTCTCTAAAATATGGTTTGGGGCTGTGGGATGGGAAGGAGTTTGATTGCAGCTGGACAATTAGATTGATGGTTCTGGAACCTTTTCTTTCTGCTCTTTTCCCTGGTTACTTTTTTTCATTGTTCCCCAGATCTTTTTCCATATCTAAGGCTGAGAAGAATAATTAAAAAGTAAAAAAGGAAAGTTGAACAGGCCTTATCTGTGCTATCACTTGACTATCACTAACAGTAAACCTACTGGCCATATTTCACTTTATTAATGGCAGCTGAGAGACTGATGGTACACCAGATACGTATATTTTATCAAACAAACTATACCATAAACCTCATGGAAACTGTGCATTTTACTTTTAGATACACTTTCATCCATAAAACAATTTATCTTCTATATCCTGATGGATTATCTGCAATGACCTTGTCCTATTTTTTTTTTCTTAACCAAGATTGGTTAATACCATTATAACTTCTTAGAGAATATATGATTTTTAAATATGCTTTTTTCCTCAGCCCCCCAAAAGACTTTTTTTAAAAAATAAATAATAATTAGCAAGGACAACATTTCAAAAGTGAAAAAGTAATACATTCTCCCTTTTACAGTACCAAATACATATTTGAGGAGTGATGATCGACCATGAGTCAGGTACTCTAGACTCTAGACCAGGCCTGGTCTAGTTTGGCTGGTCCAAACCAGCTTGGCTGGTTTGGACCAGCCAAGCTGGCTCAGGAATTCTGGGAGTTGAAATCCACAGGTTGTAAAAGGGCCACAGTTGCCCACCCATGCTCTAGACTGATTTATCTGCTATTTGTGATATACCAGCAGTAGTGGGTTTCAATTTTTTTTACTACCGGTTCGCTATTGGGAGCACGCAGGCACACACGCTCACTAAGCAAGCATGTGGTGTTCTGCACATGCACAGAGCATTTTTTATGATGTTTGGGTGGATGGGCAGAGCCTCCTGCTACCGCCGCTACCAGTTCGAACCAGGGTGAACCGGTAGCAATCCACCAGTGTATACCAGCATCTCAAAATTCCTCCAAATGTAGCATGCACTTTGTGTTTTTAAACAATTCAAGTCTACAATCCAATCCAAAGAAAGTGCTGCTATTTGAAGGAAGTGCCTAATGTGATTTGCTGAAAAGGAATCTAGACACAGTCTATGTCGAGCCCGGCGTGCTTAACACTGATGGGATGGGAAGGAGGTATGGTGCAGGATATGGAGCACAAGGAACCCCTGGGAGGCGCAACATTACATGACGCCAGTGGTGGTGGTAGCACTGGGTGAAGGCGGGATGGGTCCAGGTGATGGGGCCATCGGTAGTAGGTCCGCGCTGAAGAACGCTGTCAATCCATGAAGCTCCAAGCCGAAGACAGCGTCTCTCCGACTGGAAATGAGGGGCGGAATCCAGGGGTAAAATCTGAAATTTTTTGCTACCGGTTCTGTGGGCGTGGCTTAATTAGTGGATGTGGCTTGGTGGTAAGGTGACTGGGAGGGCATGGCTTGTTGGCCAGGTGGGTGTGGCCAAGTCAATGTCACTTCTTTGCCCTTTTTTAACCTACAAAACACAACACAACACAACTGGCTCACCCACAATGTAAAAGCAGCTGTGCTAGACCCAAAATGGCCCCTGCAACAAGAAGGAACCTCACACAGCCACAAAAAACCCAAAAAGCCAACTTTCACACTTTACAAACACACAACACAACACAACACAAGTGGCTCACCCACAATGTAAAAGCAGCTGTGCTAGACCCCAAATGACCCCTGCAACAAGCAGGAACCTCACACAGCCACAAAAAGCCCAAAAAACCCAACTTTCACACTTTACACACACACAATTCCACACACAGCTTTGTGAGATTTTGTGTGTTTGGGTAGTTAGAGTGAAACACTACAGAAACACCCTAAATCTCAGAAAGCTGCACAAATATTATTTTATTTTATTTTATTTTTATTTTTATATAAAAGCAGCTAAATTTAAAACTTCCTAAATTTTAAATGGCTAGGTCTAAAAAAAGAACAACTGAAAAAAAAAAACCCCAATTAACTATTTGTTTAAAGCTCCCAAAGGGGAAAAAAGCTTACCCAATAGAACAGGTGTCTCCAACCTTGGCAACTTTAAGACTTTTAGACTTCAACTCCCAGAATTCCTCATCCAGCTTTGCTTTGCTGGCTGAGGAATTCTGGGAGTTGAAGTCCACAACTCCCTGCCTGCTTGATTGCAGGCAGGGAGATTCAGTTGCTTGCTGATGCAATGGATTGCAGGGATTACAGCAAGGTGTTGTGACCAGCAGCTAAGGTAAGCAAGCTGAGGAGCGGGGAGGGGGAGGGATTTTTGCTACCGATTAGCAGGCAACTCAGGGGTCAGAGCCATTTAAAAGAAAAAAAGGCTCTGATGATCGTGTGGGTCAGGTGGGCATGGGGGGCAGGGGCAGGGATTTTTGCTACCAGTTCTCCAAACTGCCCGCCACCATTGCGGCTGCCCGATCAATAAGAGAGGGGTGGGGCAACAGGATAAAAGGCGCTACGAGGCGGCCGCTCGTAGCGCCAATTTTGAAAGGTTGTAGCTCGGCGTTGTCTCGCAACTGACAAAAGCATTAAACCAGCATTAAATCCTGTCTTGATGTGTCCTGCTGTGTTCTCTTGCTGTCTATGTGCCGTGCGGGATAGGGAACTGAGAGTCTATTTCATAGAGTATTAGCCAGGCATATGTGGCAAAAGGGGGAAACTAAAACCCTAAGCAATATAGACTTGCAATGATCCGAAGAGAGGGGGGAAAAGAGCAACTCTATATATCCGTTGATTTTTCAAAATTGTACTTCTTAGCAAGAACATAATGGTTTTATACATCTAAATGCATTCTAAATATATCTCAGTGATGGTTTAGATTTTTTTCAATACAAAGGGTAAAGCTTTTCTGAAAAGGTCCAACAGCAGTTCAAGAGTTCATGTGAATTTTCTTATTTGAGACAGTAAAACTAAAGAGTTCTTGAATGCATATACAGGTAGTCCTCCAGTTATGACCACATCGAGCCTGGTTGTTAAGTGAATGTTGCCCCATTTTATGACCTTTCTTGCCACAATTGTTAAGTGAGTCACTTCATTGGTTAACTTAGGTGGTTAAGTGAATATGGCTTCTCCATTTATTTTGCCTCATGTGATCATGTGATCATGTGACCATGAGGATACTGCCACGGTCATAAGAATGAAAAAATTGTCATAAGTCACTTTTTTCAGTGCTGCTGTGACTTCAGACAGTCACTAAACAAATGGTTGTAACTCAAGGACCACCTGTATATATGTGTACCAGTTGCTCAAATTGAATATCTCTTTTTTTATCTTGGTCATTAAGCAAAGCAGTTGCTAAGTGCAACTACTAGTGTGCTTACAATCTTACTTCAGCTTTCCTGGGCCTTGACAGACCTATGAAGATAATAGAGGAGAGGATTGGTCATACTGTAAACTTATTTATTCATCACCGTTTTAACTGGTCACTAAAAGAGGCAGTTGCTAAACAAGAACTAGGATATTTCTACAAGTCATCAGTGTGAAAGCATCTGAGTAAAGCTCCCAACCAATTCAAGACCCTGAGGCCTTGGCTTCCTCAAAAATCTGGTTTATTGGGTACATCATATCAGCATGGTCAAAGGTGAACACTGAATAATTCCCAAGTTTTTGGTATCAGTAAAGAATAGATACTGTCCACACCCCTTGTGTCACAGATCACGTTAGCCAACCAAGCAGGTGATGAACTTCTCAGCACTCCCTCCTGCCGTTGCTAGGGCACACTGATTTGGCCTTGGTTCTCAGGAGCCTTATTGTTGTTATGTCTGGCACATTGGAGGAAATCATTCTACATTCCGTAAGTCCCCTTCCCCACCACAAGTATGACAACTAAGAAATGAAGCAAGAAAAATATGGCTTCAACTAGAGTCATTTTGAGAGTTGACAGTGCATTTGCATTGCAGAAGGCAAGTGAAACGCTTCTCCTCAGAGTGTTAAAGCAGCCGCTTCACTTGCAGCCACATGCATGGATAGAAAAACACTCCTGCCAGGCCTGCTAACAAGCTGAGTACTGTCTATGTGTATGAGGATGCAAACCGTGACAGTTTGAGCCAGCTTTCAAAGCAGCCACACAAGCATTTCAAAAGATGCGGTTGATTTTAATACTCAGGAGAGAAGTGTTTGGTTCCTGTGGATACACTTTGCAGAACACCACTTTGAAATGCTTTGTGTGACCCTCCTTATTATAAATCGTTTACATAAAGTTTTAAACTACTGTACAAACATTTTTACACCCTCTGTTTTTCATGTGTTATTATTTATTATTTTTAAACAATCCACAAAAGTTGGTCAAGTAGGTCAACATTATTTCTACTTTGGAAATGAGATCATGGGGCAAGCAGCGAACAGCTAAGAAAAGATTTTAAGTTTCTTTCTCAGCATGAAGCCTGAAGATTTGTTCTGTTCCCCGCGTTGCCGTGAAATAAATATTCTGTCTTGGATTTTGGGATTTAGGAACTGCAGTAATCACTGCTATCTGCGAAATTGGACTGTTGTGCGATGTAATCTCTGGTGCTTCTAATCATTGTAGATTTGCTGTCCCTCCTAATAGAGTGTCACGTGTGGCAATGTTCATTGTGCAACCAATTTAGTCTTTGGCTCGTTGTTGACTTCAGCTGTAGAAATTTATCTACTGTTCTATTTCCTCCAATGTGTTGTTAAGTCATTAACTCTGGCTCATTGTTAAGCTGTAACAGAGCTGTTGATCTCAGTGACACAGTTGTGTGATTCAGATCAACAACTCTGTTATGGTTTAACAATGGGCCAGAAATAATAATAGAATAAAGTTATTGTACCTTACTTTATATACATTTTGCAAAGTTTACTGTAAATATTTTAAATATTTATTCACCCTTCACCTGCAGGAAATACTTGGCATATGTTGCAATTATCTTACCTTCTCAATTTCTGTTCTTCATATTGGACAGGATATATCAATATTTTTTTTATGAGCATAGAACACACCAATCATATAATTGGTATATATTTTTATGTTCAACCAATCATGCCATTTTGTCTCTGGGTCAGTCCCCCAAATATCTATTCCAGTCTATTCATTTACTTCAAATATAAATAAAATTTTATTAAGAGAACTGATTCACTGCTTCTATTACTTTAGAAATCTTTGATTCTTTCTTTCATATTTATGAGAGCTGTTTTCTCTTAAGATGGCAAGCAAGCTTTTTTTTTAAAGTAAGGTTTTGCTTAAAACAGATCTTATTGACATGTGTTGTTTCCCTTCCATTTAAGTGGAAATAATTACCTTCTTCCATTTTCTCCCCCAAAAAACATCTTAAATTAGCCAACAACTCAGGGATTTTCAGGTGATTTCCCATTCAAGTGCTAACTAAGTCTAACTCTGCTTAGCCTCTCCGAAGTGAGTTGTGGTACTGCCTACCTAGTAGGTCTTGCTTTCTAAACCAGGGGCTCCCAATTGTGGCAACTTTAAGACCTGTGGACTTTAACTCCCAGAATTCTCCAGCCAGCATGAAGTCCACAGGTTTTAAAGTTTCCAAATTTGGCAACCCCTGGTCTAGACCATCCTATAAAATGGAACAGCCTGTTTCAGATGTGAAACATCACACATCAACAGTATTCCTTTCTTTCTTTCCTTAGTAGACAACAATGATCCCTTATATCAAATCTGCAAAGCTTACAGCTGGGCCCCACAGGGATATATCTGGGATCAGATGAGCCATAGCCATTTTCCAGTTTGCCCAAATAAGCAATTTACCGTCTTCATTACAAACAAATGAAGCCCTGGGCAACTTCTCTTGGGAATGGGAATGCATTATGCAAATGTACTCTTGTTAGTTTTGTATTTTTCTTCCTCCACCCTGGTTATTTAGAAATGAGCTGTTCTGGCCTCAGAGATACTCCCTCCCCCACCCTCAAATCTCATCAATATAGTATAATCTCTGATGTAAATAGTGCTGTTTATTGCCATTAAGAGATGACTCCAACGTGAAGTGGACTGTATGCCAAGATTCCGCTGTCAAGCATCTGTCATCTGTATTTTTTTAATGAAAGCATCATAACATAACTTTGTGCATCATGTCACAGAGAAAATATGTCTTCCTACTTTTCTTTGGCAATTGAAGCTCCCGAGAATGCATCTATAATTGCTGCAAGATTGCTTTTAAGAATTTGAATCAGGTTGTCAGGAAGGTTCATACGGTCTACTTTGTTTCCCATGCTGCCTAACCAAGTTTCCCCACCAGGCAATATCAGCTATCACCTTTCCTGACAGATAACATTCATTTTGTCATTTGCTACAGAACCCTGAGCAATACACATAGCCACTATTGGAAGCTATGCGACACGCTGAGCCATGTTTCATTTCCTGGTTCAGCAAGCAATTCTGTAATAAAACAATGTAATACTGTTTTAAAAACTTTAGGGGGCTGCACTATTTATATGTTGGCCCACTTAAATGTCAAAAATGCTAACTAGTGTTTGTAGTTCTATCTAGGTTAATAAGAATTTAAAAATGAGTCTGTGCATGGGAGAGATGTAATGTAACATCTTTTGGTATTATGGTGTTTCCCTGAAAATACAGCCTACCCCAAAAACAAGCCCTAGCCTGATTTTCACACCTGTGCCTAAAATAAGCCCTACCCCCCAAAAGAAGCTCTAGTTAAGCCCTGCCCATCGACTGGATATACGAGATGAGGTGAGGCGCAGGTTTAAAAATCAAGGTTGGGCAGGGTAGAGGGGAAGAGCTGCCCCATTCGCCCCATACCCACTTACCTTAGGATTACTGCAGCCAGGCCTCCCATGCCATAACACCTGTCATGCTGCTGCCCAACTTCTTCTGCAGCCACTCATGGCCATTCACGGTAGGACAGGACACTTCTTTCTACTTTAGCTTTGCCCTCAGTCAGGAGCGGGGTTGTTCATGGCGAAATGATGATTGAAGCCTCAGCAGGAGGGGAGGGTCACTTGGGTAGTAGACTGAGAAAGTGGAGTTAGTAAGCGAGGTGTGGATACAGGTTGAGCGTGGCATTTCACCTTCCTGCCTTTTGTGAACTTTTGGCTGCACACAAGGAAAGCAGAAGCAGCAGAGACCATGGCTTGTTTCTCTCCCCCAAACTCTGCCAGAAATGGGTCTTCGTGAGGCTCATTGTGCCAAGGAAGCCTCTTGCAGCAGGATACTGCACAGTTTGTTGTGCCATTGCATGTGCGAGTGGTGGCACCACCACAAAGTTCATTCCACCAGTGCAGCCACGAGCAGCATGAAACCATGAGGCTCATCATGTCAGTGCTGCTGCTCGCACACACAATGGCCCAACAAGCCATGCAGCATCCTCCCATGAGAGTCTGCACTGATGCAACGAGCCTCATGAAGAGCGAAGATGAAATGCCAAGCTCAACCCGTACCCACTTTTCCCCAGCCTACTACCTCAAGTGACCCTCCCCTCCTGCTGAGGCTTTAGGAATACCTCACAAGCGAATTCACCCACCATTTCACCACGAACTACCTTACTGATGGTAAAGCTAAAGCAGGAAGAAACTGCAGCTGTGGCTCCAACCATGCCTACTTGCTGGCCTTGAGCATGCCAGCAATGCCTTTTGGGGCAGCAGAGGCCAAAACCAAAGTGCAGTTTTTGGGTTCTCTGGGATGCTGAGCTGCCCTGAAGGGTAGAGCAAAAAAAAAAAATAAAAATAAGACTTCCCCCCAAAATAAGCCCTGGTGCTTATTTCCTAGGTCAAAAGAAAATAAGACTGGGTTTTATTTTTGGGGAAACACGGTATTATAATGGCTATTTTGGAATTATTGTTATGCTTCTCAATTGGAATTTTATCTTGGAGTTATGTACACAGCTTCCAACCTGTGACCATTGTACTTCATTCATCATAGCAATCACAGCTGGTACATAACTGGTACAATCAGGATGAATCAATAAAGAATGATTGATATTTGGATACTATTGGTTTACTTAAACCTAGCGCTACTCAAAAGGCAGTCATTTATTTGGATTCACAATGGTTTAAAATGCTTCAACAATGTGACACCTTAGTCTCCTGACTAGTCTGAAAAGCTCCATAAAATAAAATAAATGTAATAAAGTATTAGCAGAAGTATATGTTCACATATTAGCATTCAGGCTGTAAGATATTTTTGGAAGGGATAATTTTCAAGCAGAACATACAGGATGATGGAATATTAATATTTTCCTTAACAGCATTTTTCCTCCTTGAATTTGAGAATTTAGGTAAAATGGAGTAATGACACATTTCTTTCTTTCTTTCTTTCTTTCTTTCTTTCTTTCTTTCTTTCTTTCTTTCTTTCTTCCTTTCTTCCTTTCTTCCTTTCTTTCTTTCTCTTTCCTTCCTTCCTTCCCTCCTTCCTTTCTTCCTTCCTTCCTTTCTGGGGTGGTGTTAACTGTGAAACAGTGAACTTTTTTCATAACTGAGTCAGGGATTAATTGACTGAATTACATTAATTTGGGGATAGTGTGGCTTCTGTGAAGATACTTTTTCAGTAGCCAAACATCATAGAAAATGAATTTATTAGTATTACCCACCTCAACTGCAGATATAAAATGTTAAAACTTGAAATCTCCAGGTCAAAAGCTGGGAGATGGCATCTGATGTCTGTCAATTTAATTTCATAATACTGACTGATTATATCTCATCAAATCAGTATTGACTCTTAGTGACTGCATAGATAGATCTTCTCCATGATGGTTTGCCACCAACTTGATCTTTTAGGTCTTCTAACTGAATTTCAGCACAGTGTGCTCTAATTTTTGTTATTATTTCTATTCACCTGGAATGGTAGTTGTAATCTAATCAGCAATCCAGAAATATTCCTCATTTGATGCAGAATAGCCTCAGTGGGAAAGTCATTTGCTACTATCATTCCCAGGAGCTATATTGGTAAACACCGATGAATGCCATTAAAAAACAACTTTTGTTGCTGTTGGGAAGGAAAACTGTTATGTAAATAGGTTTGTTTGGCGGGAAGTTCGAATTAACTGACCCTCAGCTGATTGGCTGACCACCACAGCTGCAAGGTATATAAAGGGAGCTGGCTCCCCAGGTCAGTTGCTGGAGTCTCACCCTATAATAAAGAGCTGTTGTCACTTACTACTCTGGCTTGCTGCGTCCTCATTCACCCAACTTAACATTGGCGACGAAGGTGGGATGTTGAGGCCAGAAGCAGAGGAGAGCTGAAGCCACACGCAAAAGAGCTGAAGCCACACTCAAAGGAGCTGAAGCCACGTTCAGAAAAGGGGACCCGAGACCGCATCTGAATCCAGCCAGGCGAGCGAGCGGAACACAGGAGAATCCCAAAACGATGTCTGCCTACACCCCGCCAGCGCCTTTCGACCCCAAGGAAGAGAAGTGGGGATCCTACATGTCCCGGTTCGAGTGCTTCATGGTGGCAAACGACATGCAAGGGCTACCGGACGTTCGGAAGAAAGCCCTGTTCCTGAGTCACTGCGGGCCAAGGGTTTTTGACACAGCCGAAGCATTGTCGGAGGCGAATTCGGTCCACAACATTTCCTGGTCGACGCTACAGACCCTGCTGAAAGACCACTATGCACCAACGCCATCGAAGTACGTGCAGCGCTACGAATTCCGGCAACGGCTCCAGCAGGAGGGAGAATCGATCAGCGAGTACGTCGCTGCCCTGCGTAAGGCCGCAACCCAATGTGAGTACCGAGACCTGGATGAGATGCGCCTAGAGCAACTAATTTGCGGAGTGAGAGATAGCCGGCTTCAGAGGAGGCTGCTTGCGAGGTCAAACCTGACTCTACTCATCGCGCAAGACGAGGCCAGGGCGCAAGAGTTGTCAGTAAAGGCCGCCGAGAGATTAAAGAGCTCCCACCTAACCAGAACAACGCAGAAGACGGCGCCAGTGCATCGAGAGGCCGTAAGCACCGCGAGTGAGGGGGAGTCTGAAGAAGAGGTCTACCGCACCGAGCAGTCCCGCACAGCCCGGAGGGAGCCCAGAGATGGATGCGCCAGCTGTGGAGGGTCCCACTCACGACAGAACTGTAAGTTCAGGGACACCGTTTGCCGTTCCTGTGAGAAGAGGGGCCACATCGCTAGTCTGTAGGTCGAAAACACACCAGAGCTACAGACCACGTGGCCAAACGGCCCAATCCGAGACGGCGCCACACCGAAGGCCCAACAGGGATGGCGGAAACCGAAAGGGCGCGAAATTTGAAGACGCTGGGGCCTACACCATTCGCATCGCACGGACCTGCACCTCGCCTGGAGAAAAGACCTACACCACGGTCGAGATCGAGGGACGGAAGTGCCAGATGGAGATAGACACGGGATCGCCGATATCCATCATGTCTTGGGAAAACCTAAAGAGAGTCATCCCCAGCGCACACAAGCGACAGCTCCAGCCACAGCTTCGCAGACTGAAGGATTACCAAGGGAACCGCATACCCGTCGAAGGCAGAGGCGAGTTCCAAGTCCAGTACGGGGAGTTTACCGAGAAACTGCCCCTCACCATCGTCAGCGACAACCTTCCCAGCCTCCTGGGCATGGACTGGTTTAGAGCCCTAGGCATGGGATTCACCGGAGTAAGGAACGTTCGAAGCACCCTGAAGGAAGACCTGATGCAGGAGTTCCAGGACGTGTTCAACGAGAGGCTTGGCAAGTATGTGGGGACCCCGATTTCATTTAATCTAGACCCCAACATCGCACCCATCCGTTTAAAGCCCAGGCGGGTACCATTTGCCCTGAAGCCCAAAATAGACATTGAGCTGGATAAATTGATCAAGCAAGGGGTGCTCGTTCCAGTCGACCACGCCAAATGGGAGACCCCAATTGTGACACTGGTCAAGCCGGACGGGTCAGTGCGCATATGTGCTGATTATAAATGCACAATTAATAAGGCCCTGCAGCAGAGCGCCTATCCAGTGCCAGTCGTTCACCACTTACTGCATTCCCTGGGCCCCGGCAAGATATTCGCAAAACTCGATCTGGCGCAGGCGTACCAGCAGCTGCCAGTAGATGGCGCTACCGCAGAGGCACAGACTATCGTAACCCACAGAGGGGCCTTCAAGTGCACCCGTTTGCAATTCGGAGTAAGCGTGGCCCCCGGACTGTTCCAAAGTACCATGGAACGGCTTCTACAAGGGATCCCCGGGGTGGTGCCCTATTTTGATGACGTGCTCATCACCGCGGACAATGAGCAGCAGCTAAGAGAAAGGCTGAGGGAGGTCCTAAGGAAATTCAGGGACGCGGGACTCAGAGTAAAACGCAATAAATGCATGATCGCAGTCCCCTCAGTCGAATTCCTGGGATACAGAGTAGATGGCACCGGCATACACCCCACAGAGAGCAAGATCAGGGCAATCAGAGAAGCACCCACCCCCAAGGACAAGGCAGAGTTACAGGCCTTCCTGGGACTATTAAATTTTTACGCCATCTTCCTCAAAGACAAGGCAAAAGTGGCAGAACCCCTACATAGACTGTTAACCAAGAAAGCCACTTGGAAATGGGGGGAGGCTGAAGACAGGCATTCGCCGGCATTAAAAAACTACTATCAGCTGAAAGCTTCTTGATTCAATACAACGCAACGCTTCCCCTTGTTCTAGCATGTGACGCGTCCCCATTCGGGGTGGGAGCCGTCCTGAGCCATAGACTCCCGAATGGCCTGGAAGCACCCATCGCATATTACTCCCGAACTCTATCAAGTGCTGAGTGAAATTACAGCCAGCTCGACAAGGAGGCCCTCGCCGCCGTTTCGGGAGTAAAGAAATTCCACGAGTACTTGTTCGGGAGGGATTTTGAGCTAATCACAGACCATCGACCACTCCTGGGTCTCCTCGCGGGAGATCGACCAACCCCGGCAGCACTGTCGCCCAGGATGACATGCTGGGCCATCTTCCTCGCAGCATACTCCTATCGCCTGGTACATCGACCAGGGGCGAACATGGGCAACGCGGACGCACTCAGCCGATGCCCACTACCCGACAGCCTAGAAGACCCCACACCCGGCATCCCCATCCTGCTGATAGACGTTTTGGACTCTGGGCCCATAACATCAGCCGAGGTTGCAAGAGCCTCAACCAAGGACCATGTGATCCGGACAGTCGCAAGTTGGGTCATGAGGGGGTGGCCGGAAAAGATTGGGAGCGGGGAATTTAAACCGTTCGCGGGAAAACGAGACGAATTGACAATGCAAGGGGGTTGTTTACTATGGGGCGATCGGGTTGTTATTCCCTCACGCTTAAGGGAAAAGGTTTTAACGTTGTTGCATGAGGGGCACCCGGGGATTGTGAGAATGAAGGGGCTAGCCAGGAGCTACGTCTGGTGGCCCAGCATGGATGCAGACATTACAGAGTGGGTGGGGAGATGTCAGCCCTGCCAAGAGTCCAGATCAGACCCGCCAACGGCACCCGTGAGGGAGTGGGAAAGACCCCAGGGACCCTGGTCCAGAATACATATTGACTTTGCAGGCCCATTCCATGGACAGACCTTCATGGTCATTGTAGACGCATTCTCCAAATGGCTGGAGATCAAGCTAATGAAGGCCACTACCACCGACGCAACCATCAGAGAGCTAAGACAATTATTCGCCACACATGGGTTACCGGACATCCTAGTGTCAGATAACGGGCCACAGTTCACCGCAACACAGTTCGAGGGGTACTTAGCAGGACTTGGGATCAGACATGTCCTTTCTGCCCTGTTTCACCCGGCTAGTAACGGACAGGTGGAGAGATTTGTGAGGTCAGCAAAGGAGGCCCTCTCACGCTTAAGCCCCGGAGACTGGCAGGAAAGGGTAGACAAATTCTTAATAGCCCAGCACTCCACACCCTGTACAGCCACAGGCCGAAGTCCGGCCGAACTACTAATGGGGCGGAAACTCCGGGGAGTTCTAGACAGACTAAACCCCAATTACTCCCCAGAGGTCTTCAAGGGGGGGGAAAGGAAACTTAGAGAGTTCACCACAGGAACACCGGTACACGCTAGAAACTATGGACAGGGCCCACCCTGGGAGGCCGGAACAATCACAGAAATCACAGGCCCCAAGTCATACAGGGTAGACATGGGGGACGGGAGAGTTTGGCGCAGGCACATTGACCAATTAAGAAAAAGAGTAACCACAGACACCGAAGACACACCAGACGACCCCATCTCCGACCACGACTACCAACCAGAAGCACAAACCACTAGCCCGAGTAGAGCGGAGGACTTAGCTGAGGACTCTGGTATCCAGCGCCGCCCCGTCGAGGTAGTCCCAACAGCCGGAGAAGTCGCCGCCCACGAGGAGGTCCCGGAGGCCTCATTGGCGGAGCAGGGAGAAACAGAAAGTCCCTCCGACCTGCTCAACGCCGCCCCTCCGACTGAACTGCGCAGGTCAGCTAGGACTCGCACACGCCCTAGTCACCTGAGAGACTTTGTATGCAAATAACACCCCAAGTGACTTCTGGGAGGGGAGGAGTGTTATGTAAATAGGTTTGTTTGGCGGGAAGTTCGAATTAACTGACTCTCAGCTGATTGGCTGACCACCACAGCTGCAAGGTATATAAAGGGAGCTGGCTCCCCAGGTCAGTTGCTGGAGTCTCACCCTATAATAAAGAGCTGTTGTCACTTACTACTCTGGCTTGCTGCGTCCTCATTCACCCAACTTAACAAAAACTAAATAGAAACTCCTCTGTCATTCCATCTTCTAAAGTCTAGTAAGTGGCTGACTCAAAATTAATAGAATAGAATAACAGAATTGGAATGGACCTTGAAGGTCTTCTAATCCAACCTCCTGTTTAGGCAGGAAACCCTATACCATTTCAGACAAATGATTATCCAATCTCTTAAAAACTTCCAGTATTGGATCATTCACAACTTCTGGAGGCAAGTTGTTCTATTGATTAATTGTTCTAACTGTCAGGAAATTTCTCCTTAATTCTAAGTTGCTTCTCTTCTTGATTAGTTTCCACCCATTGCTTCTTGTCCTACCCTCAGGTGCTTTGGAGAATACCTTGACTCCCTCTTCTTTGTGGCAGCCCCTGAGATATTGGAACACTGCTATCATGTCTCCCCTAGTCCTTCTTTTCATTAAACTAGACATACCCAGTTCCTGCAACCGTTCTTCATGTTTTAGCCTCCAGTTCCCTAATCATCTTTGTTGCTCTTCTCTGCACTCTTTCTAGAGTCTCAACATCTTTTTTACATCGTGGTGACCAAAACTGGATGCAGTTTTCCAAGTGTGCCCTATATATTAGGCCTTCCTCTCATTCTCTTAAAAAAAATGAAAATCAACCTGTCATGTTTATTGCATTGCATATTAGTATTTAACTTTCCATTGTCAATGAAGGGTAAATTTTAGTGTGTGGTGTATCCTCAGAACAGTTGTTACTAATAGGTTAAAAATTCCAATTTAGTGACAATTATGTGGCATCAAAATTGTATGACACATTCTAGACAATAACTTCAACACGTTCTGCCATGTTTCTTTCCTAAAATTTTACAAATTTTAGAGGACCAGAGAGTTGTTATTGTGTTTTCCTTCTAAAACACTGAGCAAATGACTTCCCACAATTTGGCCAAAGTGGTGTCTCTACCTAAAGGCAGCTTCTCTTTCTTTTTTGAAAGGGCTCCCAAAAAAGTACACTCTGGAATCTACTCAATGTCCCTCTTCCTCTTACTTCGTCATTTGACATTTCTAGAGCTGCTTAGCAGTTAAAAACAGAGAAGAGGGTGGAGAAAGAAGAAAGGGTTTTATTAAAAGAGTGGCTATAATGAATGCTTCTGACTCAGAAAAAGGCTCCACAAATCTCTCCTCCACCCCACTGCAAAATAGTCTGGAACAATAGTCTCTCATCAACAAGTCCCATCACAAAATTTAGCTGAAACTCATGTACATTCCTTTATTGTATTTTATTTTCCTTCAATGCAGTCACATGGAAGTTTTTTACAATTAGTTTGCTAATGTACTTTGAATTGACAATTACCAACTGATGATGCATATGGCATATTACTGTACCACAATTGCTGGCAGGCACCACAGTTGCCACTTCTAAAAGTCTGACTGAAAGACTTCAGGTTTCAACGCCTTATAGCTGGGCTTGGATTCTAAAAATCTCTAAGGTGAATTCAGGTGGGAATGTGACAATTGTCTTGTAGTGAATATGGTGGAACAAACCCATTGGAAATTATAGTTTCCATCTCTCTCCATCTGTTAGGGGCAAAAAATAAGACACCTGGAAGCAATATATTCTTGGCTCACTCAATATTTTTTGAAGTGGAAACTGTGCTGCTTCACTACTAAATGATGCTTGTGGAATATGCATCTGTAGGAGTAGTAGAGAAGACTTTTGGCTTTCTCAGAGAGCGGCCCAGATTAAGAGGCTGTTCAGTCCTGAGCTGGATGGAAGAGAAGGGAAGAGATTCAGGGTAGTTCCACCCTAAAATATGTCAGGATAGATCTGGTAGATGAGAAGGTTATAGCTTTAGTCTGGCAAGATTCTGTCCATTGAACTTGATTGGATTTCCTGTGTTGTTTTGGGGGTTGGGCCTGACAGTGTGTTACTAAATCATGAGGGAGTACTAAGAATCTGACCCTAATATCATATATCAGTGCCACTTCTGTTACAAGGGTTATGTCTTGTAACATAATCTTCAGGTCAGTTTGAAGCACCAAATACAAGCTTTGCTCTTCATATGGAAGCTGCTGATGTCAGCGTTTCAACACTGGCATGGAGAGCAGAGGAGAGCGAGAGATAAACTCTGGAACTTTTGCCTGCTACATTCCCTTTGAAGTCAGGTTGTCGTAGAAATGAGGGGAGGGGGCATATTCCTGGGGAATGGCGTGAAAAGAAGTCTGAAGAATGACTTGGAAAATAGCCAAAGAGAAGCAGAGATTTGGGGATTGGAAAGGGAGGGATTGGGGGGCAAAAGGTCAGTCTTGTCCGTGCAGAGTCATGATCCGATGGCTGTGCTCAATTAAAGAAAGATTTCTTTAAAGATTGGCAGTTCGGAAATTCATTTAATTTTGAGATAGCATCACAGTCTGACAGCTATTCTGTGTGTGTGTGTAAAATGTTTAGTATCCCTTCTCTAGCCAATAGGTCTTTGCTGCTAGAGATGGAGTAGCAAAATGCTCCTTTTACCAGAAAAGATCTGGCTGTGATGAAACTGGATCCAAGGAGGGACAAGGGCAGTGGATAACTTGACTAGTTTGCTAAAAATAGTATGGAAAGATGAGAGGGAAAGGCTCCTCTCTAGGTTTGCTGGATGGTGAAGCAGGGCTGATGCACAAAGCTTTGCCAATTTAATTATTGTTAAAGTTGCTTCTAATCTGTGACTTTGCTCTTTTTTTCCTGAGTTCCCAAAGGATCCCACAGGCTGAAGGGCTAAAGGCCTGTCATGTCCTCATGTCTAAAGTTTCTAAATTTAAAGCCAGCTAATTAAATTTACATTATTACCAATATAAAATATTGAATAGTGACATGATTAGTAAAAAGTTTCAGTGAAAATTTCTAGGCATTCTAAACCTACCCTACCTTAAAATCAATGGGCTGATAGCTGAATACAGATACAGTATACCGATTCAAGCTTCTGCTGTCATTTTTATTCTTATTTATGTGTAATCTCACTTTTATTTTACAAATAATGCAAGGCTTTGAAAATATCCAACACACCTTCCTCCTCCTATTTTCCCCACAACAACAACCCTTTCAGGTAGGTGAGTTGGGCTGAGAGTACCTGGCCCAAGGCCATCCATCTTTCATGGCTAAGGAGAGACTTGATCTCATGGTCTTCTGCTTTCTAGTACTTTAACCAGACTGGCTTTTTTGCTACAAACACAGGGAGAAAGGGACCAGCCCAGTGGTGGGTTTTAAATTTTTTAATACCGGTTCTGTGGGCATGGCTTGGTGGGCGTGGCTTGGTGGGCGTGGCAGGGGAAGGATACTGTAAAATCTCCATTCCCTCCCCAGTCCAGGAGAAGGTTACTGCAAAATCCCCATTTCCTCCCAATCAGCTGGGACTTGGGAGGCAGAGAATAGATGGGGGCGTGGCCACTCAGAGGTGGTATTTACCGGTTCTCCGAACTACTCAAAATTTCTGCTACCGGTTCTCCAGAACTGGTCAGAACCTGCTGAAACCCACCTCTGGACTAGCCCAACTAAAACCGACATATGATTAAAGGGAACTGATATTGAAATTGCTTAGTGTATAACCCACAACCCACACTTTGACATTGACATTCATGCTGTATCTTTGTTTCTTTAAAAATCAGAACTATACCAAAAACATGGATATAGTGCATTGAATACCCTAATATGCAGCTTTCATTTAGCCAAAAAAAAAAAAAATCCTATAAAATTATGCAATTGAATAAAACACTGATAAAATGGGGCAATCCGGTTAAGCCAGAAAGAAACAAAAAAGAAACGAAAAGGCTTTAGTTACAGTTAGTATACTTCATGTTCCATTATCGTAAATTGTAACTATAACTTTTAAATAAACATCTATGAAATATAACTGCGTATACTTTAGATAACTGTCTTGGTAATAGCCAATGATTCATGATGGTTTTATTACAATAACAAAATTTGGGTACTTTGGAAACCACATGGACTATAATTGATATAACTCATTTCATATGTACATTACTTTTCCGACTTACAAAGCAAAAGATCAATTAGGCCAAGGAACAAAGCTGCTATGGTTATCCTAATTAAAAATTTGTTATTTATGGAATTACACAAGGAAATTACATTCATTATCCCATAAACTATGCAACAAACCATTAAATGCAGTAATAAAACCTGTCACACACAGACATGCAAAGCCCAATTATAATACATTTACGTAAATCATTTTGTGCAGTAAATTCGAAGTAGCACTTGTCATTGCTTTTTTGCTCAAACATGGGAGAGCCATTTGTGCATGCTTGAATCTGTCAACATATCATATTGCGAGCGGAATGGATTTAGACTGGTCCATGATGAATCAAATAATCTGCACATATTGCTTCAATATCTGGCTACTTTTTTATTTTTATTATACTAATTGTAGATAAGAAATTCAAGAGATGTGAACTTCTCTTTCTCTTTCTCTCTCTCTCATTCAAAAAAAAAAGAAAAGAAAGAAAGAATACTAAATTGTTTCATCACCTTTTCAAAAGATGTTGATTTATTCCTAATTAAGAATTGATGAAGCAGCATTTGGTAATCTTTCTATCAACACAACACACATGATTAACTCGTAGGTAATCAAGGCATTACAGGAAAATTAGAAGTTGGATTGTCATAGAGTTGATGAGCCACACCTGCAATACACATCTGCTAGAGTTTAATTTGCGGTATGAAAAAAGCCGGCCTTGTTCCATGCTTTAACTATTCTACCCATTGTTCATTTTTATTGAGATCACTCTACAAATGAAGAATGGGTTACGTTCCAAACATAATTTTCCAAAGATTATCTTTCATCCAAAGACTCACACTGCTAAAGAAAAAATAAAGGTTTATTACGCTGAGCTTGTTGATCAGAAAGGTTGGCGGTTCGAATCCCTAGTAGATAGGTCTCCTGCATGAGCAGGGGGTTGGACGTCAAGGTCCCTTCCAACTCTGTTACTGTTACTTAATCTCTCAGTTGGCTTCTTCCAGAGTTCTCAGCCAGCTTGGTACTAGGTGGAGGAAGACTGATCTGTTCTCTGTTGGCATTAAAATAGCATATGCTTATAATGTAAGATGTAATAAAAATATGGAAATTATGATAAAAAACCAAATTTAGGAATTAAGGATGCCATGTCCAAATTAGGTTTTTAGGTTTTTCTACAATTTTTCTTGCTTTTGCTCTGGATTAAAATTCTATTGAGAAATAAAAGCATATGTTGTGCCAAAATTCAGAATCACCTTCTAGAGGAGATGGGTGGCACAGAAAGCTGACAAATAGATAAATAAAAATTCTTCAGTTCAATTTTTTTCTCCTTTAGGTCAACCTATGACACTATAAGCAACAGCAAATAAGATTTCATGTTTGCCAAATAATTTTTTTTTTCTACATGCTGGTGCTGTTCTCCTTATCAACAAGCCACTACACTACCATCATAAACCAACAGATCTGAGTTGATGAAAATATACTGGCCTGCTTTGATGCCTAAATGATATACACTTATACACAGGAGTATGGACCCACCAAAACCAGTGGAACATTGTGATAAGATTGGATTTACTTTTTTTCTATTAATTATTGCATGCATCTAGTAACACATTTCATTGTCATATCTTTATAAATCCAGTAACAAATGTTGCAACCAGTTTAAATCATAGAGTAGGCACGGAATTTGATATTTCAGTATCAAATCCAGCTACATAAGGAAAACAACTCTAATTCTCTACTACAATTTTGAAACTTCATGTTTGATGCCCATTCCTTTGATCTAACTCAAAGAGACAAAATTGGAGTCTCTGTAAAAAAGGAAGCATTACTAAGATTTGCATATTTAGTATTCAAATCTTTTTAAGGCATCAAAGCATTAGAAAGATTGGAAGTTCATGAGTCTTGAAAGAAACAAAGAGTCCCCAAATAACCTACACCAAAGAAAGCAAGGAAATGTTCCACTTAATTTAGTACTTCTTTGCCCTTCTGGAGTGGCACTTTATTTAGAATAAAGGGCAAAGCTATTGTTCTCTCCTTATTTGAGCTGAACTGCATAAGTGAACCCCACAATGTAAAACAAACGTATCGTCCACATTCTCCTGGGCATTCTGTCACATTTGGAAAATGTTCTCTCTCCCAACTTGCATATCACTAGACATTAAGGCAGGGGTGGACAATTAATTATCCCAAGGGTTCACTTGAGAAACTGGGATTGTTGTAGAGCAGGGGTTGGTAACCTTAAACACTCAAAGAGCCACAAAGGTCCTAACCGGAAGCCCCCCGTTTAACTCTGGAGCCGACTGGAAGTCCAGTTGCCCCACCATAGAGTCTCCTCCTAGCGTGGCGTCCTTTTTCCTCTACCTGCCCTAACCAAAAGCCCTATTAATTGTGGAGCCGACCGGCGACAGGGACAGGGAGCCGCAGCTGAGGGATGAAAGAGCCACATGCGGCTCAAGAGCCGCAGGTTGCTGACCTCTGTTGTAGAGGACCAAACCAATAGAGCTATGAAGGTATGTGTAGGCACACATGCATGCACATAAGTAAATTAGAAAGAAAAAAGCATTCATGTTCAAAATAAAAGCAATGCAGTTATACTGCATGTATGATTTATATTTACAGTATATGCATTTGATTTCTAATTTCTGATGGACATCACGAGGGCTGGATAGGAATATCCAAAGGGCCAGATGTGGCCCAAGGGCTGTAAAATGCCCAGATCTCCATTAAGGAGTACCAATAGAAAAGAATGTTTGTAGTTTAGGATTGAACTACTCTCTGCATTTGATTGTTGTCTTGCAGACATTTCATTATCCAGCTATTGGCCTAATAGCACTAAAATTTATATATCACTTCATATTGCTTCACAATATTCTCTAAGTGGTTTACACAGTCAGCATATTTTCCCCAACAATCTGGGTCCTCATTTTACTGATCTCCAAAGGATGGAAGGCTGAGTCAACCTTGAGCTGGTCAGGATTGAAAGCCTAGCCATGGGCAGAGCTAGCCTGAAATACTGCAGACTACCCAGCGGTTTGAGCTCTAGCACTGCATGGTAGGAAGAGCTCCTTCAGTTGCCTCAGCATTTGCCTACCTTGCAGATCAAAAGCATGTTCTATGCAATGGATAAATAGCTACTACTTTGGTGAGGAGATGAGTTGGCGCTTCCTGCCGACAGTTAGAATTCTGCTGGCCCTGAACCTTCCTGGTTGCAATGCCTGTTTGTGAGGCAGCTTCAGTAGAGGGAGAAGGCCTTGGATGATGCTGCAGGAAAGCAGGTCATCTTTCTTTCTGGTGCGGAACTAGCACACCCTCTTGTGGTGTACCTTGGGAAGTACACAAGCATGTAGCAAAACAGAGCTAGTAAATTGGCAGCCAAACTATTACTTTGCTTTAGCATTGTAATCTCCTGGCTAATGTAACATCTCTAAACCATGGGTGAAATGCTCCCAGTTTGGACCGGATCAGGTGATCCGTTAGCGATGGTGGCAGGTAGTTTGGAGAACCGGTAGCAAAAATCCCTGCCCCTCCGCCCATATCTACCCAATCGCCCGGTCCCCACTTGGCAGCTTGCTGCTTCTTTCAGGCTCACTCGCTTTTCCTGCGTTGCTTTGGCTGCTGCAATACATTGCATCAGCTAGCAACTTAATCTGCCTGCCTGCAATCAATCCAATCGGTGAGCAACTCAATCTGCCTGCCTGCTTGCCTTGTGCCTTCAATTTGGTAAGTAACTGGGGTTTTTTTGGGGGGGGGCAGGGAGCTTTAAAAAAATGGTTAATTGGGTTTTTTTTAAAGGAGTTTTATTTTTTTTAGACATAGCAATTTACAGTTAAGGAAGTTTTAAATTTACTTTTATCTAAAAACATAAATAAAAATAATAATAAAATAAAATATTTGTGCAGCTTTCTGAGATTTGGTGTGTTTCTGTAGGGTTTCACTCTAACTACACAAACACACAAAATCTCAGAAAGCTGTATGTGGCATTTTGTGTAGAAAAAGTGTGAAAGTTGGTTTTTGAACTTTTTGTGCCTCTGTGAAGTTCCTGCTTGTTGCAGGGGCCATTTTGGGTGAAGTGCAGCTGCTTTTACATTGTGTGTGAGTCAGTTGTGTTGTGTTGTGTTGTGTGTGTGTGTAAAGTGTAAAAGTTGGTTTTTGGTACCTCTTATTGTTTTGTGTACTTTGTTTATTATTTTTATTATTTATTATTATTGGCCACGCCCACTGGGTCACCTGACCACCAAGCCACGCCCACCAATTAAGCCATGCCCACAGAACCGGTAGAGAAATTTTTTAGATTTCACCCCTGCTCTAAACAAATAAATTATCTAACCATATAATATCAATGCTAGAAGGGAGTGGGGTTTATTTATATACAAATGGCTTGCCCTGTCAGTGTTGGTGGGACTGTTCTTAGTGATTCCTTGATTAGGTCATTTCAAAAAACATTAAGGAACATGCTCATATGGAAAACGATTCAGAAAAATGGATTTGTACTCCTCAATCATAACTCTTCAATATTCATTAAAGCAGCCCCTCTTTTAAAAGCTTTTTTGCCAACCTGGAGGGCAAAAATATACCACTGCTGGAAGAGAGAGAGACATTAATTTAAATTAATTAACTTTCTTAAGGCAGCCTTTAGTCTTACTCTTGTGGAAGTCTGGGGAAAAAAAGAGAAAGGGACTGCATTAAATGAAGATTAGAAAAGGATGGTGTCCTTGTGTAAAATCTGACACAGTTTCTCTCCTCCAAACCACTATTGAAGGATGTATGGCCCTAAGAAATACTACACGCAACAATCTCTATTGGTGGAAATTAAAAACTCATCCCGAAAGGGATCACCTGAGGAAACGGACATGAAAGATGAGATCCCTAACCAAATATGACCTACCATTAACAAAACAAATAGGATTTATGATGTAGAAGAAGCAAATGGAGCAGACCTTACACTGAAGCAATAAAGTGGAAAGAAATGTATGGTGTTTTTTTTTAAAAAAAATATTTATTCAATGCAGTTCCCACACTGACTATAACAGAGGGACTTGATGCTTAAAAGGAGGTCTAAAGAGAGGATTTTTGCAACTCAGCAGCAACAGTAACAGCCACCATCGCTAGAATTTATTTTGAGGTTTACAAATCCTAAAATATTGCAACCCTATGCAAATCTTATTAAGCAATTATTTTTACCTAAAAGTATATGCAACTACTTTAATTTCCTTTCTAGGTAATTCTTTTTAAAAAGGTGCTCTGTCTTCATTTCTCTCTGTAAGTGCTGGTTTTGAACTCTTGGAAACCTGTTCGCGACCAAGGCTGTCTTGCCATTTTTTTTCTTCCTTTAGTTCCTCTTATTTCACATTTTTCATGCAATGAGTTCCTCAAAAACATTTCCTCAAAGACTTGATTGAAATCAGAGATCCCATTCATAGTTTTAGAAAATAAGCAACTGGTAATATTGTTTGGATTGAATTCTGAATAACTTGGACCACCCTAAACATCTTGGATCACAAAATTTGATCCGGTTTACCGTATTTTTCGGACTATAGGACACACTTTTTTGTCTCCCAAAAGGAGGTGAAAATGTCTGTGCATCTTATAGACCAAATATTGCCATAGCCCTGCCCACACACTGGCCGTTTTTTGGCCTCTACACACCCCGTTTTCAGGTCTTTATTCGGCCCATTTTCGAGGCTTTTCTTGGCCAGTTTTTTCAGAAAAAAATGTGCTGAAAAAAGCCTAAAAATGTGCTGAAAAAAGCCTTGAAAACGGGCTGGTAAAAGCCTCAAAAACGGGCCAAAGAAAGGCCTGAAAATGGGGCGCACGGAGGCCAAAAACTTTTTTGTTGTTGTTTTCCTCTTCTAAATTTAGATGTGTCTTATAGTCAGGTGCGTCTTATAGTCTGAAAAATATGGTACTCAGGTTTTGGTGGATTATACCTATATGGAATGTTCAATGTGGTTCGCAGGCATTCAGCAAGCTAAGCATAATTTTCAGGAACAACTTCCCTTTATGCCTGAAACATTTTCGATCAGTGTATGCTACCTGCTCTAACATATGCTGGTGAAACATGGACACTAACCTCACAATCCATACAAAACTATGAGTGGCGCAAAGAGCCATGGAAAGATACAAGCTTGGCATTACAAGGCTAGATAGAAAGACTTACGCATGGATTAGAGAACAAACTAAAGTATACAATATCATCAAAGCACTAAAAGAATTGAAATAGAAATAGGTGGGCCACATAGCAGGAAGAACCGATGGCAGATGGATCAAGGTAGTCATAGAATGGATCAGAGGTGAAATGTAAAATTTGTTACTACCGGTTCTGTGGGCATGGGTAATGTGACTGGGTGGGCATGACCAACTTTTTTTTTTAACTTTTCAAAGCATTTTTTCTAATGCTTTGAAAAGCTTCTGCTGATCAGGCAACTCAGCTGGCATCATCAGAGACTTTTCAAAGCATATTTTTTTACCACCTCTTCGGCCAAGAGGTTGCAGAAAAAACTGTTTTGAAAAGACTCTGACGATCCCAGCTGAGCCACATGATCATGAGAGGCTTTTTTTTTTAACTTTTAAAAGTATTTTTTCGTCCGAAGAGGTTGCAGAAAAAATGCTTTTAAAAGTAAAAAAAAAAGCCTCTGATGATCGTGTGGCTCAGCTGGGCATGGGGTGGGGGTGGGGCACAGGGATTTTTGCTACCGGTTCTCCGAACCACCTACCGCCATCGCTACCAGATCGGGCGATCCGGTCCGAACCGGGAGCATTTCACCCCTGGAATGGATCCCATTTGATAAAAAGCGTCCATAAAAGAGATCTAAAATAAGATGGATTGACAACATTAGCAAGTATTGTGGGCCAAATTGGCAAAAGAAAGCTCAAAACAGCTCGTATTGGTTGGAAACATGTGGAAGAGGCCTTCATCCTACAGTGGATAGACAATGGCTAAAATGATGATGATGATGACACCTGTATAGTGAAATTCTGTAAATCTGTCCTCATACAAGGACTCCATAGTCTGCCAAGGGTTTTGGATTCTATGAACAATTCTAGTTTGTATGAGACAGAAATTCATCAGGATACCGGTAAAAGGTAATTAAGGATAGATCATGGATGTGCTGTGTTTTTGACTGATATTTATTACAATATGTGAAACTTTGGGGAAGGATTAGGCATCAGGCAGAAATGTTGAGTCATTTCTACAAAGTTATTTTAAAACTTTCTAAAATAATCCAGGCAATTCAACTACAGCTTTGAACTCATACAACCTAACATGGAAAAGTCAGTATAAACTAGTGAAAACATATTCAGCTAAAAGATTTGTGGGGTTTTTTTTTTTAAATAACGTTACATAGGTAGTGCTCGACTTATAATCACAATTGAGCCAAAAATTTCAGTTGCTAAGCAAGACAGTTGTTAAGTGAGCTTTGCCTCTATTTTACGACCTTTCTTGCCACAGTTGTTAAGTGAATCCCTGCAGTTGTTAGTAACATGGTTATTAAGTGAATCTGGTTTCCCCATTGTCAGAAGGTTGCAAAAGGAGATCACATGATCCCGGAACACTGCAACCGCCATAAATACATGCCAGTTGCCAAGCATCCAAATGTTGATCATGTGACCACAGGGATGTACAATGATCATAAGTGTGAAAAACAGTTCTAAGTCACTTTTTCAGTGCCATTGTAACTTCAAATGGTCATTAAACTTGTAAGCCAAGGATTACCTGCACGTTGGCTGTGCTTTAGGGTATTCTTCATTCTGGGCCATTCAAGCAATTTAATTCAAGGCAAAGCCTTAATTCAGAAAACTGCTAGTCAATCTTGCTAGAGTTGAAGTACAAATGCGGCAAGCCAACACTGTTTTATCTGTTGGGCATCGGCCTCTGAACATGCAAAGATGCCCCTTTTAGCATTTAGACTTCTGAAACTTCAAAGGGAAATGCTTCAGCTCCAAGGGGTATTTCAATCAAAGCTTTGTCAAATCAAACCTTTTGAGTCTCTGCCCAGCTCTGGAATTGTATAAGAATGAATAATTATGTGAGGATTCTTTTGGTGCAGTTTTTTTTTATCAATGTGCCTACGCTCATACACATTAAAAACAATATTGCTGCATGAAAGTAAGTTGAAGTCACTTTTTTCTGGGTGAAACGTTTTAGAAAGCAGATAATTCTGACGAAAGGTTGTGTAGCAGCTTAATAGGCTAGTAAGAAAAGATTTTAAAAATCCAATCTACCTTTTTGAAGAACTTGGCAAGATTGCAAGAACATTGGTTTTGAATATAATCCTATTAAACGTTTAAAACTGTCACCAAGTCAGGAAAAACACAAGAATTGGACCCTAAAATTACAAATTAATGCTGTCATAATATTTCCTGCAACTTATTATTTCACAATGTGTTCATCTCTTTCTTATCATCCAGCCACACTGACAGAGCTATTAATCTTGGCTACAGAGAAAACAAGCCAATTAAAATATTAGCTTCTTTCTTAAACCCTTTGGAAGTTTTAAGCTCTGTCATTTCACACAGAAAAGGAAAGCAATTTAACCTTACTCACATTCACTCCTACTAGTAGCAAACTGCCTGCATGTAAATCTGTTCGGTAAGTGAAATCAATACATTTTTAAAAAGGTATTTTACATGCTTTGGGCATTAAGAAAAAGGAGAAAATATAAACCAATCACTCATTTAATGCAGCTTTGTGCACTTGGGAATGGCACAAATACATGCACTCATTACCAATTACTTAAAAAAAAAAGCATGAATGAGCTTTAACTGAAACATATTATGGGATTTTTGTCAAAGTTTTGGACATATACTTTCAATCTCACTGTTCTGACCCAAATTATCTTTATTTGCCCTTTATATTTCCCACTGTAATCAGCCTGAACTATCAAGATAATGTTTGGGACTGGAGTTTTTATTATGCCACGTGTGCCCCTAAATACTGAAAACTGTTCTTTATAAAAACCATCTCTATCTCCATTATATTTGGGCGGTTGCAATGGAGACTGCCATTCATCCATCAGCTCCTTAGTTCTTTATTTTCTGCTCCATTATTTCTCAATAAAGTCTTACTCAATTTAGCATACAGTTGTTTCTTAGGCCAACTGTATCAGATAAATTTAAGAATTAATTAAATGTACAATCTATATTTGAAACATCCCATTATATTGAAGTGGTGGAGCTGTCACAAGGTTTTACTGCTTATTTGTTTTTAAAGATGCCGTTATGAGCCATGGTGGCACAGTGGTTAGAATGCAGTACTGCAGGCTACTTCTGCTGATTGCCAGAAATTCGATTCTCACTGGCTCAAGATTGACTCAGCCTTCCATCCTTCCGAGGTTGGTAAAATGAGGACACAGATTGTGGTTGGGGGCAATATTCTGACTCTGTAAACAGCTTAGAGAGGGTTGTAAAGCACTGTGAAGTGGTACAGAGCTGAGGTGGCGCAGTGGTTAGGGTGCAGTACTGCAGCTACTTCAGCTGACTGCTAGTTCAGCAGATCAGCGGATCAAATCTCACCGGCTCAAGGTTGACTCAGCCTTCCATCCTTCCGAGATGGGTAAAATGAGGATCCAGATTGTTGGGGACAATATGCTATTTAGTATACTGTCTTTGGTGTAAACCGCCCAGAGTCCTTGGAGAGCGGGCGGGATAGAAATATGAATAATAAATAAATAAAATAAATATAAATCTAAGTTCTATTGTTATTTTTCTAAAAAAAAAGCAGCCAATTCCTCATTTTAGTTTACTTTCCTCCTAATATCCATATATTAGTAACCCTTGTTCTCTCTGTACACTAGTTAGCTCTCCTAGGTCTAAGAGTTGGCTTTAAAGTTTCCAGTAGCTGTGGTCAGAAACCTACCTATCAAAATATGCCTGAAGATTTGCTGGTCTCCAATCATCTCTACTTGCTGGTAGTCCAACGGGAGGACCCAATCCAGATCCATTAAAGAATATATCTTATAAGACTCAGGAAGCATACCTGCCTTGTTGCAATTGCTGCTCTATGGAATAATCTGCCTCCAGAGGCTGTTGTACCCTTATTCATAGTTTTCCTTCCTCCCCCCCCCACAGCTTAAATAACATCAAAATATCTCAAACGCACTCATAAAATCACCACCAACAATAATCAAACCAACAAAAAACCAAAAGTGTGGACATAGTAGATTTTCAATAGCTTCTCCAGACCTGTTGCTTTCAACATAGTGGACTACAACTGGTTGCATTCTTGGCCAACATGGGCCAAGAGTCAGCTACCATTTAACATGCTTATGTTAATGTTAGCATAAATTTATGCTAATAAGCAGAAATTAGGAAGCTTTTATTACAGGTGACACCACTTTTTTTTTAAAAAAAAAATACCTCTGCCTGCTAAGTTAGTTTTTATGTGTTGTCTAAAACAACTTCTAATTATTATTATGCTGCTGATGCTTTATTATCAAATTTTTGCAGGGAGGTTCTGAGAAAGAATTCAGTGAGAAAACATCTTCACACAAAACTGCAGCTGCTTCATAGTTTGAATTTTACAAGAAAAACATATATTGTGGTGATAAGCAATTAAGCTAGATGCAGAAAAGGGAAAGCAAAGCTCTACTAACCAACCCTTTCTTTTCATTCCTGCTTTCTACACATTTTTTGGGAAAAGTTGAAACCCCTCAGGAAGCTTCAGAGCGGTAAAAAAAGTTGCTCATTTCTATTTTGAATTGTATGTATAAACAGATCACAAATTTCTAGAAGGTACTAATATTCAGTAAGCCTTCAAACATGAACTGAATCATGACTAGAACGTGCAATGAGCAATTGTTGACATCAAGGTCTCCTGCCAATAAATGGAGATCACAATCCCAGTAGCAAAATACTTAGTTGGCACTAATACAACATTCTCTTTCTTAGGACTACAGTTCTCTTTGTCAAAGGTAGTTTTTGATTGGGAGCCATCCAGAATTGGTTATAAAATGGGCGGTTATGTTCATGTCTTAAATAAATAAAAAATAAATGTCTTAGTTTTTATGAAAGTAAAAAGGTAAAGGTTTTCCTGTCATGTCTGACAGGAAAATGGTGCTCATCTCTGTTTTGCAGCTGAGGGAGCCAGTGTTGTCTGAAGACAATTTATGTGGCCATGTGACCGGCATGGCTATATGCCAAAAGCACAGGGAATGCTGTTATCTTCCCACCAAAATGGTACCTATTTGTCTACTCACATTTGCATGTTTTCGAACTGTTAGGCAGGAGCTGAGCAAGAATGGGAGCTCACCCAGTTGTGTTAAGCTCAGGTCTCAAACCTGGGCTGTCAGGTCTCCATCTTAGGCCCACTTCATGAAAGTAGTGCTTACATATTCATAATTACAAGTTTGTGTGTTCATGAGACCTGGGATAAAATAATAAAAAATGAATTCCTACATAATTGTCTGTTTGTCTATACACACACACACACACACACACACACACACACACACACTGACCTAGGTAGTGATGAAATAACTGGCCATGTCCAGCATTGATTAATCAGCAATTTCCATAGTTTCAATAGCAATAGCAATAGCACCTAGACTTATATACCACTTCATAGTGCTTTTAAAGCCCTCTCTAAGCAGTTTACAGAGTCAGCCTATTGCCCCCCAACAATCTGGGTCTTCATTTTACCGACCTCGGAAGGATGAAAGGCTGAGTCAACCTTGAGCCTGGTGAGATTCGATCTGCCAAACTGCTGGCAGCCGGTGATCAGCAGAAGTAGCCTGCAGACTGCATTCTAACCACTGTGCCACCACGGCTCATTGAATGTAGGTGGAAAAAATAATTTACTTTCACTTCTTACCACCAACAATCAAATCTATTTATGCAGGCACATTAATTTCAGGTTCTCTTTGATGTATGATCAAGGGCCAAATGATATATCATTCAGTGCCCAGAGGAGGAAAAAAAAGAAGAAACACTCCTGTCATATTTAAGAAAATACCATTTTTGTAAAACCAGTACTAATTGTTAAAAGGGATAAATGTTATGTTTTAGGAGGGAAATAGAATTAAATTAGTGCTTGAGTCTAGAATCACTCCTGTAAACAGGCAGACAAATGACTTTTATCCTTGTATCATTAATATTTCACCTTGGCACAGAATGGGACAGAGGAGACTCTTTGGGAATAATTAACAGGCTATCTTGCTAGTATTTTGACTGCTGTTGAACAGAGTTCTTAACCTCAACTTGAAAGTGATAGCAATAGCATTAGTACTTAGACTTATATACCACTTCATAGTGCTTTTTATAGCATTCTCGAAATGGTTTACAGAGTCAGAATATTGTCCCCAATCACAATCTGTGTCCTCATTTTACCAACCTCAGAAGGATGGAAGACTGAGTCAACTTTGAGTCAGTCAGAATCGAACTCCTGGAAGTCGGCAGAGTTAGCCTGCAATACTGCATTCAGATATTGTTTAAAAGCAAATGTCAGCATGTTGTTAACGCTCACAAAATTTTCTATAACCACTTGCTTGGAAATTTGGGTTATTGATACTTTTAATTATGACTTAATAAATGTTAATGACACTAAAAAATTCTTTTACATTTATTTGTAGATATCTTATGAATGGTTAAAGGATTTTAATGATATACATATAAGGCTCAGGCATACAAAGACAATTATCATGCACGGTTAAATGAATAGTTGCAATTTTTAGTCCTAATCTAAGGAATGCAATTGTGGTGTATATTTGGGAATAATACTATTTTACTTACTTTCCATCTTGATTTTTTTTAACCCGTAAACCTGAATACCAACCATATTGTTTAAATTTAAATTAGGTGCAGCAGTTTGGATACAATACTCAGCATTCCCTATCCAAGAATTTGCTTCACTTAGTGATTTAGTTAATTAATTTATATTACATTAAAACCTAACATCTGCTTATTTTGTGTTTGTAAAATTGAAGCTAACATTATAATTGCATTATTTTATTTGCAGACTAGGAGTTTCAGATGATGATAAATCTTCAGAAACCCATTAATCAGATATTGTTTTTCAACAATAAATAGAAAGAATGGATGCATTGTTGTCATTTAATATGCTTTTTTCTCCCAATTTGGTCTGGAAGATAGTAAAAATTTTCCTTGAAGAGCTGGCAATTTTGTTTTGTGAAAACTGAGTGGGTTTGGTCTAGTGGTTAAAGCACTAGGTTAGAAACCAGGAGATGGTGAGTTCTAGTCCCACCTTAGGCATGAAAGCCAGCTGGGTGACCCTCTCAATCCATCCCACCTCACAGCGTTGCTGTGGTGGCGAAAACAGGAGGAGGAAGGAATATTAGGTATGTTCACCACCAGGGGTGGTTCTACTTACCTTTACTACCGGTTCACAACGGGGCCGTGCTCGCTTCACTCGTGCGCATGCTCTTCTGCACATGCGCAGAAGCATTTTGATTATGTCAGGGTCAGTGGGCGGAGCCTCCCACCGGTTTTACTACCGGTTCTATAGAACTGGTGCGAACCGGGGGCAACCCACCACTGTTCACCACCTTGAGATATTTATAAAAATAACAAAGGTGGGATAAAAAAAAAGTCTAAAAGAATTGTTATAGCTGTTACTTAGCAATGTGAGAGCTTCACCTACATACAGATAATAACAGTTCAAAAATGCCAATTAAATGTGTGGTCAGAAAGGTTCCTGCAATTGGTTTCTACACGATTGCAGTCAAATATGCCATCTATCAAGAATTGGATGCAAGTTTTCATTTCACAAAGGCTTGTCTGCACATTATGGATACCAAATTTGTCAAAAAGCAATTTATATCCAGGAGCTCTAATGCATGCAGGCTAACCTTATTATAGGGAGATGAATGTCTATGTTGACTTCAGCATGACTTACTGTTTAACTCTTAGTCAAGCAAAAGAGCACCTCATTTTCTTTTTGAAATAAGCATAAACAGTGCTAGTGAGAACGCTGATGTCTTCAACTAATCAGAACTTTTCCGTTTGATCACTCTTAACACCTGCAAATCTAAGCAATTTCCTGATATGCTTATTTTATGCTTTGGAAAAAAATCCCCTTGTGCTGCTTCTGATTAGTATTTAAGATAAAGTTGATCTCTGAACATACCAGACAGCAGTTGGAGGTTAAGACAGTTCTTCAAGAATATATTCAGGGCAAACATCCTCAGTCAAAATAAATAAACAAACAATCTTTCCATCCTTTAAGACTTCATCCATAGAATAATTCAACACTTAAAAATATTTTTTTCTGAGGAGAAATGTGCAAGATATAATTTTACACCCTGATGCCTGGCGTTTGGCGTTCAGCATTTTACTTCAGTGTATGGACTATTTCTGAAAACTTCAGGTTGGCAAAATAACTATATTTTGTTAGAGGAAGGTGCATTTTATGCTGTTGAACACAGTGATGAGCTCTTTGTAGGTGAAATTCAAAGAGGAAAAATATTGGAGAAATAGAGTAACACGAACAGGATGTCAAATTCAATTTAGGAAAAAAATATAATAAAAGAGACAATTTTCCTGAAATCTGTGCTTCCAACAATTACTTACCTTCATGTTTTATAAAAATATGTTTGTTTGTTTGTTTTTTTAAAAAATTGGCCATTCTGTGGAAGGCAAATGATATTTTGCATCAAAAGCTGAAGGCCACACTTCCGGTTTGCTTCTTGCCGCCGCCAGACGATCCCTCTGGATCGCCAGCCCCATTGCCTGTAAAGAGCTGCCTTTACAACTGAAAGGCGGCTCGAAAAAACTCCATTTCCATGTGGAAATGGAGATAGAGCCGGCGGGGCCAGGTAGAGCTCTCTGTGTAGCCCCAAAAGTTTTTTTTTTTACTTTTGGGGACGAAGCAGATGAGGCTCCCTATTTCCCTCGCCGCCGCTCCGGGCTTTGGGAGACCTCTGCTTATGCAGAGCTAGGCGACAAGAACAAGCCTACAAAATTAACAGATTAATTAAAAAGGATGTGAGCTGGACCTGTGACCCTGAATCGCAAGTATTTCATTTATTTTATAACAGTTACTGAAGAAGGAAAAAAGAATTTTTAAAAAATGGCGACTACCGCGGTTTGAGAAGGGGATGAAAGGGAGAGTCCTTCCGTTTTCTATTAAGCTACAAAGTAGCGGAATAAATACTTCTGGCTACAATTGAAGATAAAGCTTCACTTTTTTGTTTTCTTTTTCCTGGAGATCTGATATTGATCTTGGTTGGAAAGAAGTTTTTTTTTTCTTCTCTGCTTCTCTTTTCTTTTCTAAAAAAAGTTTGTCTGTGTGGAAACATGGCATTAAAACTTACAAAGCCAGACAAACAAACAGTGGGGGGGGGATTCCCCCATTAACAAATTACGTGAACAAGTTCTAAATCTCCAGACTCAGAAAACTGATTTTAACATAATTGAAATTCTTTTGGAGGAGATTGTAAGAAGGGATGAGATTGTGAATCAGAACTTTGAAAAATTTAAGCAGTGCAATTAAAGTTTGATACTTTGGACTGAAAGATTATAAAAATGGCTAATGGTTTTGCAGAATTTATGATCAGGTTGGATGCAAATACTAATTTATTAGAGTCTAAAATGGAAGAAATTGAGGACAATTTGGACAATAGAATACAAAAATTTGAAAATGATTTGACAAACACTCAAGACAATAGTTCAGAAGAAAAACTTAAAATGGAGGCTGATAAAGAGACTTGTAATGCAGAAAACGTACAACAACGGATTGAAAGAGAAGTTTTAATGATGCAATATAATTTTACTGAATATGCGATTAGACTGAGAGGATTGCAGGAAAATAACAGAGATGATTTAAGGAAAATATCTTCGGAAATTCTGGCTGGGATTTTAAAGGTTCAACCTGAGGAAGTATTTTGTAGGATCGACAGAGTTTACAGAATAAATTCCTGGACTGCAAAGCAAAGGCAATTGCCTAGAGATGTGGTGATTTATTTTACAGATAAAGAAATAAGAAATAATATTGTGCAAAATTCCTTCAACTCTACTTTGCAATTGTTTGGAAGAAAGATTTGGATATACAAAGAGCTCCCGCCCAAGATGTTATCGGAAAGAAAGAAATTTAGTTTTCTGGTGACTGAGCTTAAAAGAAGAAATATTCTATTCAGGTGGGACGCTCCAATTGGTATAATATTGAGATATCAAGGAGAAAGATACCAATTAAATACTGTTGAAAAAGCAGAAGAATTTTATCAAAAAATTTTGAAAATGAACTCAACATCTTTATGCACAATACAGGATAAGCACAAGGAGTTGGAAATAAAGGGAAAACATCGAATTATAGAGGCTGCTGTGGACAAATTGCCTTTGGATTCTTTAGACACCTCAGCTGGATTATCTACAAATATGAGAGAAGTGGCATCAGATTCTAACGTGAAGATTCATCAAATCACAGACAAGCATGGAAACCAATTAGCTGATATACAAGTGATAAAAAAGAAATATGAGTCACAAAAGCAAAACCAACAAGATCAAGTCATAAAGCAGAATGAAAACCGATTAGTTGATATACAACCTGTAGAAAGGAAACTCGGATGGAGATCAAACCCACAAAAAGAAAAGAAAAAAAGAAATAGGTCTCAAAAAAATAAAAATTTCTAAATTAAGCAACAGTGAAGCCAGTTATTTTTAAATGAATGAATATATGAAAAGATAATTGAGGCGAAGTATTGGTTAACATTATCCTGAGGAGAGTGATAGACCTCTGCAATGCCGTAATTTTGGGATGTGAAAAGAGCCTTAAATTGTTGGATTGGAATTATCTATTTTGGATTTCTTTTTTTATTGATAAATGTACTATATTTATGTTGAGCTATAAGGCAAGAGAGCTACGCTGGGGCATGCAGAAGATCTGGTCGTTATCCATTATGATGATGGGAATTAATAATCCTGAAGAAAGCCACAATTACAGATATTATATGGAATATAATTATAATGTCACTCGGGTGGTTGTTTTCCTTGTTTATATATAATATATGAGGATATTCATTACTGATGGGGGCAGATGATCACTGAGGATTCTGAACAACCTGTTGCAACCAGGATGCTATGTTACCCTAAGATGGATGATGGACTCAACAATCCAGTGGAAAGATATCAAAGAAGACATTATATGGATTATAAATTTAAATTTATTGATCTTTTCTATATAACAGAATACTTTTTTTTAGCAGGGCGGGCAGTAGATCAAAGATATTAAGAATTGTTGTGTATGGCGACTTTGTAGGAAAGTGGGTGGAAATAGGTTAGTTTACTGATTGTTTAGTTTAAGAAAAGGGATGTTTAAGTGATATATTTAGGGGAGTGGAGGAAATGGACAGAGCTGAATAAATGTTAAATTAAGATTTATGGGGAAGGCTGTTCTGTAATGTTTTATATATATATATATATATATATATATATATATATATATATATATATATATATATATATATATGTATGTATATATGTATGGAGGAGGAGGGGAAAAAAGGCAGATTGTTGCTAGATTGGGAGTTATAATAATATTATTATGTTAAATTAGAAGTTATTATATAATGTTATTTTGAAATGAATGGTAAGGGGGAAGTAATAATATTAATAATATTATTAGCATGTAAGGGTCAGTATTTAGAGGAGGGAGTAAGGGGATGGTAAAATATTATATAATCTGTTATGAATTAGGTTTTTGTTGTGAAGAAGTCACAGGGGGGGATGGGTGGTGAGGGGGGATTAGGGAGGAGGGGGGAGGGGGGAGAAAAATGGGGGGAAAATTTGTATTTGAAAACTTTTTCAATAAAAAAAAAAGCTGAAGGCCAGATGCAAAATGCAGCTTTACTGTTTGAATTAGCATCTGGAATGGCTTTGTATAATTAGCATCTGGAATGGATATAAATGGATTTGTGTATGTATTTAAAATGTTCTTAAACCCATTTCAGAAGCATCTGACATTCCGAAAGGTCAGGAAACCAAATACAATAACAGTGGCATGAATTTCGTGTATTCATAATGGCTGTTTCTTCATTCAAACAACAGCCTTCGGCTATATGACTTAGAAATTAAGCTATCGGAATATTCAAGAAAGTCAAGATGGTGGCCACAATAGTATGGCCATGCCCATGTGACACACATAAAAAAAACAGGCAGAGCTTTGCATAGGATCATTGTGACAGCCACCCTGACTTTCTTTTTAAGCCTGCCAACACAACTACTAAAGCTTATTATCCGAAGTAGTAGTAGAAGTAACAGAACAAGGGGGTAATAATTCATCTAAGAAAAAGGAAAGAAAATATTTGAATCCATTGAAGTTCACTGAATGATCTTCAGTTATTATTTCTTATCCAAAAGAGGAAAAAATGAAGCAAATACCGCCAACGGTTTTAGTTCAATTGCATGACATTCCTATAACTAATATGATACATTACTTAAAACCAGGTTATGGCATAATCAACCATTTTTGCGGATCACAGATCACTCAGTCTCGGTCACCTAAACTGCCCTTTGCCATGCAATTAGGGAATATGTATGATTAACCCCTCAACAAGACAAAAGCTGAATGACTCATTTTTAAATGACTAGATAAGCATGAGTGGTGTGTGTGTGTGTGTGTGTGTGTGTGTGTGTGTGTGTGTGTGTGTGTGAGAGAGAGAGAGAGAGAGAGAGAGAGAGAGAGAGAGAGAGAGAGAGAGATTGTGTATGTTTATATTCAAAGCAATGATATTATCAGATACTGTATGTATATTTCATTTGGTCCTGCACTATTGTGTTTCAGATGAGACACAGAATTTTTCAGAATCCATCTCTCCATTCTGTAGGAATTCATCTCAGTGGGCATATGCAACTGCAAGGATATTCCAAGTCACTTTTGGGGCCCAGCTATTGTCAGGTGGCTCAGTGGCTAAGATGCTGAGCTTGTCGATCAAAAGGTCGGCAGTTCAGTGGTTCGAATTCCTAGTGCAGCGTATTGGGATGAGCTCCCGTTACTTGTCCCAGCTTTTGCCAACCTACCAATTTGAAAGCACGTAAAAAATGCAAGTAGAAAATTAGGGACCACCTTTGGTGGGAAGGTAACAGCATTCTGTGCGCCTTTGGCATTTAGTCATGCCAGCCACATGATCACGGAGACGTCTTCGGACAGCACTGGCTCTTTGGCTTTGAAACAGAGATTCCCCTAGAGTTGGGAACAACTAGCACATATGTGCAAAGGGAACCTTTACCTTTACCTATTGTTAGGTAAACATACAATGTGTCCTGACCATTTACATTTCAATTTTAATTCTATTTACATGGCCTCTTTAATATTAACTTGTTGTCAAGTGTCCTTGTCTCTAATTCAGTCTCCAAGTGAGAATTTGAGCATTTGTCTTTCTATTGCAAAGCTTTTCTGCCTCTCTTTCTATGGGGTGAAGTCTGCTTCTTTACTGCAGCTGTTGCCTTTTGCTGCTGATTTAATAAAAGGGTTTTTTTTTTCCCCTGCAAGATCTAGCAAGCATAGAATCTAATCCTATGACATCTCTATCAGGGGTGGGTTCTAAATTTTTTTACTACCGGTTCTGTGGGCATGGCTTATTTTATGGGTGTGGTTTAGTGGGGGGTAATGTGACTGGGTGGGCGTGGCCACATTGTTTTTTTTTAACTTTTAAAAGCATTTTTTTCTACAACCTTAAGAGGCACGCGATCATCAGAGGCTTTTTTTTTCCTTTTAAAAGCATTTTTTTCGGCCGAAGAGGTTGTAGAAAAAATGCTTTTAAAAGTAAAAAAAAAAAAAGCCTCTGATGAGGTGGGTGGGGTAAGCGGTGGGCCGGGGTAAGCGGTGGTTCGGGGGCGTGGCCAGCCAATGTTATTACCGGTTCTCCAAACTACTACAAATTTTTACTACCGGTTCTTGCAAACTGGTGCGAACCGGAAGCAACCCACCACTGATCTCTACTAAGTGGGCCCTCTGCTTGCTAGGCAGAGAGCAAAAGAGCAAAAGCTTTCAGGATTACCTATACTGTACACCAGGAGTGAAATTCAGCAGGTTCTGACAGGTTCTGGAGAACCAGTAGCAGAAATGTTGAGTAGTTTGGAGAACCAGCAAATACCACCTCTGGCTGGCCCCAGAGTGGGGAGGGAATGGGGATTTTGCAGTATCTTTCCCCTGCCATGCCCACCAAGCCACTCCCACCAAGCCACACCATGCCCACCAAGCCACGGTAGTAAAAAATTTTAGAACCCACCCCTGATAGAGATGTCATAGGATTAGATTGTCACCACTTCTCTACACCTAAAACAGCTGCAATATTGTCCAGGCAGAAATGCACAAAACAATGACTTGCAAGTCTCTCTTTGCATTGAGAACAGAATGTGTGTTTTTCCCCTGTAGGTACACCATTTAATAGTTTTGAAGGTTATGGAATCCTTGACACGCCAGCCAGGATTTCAAACATCCCTAATAGAAGTGCATTTGCTGCATTCAAATCTCCAAAGATCTGGATTGGAGTTTAACTGGGACTATGTAGGTAAGCATCTCAGAAATGGTTTTTAAAAACAACTCCGCCATGGAAAATATATATTATTATTTTCCTGGCAGAGTCATTTTTAAAAAACTTAGTCACTAACTCGAGAGATTTCCTATGATCCAGGTACATCTAATATTGGCTAGTGAGCACTGAACATCACTGAATCAGTTGCCTTAAACTCTCTGGAAATGAGGCCCCAAGGTCTCTCTTGTTTTGGCCTAGCTAATGAGGTCAAAACCCCTATAAATGTCACACTCGTCAGTAACATGGTGCTGGGGTCACAATACCACATGGAAGTGAGTCAAGGGAGTTGCAATTATAACCCTTACTAATACGACTAGAAGAGGTCAAAGCCATATGTTAAGCAAAATTGGAAGACCAAAGACATTATTTTGTTTAAAATGCTGTAGCTATTTTTATTTTCCCCCACCAGTGGTAAAATTACAGTGTTATTCTGTTTAGTCTTTTCATGACAAAATCTCTTTGAATTCAGACAGACATATTTCCTGATCATGAGGTAAACATTTATATCCTCCGCTCTTGAATATAAGAAAGAAATCAAACCGAACATCCTTACAGATAAATTCGTTCCCTGGTACATTCTTACCCCGGAGGGTGTTATTATTGATTTATTAATGTACACAAGGTAGTAGGCACATTATAGAGTGATAGCAAAGCCCTGTTTCTGCCACTACACAAATGCTGATTTGATTTTAGATTTGTTCTCAAGCAAGATCAAATAATAAACTGATTCATCACAATTCAGCCATTCCCTCACATATGATCCTAAGACATAAAGTTTGCAGAGCAGTAGGGACATGAATACTCTCTCAAATGCAAGTGTGCATCTTGAATGTTGTGAAACCAAACCAGATGATCTCCCAGCAGTGTTGCCTTTTGGGGAGAGCCCCTATTCAGCCTTGCTAAAAGTGTGACTCAACTCCGAGTCCCTAGCGAAAATTGTCATTTGGAGTGATAGTGTTTAACTCTAGATAAGCAGTTCTCCTCTCCTTCGTGCTCGTCGATGAAGTCACATTAGTCATCAAATGCCAGCATGAATCTGTTAACGAGATCTAATTCTGAGAGCAACCCAGTGCATATTTTGTTGCCTCTCTTTCTAGCTAAGTGCTCAATTTAGCAAGCAATATGTTTTCCCTGGTGTTCCTTATCACAGGTCTGCAGTGCAGATTTCCCATACTGGATAATGTAAAAAGATGTAAGTCATCCAAACTGAAGAAAACGCTTTGGAGATACGGTGGCATGAAAAAGTTTAATGCAACGTGTCAGAGTGTTAATGTGACATCTCTCTTAAAAGGTCAACAATGAGAGGCAAATTTATCTGTCAGAAATGCGGGGAAACAGGAAATGACACACAACATCTATATTTCAGGGTTTACTAGGTAGAACATTCATGATGCAATTTGGTTTGAGAACAGACCAAAAAATGTTATTCTCCTATTCTTGAAATGATTGTCACAGAATTTATTTTACCGTCAGCTGTTTCAAAAAGCTTCCTTCTTCACCTCCATCCAAAATCTATTGAAGTGAAAAAGGGTCATTTGAAAGTAGCTGTTAAGAGGGGAAAATGTATTTTCTTCCCTGGCTTTAAAACACAATTTTATTTCATATTTGTTAGAAGATTTTTGTCTTGAGTTTTAAGAGATGTGAAACTACTTTTTGTCCTGGTTTTCTGGAAAAGAACCTGAACATGCTTTTCCATAAGCTTCCGAACCTCTATACCATTAGAAAAAAAAAATTGACTCATAGCCAGATCTTTAGATAAATAAATAAATTAAATGCATAAATAATATCACGAGAAAGAAAGAGAATAACCTTAGTAGAGGTTAAAGTTGTCTCCTCAAAATTAGTAAAGGTTAAAGCTGGCTTAGAAAGGAATCTAATCAGTAGGTTATTTCTGGAGAAAACAAACATGGGTAAGGTCTTTTGTTTTCTAACAATTGACCAAATTTAACAAAGCTTGCTGAGATTTCAAAAAGCAATATATGAGATTTTTTTTTTTTTATTGAAAAAGTTTTCAAATACAAGTTTTTCCCCCTTTTTCCCCCCCCCTCTTCCCTAACCCACCCTTTCCACCCAACCCCCCCTGTGACTTCTTCACAACAATAGGCTATTTCATAACTAGTTACATACATAATATCTTCCCTTTCCCTTAATCCCTTCTCGGAATACTGACCCTTAACTTGTTAATCTTATAACTCCCATTTTTACGGTAATCTGCCCTTTTTCTCCTCCCCTATACTTATTGAGTATTATTACAAATTAACCTTTAATCTTTTATATATATTAATATAACATTTTAAATCGGCCTTCTCCCTGCAACCAAATTTATTCAATTCTGTCCACTTCCTCCACTCCTCTAAGTATATGACTTGAAATCAGACAATACAATTCTAAATATAATCCACTACCCACTTTACTAGAATATACACATATCTATATATGCATCCCATTTTATAACAATCAGTAAACTAACCTCTTTCAGCCCTTCAATTCCTACAAAATCATGCAATACGATTCTAAATATAATCAACTGCCCACTTTACTAAGATATACACATATCTATATATGCATTTCATTATGTAAAAAGAGAAAAGACAATAACTTTAAGTTTATGATCCATATAATATCTTCTTTGATGTCTTTCCACTAGATTGTTAAATCCATCACCCATAATAGGGTAAAATAACATGCTAGTGCAACAGTTTGTTCAAAATCTTCAGTCATCTTCTGCCCCCATCAGTAGTAGATATCCTCACACCTGTATAAAAGTAAAAACAACCACCCGAGTGACATTATAATTATGAATATATCCGTATGGTTATAGTTGTGGTATTCATCAGGATTGTTAATTCCCGTCATCCTACTGAGTAACATCCAGATCTTCTGCATGCCCCGGCAAAACTCTCCTGCCTTATAACTCAAAATAGTTATAATATATTTCCAAGAGAAAAAAAAGGTAAATAAGAAAAAATTAGATGATTCAAATCCAACAAAGTGAGGCTCTTTCCACTTCCCAAAATCATGGCCTTGCAGAGATCTGCCACAATCCTCAGGATAGTATCAGACAATTGTTCGCCACCACTGTCTTTTCTAATATTAATTCATTTTTTAAAGCGCCTGGCTTCACTGTTGCTTAGTTTGGAAATTGCTGTTTCTATAAGATCTGTTTCTTTTCTTTTTCTTTTTCGGGTTGAATTTCCATCCTCTTTTCTTGCTTACCAATTGTATATCTACTGGTTGATTTTCATTCTGCTTTGTGGATTGTTCTTGTTGGGTTAATTTTATCATCTCATCTTTCTTCTCCATCACTTGTATATCAACTGGTTGATTTGCGCACTTGTCTGTGACTTGATGATTCATCACCTTGGGTTCGGATGACACTGCTCTCTTATTTATAAACAGTCCAGCTGGGGTCTCCAAGGAGTCCAAAGACAATTTATCCATCACAGCCTCTGTAATTTGATGTTTTCCTTTTATTTCCAACTCCTTTTGCTTATCCTGTATTATGCCTAAAGGTGTTAAATTCATTTTTAGAATTTTTTGATAAAAATCTTCCGCTTTTTCGACAGTGTGCAATTGATATCTTACGCCTTGATATCTCAATATTAAACCAACTGGGATGTCCCACCTGAATAGGATATTTCTTTTTTTTAATTCAGTCACTAAAAAGCCAAATTTCTTCCTCTCCATTAACATCTTGGGCGGGAGCTCCTTGAAAATCCAAATCTTTCTTCCATGAAATTGCAAATTGGAATTAAAAGAGTTCTGCACAATATTATTCCTAATTTCTTTATCTGTAAAATAGATCACCACATCTCTAGGCAGTTGCCTTTGCTTTGCCCACCAGGATTTTATTCTATAAATTCTATCAATCCTGCAATACACTTCATCAGGTTGAACCTTTAAGATCCCAGCCAGAATTTCAGAAGATACTTTCCTTAAATCATCTCTATTATTTTCCTGCAGACCTCTCAATCTAATTGCATATTCTGTAAAATTATATTGAATCATTAAAACTTCTCTTTCAATCCTCTGTTGTACATTTTCCTCATTACCAATCTTTTGGTCAGTCTCCATTTTAGATTTGTCTTCCAAGCTATTATCCTGAATGTTTATCAAATCCTTTTTAATTTTTTGAGTCATGTCATCCAAATTCTCCTCGATTTCCTTCATTTTAGTCTCTAATAATTCAGTCTTTGCCTCCATCCGAATCAGAAAGCCTGATAAACCATTAGCAACTTTTGAAATCTTTTTATTCAAGAAGTCAGACTCTGATTTCACCAATTCACCAATTTCTTTAATTTCCTGCTTAAATTTTTCAAGTTGCTGATTCACAATCTCATCCCTTCTTACAATCTCTTCAAGGATAAATTCTAATATATTAAAATCGGGTTTCTGACGCTGGAGAGTTGAAATTTGTTGGCGCAATTTCTTAAGGGGGGAAATTCCCCCCCCTGTTTGTCCAGCTGTATAAGTCCTGATGCCATTTCCCACACAGACAAGATTTAGCAAAAATAAGAGAAGAAATAGAAAACAAAAAGACTTTCCCTCATTAAAAAAAAACTTCTGAGCAGCACAGGAGCGAGGTTTCTCTAGAAATGTAGCCAATGATATTTATTCCGCTACATTGTAATAATGAAAAACGGAAGGACTTTCCCTTTTAGCCCTTCTCCAGCCACAGCAGACGCCATTTTAGAAGGCTCTTTTTCCCTCTTTTCCTCTGCTCTTTTCTTTTAAATAGTTTTTGAAAGGGTAAGATACTTGCGGTTCAGTATTAAGGGTCCAGTTCTTCATTTCTTTAATTATTCTTTTAGATTCACAGGCTTGCTCTTGACGCCTGGCTCTGCATAGGCAGAGGTCTCCCAAAGCCCGGAGCAGCGGCAGGGGATATGGGGCTTCTCATCCGCTCCGTCCCAAAAGTTAAAAAAAAAACTTTTGGGACTCTGCGGGGAGTTCTACCCACCCCTGCCGGCTCTCTCTCCGTTTCCTCTTGGAAACGGAGTTTTTTCGAGCCGCCATCCGCTGTAACGGCGGCTCTATACAGGCAGAGGGAGCTGACGATCCCAGAGGAACGTCTGGCGGCGGCCAGCAGCAAACCGGAAGCCAATATATGAGATTTTTTTATAAAGTACAATTAATATGGAATTTTGACTCTCAGCAAAATGTTTCCTTTATATCGTGGCTTGAGGCCATTCATTCTTGGAAACGTTGACCAAATTCACACTTATTAAGGGCTTGTTCTATTTTCCTACTTTTACAAACTTTCTAAAACAGATTGGATTTCAGGAGAATGAAGAGAATAGGTAATTTCGGTATAGAAATTCGAATAATAAACAAACAAACAAACAAACAAACAAACAAATAAATAAATTTTCTGGGGAAATCATGCTAAGGGAAGCAGGATTCATTTTATCATCAACCCCAATGTAGGATCCTTGGTGCTCTCTGAGCTTGGTTGTTTTCTTCCAGACATTTCATTATCCATCCATGTGACATCATCAGTGCTAACAGTGATGATGTTACCTAATTTGGTAATGAAACATCTGCAAGAAAACAACCAAGTCCAGAAAGCACCAAGGATGCCATAGTTCAACCTGAGCTACGATATATTCTCTTCTATTGGTATCCCAATTATGTTAAATTTATGCCAGAGAATGGGTAATTTTGTTCAATTCCTAGCGTCTCTTCCACTACATACACAAATCTTTTGTAGTGGAACAGAGCAGGGCTTTTCAAACAGAGTTCCATGGAACCAGCGGTGGGTTTCACATTTTGTTACTACCGGTTCGCCCCGCACGCGCACACTAGTTTCCCTCACACACACGCGCCCCATTCATGTGCCTGGCCTTCCATGCATGCACCCGGCCTTCCATGCATGCGCCTGGCCTCAAAAACATGCCTAAATAGGATGGCATAGAGCTGGGGGGGGCACCCACAATTTCCTAACTGGTTTGAACCGGCTGAATACCATCTAGGGTGGATTCTACTTACCTTTACTATTGGTTCGCAGTGGGGCCGCATGAGCACGCTCGCTTTGCTCACACACGCGTGCACTCTTCTGCACAAGCGCAGAAGCTTCTGCACACGCGCAGAAGCGTTTTGATGATGTTGGGGTCAGTGGGAGGAGCCTCCCACCAGTTTTACTACTGGTTCTATAGAACTGATGCGAACTGGGGGCAACCCATCACTGTTACCACCTCTGCATGGAACTCCACGATTCTACAAGACGTAGATGGCATTTCACAAGAGACCAAAGCCACAAAAACTTTATTCAGATGCAGCCAGTTTTCTGTCACTCAACCTCTGCTCCTTGATCAGGAAATCTGCAGGTTTTGCTTTAACAAATTCTGTGCCTTGAAAATGTTTGAAACCCCCAGATATTGATTTTATAAGCTTTTATTCCTAAAAAAAAAAAAAATAAAAAAAAATCCAGGCTTGCAATTCTAGACTATAAATGCCTTATGTTTTCATTTTCTCAATGTCCTTTTACATGCAAGCCACCAATTATCACAATTAACACAATGAAGCTGGAGTACCTCAGTGTCATTAGCGACATGGATGTTTGAAATGTGACCTTGTGGAAATTGCTGAAAGGTGCTGCCTCTTTATTCACTTTGCTCTCGTGAAAACCCAAAGTAAGAAAGACCTCTCAGCTCTCTCAGAGCGCATCACAGCAATACATTCATAGAAAAATAAACAAGCATTTTTCAAGTGTTTAAATTGGATTGTTGGAAACAAAACTAGTTTTTCACTGAACAGCATCTTTGTGACTTGGAAGTCCTATTTACTGAAGGTGAGATGGATGGAAAACAGCCACTTCTCTCTTGGAACATAATACAAGCAATGTACACTGCCTTTACTAAATGCTAAAAGCCAGTATTATCATCAGTCTCTTTATTCATGAAAGGTTGCACCTTATTCTGCGGCTGAGTACTTATTTTCCTGAAAGGGGATGTCAAAAGCTGAAAATTACTGGATCAGGTAAAAGCAACAATTTTCTTGCCAAAGAGATAAAGGCAAAGGATATTCTGTAAGCTATAAAATTTGGGGTCCAAGAATTATGTTGTGACTTTGTTGCATGAAATCAAATCAACGCTCACCTGAAAGTATGCATAATGTCCTAAATGCACAATGACAGATCCCTGTCTGCAGTACCGCACCCTTCCTCACAACGATTTCTCAAGGCCAGTATAATTTTAATATTTAATGGTTCCCCACAGTTACAAATGTTCTGAGGTAGATTAGGTGGAGAGAGAGTGACTCAGTTGCCGTGTGTGTGTGTGTGTGTGTGTGTGTGTGTGTGTGTATGTGTGTGTGTGTCTGAAAGTGAATTACAACCAGGTTCTAATGGTTGTAAGTCTGAAACATTACTAAATCAAGCTAGCTCTCTTAATAAATATGCTTTAAAAATAATATGCCAATGCTTTATTGACTCAAAAACAAGGGTGGAACCCAGCAGGTTCAAACAGGTTCTGGAGAACCGGTAGTGGAAATTTTGAGTAGCTTGGAGAGCCGGCAAATACCACCTCTGGCTGGCCCCAGAGTGGGGTGGGAATGGAGATTTTGCAATATCCTTCTCTTGCCCCGCCCACCAAGCCCCGCCCACAGAACCGGTAGGGAAAAACTTTTGGATTTCACCCCTGCTCCAAAACATCAGAAAGTAAGTATCCCATAATGAAATGATGGGTGTGGGGGGAATGGGGATGAAGGAAGTTATTCAAGGGGCTGCACTGAGGGCCTCATCAAGGTCCTTTTAGCAGGACACAGACATGGAAGGAAAGTTTGTTCATTCATTCATGTAAAAATAAGACATCTAATTTCCCACAGGTTTTTTTTTTTTTAATATTTATTTATCAAACTTAGAAACCACCCATCTCCCCCACATGCTTTCTCAGGAGGCAACTGGACTTCCTTGTTTTTCTTTGAAGACATTTCACTTCTCATCCAAGAAGTTTCTTCAGCTCTGAGAGGGATTGCAGACTACAGGAACCATTTGCACTACTCAGGTGAACCAGAAGACACAGATAAACCTCCAAGTGCTTCAACGACCCTCTAAAAGGATGCAAATGACCAGCTGTCTGCAAGAAATATAAATCCTTCCATTCCCCACCATCCAGTCAAAGCTGAAGAAGCTTCTTGGATGAGAAGCAAAACATCTTCAATGAAAAACAATAAAGTCCATTTGACTCCTGAAAAATCCATCCAATGAAGATGTTTCATTGAAGGCTTAGAGTCCAGCACCTTTGAGACAACAATGACTTGGATGACCGAGAATCTCTACAGACTTTCACCCATCTCCCTCACAGTGGGACTCTGGGCGGTATTTAAATAATATTAATTTTACCCTCCCAATTGTGTATGACAATGCAGTAAAGGAACTTCAATCTGCACTTGAGAAATCAAAGCTATTTAGTAGTATCACAATAGTAGTGAATATTTAGTCATATGTATCAGTAGCTAGCCATTATGTTCTAGGAATCAATTGCACATAATTATTAGAATGAGAATCCTGTCAATTTCATCAAAATTAGTCATGGTATTGGTGCCGACATAGTTAAAACATTTTTTTGGGGAAAAAAAAATCTCCTGAAGCAGCTTTGGGATACAGAGAACAAATGCCAATCACTTAGCTAAACGGATCGTGGTCTGACTCAATAAACTGTCGCTTCATTTTCCATAAAATGCAAATCTATTTTTCTGAGTATCTGTAGGGAAATAGCTTAGGCAGCATTCAAAACACAAAAGATATTGGGGTTTTTTTTTGTGTGTGTGCGTGTGTGCGTGTGTGTCAGTTTGTAACTGAGGACAACTTATTTATTTATTTACAGGCTGCTAAGATCAATAGATTCAGAGCAATATACCATTTCCCCAGTCCCTAATTTGGGATTAAAACAGAAAAATCTACAAACTTTAAAATTAAAACCATGCATTATATAAGTAGCCATATAAAAACTGGAAATCACATTTTATCTGGAAGACAGAGAACATTCCTCAATATATTTGCATCATATAAAACCGAAAGAAGCCTCCCAATATTCCAGCATAAGTTTTTCATAAATCGGCATAGGAACCAGTCATGATCTATAAGAAACTAAAGAGAATAGATGGCTGCATTTGGAACACCAACAAAAACGCAGACTTGCCATGATGGCATCCTATAAGTATATAAAACTCTTTTCAGCTATAACAATGATGATAATGCATTGATTTTTTCCTCAGATACTGAAACAGATAGGAAGGTTGGACCTAGACCTTAAAAAAGGCATGCCCAGAGGAGAATACAATCACATATTGTATCACTGGGGAAGGCCAAAAGAACTGACATTGACTCTTCATCTTCCCTCAATCTAATATATCTACCCATCATGTTCTAATTTCACAAAAGGGCATCTTCCCAACATCGGTTCAAGGTCACAGTGGCAGCTATCTTTTGTAATCATTTGAGAAACAGGTCATGGAAGAGTCTGCTAATCTTCAATAAGTGGAAGGGTAACACATTTAGCTACAAGCTAAAAATAGAAATCACTCTTTAAAAAAACACCTCACAATTTTAAGCTTTTTTTCTCTACACTTCTTTCTCCCTCCCCTCTCTCAAAATCACACCACACCACACGCACACGTACATGAACACACACACAGACACACATACCTGGAAGCAGAAATAAAAATAAATCAGGAAGATGTAAAAGGTAAGTGCATGTTTTTCGTAGCTATCCCACTGAGGGGAAAAATAATAATAAAAGCAACAAGGATCAGTACTGAAATTAAGTTTTTGTGACTTCAGATTATTCATGTGAGTTTGCTGTCATTATAATAATGATGGATACTTGAAAAATTAGTTTTGCCCACGTGTCTAATTTGCACTTTCTGAATCTATATGCAAACCAGAATGCAATTATTCATCAAGGAGTGGATCCAACTTCATAAAGGAAAATGCATATATTAAAAGAAGCCATGCACAAAACACATACATTAATATAAGGGTGCTTTCTATGACATTTTTTTTAAAAAAGATGCCTGTACACATTAAATAAAATGAGTAAGGTGACCTGCTTTAAAAAATGCATAAATGGGAGAGAACAAAATTAGGCTTGGAAGATAAGAAATTGAGTATAATCACACTTAGCAGATTTCCTCTTCCAAAATATAACAAGGGAAGAGAGATCAGAGCTGGCCTTCTCTTGTTTAGGCTCAAATCCCAGAATTTCAAGACACTATGAAATATTTAGTAAATTTATATGCTACTTATCTCATTGTCTATCGATTCTGAAATACCATTCAGCTAGAAATGTTGGAGTCCCAACAAATCTAGAATGTAACAAAATCGGACATGTTCTATTATGAAAGATGAACCCATTGCATTGGTTTCAGATACCATCTCAATCTCAGGGATTAAAATACTATGAAATATTGTAAATATAAGGTTTAGCATTCTTCTTCTGCCCACAGGCCTGAGGCCATGTATATTAGTACATGGTGGCCTTTCTCAAATACAAATACACCTGGGAGGACACTTTGGGGCAAACCATAGAGGCACATTTCTTTCTAAGGCAAACAAAGAGAGCTGTGGCCAGTGGATAAGGTGAGGACATTATCTGCAGAGCTTCTCAGGGTACCTCTTGTGGTTGGAGAAAGTAATGCTTATAGTGAAAGACAGAATGGACCTCAGTAACTGAAGGCACACTATAAAGTACAACCGGTCTGTTTGTAGAAATGGTCTTGAAGGACAGAAGGAAAAGATACTATCATGTCAATGATCAGGCAAGTGCAGCTTGAGTCCTTTCCAATAAATTAATGCAAGCTCTTCACTAATTTGCATAAAGCATATTAGACTTGAAAGAGCCTATGTCACAGTGGTTAGAATGCAGTCCTGCAGGCTACTTCTGCTGATCACTGGCTGCCAGCAATTTGGCAGTTTGGGTCTCACTGGTTCAAGGTTGACTCATCCTTCCAAGATTGGTAAAATGAGGACTCAGATTATTGGGGGCATTATGATGACTCTGTAAACCTCTTAGAGAGGGCTGTAAAGCACTATGAAGCAGTATATAAGTCTAAGTGCTATTGCTACTATATCTGTTCTAATAAAAGTAGTTTTGGACCCAGATGCAATGGTGAAATCCTCTGCGGATTGCCACAAGTTCACTGCCTGTGTGTGCGTGGCATGTGCCAAATGCATGGTGCATGTGCATGTGCAATACACACCAAATGTGCCCTTTGTATGGAAAAAGACTTCACAAGGTAAGTAGAACAGCAAGGGGGGGTAACAGCAGTGTCATGTGATTTAGTTTAGCTAGAAAGCAGGATTTGGATGGTAAAGGTTGTTGAAAACAAAGGGAATGAGTACTTTTTCATATACATGCTTCGGCAGTATGAACAGGAATTCCTCCAGGATTAAAAAATTGTCTATTACGTAAAAAATATATTATGTTCTTAATAATCATGACACGTGCGACATGCCTCTGAATTACAAAATATTATTCACCTAACAAAATTGTATGCAGATCGATTCAGACATAAGCCCAGTAGAATTCAAGGAAACCGAAATCAATTTCCTTTTTCAAATCTTTTAATTGTTCAATTACTGTAGACCCTGATTATTCAAATCCTTTTCTTCACAGTATTTGTCATTTTTAGGTTGGCATTTGTTTTATGGAGAGCCGTTCATTTTCTGTCAGTCCAAGGAAGAAGGCAATGGCAACCCACTTCTGAAAAACCTTGCCTAAAAAACTGCAGGGACTTTTCCAGGTAGTCTCTAAGAATCAAACATGATTGAATGGAAGGAAATATATATATATATATAAATTATGAATGTCCGCATTCTTTTCCCTATAACTGAATGTTCCTTTAAAATATGGCTGAGGTGTCATCATTAGCTGTTCCTGGTAGGGTAGTCTTTAGCCAAACTATGATATCCAGCAAACTTTAAATGTCTAAATATCTGGCAAATTCCAATTACAACTGGCATGACAATTGATTTTTTTTTAAAATCGATCTTTCAATCTCAATTTAAAAATTAAGACCTTTTGTTAAATTCTGCAGTTGTTTTTCATCAGTTTGACTATCTGCAGGTATTGCTACCTCTTGATGTACTATGTTATAAGTGTTGACATATGAATATTGCAATCCCTCCAATGTTGATCTCATATGGCAAACCTTTTTTTTTTTTCAGATACAAGGTTTTTTGCAAACAGTAAAGCTGGATTTTCTCCATCAATTCCTCTGGACATTATTGGCGATACTGCTATAGGATTGTTTATTGGAGCAAATAGTTTTTCTTTTCTTTGAGGCCCTTTAGTTAATTAATAGTTGATCTTTTGAATTTCTACCACTCCCCTTTTAGGCGTCTATAGTTTTGTTCTGCATTTTCTTTCAGAATTAATGTATATAAGATTTGAAGGATCCTAGTAAGTCGTATGAATGGTACAGAGGTGGGTTTCACTTATTTTTACCACCTGTTCACCATGTGCATGCATGCTTGCTTCGCGCGTATGTCCATGCACCGTACACGCATGCACCCGGCCTCAAAAACATGCGTAAATAGGACAGGATAGAGCTGGGCCTACCGGTTTGCCTGAACCGGTGTAAACCGCTGAATACCACCTCTGGAATGGTAGGTAAAGTATAGGGCTGTAGATATCAGAGAAAGTTTCTTTTTCCTTGCTTTCCTCTACTAGAGATGTTCTTCCAGATGTCATCCACTCTTCATTTTTGCTTTTTTGCAGAAGGTCATTTAGCTGAAATGAAGGCTTGTCAGATGTTTGAACCAAAAGCCATACAGTTCATCTCTTCTTGGCAAAAAGCCATACAGTTCATTTCTTCCTGGGGCACTGCTGGTTTTGATCTTTTTGATGTGTGTTTGAACCATTTTTGTTGTTATCAGCACATCTTCCGTTTGCTTTCCAAATTCTTTCTCAACTTTATTGATGCATTGAGGGTTTTTTAATTCTATTTATCATTTTATCACAAAGTTTTCCACATTTAACTTTTTTTTTTCTTTATCAGGATTTATGAGACCATCGTATTTTCTGGAAAAGCTTCTAGGCTTTTAAAGCAGAAATGTTGGTTAGTTCTAAACATGGTGTTTTGTTTAGACTGAATTATTCAGTCTAATAGCATTGAAGTTTCTTGAATCTGCCAGAAGGACTGCTTCATTTCTTTTGAGTTTTCTGAGTCTAATATTCTTTCATACTATAAGGCTAAGCTTACGCTTTTTCTTTTTAAACAAGTCTAAATTCTTCAGATTGCTCAAATTTACCTGAAGTTTGGTTTGGGTTTTTTTAACTTTGGTTTTTCCTTTCTAAATGCTTTTTCTGCATGTGTGCTCACATCTTCCATCTTGATTCCTTGAGATTGCCTGGATAAATCAATTTGTTAGCAACATTTTGTTTCAGTGTCAATGAGATGCACAGCATAAACTTTAATAAACAAACAAACAAATAAATAAATAATGGAATAAACATTTTCAGAAATGGTTGGCCATTGTCTTCTTCCCAGTGTCTGAACTCACACAGCTGGTGGCATGTCTAAGATAGGATCAGAACTCACAGTCTAACAATTTCTAGGCTAACTTTAACTATGGTAATATGCCAAATTGGCACTCCCAAGTTCTGGTTGCAACAAGCAATGGAATACATAAATTCATTCATTTAATTAACATAATTTGTTGGAATTCCTTTGATGACATATAGAAGATTTTCTCCATTCTTGGAGGTGGAATGGAACACATAAATTCATTCATTTATTTAATAGATTTTGTTGGAATTCCTTTGATGACATGTAGATGATTTTCTCCATTTTTTTTGTTTGTTTATTCGCTAATCGTAGTGTGCTTCTGTTTCCCAAGGTATTCACTGTTGATTCAAATCAAAATTACATTCTTCTAAAGTTTCCACAATTTGTTTCAGTTTTAGTTGTCCAAATTCAGATTATCTATAATGTCAGGTTGTTTAGGAAGCACACATATATTATTTACTCTTCATGTTTATCAAAAGGGGAAAATGTTGTTCAGAATAATGTGATATTAATTTATCCACCTCTGTTCAGTAATAGTTGAATCTGAGGATTTTTCTTTCCATATAGGAACATCTGCCTTTGAAATCACCTTTCTGATGATGTAGTCTGATAGAATCCATAATAAATTTGTCTTCTAGATTAGTACACCTCATTTGCTATTTTATCCACTTCCCATTCTCTTGCAGTTCATTGCACTGGTTGTCTAGAAAAAGAATCTGAGATGCCTAGGAACCCATAGCATTGAGATGCCCAGTGTCATCTGATGTTCAGGAACTATTGTATCTGCTGCGCCCTTGTTGATCCAGGTGACAGGTGACTTGGTATGAAAAACCTTTCTAATTTTTACCATTGCAAGCTGACGATCAGGCAATTACTAGAATCCCATTGTAGATACAAGTAGTCAAGGCTGCATCTGAGATCTTTCTGATATAGATAACCCTTCTAGGAGGTAGGATCTCATCAGGATAGTTCTCATCATTGATTTGTACAGGCCCCTCCACTACAACAAGCTGGCATTCCATATATTATTTCATAGAGGAGGAGGGGGATAATGACTACTGCAGGAATTACACCTAATTCCCACAACACTGCCCTATGTCATATTTCCATATATATGTCCAGAAATATTTCACAAGAAGAGTCTTCCACTCCTTTGCTCGTAACAAAATACCCTATGCCACCAGACTTGAAATTCTGGGTTTAGAAAATTTAGAACTATGCCACCTTCAGTATGACCTAAGCATAGCTCATAAAATCATCTGCTACGATGTCCTACCTGTCAATGACTACTTCAGCTTCAACCACAACAATATACGAGCACACATTAGATACAAACTTAAAGTGAACTGCTCCAAACTCGATTGCAGAAAAAATGACTTCAGTAACAGAGTTGTTAATGCCTGGAATGCACTACCAGACTCTGTGGTCTCATCCCAAAATCACCAAAACTTTAACCTAAAACGGTCTACTGTTGACCTCACCCCATTCCTAAGAGGTCTGTAAGGGGCATGCATAAGAGCACCAGAGTGCCTACCATCCCTGTCCTAATGTTCCCTTTAATTGTACTCATTTTATGTATTCATTTCATGCTTATATATATTATCTAATATGTACTCAACAAATAAATAAATAAATATTTAACCCTGTAATAGGTGTGTATTATATTATCCATCTCATCTTTCCTGCTACCTTCTCCTATTGTAGCTTATGTTTATACTACTTTGTTTGTTTGTATTATACTGAAAGCTTGCGCACCAAAGACAAATTTCTTGTGTGTCCAATCACACTTGGCCAATAAAGTAGAATAGAATAAAGAATATTCTATTCTACTACTGCTGTTGTTTCTCTTGAGAGAATATGAATACAACTTCAGAGTTATAATTTCCTTCCCACTAAACTTTAAGATTGTTCTAGGAAAACAATACTTTTAATCAAAGTCTAAATGAAAATTTCTGGCTGTGCCACCCAAGTAGAACTGCTTCAAAGATATCAAAAGTATATTGTCATATAGCAGATGTTCTTGAGTAAACATCTTTCATTATGCTCCGTAACAAATTAAGATGATTTTTTGAAAAACCAATTAGCCCAAATGTTCACTTTTTTTCTTGTTCACTCTGCATTTTAATACATTTTGAATCTTAAATATTTAATATAGTATTATCTCAGTTAAAGACGTAAGAAATTCAAGCTATTTTATTAAATAAATCATAAACTTATATGTAAACACCGACAGAGATATATAAGGTAAAGAATAAATAAAGCAGAGTTCACACCATATTATTGCTCCTATTTAACAATTACTACTGTTATTAATACAAGGGACGTGCTGGCTCATTGGCTAAGACTCTGAGCTTGTCGATCAGAAGGTCGGCAGTTCAGTGGTTCAAATCCCTAGTGCCGCGTAATGGAGTGAGCTCCCATTACTTGTCCCAGCTTCTGCCAACCTAGCAGTTCGAAAGCATATAAAAAATGTAAGTAGAAAAATAGGGACCACCTTTGGTGGGAAGGTAACAGCATTCCATGCGCCTTCGGCATTTAGTCATGCTGGCCACATGACCACGGAGACGTCTTCAGACAGCACTGGCTCTTTGGCTTAGAAGCACCACCCTTAGAGCCGGAAATGACTAGCACGCATATGTGGGGAACTTACCTTTATGTTACTGTTATTAAATATTTATAATTGACCATCGGTCTCTTAAAGCAACATTTAAAAGATAAAACTATGCAATATCACACAACTGCAGATAATTATTCCATGTATTCTTTGTATATGTGCGTTTTAATCAATCTGCCATAAAAAATTAATATTTGAGCATAGGTGAGAATTATAGAAATAATTTCTGTATCAAATTATCTCAATGATAATTTAATTATATAGATAGTTTTAATGTAGATTATTTATATATTACAGTGATGAAACCTCTCTCTTCTAGAAACTAATTTGTAACACTGGAATAGAATAAATATAATGTAATAACTGTGGGGTCCTTGGTGATCTCTGAGCATGAAATATCTTACCACTAGGTAACATCATCAGGGCTGTTACATAATGTAGTATATGTAAAGTCTTCAGTTATATGCATACCTGAAGAATTTAGGAATTAATAATGTCTTCTCCATTATGACCTCAGTCTGTATCTCTCCAAACACTATGCTAATGTGGAAAAGTGATATATATTGGACAGCAGTTGCCTTTAAACCGTTATTCAGTCTATAAATAGAAATAAGGACCTGAGACCAAATATAGATAGTACATTCAAAAATTATCATACCTCTTTTATACTTTGAAAAGGAATGCCTATTCATTTGAATCCAATGCAGACAATGATTTTGTTACCATACATATGTCTATACTTTTGAGCCTATCTAGCAATAATTATTATTGCACATCTGGTTCTTTCAAACTGCAGCAGGTTATTTTGACCATCTAAAAAATCAGAGATATGACTTCAGCGCAGGATTCTAATTTCCATACAATGATATGAAACACAGTACTTTTTATTCTTTCTGTTTTAAACTTAAGTATCAACTTGGAATGATTGTTAAGGATTATTCCTGAAATAATGCTACTGCTGCTATTTTGGAGGCATCAAGCTATACATTTTGTGTATAGCTTGAAAATCTTTTAAAAAGATCTTAAAAATATTTTAAAAAGAAAAAGATCTCCACTGCTATCCATTTTTTAAACTCAACGTGGCTGGAAGAGAGGGCCTAGCAAGGGTAGGTATGAAGAACTACATTCCACAACCTTAATCTGGAAGATGCTGATAAATCTATTATTGTGAAATTCAGAAGCAACACATATTCATAATCAATCATTTTTCTCATTGCTTCTATGATAAATGATCTCCTTATTGTTCCAGAAGCAATAGTGGAATTTGACAATTCATTGACCGAATGTGATCTGGCTGTTGTTCTTGTTTTTTAAATCAAATAAACATCACATTCTAAAAGCAACAAGATCTGGTAAAAACTGAGGAATAAATACAAATGAACAATAAACACTTTTGGGTGCCATTTTATCCTAATTAAAAACCAGAATGTTGTTTACTGCATAATGTTTATTTAATTGGGGCTTGAGAGGCACAAGTAACAATTTACTTTTATTGTTCGGTAATTCTGCTCAGCTTCATTTTGATCACATACACAAAAGATGAATTTTCACATAGAGAAGCTCTGCGGTCCCCCTAGAATTCACCACCAGGATTTCTTTCTAATGGATTAACCATTTCAGTTCAAACTTTTACGCTATTACGGTTCCTCCTCATATTCAACCTATCACATCAAACATGGGACTAAAATTAACAGAAACAATGGATAATTTAGCTCCTTCAAATTATATTTGCTCTCAGGAAGACAGGCTATTATATCTTAAGGAAAGGCATAATGAGAAATTTTATTAGCTGATGGTTCACATCAAGAAGAGGGCATGCAAAGAATGGAGATTAGATTAAGGTTCACCTGGAACCTTAAGCTTCAGCATATCCAATGGGAAACAAATTTAAAAACAAAAAAATGAAAACAACTCCTTACATAATAGGAAAATTAAATGCAAGCCTGAGACACAGAGAAAATTGTTTTGTTTTTAGATTTGTGAGCAACGGGATATTTGGAATAAATCAATGTTAGGACTAAACAATGTTAGAGAAAGACAAACATTTAATTTATTATCGGTCTGTATTTGAGCATTAGAAAATGATTGCTCTGTTATCCCTTTGGAGAGCTCAAAGGAACACAGCAAGGTTGCTTGGATGTTGATATGGGAAGAAACATGTGATCCCAATAATATACCAATTCTGATGATTGCCAGTGTGTTGCCATTAAGAATAACTGGGAATGAAAAGGCCTCTTTAACTAAAGGAATCTCATTTGAAACTAATTTCCCCACAACAAAATTCTGTTGATTGGCAACATCAGAACTGGAATGAGTGTTAAGTACAACCCAGCATAACAAATCCATAAAGCTAAGAAACGCAAGTTAAAATACCGAGGCTGATTATACAATAGACATAGGGTGGTGAGTGGAAATTTGCTATCAATCAGCAGCACGTTATCCTTCAAAACTAGTTTTTTGTTATTAAATTATATATATATTTATTATCAAATGATAACAATACCTAGGAATAATCCCATTAACTGTTATTAATAAGGATAACAATTTAGTGTTCAAGCAGCAGTTGAGACTGAAAACAATTCACAAGTCATCCGGCCTCCAGTGTTTATAAAATAAGAAACAATTTTATGTCTAATGTTTGCAAATCTGATATGGTAGGAAAATAATTTGAGATTTCTTTCATAGCCTCTGCTACCTACAGGTAGAGATTTTTATTTGGATTTATTTATTCATTATTCAAATTTGTACCGTATAGCTATCACACTGGCTAGTGTACAGCAATCCAATAGAACAGCACCTCCATAAAACAATTGATATAAAATTATAAGAATACAAATTAAAAGATAAATGTTATAAAAAGAAATATACAAATCCTTGACAGAGAGAATAAAAATAGCCACCTCATAAAGTATTTATACAATATATGAATTCACAGAGTTGTCTACCTATCAGAAGAAAAAGCTGCAATTTTTCACTCAGAAATTCTGCTTAAAACAAATTGAATTTAAGCAGCCAAGGTGAAAGAAAGAGGCTAGCAATCCCCCTTCTTTACTATCATCAAGAATTTTGGTATAGATTTTCAAGGGAGTCATTGCACTATGAAGAAGTCATATAAAACCACATTAGCAGCCATAAAATAATTGATTTCTGTCAGTGGTGAAATCCTCCAGGGATCACCACCAGTTTTCTGCCCACGTATGCGCACATACGCGCCATGCGCCAAAAGCATGCTACATGCGCTCATTTGCATGCTTTACATGGAAAAAGAAGACTTCACTAGGTAAGTAGAACAGCAAGTGGGGGGAAAAGCTGTGCCACGCAATTTAGCTTCGCTAGAAAGGAGGATTTCCTGGTTTTTAGCTAATTAAACCACGTGAAACAGCTGATTGTCGGAAATACCAGTTCGGACAAATCGGTAGCTTTTTTTAATTACTGGTTCACCCAAACCAGTAGTTTTTATCACTACCCCTGATTTCACCCCTGATTTCTGTCCTTTGGAAACACTATGCCTCTTCTTCGAACAAGTCCATCTTAAATCGATGGTCCTGTTAAATCCACATTTCTTCAAAGAGAGTTCAGTACTTTGTTCTCAAATATCCACTTTACAATAGCAAAGTTCTCACTCTTATAATTTTAAAAATATCCACACCAAGTTTGCTAAATTCCAAAGATACCTTCTGCCAAGTTATTTTCTTCTGTATCTGAAATGCTTCACAACAGGTTTCCCAGAAGTTCAGAAATGCATGTGCAAATTACGAGTTAAAATCTAACTGAAGCACATAAAGGAACATCTAGAAAAATTCAGATCCTTGAGATGAGGTGGGGAAAAAGGCAATTGTGTCATTGCAATGAATACATCCCACCCATCCACCCAACCCCATATAGGAGCTGCTGAGTCGAAGTGTACATACCCCCTTTTCTCCTGCAGATGCCATTCACCCCAAAGTATAAAATCGGAGGAGGAAATACAAACAAATTTAAAATATACCATGTTCTATAAAACCATGGGACCAGGATGGCGAACCTATGGCATGTGTGCCCAAGGTGGCATGCAGAGCCATCTTTCTGGGCACGTGAGCTGTCGCCCAACTCACCTGCAACTACGCATGCACACGCACCCCAGATGGTGTTTGGGCCTCCAGTGTGCCTGCGCGCAATTCAGCGGACCCAGCTGGTCTTCAGAGGTCTCCTGCACATGTGCGTGTGTTTGCGCATGCATCCAAGAGTACTTGCGTGCAGTGCACGGATGCACAGACAGCATTCGCACACGCACATTGCACCTATGAAAACCACATGCATGCTCAGATGGTGCAATTGCACACGCAGTGCATGGGGGAGCTGCACGAAACCTGCGTGCATGCACAGATGATGTGATTGCACGCGCAATACATGGGGAAGCCACAGGAAAGTTGCACACTTGTGCAGATGGTGCGGTTGTGCACACAGGGCACGGGGGAGGAGCCACGCATTAGCGCGGATGGCATACGCGCGCACAAAGCACATACCTATTCGGCACTCTGTGTGTAAAAGATTTGCCATCACTGCCATAGGAGATACTCTTCCATGGGGGCATATTAAATATTTCACGGTAATAAACCCAGTTCCAGCAAACAAGGACAAAATCCTCTATTTGGCTCCCTTACAGCTTAATATCAAAATGTTTTTCTTGGGCACTTTTTTTTGTGGAATGTCTTGTTATTTGTTTAGCCTAGAATGTAAAGAATGCTATTTTCCAGGCAAATTGCATTAGTCAGATTTCCAATTCCTATACCCCATGACCAAGCATCTTTCATTTACTTCTTGCTTGGGTTCACCGCTCTGAATTAGTGAGCAGTCAACCAGAGGCTGATGATCGCTCCTGAACTTCTGCAAATCACATTAGTAGTAAAGTTCAGGAAAATAAGAATTAATTCTTTTTATGTTATGTAGGTTTAAATAGATTGCTCTCTCCCCTCTGGCAGATGTTGGTCCACACCGATAACAATGTCACTACTGCAATGCAGGTTACATTTTTAAAGAAGCAGAAAAAAACAAACAAACCAGAATGCTTTCCGGAGACTGCACTTTCTATTCTTGGAGCATCAATCAACACTATTCGATTTGTTCTTCAAATTTTTAAGGAGAGAAATATCAATAGAAGAGAATATTTGTAGTACAGACTTGCTGCTCTACAGCCTTAAATCTTTGCTGCTCTCTGAGATTGGTTGTTTTTCTGCAGATGTTTCATTACCCAGATAGGTAACATCATCAGTGCTAGAAGGGAGTGGGGTTTGCTCAGAGGTGGGCTGCTGCCGGTTCAGACCAGTTCGGGAAAACCGGTAGTTCTGACCACCCGCCCTGATGCTATCCCATCCTATATATCTCACTCTCTGGCTCACTTGCCCTGCCCACGCAGCCTAGCTGATTTCCATGACTCACCTGCCCTACTCACCGCAGCTGCCCAAAAAGGTGTGCTGGAAGCTGCACGCATGAAATCACCGTGTGTTTAAAGCCATGTGCAAGTGCAGAAGGCGTGCGTGCATGAAGTGTGCATGTGCGCGCACTCACATTTTTAGTTTTGCACTAGGCGAACCAGTTGTTAAATTATGTGAAGACTACCTCTGGGTTGGCTGTATGTATGTATACTAGGGGCTCACCCTGTCACTGTTGGTATTGGTTCTTGGTGGTTTTTTGATTCGCTGTTGTTTATTGTTCACTGTAGAAATGTAGTTACTCTAATCTAAGCCACTGACAGGATTGTGCTCTCCTTCTTTAAAGCTTTTAAGGCATGATATCTACCTCTGCAGGTCAACCGAATGAATCATTTTGAGAATCAGAAACTCAGAATGCTTAAATAACATTTTTGTCTTGTTCTCTGAATGCAATTCTTAGCTTAAAGAAAGAGCAGTCTTCACATCACAGTTCAGCAAGGGCGGGTTGGGAAGTTACATGGAATTTCCACATTTGTGATATAAGAGATCAATACAGGCAAAACTGATGATTTGAGAAATCTGAAAAAAATTCCGTGGAATGACATTTCTCATGAATGATGTACAGGTTCCAAGTTTTCTACTCAAATGAGAGAATAAAAATAACAGCTGAAATATTCCATTTATCTCCCATGGTCATTGCCGTGTATCAAATGCATGGATCAAACAATTAAGCACTCTGTAACCATTCATGGTTTCTATTCTACATAGCTTCAAATCATTATCATTGTAACTATGGTCTTCTTTCATACGGTATTTATTACAGAACAGAGGTGGTATTCAGCCGGTTCGGACTAATTCAGGTAAACCAGTAGCGGCAACTTCCGCCCAGGCGTAATGCTGTCCTATTTAGCCACATTTTCAAGGCTAGGAACATTCACGGAAGGCTGGGCGCATGCGCGGAAGGTGCGTGTGTGTGTGAAGCAAGCGTGTACGTGCACGGCGAACTGATGGTAAGACTATGTGAAACCCGCCACTGCTACAGAACCAACAGCTAAATCCCAATGGCCAAAGAAAACTTTACCTTAATAAAACCAAATAACAGATTTGAAGTGTCACAACTATACAAGGTTGTTTTTTAACAGTATTTTCTTTCTCTCCTGAAATATCCAGTGACTTTTTGATGTCTTACCAAGGTTGTGAGGTGGCTAAGCAATATCATATTTCAGAAACATCCCCATCAAACCAATGGCACCCAAGGCCCTACATACCAGCTATGGGTTAAAGCAACCAATATTTCTGACAGCCCAGAACCAGTTTGTTATTATGGTTAAGGCATCAGGCTAGAAACCAGGAGGCCATGACATCTAGTTCTGCTTTCAACATGCTGCGTGACTTTGGGCCAGTCTCCCTCTCTCTCTCTCTCTCTCTCTCTCTCCCTCCCTCCCTCCCTCCCTCCCGCTCTCTCTCTCTCTCTCTCTCTCTCTCTCTCTCTCTCTCTCTCTCTCTCTCTCTGCCCTTCTGAAATCTTGCCAAGAAAACTATAGAGATGAGAGAGGGAAGGAAGGAGGGAGAGAGAGAGACCTCTGGCATACCCAGTTTCTCAACTATGCAGTTGTTGCATAAACAGGAGGGTGAATGAGCATCTGGGAACCAAAGTAGCTCAAAGACATGGATTGACAGGGCAATAAATATGTACCAGTTTGCTGTTTTAATATGTAGACTACAGGCAGGAGCCTGACTTACCAAAATTAAATAGCAAATAGCAGTTTGGTATAGCAGTTAAGTTGCTGGTCTAGAAACCAGCAGATTGGGAGTTCTAGTCCTCACAAGGTCAGGGTGACTTTGAGCCAGTTACTCTCTCAGCCCAACTGCATTGCTCTGTCTCCAGCAGAACAATTTTGAGTGACAGTTTTGTGGCCTGAACAGGAGAGTGAATAAATACCTGGATATAGAAGTGACCATATCACCATGACTACTTGAGACTTAAGTAGAGTACTTAATTCAAGGCAGTACAAGAAAAGAACCTTCTTCTGCCAAGAATGAGACCATTGAGGTTCACGGGTAAGGATTTCTGGCAAGAAAGGTAGCGTCAAACTTAAGGAGTATTTATCTGTAGCAGATGGCAATGAGACCATCTCAAGGTTAAGGAGTATTTGTTTACAAGATGAAGATGAGAGACATGATTAAACTTTATATATTGTAGCTGTCTCACAAAGAACAAAGTGCAACCAAGGTATAACCCTTTAGTGATTGAAATAAGTCTTTGCTTAATTCTGTATTACAAGGCTAGCTATTTCAAGAGAATATAAATTGCTATGTATCATTTACCTAAAAGAAAGATATTCAGTTCCTCCTTGTCAATCTTAGACTAATACTATCCTAACTACCCTAACCCATCTTGATTGCCATGATGTAAAAAAGATATTGAGACTCTAGAAAGAGTGCAGAGAAGAGCAAAAAAGATGATTAGGGGACAGGAGGCTAAAACATATAAAGAACGATTGCTGGAATTAAGTATGTCTATCTTAATGAAAAGTACTAGGGGTGACATATTAGCACTGTTCCAATATCTAAGGGGTTGCCACAAAGAAGAGGTAGTCAAGCTATTTTTCAAAGCACATGAGGGCAGGACAAAAAGCAATGGATGGAAACTAATCAAGGAGAGAAGCAACCATGGTATCCTGCTGCGGCGCCTTGAGGGGTTGGGAGTGGGAGGCACTGTTTTACGGTGGTTCTCCTCCTACTTCTCTGGGCATTCGCAAGCGGTGTTGGCGGGGGGACAGAGGTCGTCCCCGAGGCCCCTCATGTGTGGGGTCTCTCAGGGATCGGTCCTCTCTCCCCTTCTGTTCAACATCTATATGAAGCCACTGGGGGAGATCATCCGTGGTTTCGGGGTGGGGTATCATCAGTATGCTGATGATACCCAACTTTTTATATCCACCCTGAATCAGCCCAGTGATGCCCTCAACATGATGTCCTGGTGCCTGGAAGCGGTGCAGCTCTGGATGGGGAGGAACAGGCTTCAGCTCAACCCTGCAAAGACAGAGTAACTGTGGATACCAGCATTGGGGTTCCAGGAGAATATTCCATCGTTGGCTATAGGGGGTGAGGTGTTGCCCCCTGTAGAAAGGGTGCACAATCTAGGCGTCCTCCTGGACTCAGGGTTGACTCTGGACAACCATGTTACGATTGTGACCAGGGAGGCATTTGCTTAGATTCGTCTGGTGCGCCAGTTGCGCCCCTACCTGGACCGTGATGACCTGTGCACAGTCACTCATGCGCTCGTCACCTCCAGGATCGACTACTGCAATACTCTCTACATGGGGCTCCCCTTGAAGACCACCCGGAGGCTTCAGCTGGTGCAGAATGCGGCCACACGGGTAGTGATGGGAGTGTCCCAACACTCTCATGTCACCCCTCCTGCGGGACCTGCATTGGCTATTGGTTGCCCTCCGGGTGAGATTCAAAGTGCTGGTAATTACCTATAAAGCCCTACATGGCTTAGGCCCGGGGTACCTGGTGGACCTTCTGCGGCCAGCGACAGGTCCCCATCGCCCAGTGTGCTCTCACAGGGAGGGCCTCCTTGGGGTTCCGTCGGCCAGACAGTGTCGGCTGGTGACTCCCAGGGAGTGGGCCTTCTCTGTGGGCACACCTACTCTGTGGAATCAGCTCCCCCTGGAGCTCTGGATGGCCCCTGACCTTCACTCTTTCCGCCGTGACCTCAAAACATGGCTATTTGGCCTGCCCGGATTGGACTGAAGGGGTTTTTAAAGGGGATTGTATTGGTTTTTATATCTGAATGCTGAATTTTATGTGTTTTTTATCGTTGTGAGCCGCCCTGAGTCCTTTGGGAGAGAGGGTGGCATACAAGTTTAATAAAATAAATAAAATAAAATAAATAAACCTAGAAACCTAGAACTCAGAAGAAATTTTCTGATAGTTGGAACAATTGCTCAGTGGAACAACTTGCCTCCACAAGTTGTAAATGCTCCAACACTGGAAGTTTTTAAGAAGAGATTGGATAACCATTTGTCTGAAATGGTATAGGCTTTCCTAGGGGGCTGGACTAGAAGACCTCCAAGGTCCCTTCCAACTCTGTTATTCTATTCCATCTCACAGGATAGGAGCCATTAGGTATGCATGCTGCCTTGACTTGACCAAAAATAAAGGCGAGATAAAAATAAATCAAACAAATGAATTAATAAGCTTAAAGCATGGTGCACATACGTTTAGCCAGTTTTTTTAATATATATATATATATATATATATATATATTGAAAAAGATAGAAGCCAGCAACTTCTAATTCAATCACTTTACTGGCAACTATTCTGTACACATAAAGTGCAACACTACTCAGAATATATTATTAAAGCTGGCCTTAGAATAAAGTTTAATGAATTGATACATCTGCATTTCGTGCCAATATAGAAGTCATGTGACTAGAATTCTGGGAACTTTGTTTTACTCCTAGATCTTGAGTTGCTTTCGCCTTCCAAAAAAATAAATTGGTAATGCTAATTTGAGAATTAACATTAAGGCAGTTAATAAAGCAGGATCCCTTCCCCCACCCCAGTTAAGATCAATATAAACCAGCCTAGTAATCCAAGCTATTTCTCTGTTTCCAACATTTTTTCTATTGTAGAAAGTCCTGACTCAAGGAGTCCTGACTCAACAGCAAGCCCCATATCATAGAAGCAAAGAAAAATAGCTTGTTTTGGTGCTATTTATCTCTTAATGTTCTCCTTTCAAAACTTGCCATGCTGTGGCACCCACACACGCGTATCCTAGAATTAGTTTCCAGAACCACTGCTGAAAGATTTGTAGATCGCTCCTTTAATGAGATTGCCAGCCTTCTCCTCATTAAGAATCTGCCTCCCCATCTCATCCTCAAAGGAATAATCTGTCACAGTCCCTGTACTCGTATTAACTAAATTAACCTTTACAGGCAAGTTTGTTTTTAATGCCTTCAAGTCAGTTTTTGTGTCTTGATGACTGCCTGGACAACTCCCTGCATTTTTTGGGGGTGAGGTTTTTCAGTAGTGGTTTGCTCTTGCCTGCTTCCAAGGGCTGAGAGAGAGGGGCTGACCCAAAGTTATACAGCTGAAAAAAAATAGAACTCACGTTCTCTTTGGTTTCTAGCCTGATGCCTTCACTACCATACCAAGCTGGCTCTTTTATACCTAAATTGCCTAGGAGTTTATTCTTCATGGCATCATTTTCCTTGGCACCCACCCATTGACTTATGCTGATGATCTTAATTCTGCAACATATGTTTGCCGTTGCTTGATGTAAAAGCAAAATGGAGGAATTGCTTAGAACAGGTACACATATGATATGGAAGCATGCTGTCCCTTGCTCACAATTGGAGCAATAATTTTGAAGGGTCAGAATTTGGCAGTCATCCCCTAATTAGCAATTTCAGGAAGCTAGTATGTAGCATAATAGCATACTTTAATTCTACATTCTGAAGATTAGAGCTTGTAGTAATCTATCAAGACTTTGAGGTATAACTGTATAATCAATAGCATTGTCCAAATCAGAGTTAATGGATTGTGAAGTTTTATGATGGAGCAGTTAACACAGCCTTCTTTTACAGGGAAGTCTCTTTATGGTTTAGGATTGAAATTCCAGAGAGCCCAGCAAGCATGTTTTCAAATACAGTTTGGGAAAGGGGATGCAATCTATGGGTTATAAAGAGGTGAGCTGCTCTGGAATGAAGGAAACCGATCCCATCTAGCAGTAGCACTGGAACTTCAACCCAAGACCATTTCTTGATCAACAGCTCTCCTTGCAGAATCACAGGGGCACTCACACCATTTTGCAGAGAAAAGGAGTTCTTGCCTGCCTATCATTTTCCTATTTGTCTGTGATTCCTGTGTGGCCATTCTGGAGCATGAAAGTTCGAGAAATTGGCATAACTGTGACTACAGTGGCTGTTCCTGGGCAGCCCAAGGAATATTTATGAAATGGGGTAACCATCACAAGCTCCAAGGTGACGTAATAAGAGAAAGAGAGTTCTAGAAATCACTCATTATTTTAACCATGAAATAGAAACAAGTTCTAAAGCAGTATACCTATTAACAGTAGCTTCCATCTAATACAGAATGGGCATGTCCTTTGCCTTCTTGGTCTCCTGGGACAGAAGGCTGATCATTGTGAAAATCAACATATTGGATTCTGTGGGCATTTCTACTGACATTTCCAGGCAGGGTCCTTCTAAATCATCTGCCCAAGTTGTCCTCATAATCAATACAGAGCCAAAAATTCTGCTTGTCTGGCTTATGTTTCGTTTACTTAATCATGTTGCAGTTCAAGATGACCTGCTGGGCCAGGCGAATAGAATAGAATAGAATAGAATAGAATAGAATAGAATAGAATAGAACAGAACAGAATTTTTTATTGGCCAAGTGTGATTGGACACACAAGGAATTTGTCTTGGTGCAGATGCTCTCAGTGTACATAAAAGAAAAGATATGTTCATCAAGAATCATAAAGGTTCTGATGACTATGTAATTAAAAAATTGTGTGGTTATTTATTAGAGGTAAAATTGGAAGAAGAACAAGTTAAAGAAACAATGATAGCATGGGGGGAAAATGTTGGCCATGGGATTGATTTAGAGAAATGGCAAAAATTGTGGTTGCAAAATTATAAAATGACAATGTCTACAGCATATAAGGAGAATTTGTATAAGATGTTTTACAGGTGGCATCTACCCCCGATGAGGATAGCCAGAATGTTCAAGAACAAATCGGAGAAATGTTGGAAATGTCATCAGACTCCATGATATACCATATGTGGTAGACATGTGTAGAAGCTAAAAGATATTGGACTAAAATCCACACATGGTTGGAAAAAATGACAAAGAAACACATTGACTTTAAACCTGAGATATTTTTATTAGGGATTTTACCAGAAATGTATAATAGAGAACTGAGATATTTAATTGTGAACATTTTAACAGCGGCTAGAATTGTATTTGCTAAAAATTGGGAAAAAGAGAAAATACCTACTGAAGATGAAGTTATTAAGAAAATTATGGAATGTGCTGAAATGCGTAAATTGACATTTGAAATTAGAGAAAAGGAAGACAATCAATATTATTTGATATGGGATTTATTTTATCAATGGCTAGATAATAAGGCCTGGAAATGAAGTATGAAATATGAAATTAATGTAATGATAAAACATATGAAGTGATTTCTCATGGGAGTCAAGCCTTTATTAAATAATTGTTAAATGAGAATAATAACATAAAGGGATATAAAAAATTGTCAAATAAGAGAAATTAAGTAACATGTAAATTTTGGATATGGGATTAAGCACAAAAGAATTTTAACCGATCGACACACTTTCTGTGATTGTAATGGATGATGGTTGTTTTATGTTTTGTTATGTTTAAAAATTTAAAAAAAATAAAAAAAAGTATCATAAGGTACAACACTTAATGATAGTCATAGGGTACAAATAAGCAATCAGGAACAATATCATTATAAATAAATTTATAGACCGAGTCTGAAACAGGAGTGGGCAGAATTTGTCTCAATGTGACTGAAATATGGTAGGATCTTTGTCATTTTTTTACAGGAATTTAACAGATAAATTAGATATGCATATGGAACATTGTCAAGCCAGGATAAAATCCAAAGTATTACATGATACTGAATGGGGTTATACATTGGACTTAACATTAACATTTTAGTTGTACTTATTAAGTAACTTTCATTTCTGTCAATTCATCCACATTTTGTTGGGGAAAAAGACAATTGGATGTTTTCAAACAATAATGAATAATGCATGGTTTACAAATAATTACCCCACCAAATAAATGAATAAATAAATTCTAAGATGACTTAGCATGCTGTCAACATTTCTTTTAACCAACATTTCTTTTAACCAAATCCAAATTTCTTCCTGAGATTAAAAACATAATGGAGCCACACTGATGTGTTGAGAATGCAAATGTGAGCATTTCCTATAGAACAGAGATACGATATACGGTATCCTGTATCACATACATTTATCATTCTTAAGTTTTCTATACTTTCACCAAAAGTGTGAAATGATTAGGAAGGCACAAGGACATCTATTCCCTGTCACACCTACTCACACTGTAAAGTGGACACAGTGCCAAACGCTCGACAGATACGTGCAAACAGATACTTGATCGGATTTGTCAGAGATAGATTTTGTACTTGGAAATGGTTAATTCAGAATCTGAAAGGCAGAATGTTACAGTACTGTGGCAGCAATAGGTCCGTTTGGTAAAAATTTATTAAGAGACACAGGTGCCTGTAGGTTGACAGATCATCTTACAGATCCTCAAAGATTGGTCATGCTATAATTGATGGGAAGACTGAACAGGTAAGTCTCGGGATTTAAGTTAAAGACAGTACCAAGATGAAGAAATGGAGGAAGATAAACGCTGATTACCCTTCATTTGGATAGGTTGTGGTAAAACTACATGGTGTGAGTGCTTCCTTATATTCTCAATACCATTCTTTTTAGAACTGACTTCCAGTATTTAGCAGCAATAACTTTTAAGGAGAATTGCATCCATTTCAAAAGCACTAGATTAAATGCACAATTTTTAAGGAACTGCAATACTTCCTACTTATTACCCAGCCAAGCCAACACAACATTTACAGTATATTTTCACTTACACAGCAGCAATAAAAAGAACAGTGGTGCAGTGGTTTTTCAAGTTTAAACACCAAGGTCAATTAAGCAACTTGTTTGAAAATAAATGACTATGTAGAACAGATTCTTTTAGAGATCAAGAAGATTCTGTGTTATTTAGAAATACTGGTTTAAACTGCTTAATATCTGGTGTGTGAGCTTCAGTAAGAAATTATGTTTAATTTTAAGAGTGTGCATCTTGTAATTATTAGATACGCAAACAGAATATGATCCAGTAATTTCAAAGACACAAACAGAATGTGAAAAATCCAATGTATTGGTGTAATTAGCAATTAAGGTCATTACGTTACAGCAAGATTTTTTAAAGTTCTGCAGACACCGACCAGAATGTATCAATTGTAGGTAATAGAGTTTTAAACTAAGATATGCTAAGCTAAACTTTTAAATACAGGAAGAATTAAACTTTCAATAAATGCATCAGTGCACAATTTGTGGGTTCTGCTGGATTCATGGTTCCTCCCAGGGTAGCAGATAGAAACCATGCCCAGTTGGATGTCTATGGAGATTCTCAGGCATCCAGATCATGGTTATCTCAAAGGACTTTCTTTGCTTTTGCTCGAAGAAGTTTCGCTCCTGGAGAGCAGAACTGAAGATGCTTCTTGGATGAGAAGCAAAACATCTTCAAGCAAAAACAAAGAAAGTCCAGTTGCCTTTTGAAAAAGAACCTTTGGGACATGCCCAGTTGGCTTAGTAGGGCCACCAGCTGCATCATGTCATGGACCAGACTGAAGGCAGTAATTTTGTTATCTCTCACTTAGACTACTACAGTTGGCTTTACATATGAATTTTGAAGATGATTTGGAAGCTGTAGCTGGCACAGAACACAACAGTATGTTGGCTGGCAGGTGTTAATGACATTCTTTAGGAGTTGCATTAACTATCCAGAGGCCTTAACCAAGGTGCTAGTAATTACTGTAAAACCCTTTGAAGCCTGCACTCTGGTTACATAAGAGGCCATCTTCTTTCAGTAGAATCTGTCCATTTCAAGACTATTTGGAAGGGAGAGGATGTTACCGGTCCCCGCCCTAAGAAAAATCAGAAGGGTTGGAATCCATAAAATAACATTCTCGGCAGTAGCTAAACCTCCCAAATTAGATATGGTCCTATACCAGTGACATTTTTATTAATAGTGACATAGATGGCAGAGGATCTCCATGTTTCCCCAGTTTGGCTGCTTAGAACTATTTTCCAAAGTCAGGTTGGGAAGAGTGTGCCAAAACTACTTTTAAATCCTAACCTCATCCATTTGTTCTCCAAAGTGATAATACTGTTGCTAGTGCAATACAGTATGTTTGGAACTGTTTGCATCTATTTAAATAATTTCATAATAAATTAACACAACTTTCTTTAACCAAATGCTCTTTTGGGGAACAGAATTATGCCTCTTCCAGAATTTCAATTGGCAGGGAATTCACGGAGGGATTGGGTCCAGAGACTTCAAATTAACTTCATTAGTGTTTCCGGAAGCTTTCCAAGTGGCTAGCTTGCTGATAACATATAATGTAACATCTTGGGTCTCCTTCACAATTCTCCTTCCTTTTTATATATTCCAGCCAGTCTCCTATCTTTCTTTTCTAATTCTGCTCTGCATCTGCTTTCATTCAAATCATTCCATATTGATTCTATTCCATATTTCTAAATACAACATTGATTTTTTAAAAATCTTCTGAAGGCCATTTCTATATGCGTGTTCAGCTCATTAGCCGTCATGAACTACCATCAGTAGCTGTATTGCAAAAGCAGACTCATTCATGCAAGAGGACTTCATTTTTTCCAAATGGCACTTTTGAAATCTGAAACAGACCACTTATTTTATTTATTTGCTAAATATTATTTGCTGTCCATCTCACTGTGGGGCCTCTCTGAGCAGCTTACAATAATAAAACCAAAGGGGAAAAAAGATTAAAAGTTGTAAAAAATAATAGTAATAGAAAGAAATAAAACAATACAGATAAACAATGGAATTACAATAATATGAAATTAAAAAGATAAGTGGAGGGAGCGCAGGAAGTGCAGGTGGGGGAGGTGGGATAAATTATTCCAGCAGCTACCTCCAGTGATATATAAAGGTAAAGGTAAAGGTTTCCCTCGTACATAAATGTTAGTTGTTCCTGATTCTAAGGGGCGGTGCTCATCTCCATTTCAAAGCCGAAGAGCCAGCGCTGTCCGAAGATGTCTCCGTGGTTATGTGGTCGGCATGACTAAACACCAAAGGCTCACGGAAGGCTGTTACCTTCCCATCAAAGGTGGTCCCTATTTTTCTACTTGCATTTTTTACATGCTTTCAAACTGCTAGGTTGGCAGAAGCTGGGACAAGTAACAGGAGCTCACCCTGATACGCGGCACTAGGGATTTGAACTGCTGAACTTTCGATCGACAAGCTCAGTGTCTTAGCCACTGAGCCACCATGTTCCTTTCTAGTGATATACACCCCACCCCACCCCACCCAATTTGGTCCCCAGGCCAAGTGGCAGAGTCAGGTCTTCAGGCCTTTGTGAAAGGACAGGGGGGTGGGGACAAACTTCATCCCAGGGAGCAGGATGTTGCACAACCTTCAAAGTAAATTCAGTTATATATTATACAGCAGGGACCATGAGGAGGAAATCTGCTTTGCCAATGAATGCAGTTCTTAAGACTGAACCCTATAATTCCCTTGAATTTTATTTTATTCTTGTTTCTGGAACCATAAACAGTTCTGCTTCATTTTTGAAGGTCCTATACACTACTAGACAGGAACATTCCCAGAAAACAATAAACCACTTCCTCCTCCTCCTCCCTTCCCATTTCCCCCTTCCTCTTCCCCTTTCTCGGCACTATTTGATTATGCATATTCCAAAGAATTTCCTCTGGTTTTAATTGTGAGAAAAACCACAGTTTTATCATAAGCTCAAATAAGCTTCTTTCTTTAGCCAAAGCCATGTAATTCTCAAACTTGCCTAAATCTACTCTGGGTACCTTCTGGTAGCTCAAATGAGTTCTCTATTCTGTGAGAATGTGTATTGACAAAGGAATAGAGATAACTTGCTGGGGAAAATGTCAATTCACTTCCTTATTTTCACTTATTATTTTCATATTTTTAAAATTATTTACAATAATTTTAAAACAATCCAAGTGTTTAGGTACCTTTGCTAGCATAAGCATAAGTCATATCATAATAGAGGGACAATAAACATTAGCTCAGATTGAAAATCCCTCCCAACCCAATGCCATAGTAAATTCAGATTTCAGCTCTAATGTTATGAGAAGGAAAGGAGGGGGAGGAGGAAAGTTCTAGAAATTGTTTACACTGTGCAAATTTCATATGCTAAGTGTCATGCATTGTTTAGGATAAAGAAATGTATGAGAATGAGAGACTGAGTGAGGGTGGGAGTATATTATACAGTCATCTCTCTGTCTCCCTCTACTTTTTAAATCACCGATCACAAGATCATTGAAGATGTAATTCATTTTTCTAAAATTAGCCATTAAAGTATTCATTGTTTTGGGCAGTGGTTGTGGGGGAGTGGCGAATCAGTCAATAATAGGGTTATTGTTCATAAGGGAAGCAGTCACCAGAAAACATTTTCAAGCACCAGCTAATTAGCAGGCATTTATCATATATCATTAATGGTAATAATGAGTGTGACTAAGTGGATAGGATCTTCAAATTTGAACTGCGAACACTTGGCCTTAGCAAAAACAAACAGGGCATGCAACTGCAAGTTCTAAATTTGGAACTGTTAGACATTCAGATGGCAGAGTTCTTTACAGAATATTGCCTGGAGACCCTTTGCCAAGTTTATTTCACAGTTGCAGATAAGCTACTTAGGCAATAGGGTCTTTACAGTCTTGGATTGAGCAATTCCAGCAATTCCAGAATCTACCAAATTGGCAGTGGGTTTTTTCTTTGTTTTTTCAAGGGAATTGTAAGATCAAAGTGGTGCTAAATCTAAATAATCATATTCATAATCAGGATGAGTTCTGAGCATAACATGTGGGTCAGATCCAGAGGTGGGTTTCAGCAGGTTCTGACCAGTTCTGGAGAACTGATAGCGGAAATTTTGAGTAGTTCAGAGAACGGCCGTGACCGGGAGGATTTTTCATCAGGTTCGCCTGATTCCCCAGTTGCGTCCCTTTCTGGATCGGGATTCTTTACGCACGGTCACTCATGCCCTCGTCACTTCCCGCCTGGACTACTGCAACACTCTCTATAAGGGGCTCCCCTTGAGGAGCACCCAGAGGCTCCAACTGGCGCAGAGTGCAGCTGCGCGAGTGGTTATGGGAGTGACATGGCATTCCCATGTAACACCTCTCCTGCGCGAGCTGCACTGGCTCCCGGTGGTCTTCTGTGTGCGCCTCATGGTCTTGGTTACCACCTTTAGAGCACTCCATGGCTTAGGACCTGGTTATCTACGGGACCGCCTACTGCCACCAGTAGCCTCCCACTGGCCGGTACGCTCTCATAGAGAGGGGCTCCTCTGGGTGCCGTCGGCCAAACAGTGTCGACTGGCGGCCCTCAGGGGGAGACCCTTCTCTGTGGGGCACCTTCTATCTGGAATGAGCTCCCCCCAGAGATACAGAGGATCCTGGATCTACGCACCTTCCGCCGCACTCTCAAGACCTTTTTATTCCATCAGGCTGACCTGGCCTAATTTTTCCCTTTTTTTCCTTTTTAAAACACAAATTTTAATTCATTTTTAATTTATTGGGGTGTTTTAAATCTGTCTTCGGCCAAATTGTTTAATTCGGTTTTATTCTGTTTTTAAATTTTGTATGTATGTTTTTATCTTGTGGCTGTTCACCACCCTGAGTCCTTCGGGAGTAGGGCGGTATATAAATCAAGTAAACTAAACTAAACTAAACTGGTAGTAAAAATTCTGACTGGCCCCACCCCCATATATTCTCTGCCTCCTGAGTCCCAGCTGATCGGGAGGAAATGGGGATTTTGCAGTAACCTTCCCCTGGATTGGAGATGGAATGGAGATTTTACAGTATCCTTCCCCTGCCATGCCCACCAAACCATGCCCACCAAGCCACGTCCACAGAACCGGTAGTAAAAAATTTTGAAATCCACCACTGGTCAGATTCTCCATCTCCTCCTCCTCCTCCTCCAATATTGAGGTTAAATCAGAAACTTAGTATTAAAACCAAAAGCTTTCATTTCCCGCTATCTTTGGAAATAAACTGTTACTGCATTTGTTTGACAGAACCGAAAGAAATTTGCAGTCATCGTGAATGACTGGAACAGTGGGGTCAATGGTTAGAATGCCGTACTGCAGGCAAACTCTGCCCACACCTAGAGTTCAATCCGGATGGGGATCAAGGTTGACTCAGCCTTCCATCTTTCTGAAGTCAGTAAAATGAGGACCCAGATTCTTGAGGGCAATATGCTGACATTATAAACTGCCCTGAGAGTGCTATAAAGCACTATGGGGCATCACGTAAATGCTATTGCTATTGCTAAATGTTTAAAGCATGAAGTCTGCCAAATGAAATAAATAAGTCAAAGGGTTTTTGTTGATATTCAGTATGCTTTGAAAATTTTGTTTACTTAAAGAAGTTGCAGCAATCTTTTTTCTTGGCAAAATGAGTTGATATTTGCAGACCTAATGCCTTTTCTGGAGAAGCAAAGATTTTAAAGTTTCAAATGAATGTGATGAGGAGATATTTTGCTATAAAAATCATTTATTATTTTGTAATTAAAAAAAAACCCTGATAAGTCTATATGTTATGGTCTGTCTGTTTGACAATTCAGTTTAAGGCTTTGTGTTGTATCAAAGTCCAGAAAGTGAGGAAAAAGCTGAATAAAGAGTAACAGAGGCAGAAGCATATGCAGAATTAACCATACAAGTACCTAATTCCTTTCTATTCCCAAATTGGGGAACTTCACCAAAATTACTGTAATTATTCCTGCTTCTGGGAGAGAAAACTAAAAATATTCAGAAAACAGCTCCAGTAGGTATATTCTTGATCATTATAGATGCCATATAAAAAATATTTACTGAAGTTATAAAAACTTTGTAAAACTATACTTGCTTTCCATCTCCCTGTTTTTGCACTTTCTTTATCATGGAAAACATGTGGGATGGAAATGTAGCGTAAACTCATTTTTGTAATAAACATAATTATTATTTGTGGTCTTCATGGAAGTTTGTAGGGAGGAGGTTCAAGTTAAGATTGAAGATCAGATTCCTAAGATGCAAGATCATCAAGTGAATTAGATAGAATAGAATGGAATGGAATGGAATGGAATGGAATGGAATGGAATGGAATGGAATAACAGAGTTGGAAGGGACCTTGGAGGTCTTCTAGTTCAATCCCCTGCTAGGCAGGAAACCCTATACCATTTCAGACAAATGGTTATCCAATCTCTTCTTAAAAACTTCCAGTGTTGGAGCATTCACAACTTCTGGAGGCAAGTTGTTCCACTGATTAAGCCTGATTCCAATCACATCCAACATGATTATAAATATCAACATCATCATCATCACTCTTATCAGTTGACTTGGAAATTGATCTCCTTCAAATAAATGTATGGATAAAAAGTTTTTTTAATAAACAGTTTTTAAGAAACATACATTTATTAAAGTATTTTGATGACTCTTTGAATACAACCATGCCTCATTCCTTCTGAGAACCTGGATGCCATTATCTTGACAGCAGGATAGATGTGCTTTGCCACTATTTCCTTCAGGATATTTTTGGACCTTTCAGGAGGCCTTCCAGTATTAGATCACCTGGTAGCATCTCACCGAAGTACTGTTTTTTTCTGACCCCATTTAATTTCCATGCTTAGTCAGATCCTTCTGCATATAGACATGCATGAAGCATAAAAACTGAAATAAACATTTCCTGTACTGGAAAGGTGAGGAAAAGAATATCAGTTTCCTTCATAGTGTCCTCAGAATTATATTTCAACTCAAATCTACAATCTGATCTTTAATTGTCAAATGGTAATGCTTTAAACAGATAATTCTTGATACTGAAAAACCTTAGTTTAATGGACCTTTGGGGGAAAAGGGATGTCCATTAAATAAAAGTACCCATCACAGCTGAAGATCTGTCATTTGTCTACATTTACGTCAGCTGCATAATTATCACATTATGCCATCTGCGTGTGGACTTAGTGGGTTTTGTTCACTAAATGGGAGTGAAGTCAAACTCAAATGTTGTCCATTAAATCTAAAGTCTGTTAAGTCAAGGCCCATTAAATTGAAAGTTTTGCTGCACTAACTTTCGGTGCACTTTATTAGAGCACCACGTCTGGCTCAGATCCTTTTTTACTTTCCTGTTTCACAAGGAATTTCAACTTGCTTACACTTTAAGGGCTGAATTCGTAAATAAATGCATGCACCATCCCTCAGTGAAGGGGACACAGGTACTATCCAGATGCTGTATCTAATGGCTGCTGGGCTAATAGAGCAATTATCACACAAGTGGCAGAGTTTTCTGTGAGCTCCTCATTAGCACAGCCATCAATGGCATATTAATTCTGCGGATTCTTTGCTTTGACTAAGACAGTATGGCGTGTGTGTGCCCGCATGCACACACACACACACACACACAGACACACACACACACGCACACACACACACACACACACACTTTAACTTGACTGCCATTTGCTCTTCCCACGTCTACAACTGGCAGCTAATTCATTCCTGCTTTCGTTACTTTTATTTTATTTGAAGTAAAGGGGTGTCATGGTGGAAAAGAAACTGTGAAATGCTAAAGCAAAAAATTTAAGAACCAGATTATTCTGTTCTAAATTAAGTTTTGCAGGGTGTGTTCACATTTGTACAAAGCCTTGATTAAGGTTACAATATTCTTAATCCTATTTTCTCCCCCCACACCTTACGCAGAGATGCTGCTGACAGCTTGCTAAATGGCAAGCACAACTATGAAGAGCACATTTATTTCATAGGCCCTCATGCTGCAATCAATCATTAGAACAGCCTCCATTTGTCTTGGGTGTTGGTTGTTTTTGAGACTAACTGCCATGCAGGGGTGGCATTTTTAAAGAATTGCACTGCTGAAGAAGAAAGACCTGGAGGCTTCATCTAAGAATGCTATCCATATTGCAATCAGGCTCTGAATGACCAATTACTTTGAAGGAGAAGTCTTGGAAGAAAGACTTAGGGCTTCCAGACAAATCCATTGAAAGGATTTCCTGACACAGTGAAGATGCCATATTAGTTCTATTATGAGCTTTCCCTGACCATCTTTCAGGCCTAATTTTTTTTAAAAAAAAAACACACCCCACCCTATTGTGTAGTTTAATGTGGGGGATATTATTGGATAATGCAGCAATCAATGTAGGCAGGAAGAAAGCTTTCGTAGCCCAGGTACTTCTATATGGAGCTAGGAAGGTAACCTGAATGTAGAAATATACTGTGTTTCCCCAAAAATAAGACCCTGTCTTATATTTTCTTGAACCCTGAAATAAGCACTTGGCCTTATTGCCATGCGCTCAAAATCCCGATTGGGCTTATTATCAGGGGATGTCTTATTTTGGAGGAAATAGTTAATACTTTCCAGGATTGATGTAATCTATATGTTTTGAGGAAATGGTAGAACTGATTTTATTTATTTTTATTTATTACATTTATATGCTCTCCCCCATCTCTCCTAGAGGTGATACTCAGCTGCTTACAATTATTAAAATCAGCACAATGAAACATTAGAAGGAACTTTAAAAACAACAAAGATGGGAAGGAAGGGAGCAAGAGGCACATAGGGAGAAGATGGGGATCTTATCTTAGTCCATTTACTCCTTTCAAAATGGGGTGCCCCCATTGGGGCCCCAGACCTTTTGGCAGAGCTAGGTCTTCTGACCCTTTCAGAGGGCTAAAAAGATGGGTGTGGATCTCACCTCGGAAGGTACAATGTTCCAGAGGGTGGGAGCCAAGGCAGAGAAGACTCTTCTCCTGAACCCCCATCAGCTGGAATTCCTTGCTCAACCAGGTTCATAGCATGCCCCATCTGCCAATGCAGATTGTGTGGGTCAATCTCATTGAGGTGAGATGGTATCTCAGATATCCAGGACATGAAAGGCTTTAAAGGTCAGATCCTTTAATTTAATAAGAGCAAACAGTTCATGGTAAATGACCAAGTGCCTGCTCCCACAGAATTATTATTTTTTCAAATGAAAGATACATGGTCCCAGAAGTATGGCTTAGACTGATGCTGTATATAAAGTTGTCAGCAATAAGAATTTGACTGTTGGCTAAAAGCCAAACATGTATTATTAGTTGTACTTAAAGGATTTATGCATATCCAGTAAGAGTTTTGAGACCCCCACTCTTCCAAAACATCTCATTAATAACATTTATAGCTGCCTGAAACTCTTTTAAACTTCTTGAAATCAATTTATCACAGAACATAGAACATGGTGATTTGAGAAATGTTGAAATCTCCATAGGTTATATTTACATGGTTAGATGAATCTAAAGTAATGGTCAGGTACTTAATGTGTTTGTGCATTAGTCATACCCAAATTTCAGCAAATACTTCTGAAAACACAGGGATATACTGTAGATCAGCTCTAGTTTCTGAAGGAATAAATATGCTTCAATATCGATGGTATTTCAATGCTACATTTGTTGTTACATGTGCATTTTATATTGTTATGGAAATAATGTTCCTACAGTATTCTTGCAACTAATTGACCTGAGTCCTTTTGGTGCCACAACACCAATTAACAAAATGAAGTAGAAATTAAAATGCATATACATTGAACATACAGTATGCACTATTACAATAGCTATACTAATTAGGGAAATGTTACTGGAGTTTCTTAATCAGTTTTCACTGTTTTAAAATAGAAGCTAAATGGAAGGAAGATTCAGTGGAGAATGTAAAGTAGTTAAACCCAAATTATGGATGCTTCCTTATGCTCAGCAGATAAGTTTGCTGTTCGTTCGTCTTGTCTTCTTTTTGCCTAGTGCTCTTAAATGACACCTCTTACAATACAGCATTATTTGTCCTCCGAGTTATAAACTATATAATTCTAAACGGGAATGCATCTCATGTTAACATTTGCATGGCCTTTGCTAGGAATACCCAGCTCCAGTCTAAATGAGAATCAGTTAGTTGTCTCTTTTGGTTTAGTAATGCTAGAGGAAAAATTGATTCAGGTCTTAAGCTTGAACCAAAGTCTATTAGCTTATGGTTTATCAATGATACATTCCTTAATTGGGACTTTCGTCTTCTATACAAGAAAGAGGAAAGGCAGCCCAATGCCTGAAAAGAGGAAAGAAGGAATCATTTGTACTCAAGATGCCTTCCTGGTGCCCAGTGATCTGTCCATGGTACTGCAAGCTATTCTGAATTGCACATCATTTTTACTACAATGGATATTAGATTGTCCTCCTCTTTGATCCTGTTTCTTATACAGAATAACAGAATTGGAAGGGACCTTGGAGGTCTTCTAGTTCAGTCCCCTGCTCAATCAGAAAACCCTATACCATTCTGGGCAAATGGCTCTCCAGTCTCTTCCTAAAAATCTCCAGTGATGGAGCACCCACAACTTCTGGAGGTAAACTGTTCTACTGATTAATTGTTCTCACTGACAAGAAATTTCTCCTTAATTCTAGGTTGGCTCTCTCTTTGATAAGTTTCCATCCATTTTTGCCTTACCCACTGCTGTTTTGGAAAATAGGTTGAGCCCCTATTCTCTGTGACAGCCCCCAAATATTGGAAGACTGCTATCATGTTACCCCCTAGCCCTTCTCTTCATTAGGCTAAACATACCCAGTTCCCACAACCACTCATCATACCATTTGGCCTCTAGTCCCCTAATCATCTTGCTTCAGGTGATATCCCTACCTCCCAAGCCACCACTGGTGTGTCTCTGTCTGTGTCTGTGTCTATGTCTCTCTGTGCGTTTGTGTGTGTCTGTGAGCTCTGAATGTAGCTGTTGGCTACTCAAACCAAGTAACATTTTGGTCAGACCCTAACAAATCCTTTTTCTTCTATTTTCATAATAGAATATTCATTATGCAACCATGAGATCTTTGTTATTGGATCAAAGAAGGAAGGAATAAAGGAAGGAAAGATTCTATTATAATCACAAGGTTCATGCTACATAGTAGGTTAGCAGCTGTTTCTAGGCCAGTACCTAAAACAATGCACCAAACTGGATCTTATTATTACTGGCTCTTGTAGTATGACATTTAATTTCAATGCAGTAGAGGGGCATTGTATGTGATATTTTCTCCGAACAATTATAATGATTCCAATGGGATTAATGTAGGGTAAACCCCACAGAGGTAGAGTGAGTGGCAATTGGTTTTCAATCTACCCTTTCTAACATTTTTTGGCACATAGCCTAATAATGTTGACAACTACTTCTTTCACAGCACAATTGTTTAAGTCTCAGTATTTCTCTATAGTGAATTTTAAAGAGGAGGTGGAGGTGTTGAAGAAAAATAAACATGGGCAGAAGCCATGAACTAGCAGATTTTGTTTTTAAAATAATGTTGTAAATTGCCACAATATGGCATTAAAAGTAATTAAAACTTCCAATTGATATTGAAAGTTTACCCTCACAGATAATCAGAACTTGGATAACTTGTAACCAGTTGGGGTGTGTGTGTGTGTGTGTGTGTGTGTGTGTGTGTGTGTATCTACAAGTATTTTCACATAAACATTACAATTCTGTTGATTCCATCTCATAGATTTTCTATAGCCTGTTTGATAGCATTTTATATTCATAAAACATTTTCTTTGTCAAAATTTCAATGCAGTGTATGTTAAATATCCCGGTCTACTCTGATATATGCAGGAATATGCCTATTATAATTGATACATTTTTATTAATATGGTCTGAATGGATAAACAGCTGATCTCCAGACTGACAGCAGTTTACAGATGGAAATGACATTTTTTAAAAAGTTATAGGTCTCTCTCAGCTAAGGTGTATCTGGAATGAAATATGCTCCAATAGTTGGCTTGTTTACTTACTGGACTGAAAGCACTTCCTATCTCATTTCCCCAAAGACAGATTCCTAGATTGGTTTCCTTTCAGTTAGTGAAAGCAAGATTGTTGCTTCCTGATATAATCTAAAAGGCATATCACAAAAGAAAGAGACGAGTAAGAAAAAAAAAACAAAACAGCACACCTGGGCACCAGTCCCTCATGCTACATATTAGCTCTCCTATGTTCCAGGTGAAACAGTTTTGAAAAATGAAAATAAGCAGAAGTAGTGACAAGCCAGATGGAATGGCCATCACCTCTTGCTTGGCTGCAATTCAGTTCAATTTATAAGAAAATAATAAGGAAGAATTGCTCAGAGATTTGCAAAGGCAATAGCCAAAGATTTGAACCTTGGAGATAAAATATATAAACTTAGGTGCAGAAATATTTTGATCTACTTCTATTTCAGGAAACTGATATTTCTATCCAGTTCTAGCCAACTTTTCTATTTTCTTTCTTATTCGCTTAAGGTATCTTACTACAAACACAAATACAGAGCGTAAAACATAACAATTGAAAACTTCAAAACTAATCATAGCTATATCTAAAATTATTAAAAGGGCCCCTCCTGCTGCTCTAATTACTAGGTAGAGTTATTGTGAGAGAGGTGGTTGAAGAGATACTCAAACATTAATAATTCTAAGGTCAGTATCTAACTTGTTCATAGAAAGCATCTAGTTGCTAGCCAAATCTTTCAATGTAGAGCAGGGCTATCAAACTCCAGATGGGCCAGATGCATCACACTGGCCACGCCCACACCGTTTAACAAAGGGGGAAAAAAGTCTCAATACATCATGTGACACTGCCATGACAATGTGAGTTTGACACCCCTGATGTAGAGCATCATGTTAGATGCATATTACATCCCTACCACCTTGCACTGGTCAGCAGTCCAACTGCTTCATTTTGCACTAATTTGCAGAATTGCAAAACTCTGCAATTTGTAGAATTGCTTGTTGCAATTAAGGCAAGGATTGGTGGATCAGGAAAAGACAACATTGCTGCTCTAATCATAATAGTGAAAATGTGTTCCTCACCACAGTCGCCATCTACAAATCTAATATTCTCTGTGGGTCAAGGAGCATTCTCAAAACTGGTAATCCTTTTGAGGGATTGAAATTCCATCAAATGAATGTCTATGGAGATTTTCAGTCATCCAGGTCACAGTTGTCCCAAAGGTACTTTTTCAAGAGGCAACTAGACTTTTTAGTTTTTCTCTGAAGATGTTTCACTACTCATTCCAAGAAGCTTCTTCAGCTCTTCTGCAGAGATGAAGAAGCTTCTTGGATGAGAAATGAAACATCTTCAAAGAAAAACCAGAAAGTCCAGTTGCCTCTTGAAAAATCCATCCAATGAAGATGTTTCATTGAAGGCTTAGAATCCAACTTTCTTATTACCATTGACTCCACCATTTTTCTGGATTTAATTTCTTTTTATTTATTAGTTCACAACCACAGTAAAAATGGATTTGTTTGTCTTGTCCCACTCTTCCTTATTTGGACCATTATAGGCAGCGCACTTACACCTTGAAGTAACCTCCCCCCCATCAAAAACAAGATTTGCCTTTCCATTTTGATCTTTCAATTCAATTATTGGGAGGGGGATTATGGGAATGCATGATACTTGGGATGTAGGCATTCCTACATCTTTGGGTTTTATGATTTTATAATTTTGCAATTTCAATTTTTTTACCACAATTTTTTATACAGTTAGGTTTTATTATTGTGAACCACCAACAATATTGGGATTATAATGAAAAACAAAGCTAAACAAATTAATAATTAACATTAGCTCAGAGTTCGCTGGTATTGATTGCTTCCTTGGTGTGGTGAAATATGGGGCAGAGTTGAGGGGAGGTGTGAAATGGCTGACTAGCCTTGAGTCTTTTGTGGGGAGGAAAAGACTGAAGGGGGCTCCTCCCTAAAACTTCATGGTATCCAGTAGTTATACAGTATATGCTTCAATCTGGAGAAAATCCTGTGTACAGGGGAGCAGCAATAAACTGCTCTCTGATTAGCTCATTTTGTCCTTGTACCTAACAAACATTAATCTCATTAAACTGAAGCACACATTGCATAAATACTAGATAAAGATGGTGAAATTTTAGGGAGAATCTCTCAGCAGCCTTTTCATCCCCACAAGGGTCTCAAGGCTATTCAGGCATTTTACTCCTCCCTTCAGTCCCTGATTTCACCATGCTTGGAGATAGATGATGAGATCAGCTTATCTGGGTATTGTCAGCACCTGGAGGTGTTGGCTGGCTGAGGAATTCTGGGAGTTGAAGACCACTCCACAGGTCTTAAAGTGGCCAGGGTTGGACACCCCGATATAGATATTAAATAGTAGAGCAGTAAAGATAGAACTGTGTAGAATACCATAAATTAATATTTTATTTTATATCCATACCATTTTAACTGCTGTTCTAATAGTTGATACAGGTGTGTGTGTGTGTATATATATATGTGTGTGTGTGTGTGTGTGTGTGTGTGTGTAATTAATATTTCGGGTTTCTTCCCATGTAATTGTGGATATATCCCTAAAAGGGTAGAAGCGATGTTTCGATAGAATCCCATCTGCCATCATCAGGCTTATGTCAGCAGTCATTTTGCACTAACAGCCGTTGGTATTTCAAATCTGGTGCTAGTATTCTGGGATGGCTCCACCTTTTCATTCTGATTGGTTGGGAGTCCCAGTATGTGTTTATTGGCTTGGCTTCGGGTGTATGGTCGGTTTTTCTCCACTAGGTGGCAGGGCTTCATCTTTGTGGCTGGTTTGAATATGATTTGGTTGGGATTTTTTTGATTGTTTGGTCTATGTTTTATATATGGTGTTAAGATTAATCTTAACCAAATCATATTCAAACCAGCCACAAAGATGAAGCCCTGCCACCTAGTGGAGAAAAACCGACCATACACCCGAAGCCAAGCCAATAAACACATACTGGGACTCCCAACCAATCAGAATGAAAAGGTGGAGCCATCCCAGAATACTAGCACCAGATTTGAAATACCAACAGCAGTTAGTGCAAAATGACTGCTGACATAAGTCTGATGATGGCAGATGGGATTCTGTCGAAACGTCGCTTCTACCCTTTTAGGGATATATCCACAATTACACGGGAAGAAACCCGAAATATTAACTATACACACATACATACCCGTGATATATATATATATATATAAAATATACCCTTCATACACTCAACATGCATATAAATATTGTGTTTCCTTCCCTCCCACCTGCCTCATTTTTCTATTTTAGCTAATAGAGAAATTGAGTTTTTGCTTCTGTAGTCTTCTATGCAATAATGTAAGTTCTGTTGACATTTCTGTCTGCAATCATTTTTGCATGGAACAATTACTTACTCAATGTTTGTCATAAAAAATTATAATAAAAAGAGGCAATGAAGGCATTATTCAGATTTTATTAATACTTCCTCTTCATTGATTTTAATACCTCTTCAGAAACTTGAAAATAAATTTCTCTACCATTTGGTCTTTTCCTAGTTGGTTGGTATTGTACCTAATGGAGCTTGAAATTAACACATTTTTTTTATTTACTTCCTGGTTTTACATAGGCAATATCACGGATATAGATCTAGCTTATTAGTTAAATGCTACTACAACAGAGTCCCAAATCAAAATATCTTGCTTCTCGCTAATTTCTCAAACTTTAGAGGAGCTGGTGGTGCAGTGGACTAAACTACTGTTAAAGTAGTATTTAGCTGCCAGCTGCCTGCAATTACTGCGAGTTCAGTTCTCACCAGGCTCAAGGTTGACTCAGCCTTCCATCCTTCCATCCTTCCGAGGTAGGTAAAATGAGGACTCAGTTTGTGGGGGCAATAAGCTGACTTTGTATAAAATAGAACACCGCTTTGGGGGGGGGGGCAAAAGGCCTACTAAGCAGGTATATACAAAAGTATGAAGGCTATTGCTTAAAAGCATTGTAAGCCGCCCTGAGTCTCCGGAGAAGGGTGGCATATAAATCAAACTAATAATAATAATAATAATAATAATAATAATAATAATAATAATAACAACAACAACAATAATAATAATAATAACAACAACAACAACAACAACTCCAATTCTGTCAAAGTGCAAAACGGACAGTAAATGGTGATGGCTGAGCGTTGATACTGTTGTTGTTGTTTTTTTCCTTTTTAAACATATGCATGTTCCCAAATCTATCTGAAGATCTCTTAGCAAAAATTGCTGGCTTCATTTCAATCAGTAGGAATGCCAACCTACCCCAATAACATATGCTGAGCAGCCTGCTTTCATAAACTTCATGTACTGTATGCACTGAAATATTGTCCTAAACTATTTTGGAAGAAGCTACAGTGTTTTTTTTTTAATGCAAATTGCATATGCTCTTGATATGAAATTGTCATATCAGCTAAAATTATTTTTTTTGGTAGGGATCATTCATTGGTCTAAAATGCTTTGTAACTTACAAATCAGAACCAGCTGTCTCTTTCTCCTCCGTCTCTTCCTTTTACAACAATAAGGTAGATATTTCTGCCAAAGAGGCAAAAGCAAAACTATAAAATAAGCAATCTCAAAGGCTGGATTTGGTGGAGTTGAATTGGGAGGGGAAAGAAATCATTCCCACAATGATTACCATTTTCTTGGCAGGTTACATATACCAAAGTGCCCAGAAATGAACAGAGGTTGTATGCTACTTTTCAGCTAATCTTTCTAATCAAATTCAGGGGGCTCCAGTTAGAAAATTCACACTTTCTTCTGACTTTCTGCTTTTCTAAAATATCTATGCAGCAATCATTTATTATTTTAAAAAATAAATATTTTTTCCAGCAGCTAAAATCCATATTTTCAGCCCATATCTTTGGATACATGCATCCAAAGCAATCTAATTCCCTGTCTATTTTTAAAATATTTTTCTGACTCAATATCTTTAATTATCTATTTTTAACCTATCCTGGATTTTTATTTCAGTAATAAGGGCAATTTCTATGAATGCCAGCTATGCTGACTTACAGAACTCAGTTGCCAGAAAGAAAATCTTATTTTCATATTCAGTAATTGATTGTCAGCTACAATGTCAGTGCAATTCTGGAGCTAGCATGGCAATCAAACAACATATGTGTATTTTTTTATCCAGATTTCTCAAACAATTACACTAATAAATAAGTAGGAGTTGTAAAACCATTTGGACATAAAGAAGCACACAAAGCGAGTGCGCAAAGAGAACTGGTGGTAACACCGGTAGGAACCCACCACTGCTATGCAGCACTTTGTATCTAAAAAGGAAAAGGTGCATAGATAATATGTATATGTTAGCAACTACATGTAGTTCTCAAATTGTGACCACAGTTGAGCCCCAAATTTCTATTGCTAAGCGAGATAGTTGCTAAGTGAGTTTTTACCCCATTATATGATGTTTCTTACCAGAGAACATGACATTGCAACCATCACAACTATGATTTGGTTTCCAAGTGTCTGAATTTTGATCATGTGATCATGGGGATGCTGAAATGGTCGTAAGCATGAAACCCAGTCATAAATCACTTTTTTCAGTGCTGTTGTCACTTTGAATGGTCTCTAAATTAGTTATTGTAAGTCAAGGACTACCTGTATTTAAATGTCCTTCCTAGGTGCACACTGCAGCTATGAAATCCAAGAACAAAAAAATACAATGGTTTTTGGAGGCTGTAGATGGAGCATCCCTCAATATTCCAAAGCATCTTTTTCAGGGGTGAAATGCTCCTGATTCGGACCAGATCACCCGATCCGGTAGCGATGGAAGCGGGTGGTTCGGAGAACCGGTAGCAAAAATCCCTGCCCCCCCCCATTGCCCAGCTGAGCCGCGCAATCATCAGAGGCTTTTAAAAAAAAATTTAAAAGCATTTTTTCTACAACCTAAATGCTTTTAAAAGTAAAAAAAAAAAAGCCTCTGATGATCGCTCGGCTCAGCTGGGATCATCAAAGGTTTAAAAAAAAAGAAGAAAGAAAGCCTCTGCCGATCAGCCAAGTCAACTGGGGTCGTCAGAGGCTTTAAAAGCATTTTTTTTCAATCTCTTCAGCCAAAGAGGTTGTAGAAAAAATGGTTTTAAAAGTAAAAAAAAAAAAAAAAGTTGGTCATGCCCACTCAGTCATATTAACCCCCCCACCACCACCAAGCCACGCACACTGAACCGGTAGTAACAAATTTTATATTTCACCACTGATCTTTTTCCTTCAAAAGTGCAATACATCAGAAGCAAAGAAATAAAATGTAAGGAACAATGTTTGTAACAAATTTAAAGGTGCATTAACTGACATTCTTAGTCTTATCATCCATTGTTACAGAACATTCAGAGATCTCTTCAGAAATTTCAGAGTTCCTTACATTCCATCTGAACTAGCACTGCATGCCAAATATCCTACACACTAGGAGCCTGGATAGCTCAGCAGACTAATGCATTGTAATTTAACTCCAGCTGTCTGCAATTAGTAAGTTTGAATCTTGCCAGGTACAAGGTTGAGTCAGCCTTCCATCCTTTCTAAGGTAGGTAAATTGAGGACCCAGTTGTGGGGGCAATAAGCTGACTTTGTAAAAATATACAAAAGTATGAAGACTATTGTTTAACTCATTGTAAGCCGCCCTGAGTCTCCGGAGAAGGGCGGCATATAAATCATTTTATTTTTTTTTAAAAAAAATCATTTTGGATAATGAGCCAATATGGAGGGAATAGGGAATTGCCTTGCAGGAAAGGAAGGAAAACCACTACCAAGGCAAATGGTGAGATAAGAGAAGTTTGAACCCATTCTAGGAAATCAACTTGAAAAAAATATCTCGGACAGACCCATCCCTGGTTCACATAGATAAAGTGAAGTTTGGAGGGGAAATACATTCAGACTTGAAAGATTCTGTTACTATAACAGAAAGCCAGTTTGGTACAGTGATGAAAGTGCTGGCCTAAAAACCAGGAGATTGAGAGTTCTAGCTCAGCCTGAGACATGAAAGCCACCTGGGTGGCTTTGGGCTAGTCTTTCAGTCCAACTCATCTCAAACATGATGTTGTTGTGAGGCAAATAGGAGAAAAAGGACTATTAGATTTGTTCTTTATTTATTATTTACTTACAAAATAATAAAGGTGGGATAAAAAAATCTAATAAACAAACAAACAAATGTTCCATTCAAAGTAGACCTGACATGGCACTGGTTAATCTAGTTCAGGGGTCTCAAAACCTGGCAACTTTAAGAATTTTGGACTTCAACTCTCAGAATTCCCCAGTCAGCATGACTGGTTGACAAATTCTGGGAGTTAAAATCCACCTAGTCTTAGAACTACCAGGTTTGGAGACCTCTGATCTAGTATTTCAGGTTCTTTGGCTCCCAGTCAAATATCTTATCATTAATTGTACTTGTTAATGTGATGGTTTTCTTTTGCACTAGTAATAGTTTCAAGTTTATTTTTGTTTTGCTTCTTAAAAAAACAATTATATCCCATGGGGTATGGATGGCATTATTTGTTTTTTTGTTTGTTTGTCACCTTTTTGTACAACCCATCTCCCCCAGAGAGGGAACTCTGGGCATCCTATGAGTTTGGATGGCATCTGTGAGTTGGAAAGTACAAAAAAAAAAAATGTTTATATGACAGTAGAATTTGCATACAATTATCCTTTTTAGAAATATCTTTTCTTCCTCATTATAGGTTATTCTTGCATTGTAATTACTGAGATGTTGCTAGATTGTTCTTTTACAAAGATGTGATTGTCCAAAAGTAAGATGTGTGACACCCACCTTCAAAGATTTGTGCAATTTTACACATTATTCTGATGCGCATTTTTAAAAATATAAATCTTCATAATTATTTTTTATTTTATTTTTGCTAAGAATGAGGCAATTTACCAGACAGTTCATCCAGAAAATAAAGAACAAACAGTTTGTTTAGCTTTCTTCAGAAGAAAATGTTCCAGAGAAATAAAAGAAGACCGTCCTGTAATATATTCCAGGTTTTAGAAAAGCCATTTATCAGATGTAAGGTAGCAACTATTGAACAAAATATGACAGAATAGATGTAGCATTGTAGAAAAAAAAAATGTTAATACCCTGACTACACGCAGAGAAATGAAAAGGATAAAATCGAATAGTGACCATCTAAGAATGAACAAATACTGAGCAAATCATGCAGATTCTGCCTTCCTCCTGCAGCCTTTCCTAGTTTACTTTAAATTAAAAATGGGGATGCTGAGAAGAGAAGAGGAAATAGAAGTGCACCATACAAGTGAACGTTGTTTTGTACGGCAATGTGTCACATTCCAAAGACATGAGAAAATACCCTAGCATGACTTTGATACTGAGATTTAGACATCTGTATCTAGCAAAATGGAATTATTAGAGAGCAACTGGAATTTCATGAAATCCGGTTTTCAATTCTTTGTTGTTGAATACTTGCCATGTTCAAAGTTGACTTAATGTTGTATATAACCCTACTGTATTTTGCCTACACTATTATTACTTTAATATGTACTATCACTGACATTACACCAGTGATGTTAATTTAGTTCCCTGGCAAACCAAGTCTATTTTAAAACATCTACAATGTTGCCATCTACCTGTGTCTAATTTGAAACAACCCTCCCACCCCCATGAACTAGTAGAAAAACAAGTGAATATTTCTTAGCTATTGTTCTGTTACTTCATAAAGGTTTTTAGCATATTTATCTTGCTTAGCTGAGTTGAAAAATGTAAAAAAAAAGAGAGACTGTGATGTAAAAGAGGAGATAATAATAATGAGGAGGAGGAGGAAGAGGAGGAGGAGGAGGAGGAGGAGGAGGAGGAGGAGGAGGAGGAAGAGGAAGTGGTGGGATTTAATCTATCAGTGGTCAAATCACAAATACAGGTAATCCTCAATTTACAATCACAATTTAATTCAAAATTTCTGTTGCTAAGCAAGACAGTTGTCAAGTGAGTTTTGCCCCATTTTGCAAGCTTTCTTGCCACAATTGTTAAGTGAGTCACTGCAGTTGTTAGGTTAGTAACAACTGTTAAGTGAATCTGGCTTCCTCATTGAATTTGCTTGTCGGAAGGTTACAAAAGATGATCACATGACCCCAGGACACTGCAACCATCATAAATATGAGAAAGTTGCCAAGTGTTTGAATTTTGATCACGTGATCATGGGGGTACTGGAGTGAAGAGGGCATGGGGATTTTGCAGTATCCATCCCCTGCCACACCCACTAAGCCACACCCACCAGCCATGCCATGCCCACCAAGCCATGCCCACAGAACCAGTAGTAAAAAAATTTGAATCCCACCACTGGTCGTAAGTATGAAAAACTGTCATAGATCACTTTGTTCCGTGCTGTTGTAACTTTGGAGGGTCACTAAATGAATGGTTGTAAGTTGAGGACTGTTAGTGGAATAGAGCTGTACACACCCACAGCAGTGATGAGAAATTGCATACATTCAATGGTCAGATTATCCTCCATGCCAATCTGATAGATCCCGAAGCATGAAAGGTGAGCTTCTGGAATGGAATCTCTGTTCTCTTATGCCAGTCCAACTCTTTTCTTCATATGTTGAGAAAGAAAATGAGAAATCACACCTGCCTCTTTCACCACAGAACTTTATATCTTTGATTGATTGATTGATTGATTGACTGACTGACTGACTGACTGATTCATTAGAGTTTGAAGAACTTGACAATAAACCCTTTGGCAATTCTCTCTGAGTACTCAGATAGGATACCAGTAGAAAACAAAAGTGTTTGGGTAAACTATTATCTTGATTATTCATGCATACATACATAACTAAATATTTTTAAAAAACCAAAGAAAAATAATACAGAAAATAATAAAAGAAAAGGGAGGGGGGAGCTAAAAAAGAAACAGAACATATAAAACATATATTTGCAGACATATCAATAAATTGAAGACATGGTTCATTAGCTATAGCTGATTTATAAGAAGCCATGTTTGTCTTTCCGATGCTGAATAGTAAAGTCTTTTGGGTATAAGTCAATTTCTGTGTGATAGAGATAAACTTCCCAAAATATAAACATCTGAAAATATTAAATCTGAGAGTTGAGTTAATGCATGTTATTACTTCTTACCAAAATGCAACAATGCAGTATATTTAATAAAGCATCAGTTTCACAATATAAATGCAATGAGGTTATATTATTTTTGCTGTTGTTTCTTATTGAAAAAGGATGTAATCAGAAAATTTATTGACATTATGTGGGCTTTTTTAACATGATTTTTTTTATTGGTCAACTAAAAAAAACATGGAAGAAGAAAGAAAGAAAGAAAGAAAGAAAGAAAGAAAGAAAGAAAGAAAGAAAGAAAGAAAGAAGTACATATTATTACTTAAGGGATTTGGGTGAAAAACAAACCTATACACACAGACATACACACACACACAAGAGTGGGGGGGAGAGGGAGGGAGAGAGAGACAGTGAAACTCATTCTGGTAGCTTCTCCCTCCCTCTTTTCTTTCTTTCTTTCTTTCTTTCTTTCTTTCTTTCTTTCTTTCTTTCTTTCTTTCTTTCTTTCTTTTTCTTTTCTTTCTGATTCATTCATTCATTCATTCCTATGTCTCTGTTAGACCTTCTAATATTTCAGCTAACTCAAAAGCCAGGAAAAAATGAAAAGGGGCAAATCTCAAGAACAGGTAAATGCTACTTACAAAATAGGAGATCAAAATTTTCAACTGTTCCTGTAAATAATATCTTGATAAGATGAATTATATCAGCAGTTGCTGCCATCATCTAACTCTTTCAGCATACCTGGGAAATTTCCACAGACCAAACCATCTACTCTTAAAGGCATTTGCTTTTCAAACTCAAGCTGTTGTTAAGACATTTAGAGCTTTTCCAGAGATGCATCTCTCTACTTGACAGGGAGTGGATTGGTTTGATTTAGAATGTTCAGATTTTTTGCTTTATGTATGGTTGTATTATGAGCTATTATTTTACTTTTAAGTTTGATATTCTTATTGATATTGTGTTTATTATTATTGTTAACTCAAATAGCAAATCTATAAGATTGTGTACCAGTCAGAGTTAGAGAAGCAGATTTTCTTAGGGTCTGGCACACAGTACAGTTCCTTGGTTTTGGGAACTGTATTTGGGAATTAATTCACATTAATATTGAGTCACTATGGTTTAACTTGAACTATTTATTAAGCTACAGAAGGAGAAGAACAAGATCACAAGAGACAAAAGTAAACAATAGCTTTATAGCAACAAGGCTCTTCAGAACTACAGCTATTTTAATATACAGTCTGCTAAGCTTTGGCTAGCAACAACACCTGCTTGGGAATATATGAATCACATTGAGTGAAATGTCAATATTACTTGGGTCATGATAAGAAGACATCTTCAAGGAAATGTAAAGCTTTGTTTGGGCCAAAGTTGTTGGGTTGTTTTTTTGTTTTGTTTTTTGCTAAATATTCTATTTGGAACCTGCCATTTGAAATAAGCATTCTTTTATTGATTCCTCCACATCTTTCCTTTCCCGGAGATGGAAGCGACGTAATTATGTCATTCTCTATATATGCCGAGCATATGACTAGGTAACACAAAGATGAAAGATACCACAATAAGAAATAGATTCCCCAGAGTGCACTATGTGTGAGTGTTGGGAGGTCAGAATAAATAAATTCCACAGAAATCAAACTTCATTTTTATTTCCTGAGACGTTAACTGTATTGCTCTCAGCAAGTCCCCTTTCTAGGCTGTTCTCTCATCAGGTAATCCTCAGTCTAATTTTACTTGAAAACACCTCAGGGTTTCACCTTAGTTTGGAATTGATAGTAAATTTACATGAGATATATATCTGTAGCTGTCATTCAAGCACATTCAATTATTATATCAGGGTTTCATGATATGCACAAAGAACTACTAAGTCATACAACCTGATCTTTGATCGAGGCAGGATATAGACCACTTTACATGGTACAAAATGAGCATTTTCTTTCAAAATTATTTCTACAAAGCAGTGTGATTTTCAGGTATCCCTGGGTAATATTGCTGATAGCAAACAGGAACATTCATTCAAGAGCTGGCTTTAGAAGAATATGAGTCACTATTGTTATGTTTCAGATAACAGATTAACAGAGTTGGAAGGGACCTTATAGGTCATCTAGTCCAACCCCCCGCTCAATCAGGAGACCCTACACCATTTCTGACAAATGGCAGTCCAATCTTTTCTTGAAAGTTTCAAGTGATGAAGCTCCCACAACTTTCGAAGGCAAGCTGTTCCATTGGTTGTTTTTTCTCATTACCAGAAAATTCCTCCTCATTTCTAGGTTGAATCTCTCCTTGGTCAGTTTCCCAAAAGCCCACAAAAATTATTTATGGAAAAGGAAATCTGGGAGAACCCTTCCAAGCATCTAGAATGTTCTTCAAACTAAGCACCATTTATTGGGAATGAAAATGGCTTCTGAAACTGGAACTGTTCAGTGCAGTTGTTTTCATTCTGCTTCTTCTCTTTCAATAAATCTGGTTAAAGAAGCTTCTGTAAGGATCTTGCTTTTAGGAGTAATCACCTGTCAAGAGGCTGACATTAATCTCAATGACTGGATTATTTTCACTTTCAGAAGCCATTTTATCTCTTAGCTTGCTAAAGCAGAAATGTTCTCAGCCACTTAATCAAGATCTCTGTGTGGACTGGTAAAGAAGTCATTCTTTTGACTGATAACAGAAGAAAGTCTGCACATTCAGAATGGGAGATCTTTTTCCAGCTGTGAACCTACCATTCCAAAAAATATCATTTACCTATTTCTTTAGTTTTGCCAAGATAAGAGAAGATTATCTTATTGGAGGTTTTTCTATCCTTTTGTCATCATTTTAGCACAACATGTGGAATGTGATGATATAAAAATGAAGATAAACACAACCATTGACATTTTACAGACGCAACTGTGATATTCTTGTCATCCTAAACAACTCATTAATCCAAATAATATCTTGCTGGTCTAATCCATATCTGTTATGCTATAAGTGCCTATCCCTAATATATATTTATTCCTTACAACAAAGGATGTTATAAGGAGAGAAATTGGATGTCCTAGAGAATTCAGTTACCCTGCTCATTCATGTCGCTATGAAATGTAACATAAATATATATCAAACTGCAGAACCACATAGAGAAATCTGGGGCGTGAAATGAATTCTAATTCCCACAGAAATCAATAGAATTAAATATGTATCTCTATATGTCATCCAGGGAGTGAAATTTATTTGCCGTCCAGTAAAATAGAGTTAATTAACAGGTCCAACAATATGGCGCCTATTGGATTCCAATATTAGATTTCAGGCAGTCAGATATTTCCACTCTGCCGTACTCCTACAACAAGAAAATATTTATTAGAAATTACAGATGTGAATAGCAAACAAAAGAAGAATTTGTAATGAAACTTGGTCATTTTTAGTTAAATAGTTGCCAAAGATAAATTGTAATTTATTTAGTTCTTTGTCTACAAACGTGAGTTCTTTTAAAGAGCATTTCAAATTGTTATGAACAGATGGTAAAACATGATAGCTTGTTGCTTTTGCGATCATTTTGATATTTAGGAATAAAAATTTAATCATTTGTATTCAATACAGGCGTATAGTAGAACTCTATCAAACCAAGCCAATCCAGAATAGATATTTCTACTCTTTAGAAAAGAGAGATTAAAAAAAAAACATGAGAATGAAGACAGAACTTTAGATCCTATTAATGTTACCACTAAGATAAATAGGACAAGATTGAATTGTTTGTTCTCTCAAAATAGGATAGCTATGCATGTTCCAAAAAAGGTTCAGGAGTGTTTTAAACTTTGAAAATACAATTGCATTTCTATGCCGCCCAACTCCCAAGGGACTCTTAAACCAAGGTTACACTAGACTGAAAAATAATCCCACTGTTTTAAGGAACTGATTCATTAAAGTTAATACAACTCTTAAAGTAAATGCATATATAGTGAAATGTTGATATGAAATAAGCAACAACCCCAGGAATTTAATATGACTATTTCAGTTCGCCAAAGAATCTTTTTTATATTGAGCATAATGTCAATAAATAACTCATTCCATTGCAGAGAATGTAACAAAGATTATAATATCTGAACAGTCAAATATAAATTTACAAGTTATTTTAATACTGCCTATATAAAAGCCTTTTGTGCTGTCTCACAAAATAGTCTACTGATTTTTTTTCAAAGATGCTGCTATATAAACTCCCCCTTTTTAGGCATGATAAACAGAAAAAGAGGCAGCTTGTGAAGAATTTTCTAATAGTTTGGAAGGTCATATCACAATAGCTTTTGAAACCTGGATTATTTTGTATCGATTCCAAAACAGAATTTACATATCATCCACTGGAAAAAAAAAATCCAATTCTAGGACATTATTTGAAGGGACTAAAGTTCAAGATTATTAAAAGTTAAAGGAAAGAATATAAAGTGACTTTATTGTATATGGTGTTATTTTGGGTAACCCTTAATGGACTTTTGTTGATCAGAACTAAATGATGAGATTTTAAGGATTTATTAATAGATAAAAGATGATCTATAAGAAGAGATCATTTGTTGCATTTTAAGAGAAAGTAACAAATTAATAAGATTGTTTATATTTGTTGTGATGAAAAAGGAAGTTGGTTCTTTATGTATTCCTTTCTTTTTTCTTTTCTATATTTTTATTTTTTTCTTTCTTTTCTCTTTTCATTTTTTCTTTTCTGCACTTTTCATTTTTTTTCTTTCTGTTCTTTTATTTCTTTCAGTTTGCATTAAGTTTTTTTTACCTTTTTAATTGTAATTTTTAATAAAATTACTTTAAAAAGAAAACCTCCATTTGTGTTCTTTTCAATTTTTTGTAGTTAGTTACATATAGCTATAACGGTAGATAGAGATATTTAATAACCCGTTTCCTGGGGAGTTTTCAGAAAAGGTTAATTCATTCTAAACAAAGTATTTATAACAGAACAAAGCAAACATAAAATGAATGATGAGAAAATTGTAATTAAATCAAAGACAATGAATATATATATATATATATATATATATATATATGTGTGTGTGTGTGTGTGTGTGTGTGTGTGTGTGTCTTCTTAAGTTTTCGCGGGTGTGCATATGCAAAAAATTAAAATCTCGGGTGTTTTCCCGCATAATTGTAAATAAGTTGGTTAAAATATTTAAAATCCTGGTTAAAATCCCATCTTAAAATCTTCTAAAAATCCTTACAGAGCACTCTGCAAGCTCCTTTAAAACCTCAGCTAAAATCCTACCAGTGACTTTAAAAGTTTTTCTTAAAGCAACGTTTTGACAGGCTCACAACCCTGTCATCTTCAGGCTCTGTTTCATTTAGAAGCTTCTAAATGAACCCATAGAACCCATAGCTTCTAAGAAAAACTTTTAAAGTCACTGGTAGAATTTTAGCTGAGGTTTTAAAGGACCTTGCAGAGTGCTCTGTAAGGATTTTTAGAAGATTTTAAGCTGGGATTTTAACCAGGATTTTAAATATTTTAACCAATTTATTTACAATGACGTGGGAATACACCCGAGATTTTAATTTTTTGCATATAAATACACACACACACACACACACACACACACACACACACACACACACACACACACATATATATATATATATATATATATATATATATATATATATATGTAAATAGCAAATAAAACTCTCTGGAGAAAACAGTCTATAGTCAGGAAGATGGCAAGATCCAATGTCTACTTGTCCTTTCTCCTATGTCCTTTCACTTGGAAGATATATTTGGAGGAAGTCTTCAGAAGGCAATTACAGTGTTCACAAAGATAGGGAGAGAGACATATTTCTTCCATTTTTCACTCAGTTGACTATTACAAGGACACTGATGAAATACTAAACAAAACCCCAATCCATATGATTGCATTCGGATTTTTTTCTTTTATTGCAAAAAAAACAAACCCCTCCCTCCCCAAAACCCCACAGTTTTGTCATTTAGGCCACAGGTGATATTTTCCTCTGCATTTTCCAAACCCAAATGTGCAGAAGCAACTACCAATTGCAATAAAATTAGGTTCATTGCTGACATTCAAAGAAGAAGGGAAGGGGGAAAAAAAACCCATAAGCAATGCAACTCTTTTGAAAAATGCTGTGTCTGGAAGGAAAAATGCAAGAAGGAATAATTCTGTGATTGTTGTTATATCCTATCTCACTGCCTAGATCTAGAAAAAGATTATTTGACTGCCTTAATGGCTTCAGGGCCTTTGAATGTGGCTCAATGATCGGGAATAGAATGCTCAGTTATAGTCAGGACAGTTATGATTATTTATTTTTTTAATCTTCAGGGTACTTTGACATGTTTTGTACATAACTGATGTCTTGAAAAGGGGGATTTGCCAAAGAGCAAAATAGCCACTGTGATGTGATAAGCAGCATTTTGTATTTCTCTTGCAAACAAAGTGAAATGCATAGAACTTCGTATCAGCATGCGGTGTCTATTCCAGAAGCATTCTTGCTGTATTAGGAGAGGCAGCTGGGTGGCATGGTAAATGTGTCATTTGCTATTTGCCTTCTCTGTGACCTGGATTTAAATTCACAGAGGTGCAGAATGAGACTTCAGTTCTCTAACAAAGCTATTAAGCTCTTCCACACAGACAGGACTTGTGAGGCATTGAAAATTAACCAAAACCCTTCCCCGCCATTGGTTGCCGTGTATATCCCAGCATTGATGTGTGTGTGTGTGTGTGTGTGTCGGGAGGAGGGGGTGTCCACACACACACACATATACACACACTCACACACTCGAAAGCTTTGAGAGGGAAAAGAAATGATTTCTTATTAAAAGGATTCTTTCTCTGGAAAAGCAAAGTGCCATGAATAAATCTTCTGTTCGTTCTGAGAAGCCCTGCAGAATAGTCTAAATGGTAAGCAAGCAACACGAACCAGTATCCATTTCAATATACACTATCCATTCACCAGGCTTGCCAAGTTCAATGGTTTGTAAGCAACGGTAGAAAGGAACACCAATGGGAAAAAGAGATGCATTTTTCCACTGTTCCGTACCGTACCCTGCTCAGTTATGCTAAAATCTATTCCAAAAGATTCACTTGTAACCCCAGTCTCTCCAAATTAAAAAGGTAATAAATATGTTTATCTTTAACAATAAACTCTCATGCTTATTGTACCACTCTCTCACATCATATGATGTGATACGTCCTCACTGGCAGAAGCATAAATAGGATGAGCCAAGCCACTTCTCTTCTCTATGTAGGCATTGTGCCCCAAAGCTAATGCAGGAAAATCATTTTGTACCACTACAATTTATTGGGGATATTTGGTAAAAACTGGGATAGAAAAGAACATTGGGAACAGTCAGTACCTGGGAATACATACGGAATCATAGTACATAGTACATAGGAATTCCTAGCAAAAAAGGATGGAGTTATATAGTATACTATTATTATACTATTATTATATAATTTATCTATAAATTATATAAATTTATTATATAAATTAAAAGCAAAAATCACTCACGCATGAATCACGAAATCTCCAGAACCGTAAAGCCTACAAACTTGAATTTTGCCACGTATGTTCTTCTTGGCTTCTAGATGCTTACTAAGAAAGACTTTTTGAAATGACATCAGAGCATTAGTATTTCCTATATTATTATTAACATGCTCAGATGCTAAGGAGTTGGACTCTCCCTCCCCACCTGAAAAGAAATCTGTTCCAAATGCACAAGCAGAGGAGTTTCACTTTCAGTTTTACTTTCACAGCAGCAAGCAGCTTTACTACAGAACAGTTGAGCTAAGCCAATATCACCTTAAATATATACCTTAAAGCCACAGGACATGATATTGACTTTAAAAAGACCAGAACTATTGCCAAAACTGAACACTTTAACAACAGAATAATCAGAGAAGTCATCGAGATAGAAAAACGCCCACACAGCATGAACAAACGAGACGATACCTCCCGCCTACCAGCCATTTGGAAACCCGCCCTTATTGACAAACGAGTCCCTAGCACGACGAATGACTCCAGACCCACACTCACGAGAGCCACACAGGATGTCACCACCACACATCCACGCAGAAAGCAGACTCAAACCCACACTGATAATGAGCCACGACCAAGGACCAGAAGCCAGACCGCAGCTGCATCATTAGCCACTTTAAACCCCTCCGATCCATACATGAAGCAGACTGATACCCACCATGAAGAGCTCGCACGGCCACAAACACGAAGCCAAACAACAACAACGCAGCTCACCAGCTCAAATCCCCCTGCAACTCAGACTAAGATGAGCACAACCAAGCCCCCACCCAAACAGAACACATCCCCAGCCAATCAGAGCACAACCAACCCCCCATCCAATCAGAGCACAGCCAAGCCCCTAACCAATCAGAACACACCTCCACCCAATCAGAACACAGCCAAGTTCCCACCCAATCAGCTCACACCCCCACTAGCAGTTAAAAGGAGGAGACAGCTGCGATCTCACATTGCTCCTGGAAGCACGAAGCCGAGAATACCAGCCTGAAGATGACGAATGAGACTTCATCGAAACGTTGCCAAGACACTTCCAATTTTACGTGGGAGAAGACCCGAATAACCAAAGACCTACCTACCTACATATATATATATATATATATATATATATATATATATATATATATATATATATAATTATGTTATATATAACATAACATAACATAACATAACATAACATAACATAACATAACATTACATTACATTACATTACATTACATTACATTACATTATTATACTATACTATATAACTCCATTATATATATTGTTCCATACTTGGGAGAAAACAATGTTCAACTATCATGTTAACTCAAGCAATGACTTGGGTGACATTGGGGTACTACATTCAGTGAACATGAGCACTGCAGATTTTAAACCATAATCGCTGAATTGTACAAACCAATAATTATGGATTATTCAATAAACCACCATTACACAAATGTTGTCTTAGAGTATGATTTGTGTTCAATGTGTGGTACAGTGATGTATCTAAAAAGCATGAACATTTTTTAGAAGGTTAAAGAACTGAACTCTTGAAGCTTGGATGTTCTTCTACCTCTACAATGTATTATGGTTGGAAATTGTTAATAATGCAGATATATGCAAAATTGTTTTTCATTAGTGTGTTTAAGAGGAAAGAAGAACTGCATATCTTTCCCAGATGGGAAGAAAATCATTAATAGTAAAGCAGTGATAACTGTCCACACTCAGCACACAATATATTTGATATGGTACATCATGCTGCAAGCAAAGACCAGTCTTTACATGAGAATTCCCCCCAAAGGATGACACACTTGTGAGGAAATAATAATAATGAAGAATAGTTACTGTCCTACTCTGGCTTGTTTTTAATCTTCGTTTATAAATCAAGTTTTTTTAAAAAAATCATTTGAGAATGAGTGTTATATATAAAGCCAATAGCTAACGATTTACCATTTAATTGCAAGCTATAAGAACTTAAAAATAGTGCAAGAAATTCATTTCTTATGTCATTTTAGCCTTTGACTGAATGATGTACAGTCAGATGCTGACAGCTTTTAGATGCTTGAGCCATGGCATCTAATCTATTTTAACACCCTTTTATTCCAAAATCAATGTCCAAATATCACAATTTAAAATGTGTTTTTTTTTCAAAAATTACATAAAGATATTAGAATCTTACAAGCTTTTTCTCCAGTAAACTTATGATGTCCAAACACATGCTTGTCTATGAATTTGAATATTTTATGGTCTGCGGCTACTGATAAATGTGATTTTTTTTCTACCCCTCTCATCAGTGAAAAAATAGTGCTGTGTGTGTAACTTATGTCAGCATGCCTCAAACATGATCTTTTCAGATATATCAGATGACAATTCCTAGGTAGCACATGATGGACTAACTGGGAATTATGGGTCCTGTAGGCAAATACATCTGGCACAATTGATTGAAGAAGGTTGATTTATATATTACTCATATGACTAGACAAGGACCATAAAGCAACGCCGTACATTGCTATTTGTACAGTTGTTGATATCATATGATGCCAAACTCCTGTCATACAGCTTTATTAGCAGCATTTTTATTTAATATAATTGTTCATCAATTCCTCCTGAAATGTGAACGACCAAATGAAAGAAATCACTTATGCCTGGATAAATAGTGGTTGCATAAACTTACAATCCATCTTCCTAAACACCCTGATGAAGTACAGAGAATGTGAGAACAAAGGATCCTGCAGCATAATGCAACCAACCTTCCTTTTTAAGAGAAATTACTAAGAGGAAAAAGTCTGCACCCAGCTTGGTCAATTTTGAAATAAGAGAATTAAGCACCTCTGGCCTTTCAGCCCAGCCATGCCTGCTGAAGAGAAGGAATTAAATGAAATGTGTAATTAGATCTGCTTTTTTCCCTACATATGCACCAATTCAGCCATTAGCCTATGTAAGACAATGTGATGTGTTTGGAGGACATCCACTGAAGTATCACAGCAGGTTCATTCCCATTTTTCTTTAATCGGAACGCTGTTCAGCTTACACTAAATTGCTATTACATTTTGCCTGCACTCATCACAGATTTGCTCTGTGGAGTATCAATATTATCCTACAATTCATTTTTTTAAAAAAAATAAGTACACAACAGTAAAATCCTTTGTCTAAACAACTTTCCCCAATACAATACAAGCATTTTTTTTTTTTTTTGTATAAGAAATGCTCATAAAATCCCACAACGTCTAGAGTACCAAAGGCAACTGTGTCCTAATCAGCACGGCAATTCGGTAAACATGAATTAGGTTAGTTAAATCCATGGATTTAATTTTAATTTTAATTTAATCCATGGATTTAACATAATTCTCTAATATTGTTTTTGTGCTGTGGTTTGAATATGGCTTTTTACGATTTTGAATGTAGCATCTGCTATGCTAGTGAATGACTGTTCCTACATGCATGCAATCAGGAACTTTCTTCTTCTTCCTCTGTTAAAACAACTGAAAAAAATCCAAGTAAAAGCAACATAAGCAAAACAATTAGCACTTTTTTCTGATAAATAACTCCTTAAAATAATAAGTTCATAATTTATGAGTGGAATTGCTCAGTAGAGAAACAGAATTAAAGCACGACTATGGCTTGATTCATCAAGACTGATGTATTGTTGGCATTTCATTCTTACAGCTGGCATTTCATATCACATTTCATGTGTAAAGGACATACACATGGAACCTAGACATGGACATGTGCCATATAGGATGAATTTAGTGTACTTTGGACTACTGATGACATAAGACAATTGTAATATATGAATATATCCCTTCTCACATGAAAATCCAAGCCAAAAAAAAAAAATGTTACAGAATAAAGAAAGATCATGTCCAGCAAGGATGTTCCTGTGAAATCCAGGAACATGGGAGTCATTTTTATAGCAATAGCACTTATTATATACCATACCATTAGATTTATATATTTCATATGCTTTACAGCACTCTCTAAGCAGTTCCCAGAGTCAGCATATTGCCCCCAACAATCTGGGTCTTCATTTTACCAACCTCAGAAGGATGGAATCAACCTTGAGCCAGATCAAATTCCTGGCAGTTGGCAAAATTAACCTGCAATATTGCATTCTACCCACTCTACCACCATGGCTCTTTACCCTTCTGTAGTGAAACAATATTACCAGAAATATGTGGTATTAAATCTATTGCCCTTTTCCCAGTCTGTGTTGCTACACCTCTATGTGTGATTAATAATCTTTCTAAATTTCCCATGCACTTCAGATCAGATTTATGCCAAGATCCATACAGTCGCAAATAAAGTGGCAAAGCCAAATGATCTAGCAGTCTGTAGGCTTATTAAAATAAGTAGGGGGATAACACTGTAATTTCAATGCCCCAAAAGACTTCTTATCAGTGGAAATGCTGCAAACACATCCAAACCCAGGAGATATAAAAAGCAATAGGATGACTAATGCCACTTTGAAATTATGGTAATGTGAATATCACATTGCACTGTTATTCTTTGATATGAAGCAAATCCTTTTGATATTAACAACACCCTCTGCCTTTATAGGAGAATCACAACCTTAGTTATGGCTCCCCTGTTTCAAACGCTCGATATCTGTTCTGTGATCTCTGAGGCAGCAGTTTAAGCCAAATAAAGAAGGAAATTCATCAGATAGATCGCCTACCAAAATCAGCAATAAAAGAATGAGAATACTTCCAAACAATAATATAGCAGAAATTGTGTGCATATTTCAGTAAGATAAAAATATGCAAACAGCATACAGTTGCTTGGAAATGAAAAATAATGTGAACCTGTGAAAACATTTTAAATCCATGATATTTTTGAAGTCCCAAGATATGTATGTTTCATGCTAATCAGATGATTCAGCTTGGCACTGCAATAAGCATAAGCATATAAACTAGGATTTCTTTGATGTTACATTTATAGTCAAAGAGTTAAATAAATTTCAGACTGGTTGTGGGAGCTATTAATAAAGCTCATTAAAAATATCTTCAGTGATCCACCTCAAAATTGTCCTGTGAACATTTCTCCCTCCCCACAAGTCTACCAGCAATGTCCACTGATGACATGAGCCCTTTAAAAATGCACCATATCAACTTCTTTAAAGACTCTACACAATCTTTTGAAGTACCCAATTCAACACTGTTAGTTGCCTTTCCTGAAATTTTAAGACTTGAATGATCAAATCTGTATTACTTTTCCTAAAAACTTGTATGCAGACCTCAGGGCCCCTCTTCGTCATTAAATTTGAATTATTGCTCTCTTAGAAGAAAAAAAATCATTAATGTGGGAATCATTCCATCAATTAAATAAATTGCATATTATTTAATTAACAGGATTATTCCAGAGTTAATCATTTTGTCCTCCACATGCTTTGGTCAAGACCTTCCCCCCCTCCCCTATCATTGATATAGATGAAGGGTTCATCCAGCATATATTACTGGATTATGAAGCATAGCTGGGAACTTTTACCTTACTCTTAAAAAAAATTCTATTGCAGGAGATCACACCTGGCTGAATTTAGCTGACCTTAAAGTTACCACAAATCAAATCTGATTGCTGCTTGGATATGAGACAATAAGGATATCTTAGTGCTATAGCCTAGGCTAGAAGAAGACAAGAGCAAACCTGTTTTGTATGATTGTCAAGATCAACATATGGATTATCCAGTTATCACTAGAAGTTTTACTCCTCTTGAAGGAAATTTTATTTTGCTTTTTTCTGTATGGTCCTCTTCTAGAACATGATTTGGGGTAGAAACTCTTTCCTGAAATTCATACATTAAAATAGTTCCAGTGCATGAGAGAAAAATTTGGATGGGATTGTCCTGAAGGTGCATTTTTCAAAAAGCAACAGTTCTTCAATTCTGAAAAACTGAAGAAGCTTCTTGGATGAGAAGTGAAATGTCTTCAAGGAAAAACAAAATCTAGTTGACTTTTGAAAAAAGCACTACTGGGACAACCATGACCTGGATGACTGAGAATCTCCATTATCCAGACATTGGGATGGGATTATTTATTTTGGATATGATTGTTGGCTTCAAAAAAAAAAAAAAAAAAAAAAAGTAAAGCATTCTCATGAGGACAGCTGTTTCCTCCACCGTTTCATTTCTACAAAGTATAGAAATAATATTATATCACATGTTGTTCTAAAGTAACTTGGAAATAAGACAATAACTGATTTTGGCAGATCATCCCAAAGGTTAAAAAAAAAAAGAAAAAGAAAAAAAATAGTTTGGCAACTTTCAGAAGAAGTCAAGGGAAAATTTGAATTACTTTTTTTACATCTTCATTGAATTAAAGAAGTGTGGTGAATGAAGCATCACAACCTGATTTTACAGTAGCAGTTTCCCCAGCAAGAAGAATGGATTTCCTCAGCCATTGAGAAAGTTGATACAAGTTTCTGATATGGGGTGAAGGCTAAAAGCCTTTTCCAGTCAAGCGCACAGAGCCCAAGATCAGACAGCATGCCATAATAACAGTACAAAGATGTCAACTGCTTCTCTTGCTAAGAAATAACCAGCTTTCAGTCCATTAGGATGCGTAGGGGGATGAAAGAAATATCAGATTGCAACTTGGGGATGGATGGATGGATGGATGGATATAATTATAGTCGTCATTTCCTGGTTTTCTATTCTAATTATGTCTTTTTCTAGTATCTGTAACAAAACATAACTAAGATTTAGCCACAGGAATCTTCATTTATGAGCAGGGGCAGAGGCATGACCACAGAGCAATTGCCTAAAGAACATATCTCTATTTGCTTAGCTTCCCTTCCCTTCATTTAGATGCCTGTGTACTGTGCACTCCCTCTCATAAATCAGCCCCCACCCCACAAAAAAACAACCACAATTGGAAATGATCTTTGCCATTTCTATTCCAGATGTAATACATTCTAAATGTTTGCTATTGTTTTATAAAACAAATACATTAGTAGAATGTACTGTATTACTCTTCTGGCTTTTGCAAGTGATCCAAGAGCATCACATAAATGCAAACCCACTTGCCGTATCATCTATTTCTCTGGTAACAATTGTTCCTACCATGGCAAATGTCTTCAAGAGTCACTGAACATTATTATTCTATTTTTGTGCTTCCCAGTTTTCCATACAGTAAGCTACCTGATAAATACTATGAACCACAAGTTCTTACACATTTCCTTCCATGCATCTCTCCTTAATTGTTTTTTTGTCAGGGCAACCTGGCCTACCCAATTATGGGACAGAGCATACTGCTTCCATTTTATCTATACTAGTCTCCCTTTAATTCTTTATTGGTAAAACATAAATTCAACGCAAAAATAGTTTGTTGTGAAAGCGGATTGGGGCTGAAAGGCAAAAAACGGAAGCAGTATGCTCCATCCCATAATTTCCCTGGTATCAGTGGTGGGTTGCCCCTGGTTTGCACCAGTTCTATAGAACCGGTAGTAAAACTGGCGGGAGGCTCCGCCCACTGACCCTGATGTCATCAAAATGCTTCTGTGCACACAGAACGGCATGCAGCCCCCTTGCGAACCGGCAGTAAAGGTAAGTAAAACCCAACCCTGCCTGGTATAGCTGACAAAGGGAGGAGAGCCCATGGGTTAGAAGTTAATACATTTACCTAATATACAAGTAGCCCGGGTTTGAATCCCAGAACGGTATGTTGTGGTCTGCCAGCAGCCTGCAGAGCTAGCAGTGGAGTCAGACAGTGAGGAGGATGGGGAGGAACATGGGCCAGTCCTGGAGTCTGGGGAAGGCCTGGACGAGGGCTCTGAGTCAGAGGCAGAGATGGGGCCAGGGCCATCTGGAAGTGATGTGCAGAGTCCGGAGCCCCCAGAGTCAGACAGCAGAGGAACAGGAGGAGCCTGTTCCTAATGCACACATGTGCAGAGCTGCCAGAAGGCAAGAACAGCTAAAGTGAAATGGACGACTCAGGAGTAAGGCCAGGAGATGATTGGCCCCTCCCATAAGGCTTAAAAGAAAAATAGAGGCACTTGGGGCTTTTTGCAGGAAAGCAACATTGCTAACTCTGTTTCCAGTCGGTGTCTCTGTTTGTTTCTGAACTTTGTGGGGCTTTGCCAAGTAAGGCCTTTGGCAGGGTATCAAAGAAGATAAAGGCTGGTGATTATCCCAAAGGACTTCTTAAAAAGGACTTGTTTGGCAACTAATTGAGACTCAGCTGGGAATGAACATAATTCTCAGCTGTTACAATAAAATAGATTTATTTGGGACTAATTGTGTCTTGTAACGACTCAGTAAGCCTAGGTCACAACAGGATATGGCTAGCTGATGAGAGTGAAATAGCTTGAAATAGATCTATATTAGTCTCCCTTTATTTCTTTGTCGGTAAAACATAAATTCAACATCTCTCCTTAATAAACCATTAGTTTATTTGCTGAAAGTCTAAATAGGAACATATACTTTCCCAGGTTCATTTGTCATTGTGCAAATGATCACACCATCCCTGTAAGACTCCAGTGTGTTCGTTATTCCATTGAAGCAGAGACCTTGCTATGCAGCATATCAACACAATCTCTAAAGCTGATAGAAAGCAGAAAATGACTTTTTCTGTGGCAACAATATTCCTGAAGACAATTGTCTTACTTGTCTTTGTTCTGTTGGAACCAGACCATGAAAAAGTTTCTGTTCCATGCAAGATTTTAGATATAATTACCCTTGTACTTTGTCTTTAAAGATGATGAGTTCCCGTTTCTAACTTCTACTTCCAATATAGCATTAAAGTCTACACTACTTTGAAAATTCAGCAAAGCATCAATTATTTCAACATTAAAAAAAGAAAAGAGAGAGAGAGAGAGAGAGAGATACCTGAATTTCATTGGACTCACAAAAATGGTTAATAATGTTGTTGTGTGGTAGAGCAGATGGGCCATGTGATGGAAAAACATGTCAAAGAGGTAATCTGTCTCCAATGTTTCCTTACCAACCAGTCCAACTGAAAAGTAAATATCTTGATAGAAACTAAGTTGTAGACCATTCTACAGGTAGTCCTTGACTTATAACAATTTGTTTAGAGACCATTCAAAGTTATAACAGCACTATGACTGTTTTTCTGACTATTGCATCATCCCCATGGTCACGTGATCAAAACTGGCAATTGAATCATATTTATGTGATGGCATGGTGTCGGGGCTATGTAATCACCTTTTACGACCTTTTGAGAAGCAAAATCAATGGGGAAATTAGATTCATTAACAACTATGTTATAACTTAACAACTAAGTGATTCACTTGACAACTGTGGCAAGAAAGGTCATCAAAGGGGGGGAAACTCACTTAACAACTGTCTCACTGAGGAACAGAAAGTTTGCCCTCAATCATGATCGTAAGTCAAGGACTACCTATTTATACAGCCATACATAACAACACAGTCACAATTCCGGTGCTGGGAATCAGAATTGAGATATTATCCTGCTCTTCCTACTTCCAACTCTTTTACTACAGCTAGTATATAATGTAAGCTCTCAGGTTCAACAAAGTAGTCAAATGTTTCTATTCTGTGTTGAATGACTTTCTTTGAAGAAAGAAGGCAAACACTGTCTATTAGGCACAAAGAGTCAAATGTAAGACAACTCAGATGTCACAACCCATTTCTCTAGTTTAGTAACAATTAGCACTTGGCTTGTAGCCCAGACCATAATCTCTAAATAATTCTGGCCCCTGAATGGTTTCCAAAGATCTAGGAAGAGAGGGGATAAGGTGGGAGGCTGCTATTTACCACAAAATGCAAGATGTAAATTGTTATTTGTAGATGTTCTTTTTATAGAAATAATCCACCATAATCTTATTCAGAAATATATGAATAAAATCATTAAAGCACTCCTTCCTATAGTTTATTCCCTTATAGTTTATATGTGATTATATTTTCATAGTAATTAAGTTCTTATGCACACTAGTCCTGATACTTGGCTGAATAATTTTCAGACTGTCTTGCTATAATGGATAACGTTGTAATTAGATTCTGGTTATTAGAAAAAGAGAGGTTAAACAGGTTTTTTTTTTTTTCCTGTCAATACAAAAACAAAAAGATTGAAGGACCAAAAAGCTTTCCAATAAAGGAGAATATTTGTAGCTCAGGGTTGAAATGAGGGGGCTTTGGTTCTCTCTGGGCTTGGTTGTTTTCTTGCAGACATTTCATTACCCAAACTAGGTAATATCAACAAGCAAGCTCAGAGAACACCAAAGACCCTTCAAAAAGCTTTTATCTGAACACACAAAGCTATCAATCATATGAAGAAGTAGAAGAAGAAAAGAATACTGATAGGAATTCTCAGAAAAAAGAAAGAAAGAAAAAAACTAGTGAGCATAACAATATAAAATGTGACACTGGTACGATTATTATTAACAAACTGTAGACAAAATCTGTGTCTATAGAAGCTTGGAAATTCTACCCAACTTGTTAAAAATAATGTTATTTCACTTATTTGCCAAGGAGCTGCTTTTTTATTTTTAAACTATCACAAGAGCTGCAGTAATTGAATTACAAAAGATCACCAGGAATATTTATAAGGGTGAGAAGGTTCCAGAACAGAGGAAGAATAAAACCTAATGTTTATCCAAAGTGAGAGAATGGGATAAACTTTTTGAATCACAGCCAAAGGGTCTTTGCCAAAGTCACGGTAAATGTGATTGAGAAAATAAGTGACACTATTAATAGACTAGCGGCTTCTTGGGGAAATAATGTTTATGTACGAAGTATTTGTGGTCTAACATGATAATAGTGGAGCTTTCATCAAACAATTCAGAAAGATTAACTGACTAGTAAAACATACTGTAATTCAACATCCAAGAAAGGATGTATGATTAAAAAGCTACTCCCTTGTTCAAAAGTTTTATAAAACAGCTTGGGAAAAGAGGTAAATAATAAAATATTAGAAAATAACCAGAGAAGGGGAAGACATTCCATTTGAGAAAAATAGCTCTTTGCATTTTAAAATGATCTGGTAACCAGATATTATATTATCCAGATATTATCACAGGATAAAATCCTGCCGATGAAAAAAATATTCATCAGTCTTCCTCAGGTACCTACCAATAATTTATTTAGAATAAGCAACAGTCCGTACTGGATTTGGCTGTAAAAATCTCATATTTCATACGGGTCCATGCAAAAACCATACACCAATGGAAATAAGAAATGCCATTATAGCAGGGGGGACAAAAGAAAGAAGTCTGGAAAAAATAAACTTTATGCATTTGTACTCCTTCTAGTTGGGATTTATCGTATGTTTTCCTCTAATTTGTTAAACAGAGGGTGTTAGCCTGCCTGTTTGATTTATTCTAATATTTCTCTCTTATTTGGAAACCTTTTTATGTTTTATCTACCATGAGAACCAGTTACATATAGCACTTAAGACACCGGGCTAGAAATCAGGGAGGGTGAATTCTAGTCCTGCCTTAGGTACTGTAGAAAGTTAGCACCCACCCCTCTCCTAGAAGAATAAAATACTTTAGGGAATATTAAAAATGCAGAATATTATATTTCCCTAGAGGGAGAAATGGAGAAACATGCTTTTTGAAAGCAGCCCCCACCTTTCTTAATAGCCCTCAGTAGATGTAAGCATTTAAGAGATTAAAAGATAGATAGCTCTATTCATAAGCAAATACCCTCACCCAAGATCAAACAAAGGTAGGATTAGCCACAATAGGAATTGCCCAACACCCCTTCATTGCATCAGCCATCCAAACTTCAACCAAACTTAGCTCAGACAACCTACAGAACCAGCTATGACCCCTACATAAGCCCTACAACAGCCAATAGAACAGAGGTGGGTTTCAGCAGGTTCTGACCAGTTCTGGAGAACCGGTAGCAGAAATTTTGAGTAGTTCAGAGAACTGGTAGTAAATTTCTGATTGGCCCCACCCCCATCTATTCTCTGCCTCCTGAGTCCCAGCTGATTGGGAGAAAATGGGGATTTTGCAGTAACCTTCCCCTGGAGTGGGGTGGAAATGGAGATTTTACAGTATCCTTCCCTTGCCACGCCCAGCAAGCCATGCCCACCAAGCCACGCCATGCCCACCAAGCCATATCCACAGAACCGGTAGTAAAAAAATTTGAAAGCCACCACTACAATAGAATATATGTTATTGTACAGGAACAGGAAGTTCAAGTGCAAAGCCCAAGAGAAGGTCTAAAAAAACCCTTACTTTCAACTCCATGTGGTCAGCTGCCCAGAACTCGTGTGGTTCTGTTCAATAATAAATGGATCCTCTTTCCAATCAGTCTCAAGCCTCCATTTTGTCTCCAGTGCCTTTCTCCCAGATTGGAACTGAACCAGATGGATATTCCTTCCCACAGTAAACTCTAAGTGGGTGACTTTGGGCCAGCCACTCTTTCTCAACCCTCAGAAGCAGGCAAGGGCAAAGCATTGTTGAAAAATCTTGCCAAGGAAAATGTAGGGACTTGTCCAGGCAATCATTAGGAATAAAACTCTGGATCCGTTCCAGTCGGGTTTCAGGCCTGGGCACAGCACGGAAACGGCATTGGTCGCGTTGGTTGATGATCTCTGGAGGGCTCGGGACAGGGGTTGCTCCTCTGTTCTGGTCCTGTTAGACCTCTCAGTGGCTTTTGATACCATCGACCATGGTATCATGCTGCACCGGTTGGAAGAGCTGGGGATGGGGGGCACTGTGTTACGGTGGTTCTCCTCCTTTCTCTCTGACCGGTCGCAGTTCGTGTTGGCAGGGGGGCAGAGGTCGACCTCGAGGCCTCTAGTATGTGGAGTGCCTCAGGGGTCAGTCCTCTCACCCCTCCTGTTCAACATTTATGTGAAGCCGCTGGGCGAGATCATCCGTGGCTTTGGGGTGAGATACCATCAGTACGCTGATGACACTCAGCTGTACATCTCCACCCCAGGCCACCCCAACGATGCCCTTGAAGTGATGTCCCAGTGCCTGGAGGCTGTACGGATCTGGATGGGGAGGCTCAGGCTCAACCCTTCCAAGACTGAGTGGCTGTGGTTCCCGGCATCCCGATATAGTCAGTTGACTCCATCACTGACTATTGGGGGTGAGTCTTTGGCCCCCACAGAGAGGGCTCGCAATCTGGGAGTCCTCCTGGATACGCAGCTGTCCTTGGAGGAACATCTGACGGCTGTGACCAGGGGGACCTTTTGTCAGGTTCGCCTGATCCGCCAGTGATCCCTTTCTTGATCGGGATTCCCTGTGCACAGTCACTCATGCCCTCGTAACCTCTCGCCTTGATTACTGCAACGCTCTCTACATGGGGCTCCCCTTGAAGAGCACCCGGAGGCTCCAACTGGTCCAGAACGCAGCAGCGCGAGTAGTGACGGGAGCAGTGTGGCGCTCCCATGTAACATCACTCCTGCGTGAACTGCACTGGCTCCCGGTGGTCTTCCGGGTGCTCTTCAAGGTGTTGGTTATCACCTTTAAAGCGCTCCATGGCATAGGGCCTAGCTATCTTCGAGACCGCCTGCTGCCACCGACGACCTCCCATCGGCCCGTGCGCTCCCACAGAGAGGGCCTCCTCGGGGTGCCATCAGCCAAACAATGCAGGCTGATGACCCCCAGGGGGAGGGCCTTCTCTGTGGGGGCACCTACCCTCTGGAATCAGTTGCCCCCAGAGATAAGGAGAATCCATGACTTCAGTGCCTTCCGCCGTGCCCTTAAAACCTTCTTTTTCCAACAAGTCGGGCTGGCCTAATTCTTTTTAAGTGTTTTTAATTGTTTTGTTTATCGTTTTAATTAATGGGGCCAAATTTATATATATATTTTAACTGTATTTTAATATTTGTATTTGATGTTTTTATTTGGCTGTTCACCGTCCTGAGTCCTCAGGGAGAAGGGCTGTATACAAATTCAAAATAAAAAAATAAATAAAAATAAATAAAAAAATAAAAAAAAACGCTGAGGAGATTTCCAGGCAATTGCTAGGAGTCACCACTAACTTAAAAGCACATAAATAAATAAATAAATAAATCAGCCCATATCTGGATGCACAGCTGCTCTACTTTTATGATCACTAAATTTTAATTAATGCTGTTGGATAAATTATCTGTTTCTATAAATGCTTCAAATGTAGGCTGCGCCCAAGTGCTTCAAATATTCTAACTGTAAGATAATCATAATATCCCAGGCTGCAAATACGGAGAATAGCATGAAAATCCAGCAACACTTCTATCATCATAGCAATGGGACTGTATTAACTCTGCTAGCATGAAGGCGTTTCAAGTGATCTGAAGAATAATTTAATACTACAGTACAGGTACGATGGGTGTAAAAGGGGAATTTATATTAAACTGTTTCCATTTGTTTTGATTATTATCAACTTCCTGATCATTTTCACAAGCTGTTAGAATTTTAAAGAATATAAACATTCCTGATTCATTCCTTCATTCCTTCATTACATTTCCTTCAGCCAGTTTCCAGAACAGTTATAAATTCTACCATCATTTAGATTTAAAAATAAATTTTAAACAATCCACTTAACAGCTTAACATAAAACAATGAATTATCTGGGCGGAATAAAGTAGTCTGACCTCTAAGGAAAAAAAAGCCACCTAGTAAAAGTGAAATTTAGGATGGTATTATTTCCATTATTTTGCCATTACATTCCCATTTCCCTGTAGTTTGCAAGCAGCCTACTTCAGCTGAGTGAAATTCAAGCTCTCAAAAGTACTTGGAGACCCAGAGGACTCAACCCTTCTCCTCAAGTAAAATTCTGAGGGCAAAGGTACATACCCTTTAAAACACAAGAGTAGCTCTGCTTGTTCTTAACGCTGCAATAATTACAAGAAATTCAGCCTAGTGCTACAGGGCGAGGGTGCAGGAGGTGTCAAGTCAAATCTTCTTTATTTCTTCACATGACCAGCACAGTTCAAGAGATGAGAGCTCCAACATTTTGCATTCCTTCACAGGCCCTATGCCCCTTGAGTTCATAGATCACATTTGGTACTATAAATTATAAACATTGACAATAAATCCACCATTGGAAATGTTCAATCTGAAAATATTATAGAACGATCGCATAGAATGATGTATTCAATTTCATTGCTCAATACTGAAAACCCAATTATTTTGCTTTTAGAATATATATACTATATTTTCCCGATTATAAGACACACTTCCCCCCCCCCCTCAAAGTGTTCTGGGCAGTGGGGGTCGCCACCGCACTATCACCGCCTATTGCCACTGCCCATTCGCGGCGATTGGTGGCGAATGGGCAGCGGCAAATGGGCAGCGGCAAACAGGTGGCGGTGGCGGCAAATGGGCCACAGCAAATGGGCAGAGGCGGCAAATGGGCAGATATAGATAGATAGATAGATAGATAGATAGATAGATAGACGGACAAACAGATGGACAGACAGAAAGACAAACATTGATTAAGTGATTAACTGCAGCCTTCCCGATTCCTAGAATCAAAACATAATTGGCTAGTAGGTGACTACTAAGTCAATCAAGTTTAATTCCTTGTGGAATCAAAATTTAAATCTTTCAGGCACCTGGTTGATTAGCCTCCATTTGAACGCATTATGCATAAGGCAGTGGTTTTCTGGATTGCTGACTACCACATTTGTTTTAATACAAAAAGATTCAGTATTCTACTAAAGAATATGTGCTTCCATGGTTCTCTATTGGTCTAAATACTGGTTTGTTAAGTGATATTTATAGTTGCACTACCAAATGGCTTATTAAGATCCAATCCGCTATCTGTACCCATACAGTCTTTCACACTCAGTTTAAATAAATAAATTAAACTACATGTGTTTGTTTCTTGGATTCTGATTAATCTTCTGACTAATTTTTATAAATAATAATAATAATAATAATAATAATAATAATAATAATAATAATAATAATAATAATAATATTTCTATACCGCCCTTCTCCCGAAGGACTCAGGGCGGTGTACAGCCTATTTAAAAACACAAGACAAAACAACAATTAAAATTTAAAATGATTAAATAAATTTGGCTCAATTTAAAACCCCAAAAATTTAAATTACCCCAATTTAAAATTATTATGTTGATAGCCCGGCCTGGCGGAACAACAGGGTCTTCAGTGCGCAGCGAAACACCCGGAGGTCAGAGATCTTACGTATTTCCCTAAACTCCTGATATAAGTGATTCCAAAGGAAAAACAATACTCCCAAAATATGTGAGCCATGTAATAATAACAACAAAACAACACAATCAAACATAGGCTAATGTAAACATATGTCTGCAAACCACTGCGTCAGATCAGACTACACTAGCACAGAATATTATTTATTACAATAGAAAAGAATAACAGAGTTGGAAGGAACCATGGAGGTCTTCTAGTCCAACCCCCTGCTGAAGCAGGAGACCCTATACCATTTCAGACAAATGGTTGTCCAATCTCTTCTTTAAAAACTCCAGTGATGAAGTACCCATAACTTCTAAAGGCAAGTCATTCCACTGATTTATTATCATTACTTACTATTATATTCTTTATTACTTATTTCACTCATTTTAAAATTCCTCAGTGTGTTTTATTTATAAACATAAAGCAGTTTCCCTATAAAAAAGTAATGTTATATATATTTAAGAATTTATTAGTAAACAATGCAGGTTCTCTTTTGTTTGTTTCTTTGTAATGTAAAATAACTGTGTAATACCTCATATATGAGGCATGTCATAATTAACATCTGTATCTTTCTGGTCTGAGAGCTTAAGAATAGGGAACTAGGCTGTATCCATCCATCCATCTATCCATCCATCCATCATCCATCCTAGATTTCAGACACTGACGCTGTGTTTGTATGTGTATAGGCAATTAGATCTAAGACAATCACCTAGGAATGGTCCAATTTTTCATAATATATCATACATATGAAACCTCATAGATAAAAATTTCTCATCTTTATTTATCAGAAAACTTGGAGTTGTCTTAAAAAGCTCAGTGAAAATAATGTCAAAGGCACACAGGAGGATTTGCCACACAAATAAGGGGATGTAGGTTGGCTGTTCAAATATGGACCAAGTGCCTGATAAAGTGTCTCTGATAGCTATTATTTCTTCTGTTTGGGGTTCAGCCAGTGGTGAAATCCATTTTTTTTTACTACTGATTCTGTAGGCATGGCTTGGTAGACATGGTGTGGCTTGGTGAGCAAAGCAGGGGAAGGATACTGCAAAATCTCCATTCCCACCCCACTCCAAGGGAAGGTTACAGCAAAATCCCCATTCCCTCCCCACCCCTGGGGGAAGGATATTGCAAAATCTCCATTCCCACCCCTCTGGGGCCAGCCAGAAGTGGCATTTACCAATTCTTTGAACTGCTCAAAATATCTGCTACCGGTTCTCCAGAACCTGTCAGAACCTGCTGGATTTCACCCCTGGTTTCAGCAGCCTGGATGGAAAAAGCATTGTAGACTGAAGCTGATTGGAACGCTGCAAGTTTTCCACCCCAGGCTTTTGAGAAAAAAATTGGAAATTCCCATTGTTTTGGAAACATTAAGCCAATATAGTTTGAAGAAGTAATTTATTACATGTAGCAGGTGCTTGTGTTTCTGCATACATCTCTCTGGGTGAGAGAGAAACAGAAAGCAGCTTGTATTTTAGAGTAAACAGAAGCAGGATTTTAGGTCTTTGCGTGTGAGAGACAGAAACAGACCAACCGACAGACAGACAAAGCATAGTGTGCCTGTCAAATTGTTTCTTGGAGTTCTGATGCAGAGAAGTACATCTGCAACTTTATATCATGGCCAGATGATTCTTTCTAGGTGGTGGTGATGAATAAATAAAGATTACCTAAATTCCCAATGCGCTTACCATGTTCTGACATCCTGCCCATCCCTACCTCCACCGCCAATAAAATATAGGTTGCATTTCCATCATAACATTGTACTGCTCAGTACAATCATAGAATTGTAGAGTTTCAAGAGCCTTAGAGGCAGGGGTGGGTTCTACTTACCTCTACTACCGGTTTGCAGTGGGACCGCGCATGAGCGCTCACTTCATTCACGCGTGCACGCGCTCTTCTGCGCATGCGCAGAAGTGTTTTAATGACGTCGGGGTCTTTGGGCGGAGCCTCCCACCAACCAGTTTTACTACCGGTTCTATAGAACTGGTGCGAACCGGGGGAACCCACCACTGCTTGGAGGTCTTCTATTCCAATTCTCTGTTGGAAGGAGCCTTATACATGGGTGAAATCCAGCAGGTTCTGACAGGTTCTAGAGAACCGGTAGCGGAAATTTTGAGCACTTCGGAGAACCGATAGCGGAAATTTTGAGTAGTTCAGAGAACCAGCAAATACCACCTCTGACTGGCCCCAGAGTGGGGTGGGAATGGAGATTTTGCAGTATCCTTCCCCTGGAGTGGGGTAGGAATGGAGATATTGACACCCTGACAATTTTGCAGTATCCTTCCCCTGAAATGGGGTGGGAATGGAGATTTTTCAGTATCCTTCCCCTGCCATGCCCACCAAGCCGCACCATACCACACCACGCCCACCAAGCCACGCCCACAGAACCAGTAGTAAAAAAAATTGCATTTCATCACTGGCCTTATACCATCCCAGTCAAATGGTTGCCCAGTTTTCTTGAAAAGCTCCAGTCATGGAGCTACATCTACAACCACATGTGGAAAGCTATTCCATTGATTAATTGCTCTCAGAAAATGTCTTCTTACTTCTAAGTTGGATCTCTCCTTAACAAGCTTCCACCCATTACCTCTTGTCCTGCCCTCTGGCATTGTAAGAACTTTATGTCGGGTGAAAACAGGGGTGAAATCCAGCAGGTTCTGATAGGTTCTGGAGAACCGGTAGTGGAAATTTTGAGCAATTCGGAGAACCAAGGTAACAGAAATTTTCAGTAGTTCAGAGAACTGGTAAATACCACCTCTGGCTGGCCCCAGAGTGGGGTGGGAATGGAGATTTTGCAGTATCCTTCCCCTGCCACACCCACCAAGCACCCACCAAGCCACGCCCACAGAACCGGTAGCAAAAAAATTTGGATTTCACCACTGGGTGAAAACCAGCAATGAGACTAGTAGAAAACCATGGCAAGGTGATTCTTTAACAGAGCATTTAAACATTCTTACCGCAATAAAAGAAACATACTGGTAAGCAAAGGAAAGCTTTTTTTGGGGGGATAATATACTGCCCCTTTCCATATTTATTCGCAGGCTCAATTCCTGATGCTAATCAATTGTTAGAAAGGAAGACTACTTCTTGAGTTAAAATTCTTAATTCTTCCCCATGCCCCTTGCTTTGAGATTCTGCCAAACTTTCGTTTAAAATTCTGCAAACATCCTTTTTATGAGGAGTAATGTAGAAAATCAGACTTGCATTGTTAATAAAATATAGTATTACAGAAAGCCTGGATCAGCCTCTCGTAGTACTTCAGTAATTTGATTCTTCAGCTATAGAATATTGCAAAGCTAAGAGAGTCATTGGGCGGAGGGGGGGAATTTATTTTAGCTCCAGATAAAGAGATCTATATTAAGAATGGCTCTGCCTATTCCATACCAAGGGCTCAAACATGATTTCAAATAACAGTGTTTCAAGCATGAGTAGCTGGGGAATTCTGGGATTTAATATTGGCACATTTTAAAGTTATCAAGATTGAGAAACACTGATCTCATTTTATCCTATGCTGGAATAGTAAGGTTCTATGTAAAGAGTTGCTACTTCATTGAGTTCTGCACTTGGAAATGCATTTTATGTGCATTCTTGCTGCACTCCGTTCAGATTTAATCTGGAACTTCAACTATTTTATTCCTTTTTTAAATTGTCTTTGTTATGATATTTCTATGTAGTTTTCATGTCTCCATGTCTATTTGCACACTGCCCAGAATTGCTCTATGAGAGAAATGGGCAGTTTTTAAATATGATATATCAATATATAAAATAAATCCCTGGTCATGAAGAGATAGCAGCCTGTACTCACATATGTTCATATTCACATTAGAGGCCAGTGGCCCAGATGTTTCACAGAGCCTCAGGTATTAGGATCACAAATAAGACTGCAGCTAACAGAGATGAAATGATAGAGGATTGAAGTTGCAGGAACTTTGGGGGAAGAGTGACCATGTCACATTGGAATTCAATATAATGCAGACACAAGTAAATAGAACAAAATCAAGCTACCGACTTTCATCCCTATAATACTTGTCAAAGAAGGCATCTGTATTACTATAGTATGATAGTTCTAGGATTTTTCATATTTCAAATGGCAAAAAATAAAAATAAAAATCTGGTTCATTTGGACTTAGTTTTACCAAGTTCTTCAAAATGCCTGGCTTCCTTAGACTACACCAAATGTTGCAGATTCACAGACTGAGGTCTCATGCACGTCCTCAGGCCTTTGACTAGGCCTGAGCATCCAGCATGAAAATTGCTACTCCTACATCATGCCAAGTCAGACAAATAGTTGACATCAGAAGGGCTTCAATTTTAACTTCATGGATTTACTCATTCTCAATGTCTCTTCGCCAAAGTCAATCTGCCCTGAAATTCTTGCTTCAGAAGTTCCAGATATCTGTCATTAAGGACAGTGTTGCACACATCTAAATTGCCCAAATCTAGAGAGCCATCTGTAATGCAGACTTTTACACAATGATAGGATCCGTCTCCTGTGTTCAAAATGATGTCCGCTATATTATGAATGTTCAAGAATATTCAGTGCTGTTGCTACCTTTCATTCATGCATAACCTGCAATTAAAATGAAAAAAAATAATTTACATTTCCACTTTTCAGAGTGTGCTGGCTGACAATAGTCAGCTTCATATTAGGGTGGGTTTTTAAAACAATTTTCTGTCTCTGTGTTTGCAGGTGATGCATCAAATGACATCACCTCTTGCTAGAATGTGCAACATGAGATAATGTTCTGAAAATGTGTATCAATTGCCATCCTTCCCCACAGATGCTGTATGGAATGCAACTATAACAATCGATTAGACTGGTTAGGTGAAGTCTATTACTACTGATACAAATCCATTGGGACAAGATTCAGCAGTCCATCTGCATTTTACAGACAAAGTCCACATTTTGGACAGAGAGGACCACTGGTTTGAAAGAGGGATTAAAGAGGCTATCTATGTCAAAATTGAACAGCCCTTTCTCAACAGAGGGAGAAGGATACAACACCATCTATCTCCAGTCTACAACACAGTCCTTTCAGCAGTTCCAAGAAGGCTCCACACCAGTGGTAGGATTCAAGTAATTTAACAACTGGTTCTCTGCCCTAATGATTTCTTCCAACAACCAGTTTGCCAAACTGCTCAGAAAGTTAACAACCGGTTCTCCTGAAGTGGTGCAAACTGGCTGAATCTCACCACTGCTCCACACCCACTTGCACTCCAATTCAGGTGACCCTGAGGGCACAGATGAACCTTCAAGTGGCCTCAACGACTCTCTAAAAAGAATGCAAATGACCAGCTGCCTGCAAGGAGTAGGCAGCTGTTCTCTACCATCCAGTCAGAGCTGAAGTAGCTTCTTGAATGAGAAGTGAAACGTCTTCAAGGAAAAACCAGAAAGTCCAGTTGCCCCTTGAAAAAGCACCTTTAGGACAACCATGACCTGGATGACTAAGAATCTCCATAGACATATTATGATATATTACAGGTGATATCAGTGCCCAAATCTAATTTATAGAAGTAATAGAGGCAGATGCCATGTGATAAAAACTACAAATGTGCTAAAGTTTTCCTCTGGCATTTCAGCATTATGCTTACCAGTTTATGTTCCTTTTACTTTTCCCAAAAACGTTGGCATTTGTCTTTCTCTGTCCAAATCCAAAGGGTTCAATTATTTATCAGACCCTGTTGCCTATTGGCTTTTTTAGAGACAAAGAAACGTTCTGCTTCTTCTGTCCCGACAGGCCCATACCTTGAGCTGGAAGCTATTTATTCATGGAAGGTGACTTCAAGCCATATTGATCTACACGGTAAAGAGAAATCACAGGTTAGATTGGCCTAGTTTTTGTGTTGCTGTTGACTGATTTTTTTTCCTTATTGAACAAATCCTTGTGTTTTGGCTCCTTCAATCTCATGCGACAGAAATGGCATGTAAAAGGAACTGAAAAATCTTAGTACAATCATTTTAATTTTACTGACTTTTCATTTCTTTCTTTTTGGATAGATGTTTTAGGCATTCAGCGCCTGACATTCAGTGAAAAGAAGAATTGCTAGTGATTCCATTTCAGGATGATGGCATACTGATTATGTTCATGCAATTTCAAATAATATTCTTGACATCAATCAGATTTTGGTGTGATTTTATACTTCTACGCAAGGTACATGGATTGCAGAGGTAGTATTCAGCCAATTCTGACAGGTTCTGGAGAACCAATAGTGGAAATTTTGAGTAGCTCGGAGAACCGGTAAATACCACCTTTGATTGGCCCCGCCCCCATCTATTTGCTGCCTCCCAAGTCCCAGCGGATTGGAGTCCCAACTGATTGGCTGGGTCTTCTTTTGTTGCCCTGCACAGGAGAATGGAGCTGGAAAGCAGGTTAGTGGGGTGAGGAGGGAATGGGGATTTTACAGTATCCTTCCCCTGGAGTGGGGTGGAAATGGAGATTTTGCAGTATATCCTTCCCCCAGGAGTGGGGAGGAAATGGAGATTTTACAGTATCCTTCCCTTGGAGTGGGGTGGAAATGGGGATTTTACAGTATCCTTCCCCTGCCACGCCCACCAAGCCATGCCCACCAAGCCACACTATGCCCACCAAGTCACTCCCACAGAACCGGTAGTAAAATATTTGAATACCACCACTGATGGATTGCCTCATTTGTAAGAATACACATTACCATTCTGGTTTAGGACCTTCCTTAATCTCTTCAAAGCAATGTTACATTTATACTACACCATCTTGGAAAATAGGTGATGTCTGTTCTTACTGCTTCTATAAAACGTTATTTAGTTGACATAGGTCTAGGTCTAAATTGATATCTTATATGCTAAGGCATTTATTTATTTATTTATTTATTGTTCTGATAGGAATTTTAAATGCCATGAACAATTTTCCCCAAGGCCAGGCTCCATCAAACTGTTGCAGTGCTATAAGAGGAAAAAATATCACAGACACCCCCTCCTCAATATATAGCAGACAAGGTACTTCATATGTGAATATAAGCTGGAACATTCAAATCACACCTGTTTTGAAGTTATTTAGAGTCCAATGAAAATATGAAAGATTTATATGGCAAAAAAAAAAAACCCATTAAAAACACCATCACCTTTTTGGGGGAGAAAGAGAATGAGGAAGTCTGAATTCAAGTCCCTAGTTCTTTTCCTGGGGGTGGGGGAACCAAGTACCCACACAGATTTCATTATATCTAAAAAAAGAATGTATGAATTTCCAGTTCTAGAATTGGTGAAGGAAATTTTTTTTATCTAATTTCCTTTGCGTGTGCTTGGATATGTAATTCTTCATTCAGGTTGATATAAAGTCCCGCAATGGTTAGTTCCACAGTCTATTGAGGCATTCAAATTTCAAAGACTTAAAGGTCTGATTTTATTGCTTTCTTCATGCTGAATAGAATTTCATTCTAGCATTGTCATTTATGAAAAGATGTAAGCCCTAACATTCGTGCTACTTGTAAATTCATTCAAGTTCAGACCTTTAATATTATCCTTTTAATGTTACCATTCTATTTGTCTTATCTCGTTGGGCGCTTCAACTCTATTTCTTTGGACTGAACATTTTTTTTTTAAATAGCAACCTCTGACTTGAATTAAATAACTTATCTTCATCTCTTTCTTCCCCAAATACATTCATATGCTCCATAATATAACTTTGTAATTGACTCACCAGGTATTTTTAAATGCAAGGATCCCTGGAAAATTAACTTTTCTTTTACGGCTATATTTTGAACTGAAGAAAGACAAATTCTAACAAGTCAATTTGTGGCTTAAAACAGAATGAAGAGGGGGGGGAAGTTGTTCTTCAATCATATGTTTGGCCTACTTTTCTGAAAAGTAAAACTGCCAGTACTTTCCTTGTAACATTGTAAAATATACATTATTCTTATGCTGCTTTTGCTGGGCATTCAGAGTACATTTTACAGAATAATCTTAAACTACAATTATTCTATGAGTTAGAAGATGGATGCCAGCTTGGTGCAACCACCATCTTATATGAACTTATATGTAGTGCTCAGTAGTGGGTTTCAATTTAGTTTGCTACCGGTTTGCTCATGCACAGAAGCATCCAGATGCGTGGGCAGTGCCTACCATCACTGCTACCAGTTTGCCTGACTCGGGACGAACCTGTACAACCCACCACTGGTAGTGCTGGAAGCAGAAAAAACTGCCCACCTTGAAAAATCCCTGAACAGTGCAAAAATGTTACCTGACAACTCTCTCATACCATGTTCTTGGGAACACACAAAACAAAGCTAAACAAATACTGTGCCATCAACATATGACAGGTAACTCATCAGTTTATATTGGTGGGTATAGCATTAGAAAATCTGTAGCATGCAGAATGATCCCAAAGCATCTTTAATTAGTTAACCTCAAGGCAATGGTGACCCTGGAACAGCATCTCTACAGGCAGTGCTTCCAATCATTTTGTGCAATGGTTTGGAAAAACAACACAAAGGGAAAAAGAGATGTAATGATTTGCGAGAAAGACCTTCGGGAATGGGGCATTTCTTTATAGGGAATGGTGAGATAAGAGAGGATGTAGCCCACAGCTGTATAATGGGTAGAGAAAGAAGCTCAGAAGGGAACCTTGAAACCTTCCTAATTTAGTACACCTCCTTCTCTCCTGACAATTGACTGCTTTATATAATCTCATAGAAATTGACCAAGAAATATAGAGTATAGTCACTACTTTCAAGATCTCTGCTTGCTTTAAATGTTTGAAATTAAAAAAAGGAAGAAGAAGAAGAAGAAGAGAGAATTAATTTATTGATATACTGGCCATATGAATATATAGTTTCATGTCAATCCACCAGACAATGAGTATGAGTAAATATATTGATACAAATGAAATACAATACATTATCATATGTAATAATACAATACAGCAATACAAGCTCAATTCCTTTGTTAATTCTAGGCCATTATCTATATATGAGATTTAGTAAATGTCAAGGTTATTCACATATTCCAGAATTAAGTCAAAAGTTATATTTTATCTTGGCTTGAGGAAGATACTGAACTTTCTTTGTCACACATCTCTACTTGAAGAGGTATCCAAATAGAGGTAGATACATAGATATATCATCTAGAAATTCCAGAATTTAAATTTGTTGTACAGGACAATGCATTTATTACCTGGTAGGCATTTAGCTGCTTCAAAAAAAATTCTGTATACCATAAATAGTCAACAATTATATGTCTAATCATTTGTTTAATATTATTATTACTAATCATCCGGTTAGCACCCTTAAGAGTAAACAGTTGATTAGCTCTCAGTGATTTTTAGTTCAATCTCAATGATTCACATTGAGACTTTGATTCTAACATTAATCTGATATCTGCCACTAGCACAGGGGCATTACATTCAATTATATTTTGATATTATCCACTATAATATAGTGATGATAGCTGGCACATTATATTTAAATTATTATAATACAGAGCAATTTTCTAAGATGATGTTCTTTGAAAGAATTAAATGGCTATTCCATTTATTTTTGATATCTTTTATTGTTATTATTAGGTAAAAGCAGCTTCTTTATTCCTTCCCTGGAACAAAGTATGTACTGTGAAGTAATTGAGGTGTTGGAATAAGACCAGGGAACTCTAAGTGCAATTCCACCATCCACTATGGTCACTCTTTCTCAGCCCACCCTACCTCGCAATTAGTGAAAAGTGTTTTGCATGCACCTTAAATTCCTTATGCAAAGGTGAGATAGTCATCTAGCAAACCAGGTGTTGCAATAAAAACTGAATTACGAATAGGTAGTTATTTGAATTGTGAGTACGGTGGGAATTAAGAGAATACAGGTAGTCCTTGATTTGAGCCCAAAATTTCTGTTGCTGTGAGACAGTTGTGAAGTGAATTTTGCCCCATTTTATGACCTCTCTTGCCACAGTTGTTAAGTAAATCACTGCAGTTAAATTAGTAATCCGGTTGTTAAGAGAATTTGGCTTCCCCATTGACTTTGCTTGTCGAAAGGTTGCAAAAGGTGATCACATGACCCCAGGACATTGCTACCATCATAAACATGAATTAGTTGCCAACCATCTGAATTTTGATCACATGACCATGGCGATGCTGCAATGGCTGTAAGTGTGAAAAACAGTCATAAGTCATTTTTTTTCAGTGCCATTGTAATTTTAAACGGTTACTAAAACAACTGTTGTAATTCAAGGACTACCTGCCCAGGATAGCAATAAGAGTTAGGAGAAAGTATTTAGAATAGAAAGCAATTTAGAAAGACTTACAAAATTACAAGATAAAGAGGAACATGATTATTATCTAGTATGGGAAAAGTGGTATACCTGATTGAAAAATAGAAAAAGGAAAAAAGAATAGGGAGTAATTGGAGTTACAGAAACAAGAACATAAATCACTAACATAAATTAACAATGAATCATAAAGATAGATATATGAGTAAGACCAAACAGGGAAGAGTCAAAACACAAATAAGAACATACATTACTGTTGTTTATTTGACAATATATATTTGACAAAATGTATATTTGAAATCTTTGTTTACATGTTTTGTTCTGTATGTTTGTTGTCACTAGTTCTGTTTCGTCTGTACTTTTAAATAAATAAAAAAATATTTATTTATTTATTTATTTTTATTTATTTTATTGAATTTGTATACCGCCCTACTCCCGAAGGACTCAGGGCGGTGAACAGCCATGGAATAAAACATATAAATACAAAATTTAAAATAGATTAAAACGAAATTAAATAATTTGGCTGAACAAATTTAAAACCCCAATAATTTAAAACCAAATTTAAAATTTCCATTTAAAAAGAGGAAAGACTTAGGTCAGGCTGGCTTGGTGAAATAGAAAGGTCTTAAGCGCGCGACGGAAGGTACGCAGATCCGGGATCCTCCGTATCTCCGGGGGGAGCTCGTTCCAGATTGTAGGTGCCCCCACAGAGAAGGCTCTCCCCCTGGGGGCTGTCAGTCGACATTGTCTGGCCGACGGCCCCCGGAGGAGCCCCTCTCTATGGGAGCGTACTGGTCAGTGGGAGGCTATTGGTGGTAGCAGGCGGTCCCATAAATAACCAGGTCCTAAGCCATGGAGCGCTCTAAAGGTGATAACCAAAACCTTGAAGCGCACTCGGAAGACCACCGGGAGCCAGTGCAGCTCGAGCAGGAGAGGTGTTACATGGGAGCGCCACGTCGCTCCCGTCACCACCTGTGCGGCCGCACTCTGCACCAGTTGGAGCCTCCGAGTGCACCTCAAGGGGAGCCCCATGTAGAGAGTGTTACAATAGTCCAGACGGGAGGTGACAAGGGCATGAGTGACCGTGCGTAACGAGTCCCGATCCAGAAAGGGATGCAACTAGCGGAAAAATTCTCCTGGTCACGGCCGTCAAGTGCTCTTCTAAAGACAGCCGTGAGTCCAGGAGGACACCCAAGTTGTGAGCCCTTTCCGTGGGGGCCAATGATTCGCCCCCAATAGTCAGCGATGGCACCAGCTGACTATATTGGGACGTCGGAAACCACAGCCACTCGGTCTTGGATGGGTTGACCCTGAGCCTGTTCCTCCCCATCCAGATCTGTACGGCCTCCAGGCACCGGGACATCACTTCAAGGGCATCGTTGGGGTGGTCTGGGGTGGAGATGTACAGCTGGGTGTCATCAGCGTACTGATGGTACTCCACCCCGAAACCACGGATGATCTCACCCAGCGGCTTTACATAAATGTTGAACAAAAGGAGTGAGGGGACCGATCCTTGTGGCACCCCACATATAAGGGGCCTCGGGGTCGACCTTTGCCCCTCCATCAACACAGACTGCGACCAGTCGGAGAGAAAGGAGGAGAACCACCGTAGTATGGTGCCTCCCACCCCCAACTCTTCCAACCGGTGCAGCATGATACCATCGTCAATGGTATCAAAAGCCGCTGAGAGGTCTAACAGGACCAGGACAGAGGAGCACCCCCTGTCCTGAGCCCTCCAGAGATCATCCACCAACGTGACCAATGCCGTTTCCATGCTGTACCCAGGCCTGAAGCCTGACTGGAATGGATCTAGATACGTCGTTTCATCCAGGTACTGGGAGAGCTGTCGTGCAATCACACTCTCAACAACCTTCGCCACAAAGCGAAGGTTGGAGACTGGACGATAGTTAGCCAATACTGCCGGGTCCAGGGAAGGCTTCTTGAGGAGAGGTCTCACCACCACCTCTTTCAAGGCGGCGGGAAAGACACCCTCACCCAATGAAGCTTTTATAATCCCCTGGAGCCAGTCTCGTGTCACCTCCCGGGAAGCCAGCACTAACCAGGACGGGCACGGGTCCAACAAACATGTGGTTGCATTCAGTCTACCCAGAATCCTGTCCACGTCCTCAGGGGTCACAGGATCAAACTCATCCCAGATAACATTCTCAGGATCTGCCTCCGTCATCCCCGCTGGATCTACCCAGTCGGAGTCCAGATCTTCCCGAATCTGAGTGATTTTGTCATGCAGATACTGAACAAAATCCTCGGCTCTTCCCTCCAAGGGGTCCTCCCACGGTTCCTGGTGGAGCAGGGAGCGGGTCACCCTAAATAGGGCAGCCGGGCAATTATCTGATGATGCAATAAGAGCAGCAAAATGGGTACATTTTGCTGCTTTTATCGCCACTAGGTAATTCTTAATATGAGAGTACATTTAATTTAAAAAAAAGAATAGAAAGCAATTGCTAACTATAGTCAAATCAAATACTAACGGAAAGATTGTAGAACAGAAACTCTAGGTCAGGGGTGTTAAAGTGGTGGCCTGCAGGCCGGATGCGTCATGCGCAGGCCATGCCCATCCCAGCTCTGTGAATGGGAAAAATGTCATGAAACATCACGTGACAGCAATGTGAAGTGGTGAATTTGACACCCATGCTCTAGGTAGTTATGGTTCATTTATTCATTGATTGATTTTATATGCCACTCCTCTCACTGTTACAGCAACTCTGGGCAGTTTACAAAGTGATAAAAGATTTTTTTAAAAAACCAAAACCCTAATAATACTGTTGTGGCCTGTCTGCTGCCAGCCCCTCCAGCAGCCGAATCAGAGAAGGAAGAGGAGGCATGGAATTCAGGGTCAGCATCAGGGCAACCTGGGAGCTCTGAGGGGGAAGAGGGAATGGAGCTGGCAGAGAGAGAGACAGAGGCGGAGCCTGGGCCATCCGTCAACCCTCAGATGGAGAATCAACAGTCCCCAGGTCTGGAGGTGGTTGATGAAGAAGAGAACAACTGGGTACAGTGCCTGATATGCGGCTGCACAAAAGGCAGAGAAAGGGAGAGCAGTGGGCTGATCCTGGGGAAAGAAGAGCCACCGCTGCTAACGAAGCTCCACCCTAACTCTGGGGATAAAAGGCAGGAGGGAGAGATGAAAAGATGGGGCAGACAACTATTCACCTTCTGGCCAGATGGACATTAGCCTGCGAGAAAATTTTTTTGCCAGAGCTGCCGGCACTCCTAATAAAGAAATCTTTTGAGTTCTCATCCAAGAACTGTCATGTTTGGGGAGCTGGGTCAGAACAAATACAAAATAATTAGGGCAAGAGGAGAGGCAACATGGGCATTGGGATCTTCTCTCTACCCTGTCAACCACACCCAGCATAGGGAACCCTTATTGGTTTTAAGGCTCTTCCACAAGTCCAGGAAAGTGAGAGAATATTTCACAGGATGGGAAGGGGACACAGTAAAGAAGACTCATCTCCGAGACCCTGTCAGGGAAAAATCTTTGGAAGGTTGGATCTGAAGTAGGCCTCTTCCACTGGAGTGAGGGGGGCGGGCCTATTCCATTGGGTAAGATGGCTCCTCAGATATTGTGGACCCAGGGTATTGTTTGCTAGGAGACTGGCAATAACAATTCCCACTGGTTTCTCCAGATGTCGAAGAGTAAAAGCTAAAGGATGATATAATTGGTGGTATCTCTTCTTTTTCACACTTCCAGAGCACTTACTGGTGAACAGAACATTGGTAGCATTTTACCCCATTGGTGATGGTGATGGTGATGATGATGGTGGTGATGATGATGATATCCATTCAGTATCTGACTCTTGGTGATTCTATAGGCCAGGTCTTTCCACATCTTCTGATCTTGCACTACTTCTTTGACTTGTTCTATGCTCTGGCTGGTGTCAGCTTTGTTGATGGCCTGCCCACTGTATTCTTTAGCATCCTGGCTTCCTTTTACTACTAACTCTTCCAAACACAATTGCTTTCTCTAGCAAATTCCCCCACATGACATGGCCAAAATAAGTGAGATTTTGCAGTTTTGTGATGTTTGTCTTCCAGTGACATGTCTGGTGTCTTGCGCTTCAATACTTGCTTGTTGGTCACTTTTGCTGTCCAAGGAATAAGCAGGAGCCTTCTCCAGCACCACTGCTCATTACCATTATCAATATCTCTCTCTAGCTACACTCTCCCAGTCTCATTGGGATGCAGATCCTGCCCTGGAGAGACTTTCCTTTTGCAAAACCAGACATTTTATTTTGGCCAGAACATCCAATTCCATTGGTCCTATCTCTGAATACTCAATTGTCAGCAGTGCATCTCTGAAACTTGCAGGGCTTTTAAATGATTTTTGCTCTATTGCTATCTTTTTTTTTTCCCCATAATGGATTGGATTGTATTTTTAAACCTTGGTAGGTCTCACCATTCCACTCGCTCTCCCCGAACAAGGCAAGATGAAAAGCGATCTTTATGAACAATCCTGGCTTCATGTCCAGGTTGAGAATGAAAATGAAAATGAAAAATGAAACGCCTAGCAGTTGTGTCATCCTTGCAACATGCACTGGGCTGGAAAGGAAGGTGACAAACTGGCTTTGTTTCCCCTAAAGCAATTTCTGAACTCTTTTTCCAGCTGCTAACTCCTCCGAACCATTCCTAGCCTAAGGATCTATAAATAAGCCATTCAAGAGTGACCGTAACAATTTGAAGCTGAATGGCTGCACCACAGTGAAGGGGAATGCAGGCAATTGCCTACATGGCTTCAGTGAATTCTGAAACAGCCACTTATGGAGGCGAAAGAAAAAAGTCAATAACCATCCTCTCAGGAGTCTCACTTTTCTGCACAACTCATGAGGCTCTTATCAGAATCAGGGTCTTTCCACAGAAAAGGCTTCTAATTTTATTTGCTTTCTGAAGGGGTGGTTTCAGGAGAGAGCTAAGAGAGGCCACTAATTTCATTTACAGCAAAGTGGGTAACTATGGCCCCTGTATGACTGTGGACTTCAACTCACAAAATTCCTGAGCCAGCCTCATCATGGAGAAAATTTACCTATGTAGTTGAGGGTCAACACCAGTTTGATAGCACATAATCAATTGATCAACCAACCAATCAATCAATCAATCAGTATTTAGGTTGCAGCCTCTTTACTTTTTTGAACTGCATGGATTTTTCTTTATTTCCAGAGGTTGCATTGGCTTGAGTACCCAACTCTGTAACTAGAAAATAGTCTCAAAACCTTAGCATTTATTACTAGTGCTTCTGTGTCTCCCTTGGCACTGGCTGGTTTGTTCGTTTTTTGACAACTTTATATAGTTAACAAAGGGGATTCTCATAGGTACCTCACATTGTCACTTCTGTCATATATCACATACGGATGTAATATTGTTTTAAACAGTTTTTATTGGGCTCTGCCTAATTCTAAGTGTTTTGGAAATAAGCTACAAACAGCTGAGTCATCTTCTACAGAATTCCATTTCAGAATAGGAATGGCATAACACTCTTCCTCTCTCTTCTAGGGAAGTTTCAATGCTTCTGTACTTACCCACAATGCACAACTGGGAGTATAAGAAGTACCATACAAATGGAATGTTTTGTTCAAAAATGAAACATCATTGCTCATGATAATAGTCTGTGCCTTTTTTCATCTCAGTATCTGAAATGGGATTTCCAGTTTTGTATATGGTCAAGGGATCAGAAACCAGAAGACCATACATTCTAGTCCTATTTAGGACTTGTGACTATGACACAAAGCCAGAGGGTGATCTTGGGCCAGCCACTCTCTGCCAGCCTTAGGAAGGAAGCAATGGCAAGCCACTTCTGAAAATCTTGTTAAGAAAACTGCAAGGAATTATCCAGACAGTCACCAGGAATCAACACTGATTCAAAGGTGCAAAACAAAACATGAAATGTACTTTTGGAAACATAAAACACTCTTTAAATCCCCCTGGGCTGAACAATGTTGAATATTAAATTCAGGCATTTATTAGTAGTGTCTTATTTTTGAAAAGTCAGGGATCTAGTGGTTTTGCTTGTCCTGGATATGAAAGGAAGAAGATTCTGTAAGCAAGACCACTATGCTTGAATATGCTCTATCCCAAGTTAACTGGCTTTAGAAGCTAGGCAAGATTGATCCACATTAGGACTTGGGTGGGGAAGCTTCAAGTAGATGGGAAAGTTGAAAAAAAAATCCTAGATGAACGCAATGGCAAATCACCTCTATCTATACATGAAGTGACTCTATCCCAGCATTGAACAGATTTCTATTGCCACTCAGTGACTGGATCTATGCAGAATATTAAGTCATAATGTGAGTTTGGTTTACTTTAATCTGAAACCTATTCCCTAGGAAAATGCTGTATACAGATCAGACCATTGTGGGTTGCTCAATCAATTGCTTCCTGCTTTGAGGTTGTTCAAAAGTTACAAAAGTATGGGATGTATGAGTGTTAAATTCATATGATTTAAACTATCCTTTGTTAAGCATTAGAAGTGAAATAGAACCCACTTAAATGAAGTTTTTTTTTAAAAAAAATGGTGCTGTAGAGAAATCCGTTTTTGTTCTGTGAAAAATATAGATAGCATATTCATTTGAGAAATACTCTTACACATTTAATGAAAATTAAAAAAACACCATGTAATGTGTAAACTGAGGATGAATAGTAATAAATCTAATAACATGGCCAAAATTGGGACGGAGATGGTTAAGAAACAAACAGCATATTAAATTTAGTTATTTGGGAGCTTGCTGAAAGATAAATTACGTGGGCAGACTCAATTAAAATTCTTAATGTGCAAGTGTTACTGTTTCCATTCCACTTGATTTCTTTAAACCAACTTCCCTGGGATGTCCATAAAATTATAAACACAGACTGAAGAAGTAACACCTCTCTAAAATAGTATATGGAATCTAACACCCTTGGATGGCAGCTGCTAATGAAATGGCTGGGCCAATATGCAGTTTCTAAATTTTAATTAATTAATGTGATTCTTTTTACATAGTTGTCTGCCAGCCCACATATAGCATTCTCATCTATATTGTTGTCAGTTACAGCAGGCTGACAACCTGAAACAAGGTAGAAGGGCCAACTCACACATAATTTATTTCATTATTAAGTTATTTATAATGTTCAATTATTTATTTCTTGTGTTTTCATAATATCCCCACACAGTCTCCAATCAAGCAGAATGAAGAAACCCAGAGCCATTCAATGCATATGCCAGAGCCTAGGTTCTCAATATTGCACTTTTGAATATTTCCCTTAATACTTATCAGATCTATTACCTATTGGATAGTTAATTTGTGTTTGTTTGTTTGTTTTTTAATTTTTGGTTCCTTGGAATCACTCAACTTTTGGCAACTGCCAGGAAAAAGTCCCTGTAGGTTTTTGGGTATGGATTTTCAGAAGTGGTTTGTCTTTGCTGGTTTCCTAAGACTGAGAGAGAATGACCACCATAAGGTCACTCATCTGGCTTTGTGTCAGGACTTAGAAATGGTCTCTGGGTTTCTAGCCTGGCCACTACCCCAAACTTTTTTTATTTTAAAAATCTTTGAAATTAAAAAAAGAGCAAATGTCATGTTCACACATACATTTTATCACCAAAAATGCTTTTGGGCTTCATATAAAGCCCAGTTAACCCAAAGATAATTTGAGATGGTAGCAGCCTGAGATGCTAGTTGTCAGGAAAACATCATTAGTTTTATAGAAGGCCATATTTATCTTGTCAATGATTTTGAGAGTGAATCCATAACTTGTATCAAATTACAAGTTACATTCACTGACCAGGGGTGAAATCCAGCAGGTTCTGAGAGGTTCTGGAGAACCGGGAGTGGAAATTTTGAGTAGTTTGGAGAACTGGCAAATACCACCTTTGGCTGGCCCCAGAGTGTGGTGGAAATGGAGATTTTGCAGTATCCTTCCCCTGCCATGCCCACCAAGCTACATCCAACAAGCAACACCATGCCCATCAAGCCACACCCACAGAACCGATAGTAAAAAAAATTGGATTTCACCAATGTCACTGGCCCAAGATCTACTTTTACATTTCCTAAAAATCAGAGGATCCTTGGTCTCCATGGTGATAAAGAAAAGGAATCATATCAGTGACCCATCTTACCTTGCCTTCCATAGCAAGAAGTTCACTTGCAACTTTCTCTAATGTCATCTTTACTCCAATAATTTTAGCTCCAAAGCATCATTACGTCTTACAGTATAAAATCCACTATTTTCTTAACTCTCCTGTACTTAAGTCTTTCTTTTTCTCTTTGCTTTGTCAGAGCAGGGTATATTTCTGTGTAATCTCCATGGTGATAGGTTTGCTTGCATTCCCATTATTAGCCCATTTTTCCCTCTTCTACAGGGAGTTATTACAAACAAGTTATTAATTTATCCACTATCTCCTGATTTGTATGATTAAAAATATTTAACTTAATCCTTCTTTCAATATGAAGCAGTACCCACTACAAAAATTGAAGAATTGTCAGTTAATCTTCTCTGATTAATTTATAGCTAACTGATACTGGGATCCAATCATGGTGGTGATAAAAATAAACTACCTTCCAAATGGATTACAGAAGTACCAACTATCAACTAATTTAATCACAAATGTGAAATAACATGCATGGAACTTCATTCTTATTTAACTTTGTGATTATTATCCTAAGGAGTATTTAATATTTAATTTTTTTCCATAATTGACATATTTCTATAAACTTATAAAATGGTTTAAATAAATAACTTCTATAGCAAAATTGTTTATTAGTATCTATTCCGATTATATTTGCTGCAAAGGAAATCAGAATCTCTTTCTTTCTTTCTCTTTCTTTCTTTCTTTCTTTCTTTCTTTCTTTCTTTCTTTCTTTCTTTCTTTCTTTCTTAGTGTTGTGTTAGTTTTTATGTGCTTTGTAAAACTTTAGTATTTATATATTTATAAATGTAAATATAGTATATATTTATATTCCAACTTTTATCTATGTGTTAATGTATTTTTTTTTAAAAATCCTGTTTTTCTGTTCTAAACCAAAATGTATTTCAATAACCTTTTTAGATTTCAATCTAATTTCTATGAATAAATCTCTGCTGCTTTTCTTATATTAGTTTAATTTATTTTGCATTTTTTCTTACTCGATAATTGATTTTAGACTTCTATATTTATTGTTAGCTTCAAGCTAATGGTTGTTTTAGAAGAGTTTCTTCATATTTAACAGATTTTCTTCTAGCTAACCCATTTAATATTTTAACTTCTTTCACTTTTGAAGTGTCGTTGTGAACAATGGAGGAAAAACAATCTATGAAAAAGTCTTAGGCAATATTGTAAAGGAATCAGTCCTTAGTATTGTTCAATGAGCTTAATTGCAATACTTTCAGAGCTACATAAAAACTATTGTTTTCTTCTTTCTATAACTGCAGAGGAAAATAAATCTTTTAGCAGTGCACAAAGGTTACAGCCTAGAAGGAACCAAAGTTAGAATAGAGTTGCCACATCTGGGCAGTAACTAGATGCCAGAAATCACTTAAAATTTCTCTATTTCTTTGCTGCTGTCTGGTGGCTATCTGGAAATACACAATTCAAATATGATCATCTTATTCATTAGCAGCATATCAAATTGCACATCAATTATCACTATAGTATTGAAACCAATCTATTCCTGGAGCTTTAAAATGAAAAATGGCACATTTATTTAGTACCAGCTGAGCACTACAAGCTGGTAAACATTCCTCTGATAATAAAATGTTAGTTAAATAATAGTCAATTACAGAGGGCACTCTTTGTAGTCTCTGCGAACACTGTGTCCTTTGTTAATATTTTAGCTGACAAATTCTTTCTCCACCTTCATCAGGTTGGATCTATATTAGATCCATTCCAATTTCAGCAGAAATGATATGCTGTAATGAACTGATACAGCTGCACTGAGCAGCTGAATGAACAAAATTTGACTTATGAATATGGAAGGAATTCTCCCTTTCTCTTCAGCATTTCCAGAGAAAGATGCCTGTGCATTTTGACAAAGAAAAAAAGAAAAGAAAAGAAAGAAATAATATGTGCAGAACAGGAGACAGGATTACTACATTACTACAGTCCAAGAAACTATAACTGCAGACTTTGACCTTGTGAGCCTAGATATTGTATTGAATTTTTTTTATAAAAATGTTATGCAGGGTGTAAGTCTGAGAGAGATGGAATTTCTTTGATTGACAATGGTATGTGTGATATGTGACCTTGAAATAATGCGTAGATAAGGTGAGAGGAAAGGAAAAGAGATCTCAAGATAGCATTAAAAAGCCCATCTGAGTTTTTTTCTGGTAAGATTAACCACACAAATTTCAGGCAATGGAAGTCTCCTTGCTATGAGCCATTGCTTAAAAAAAAAACATACTTGGGGAGAAACTTTGTTTTGCTTTCACTGGAAATATGTTTAACATTATTTTCTCAGCATCAAGCAAAACAACATTTTCCCCCTCTAAAAATTCAAACTTTTAATGTGAAAACCCATGTTTAAAATGTCAGGACCGTTTTCCTGTTACCCCAAGTGACTTCACACACAAACACACACACACACAAACATAAACTCCTGCAAATGCTCTATTGTTAGTACTGTTAGGTACAATAGCAATCATTATGTAAATGCAAGAAGTAGCACTACAGGGAATGGACAATATTGTGTACTTACCAGAAATATTGATAGGTAGCAAAGAAATATTACATAAAGCCAGGCCGAGTATTGAAAACTATATACAGAACCTTTTTTAAAGAAAAAAAAATTCAAACGTAGAAAAAAATGAAGAGATGTCATAAGACACATAGTCCTCAATTTACAACTATTTGTTTAGTTACTACTCAAAGTACAACTACCCAAGTTTTTAAAAAAGTGACTTATGATCATTTTTTCACACTTCTTCACAACCATTGCACCTTCCCCCTTGGTTGTATGATCAAAATTTAAATGCTTGGCAGCTGGCATGTATTTATGACAGTTGCAGTATCTCATGATCATGTGATCATAGATTGCAACTTTCTGGCAAATAAGATCAATGGGGAAGCCAGATTCACTTAACAACCCTGTTACTAACTTAACAACTGCAGCGATTATCTTAACAACTGTGGCAAAAAAGGTCATAAAATGGAGCAAAACTCAGTTAACTGTCTTGTTTAGCATAGAAATTTTGGGCTCAATTGTTGTTGTACATTAAGGACTATGTTTACGAGAGAAGATCTATGTTAGGTATATGATGGGCCATGAAGATCCATGAATGTTTATTGCAACTTTATTGAATTAATTCAGGCAAATTTCTTTTGATTGTCATACACAAAAGGCAGTAAGCATTCCCATCGGAAATATAAATTAAAGGCTTAGGAGCATCCACTCAATAATACTTCGAAAATATACTTGAAAATATTTGAAAATGTTATATTAAGATAGAAATATTTTAAGGTAATGAGGATGAAAATTTATTTGAAAATGTTATATTAAGATAGAAATAGGTTAATGTAATGAAGATGAAAATTTATAAGGGGGAGGGAGGGGTTCAAGTTTTATATACAAAGGAGGGTTTTTCCTTTTACTTGATATGAGTATACTGTGTGGAAGTCTGGGGGGGAGGGGAGGGTTAGGGTGGGTTAGGGAGGTTGGGAAGTTTGGGGTGGGATGAGGGGGGGAAAAAGGGGTGAAAATGTAATTGTAAAACTTTTGCAATAAAAAAAAATAATAATACTTCGCAATTCCATCCTGCAAATAACCAGATAAAGAAAAGCAATGCAAACTGTGTGCCAAGGTATATTTCAAGTTTGCCATGTCAAGATTAAAAACAAGCAAACAAAACCCACTCAGGTCATATTTAGAGCCTTCTTGAAGTTGTCTCAGATGGGATAAATGGCCTATGAGCTAACACAACAAATCACCTGAATCCAAACACATTATCTTTAAACTACAGTGAACATGCAAACAATGGACAGGTGTTTGTTTGCCTTTGCCTTTTCTCACTGTGACACTGCTGTGGAATGATTCCCACCAAGAAATACATGCTCATTATATGATGTCACAATGCATTATCCAAGACAGGCATCAAAGGCTCAGGACCAAGATCTTATATTTATTACTACGCAGGCATCTTTCCTAAAAACAACAACAAAACTACTGTATATACATTTATTCTTCAGAATTGTGTTTCCCTCATGTTACTTGTAACAGCCAAGATTGTGCAAAACATTTCAAAGAGGTGTTGCTCAATGCACAGGATTGCAAGCGGCAGCCCCCCCCCACTTTTTTTAAAAAAAATAACCTTAAGGTGTTGGGGTTGCTTTGAAAGTTGCCTTGTGCACAGAGGCATCGGAAAAGCTTCTGCGGCAGCTTGGCGAACCTTTCAAAAGACACGGATGCTTTAACAATTCAATCAGAGGAGCTTCATTTTGCAGTCCTGAAAGCTGCAGATGCTTTATACTGGCCTAATAATAGCCACGATAAGGGAATGAAAAGAATGTTTACATAAAGTCAGAAAGGATTGGATAGCAAATCCACAAAAGGGGGGGGGGAATACCTTCTCCATATTTATCACCTGCAATCTATTCCAGTAACTTTTTCATTAAATGACTTTGGTCACTAAGTAAACAAGGGAGGGAGGGAGGGAGGGAGGGAGGAACGGACGGAGAGAGAGAGAATATTACTGATTGCTGCCATCAATATCAGAACCTTTTTTCATATTGTGAACGTGTGGATGAGGGTTTACAGATTCAAGCAAAAAAAAGACTTAAATGAACTTCCAGTCAGAAAAAGAGGAAACAGGTAAACCCTAAAGTAATAGAAATAGAATAATAGAGCTGAAAGGGACCTTGGAGGTCTTCTAGTCCAACCCACTGCTTAGGCCGGAAACCCTATTTCAGACAAATGGTTATCCAATCTCTTCTTAAAAACTTCCAGTGTTGAATCATTCATAACTTCTGGAGGCAAGTTGTTCCACTGATTAATTGTTCTGTCAGCAATTTTTTCCTTAGTTCTACGTTGCTTCTCTCCTTGATTAGTTTCCACCCATTGCTTCTTGTCCTGCCCTCAGGTGCTTTGGAGAATAGCTTGACTCCCTCTTCTTTGTGGCAACCCCTGAGATATTGGAACACTGCTATCATGTCACCCCTAGTCCTTCTTTTCATCAGACTAGACATATACAGGTCCAGCAACAGTTTTTTATGTTTTATTCTTGAGTCCCCTAATCATCTTTGTTGCTCTTCTCTGCACTCTTTCTAGAGTTTCCACATCTTTTTTACATCGTGGTGACCAAAACTGGAGGCAGTATTCCAAGTGTGGCCTTACCACGGCATTATAAAATGGTATTAACACTTCACATGATCTTGATTCTACCCCTCTGACAGATTGTGACAGATTAACCTGTCCTAGCCACACAGAGATAAAAATCAGTTACTTTCTCAAAAATTTCCCAAATTGGGAAAATCAACATACTGTGATTCCTGCTGGGATTGACTATTGTTGTGACTTTTAAATTAATGCAACACAACAATTTCATTAATTGTAATATCATTTATTATCATAAATACTCTTAAATTCCATTTTCTTCCAGAAAATTTCTTTCACTGTGACATTTCTTTAGTTTAAAAAAATATCTTTGAAAAAAATCTACAATTAAGGCTAAATTGACTCAGATCAATTTTTCATAGCTTGACTTATTAAAAAGGCCTTTTCTAATTATATTGCTGATTAGAAATATTAAAAGTTAATATTTAAAATATTTGCATTGTAACTCCTTCAAATTGTGTATCAGTTTTTTTATAAAGAATGAGCACGCATATACCATAGACATACATTTCTATATGCTTCTTGATTTTATTTTCCTTTCTAACTCTATTATTAGATGATTTATGTTATTTATTGATAGGCATTGGAATGATACCTACTCCAAAAAGAAATTGCCTGGGAGTTTTATTTCTTTGTAAAGAAATAAAGCTGGGCCTGTCTATAGAATTTTTTTTCAATCCATAAATAAGTGACTAATTTACTTGCTCTCTGATCTCAGTTTCCCATCTTCCCACTCCCTTGGAATCTCATTGCTAGCCCACTGATCCCACTAGCTATTTATTGCTTTGTAAAGTTGACAGATAAAGATACTGCAACCAACAGGAAATGAGGAGATATAACCCGAATGTGTAGGAACATGAAAGCCAGATGGATGAGATGGAGCTGAATGAAAATTACAAAACAGACAACTAAAGGAGCATGCTGAAGGCAAAGGATGGCTGATCAGCCTGTCAGCCTCTTGCTTTTGATGTGGCTTCTAACTGAATCTGCTAGAAGGCCAGTACTAGCCTAAAATGACAAGGTAGGACCTTTTCTGCTAACACGCTGTCAAGTAATCATTGCAAGAAGGTAAGCAGCTTTAATCACACCCAATTCTTCAATCACACCTGACAGGTAAGCCCTAAGGCATGAATTTGTGTGAGGAACGTCTCTATAGCATTTATTCAATAGCCCATTACTAGTAAATCTGGCACTGGTAGTAAATCTACCATTTATGATTTGTATTTATTAAATGTGTTATATTATAATTAAAAGATGGGAGGGGAGGAAGCAGGATGCACAGGGAGAGGGAGGTGGGACCCACTATTAGCCCAACAGCTACCTCTAATATGTAATATTGGCTTAAATTTAGCTAATTGGGTGGTCTTCATCTGGAAAAAAAAATATACTGATTCTATTACTGCATTTTGTAACAGTACCCTAAAATTGTAACAGAGGTAACATCTCTTTGAATTATGGTTAAGCTTCATTTTTCTTAAATATTTGCCAAGTGGCTTAACCATTTAAGTAAGAAGGATTGTCCTGTGTCTCACTATGAACCATCACTTCAGTTCATACTGGGATTCAACTGAGTGGTTAGTCCACCACTCAATAAGTGAGCAAGTTGCAATGCATCCAATGTTTTCTTGGTGATGCAAAATGGCTGTAATCCAGCAAGCTTGTGTAGGTTGTTTAATTCCATATTGGGGTAAAGTCAAAGAAAGATCTTCCACATGTTCACTATGAGTATTTTGCATGGCACTTTGTTGACAGAATCACTCACAATTACCAGACTATTGAGTGCTCATAGATAGCCTTTGGTGACTTAGAAATTTTAGATGGGACTCTTTCTGGCTCATGAATATCCAAGGAAGTGGATAAAATGATCTCTAAATCATCTTCTGTCAGTGTCAAACGCAGTAAATCAGGAGTTTGGGTAGTACAAATGAATATAGGTTTATTGTATGCTAATGGTCTCTACAAGAATCTGAACTACCAATGGTCAAGAAAATTGGCAGTGGATAAAGAGTCAATGGAATTCAAGGTCAAGGTGGGCTGGACTTAGATCTCTTATGGGCATGAAGGGATTTGAACTCCCCAGCTCAGCCCGGTTATATCCTACAGCTGGGGGAGAAATGTTTCAGATTTCCAAGACTGTCAATCTTATGGGGCGAACTAGCTAGGATACACAACCAGGTGAGCTAATTCTACTTATTGTACAGCTATATTGATAGAATCTGCAATTCTGAAAGTACATTTCTCCCTCATCTCCTTTATAGCCCGAAACTAGGGAGGTTCTCTTCTGAGCCTCCTGCCCCACCCTCTATCAAGCTGTGGGTTATACTGTCTCCAATCTGCCCATTCCCTTGGTAGTGACACTTTGCACAGTCTCCCAAAGTCATTTACGCATACCATTATATGGGGTTGGGAATTAGAGGCTGCTTTTAGTGGTTCCATTCTGTTCTCAGCAGAGACGTTACAATGGGGAAGTCAGTTATAGTGGGAAAATAAAATTATTCCACTGACACTATGGGTTCTTCTTAACATAACTCTACATTGCTACGCCACGCTGAATGGGAGGTGCCATTCATGTCTTATTCCAGTGCCTAGAAGCTATAAAAGTTGAATGGGACAGAGCAAGCTAAAGCTGAACCCAGATAAGAGGTGCACACAGTTTGTTCATTAACCAATGAGCTGTGGGGCACAGTTAGAATGGAGTATTGCAGGCCGTTGCCAGGAATTCGATCGTGATGGGGCTCAATGCCCATTGCTAGAAATTTGATCCTGATGGGGATCAAGGTTGACTCAACTTTCCATCCTTCCGAGGTCAGTAAAACAAGGACCCAGATTGTTGGAGGCAATATGCTGACTCTGTAAACCACTAAGAGACTGATGTAAAGCACTATGAAGCGGTGTATAAACCTAACTGCTATTAATCCCTCCAATGATGCCAGGCATTACTCCTGAAGGAACAAGATTATGATTTAGGGCCGTGATGGCAAACCTATGGCACAGGTGCCCGAAGTGGAGCCATGTCTCTTGGCACGCGCAGCATTGCCTGTTCCTCTTCTGGGTTTCTGGCGTGCATGTGTTCACAACGATCAGCTGGCCTTTGTCCATGCAGCAGTGCCAGAAACTGGAAGAGCTGATCTTCCATTTTCTGGTGTGAGATGCGCGCTGGCCAGCTGATCGGTGCATGTGCATGTGCGGCAGAAACTTGCTGGCCGCAGCGCATGCGTGCACTGGAAACTGGATGTACTTTATCTGCCGTGCGCATGCCCCCTGGGTGCTCCCTTTTTGGCACTCAGTTCTGAAAAGGTTCGCTATCACTGATTTAGGGGTCCTTCTAGACTTATACCGGTAGCTTCTGCTGGTTCACCAAATGGAAGCCATAGATAGAATGCTTTTGCCCAGTTTTGACTGGTATACCAGTTGTCATCTTACTTGATTCAGGAGGAACTTTCTACATCAAATCATGTCCTTGTTATGACCCGTTTAGATTACTGCAATACTCTTTATATGGGAGAGTGCCTTTAAAAACCACTCGGAAGCTGCAGTTAGTCCAAAATACAGTGGCCCATGTGATAACTGGTTCTTGTAATTGAAAACATATTACATCTATATTGCAGGCCCTACACTGGATCCTAATCAGATTCTGGACGATTTTTATCTATAAAGCCCTTTATGCCTTGGCACCTGAATATCCGTTGGACTGCTTGATTAAAATTATTAGATCACCTAGAGAATAATTACTCCCTTACCATTGGGAAGCAAAAGAAGCTAAAGAAATGAGGCTCTGGTGCCATTTGTTTGCAACTATCTCCTATGTAGAGCTGGCTGTTGCCAGCTCTGAGCACATTCAGGCAGATTTTGAAGAAGGTCCTGTTCCAGGCAGAATTTTAACCTGCTCAGAAACATAGTTTATTTAATAAATTTTATTTTGTTCTTAGTTCACTGTTATGCATTTTTATTTTTAACTTTTAAGCTTACTGTGGATATTTTAAATTTGTTTTATGCTATGTAAGCCACTGAAGGAATAAATAAGGCATATAGGCAAGTGTGAGGCATATTTACTAATCAATCATCCACACGAAGTTTGAAACATCCTGTTCATATATATATATATATATATATATATATATATATATATATATATATATATATATATATGCAAAGCTTATCTTTATCCATTCTTTTAATTTTCTGAAAACAATCAGTGACATAATCTCTGTAGAACTCTAATCAAGAAAAGAGGCTGTATATAATATGACTTGATCAAAGCCCAAATCAATTTTTTCTCTACAAATTCTACCACAAAGCATCTAAATTACACTCTATGGCCTCTTTCTGTCTAATTCACACAAAGAAGAAATTATTTGGCTTAAGCTTCTTAAGAATGTATTATAATGCTTTTGCATAGCATGTCTGTATAAAAAGCACAGCTAGACCTGGTAAGATTATCTAGCTCCTTTTGAATTTTCATCTACTGAGGTTACTAGTAACAGTCTCTTATTGGTTATACTGGCTTTCTAATGACTTTGACTACCTTAGAAATATATATCTCACTTCAAAGGAAGAAAAGAAATATAATATCATCTCATTCAAAACTGATTTTTCTATTGCTCCTATTTATTTCACAATTACAGTCAAAGTTGTCATTCATTTCTACAATGTGTCTCACAAATAATAGCAGTTAATTAACCTCAAAGGGGAAAAGTATGGTAGTCATTGATTTACAGGCCTGTAGATAATTATTTTTATTTTAAAAGGGTGACTTGAAGAGAACTTATGTTTGGGAAGAAGGTTCCAAACTGGGGACTTTCCTGAGACAAATGTAAAAAAAAAAAAAAAAAAAAAAAGGAGGAAAGATACACCACCTTAAACTTTTAACTTCTGCTGCAGCTTCTTTGTTCACTTTTATAACTGACAGCTGTTAAGAGTCTTTAGGATGACCTCCTGTTTTCCAGAGATTGCAGCTTCCTTGAGAAATTGTGCACTCAGGGGAGTGAGGGCACGGATTTGTAAAAGTCAGGGCCGTTTTCACAAATTGTACTGCACTGCAGAGCAGAATTTTGGACCAGGGGATGACTAACTAGTTGAGCTCAGCACAGGGAGATTCCCCAGGAGCACGCAAAGCGAAATCATCTTCAGAGATGTGCAGACATCCTGTCAGTGGCATCTTGCCCTTGAGTTGCTCTGTTTTGCTCCATGGGGACCAATGTCTGTTGCATGTAGATCTTCTATCAATACCGCTCTATCCAAATATTGCCCATGGGAATCCTGTGGAGTCCTGAAGAGCATCATTACCCAGCATGCTGCAAGGGCAAATTTACACATGTGGATTCTGGCACTCCATTACAAATGGAGCTTCATTTATAGTGCTTCCCCCTGAAGATTTATGATAAGGTGCCATTTTTAACAGAAACACTCCCTTTAACTCTTTGGGAACATAGTAAAGGACAGCTGGGAAATGAATGAACAAATTCCAGAAAATCAACGGCATATTTTTAGCACTTATAGGTCTATTACATATGCATGGGCTTGCCAGTTTTAATAGGAAGCTTGAGCCTTTAAAGACCTAAGATCTAAAAGATGTGCATTAGCTTTAGAAGATGTGGTTCCTTAACAAGGAAGGGCAATTAGCAATTGCTAATTTTTTTTTCTCCAGCAGGGAACAGATTTTCCAGCAAATCAGCACAATGTAGATAACATTATTCCAACTGAGACATGCACTAACCAAAATTAAGTTAATTTATCCAACGTTTATCTACCACGAGTGTGTTCTGCAGTCTCACAAAAGCAGCAAAAATTGCTTCGAAACATCTGTTGAACTGCCGTTTTTAAAAAAGTAGCATTCACTTTGATGAGACAATTAACTTTGTTCTAATCAAAGTTACTTAGTCATCTGTCAAGAAACTAAGAACATTAAACCACTAGTGTAATTTTTTATCCTTTACAACATTTAAATAGCATGACACATTTTCAGTGTAACATCTGAACTATCTATGTATCTATCACATTTTTGAATCTGCCTTTCACAGTACGAGGTCTCCTCAAGGTGATTTAGGTAAGGTATCTAAAATCACATTCACATAGGATAAAGCATAACATACATGTCAAGGATCCAGTATTACAAGTTAAAAGCCTCTTTAAAAACACTGTTCTTGTTATCAAGAAGTAAGCAAGGTTAACCAATTTCCCTTGGAAAGAATTTCTGTCATTTTGATGCCATTACCATAAAGATAGTTTCCTGACCTTGGTCATTTTCTGCATGGACAGCAAGTCGAAGAATAGTTACCTATCTTTACAGGTAGGAACATATGCAAGAAACTAACTATTGCTGGATGCTTATCAAAAGTTGCATCCAATAGAGGGTAATGGCTTAATAGCCAGCCATCAATACCCTAATCTACACCTAAAAAGCTCCACACAACAGCCAGTATATCATAGTTTTCAGAGTATAAGATGCACTTTCCCTCCCCCTAAAAGAAGATGAAAATTTGGGTGTGTCTTATACACTGAATGTAGCTCCGCCCACCCATCGGCCCCCACCCTTCAGCCATTTTTGGCCTCCGCATGTCGTGTTTTAGACCTGTTCCAGGCTGCAGGGATTGCCACAGACCATCGCCACCTCCAGGCCTCATGTCTTTGGCCTCTGTGCCTCATGTTTTCAGCATCCAAATGCTCTGTTTCAGACCCATTTAAGGCTGTAGGGATCACCAGAGCACATCACTGCCCATCGCCACCTCCATGCATCACATTTTCGGTCTCTGCACACCCTATTTTTGGCCTCTCTGCATCGCATTTTTAGGCAGTTCCAGGCAGCGGGGATCAGTGGCAGTGGCAATTCCCACTGCCTGGAACCACCCGAAAATGTGACGTGCAAAGGCCAAAAACCAGGCATGCGAAGGCCTCAAATGCGATGCGCATAGGCGGTGATTGGCGGCGATGTGCTCTGGCACTCCCCGCAGCCTTGAACGACTCTGAAACGGAGCATTCAGAGGCTGAAAATGTGAGGCACAGAGGCGGCGATGGTCTGTGGCAATCTCTGCAGCCTGGAACAGCTGATTGGGGGTATTCCGGGAGGCCGATCCAACCACCAATCAGCTGCTCATGCTGAATCAGGCTGTGATAACGTGCTGAAGCTGACCTGGCTGTTCGTTATTTGCTGCAAGAATGCTAGGCAGATGAATACCAATGGATGCTGGTACAGAGAGCAGACTTTTTTTTTCTTATTTTCCTCCCCAAAAACTAAGGTGCGTCTTACACTCCAGAGTGTCTTATACTCCAAAAAATATGGTAAATAACACTCACAGAACACCCTAGAGCACCCTGAGAAATTCTCTGAGGATGATCTCCAGCATAAGTCTGAAAGCTTGGAAGACAAAACCTCTGGTCACAGTGACTGACCCAGATTGGATCCTGCAACATTATCCTGAGTCATGAATATTTGCCTTCATTCGTGAGAGGGTTCATTATCAATTCCTGGGACCGTTTGGTTCATCTTCTTTGCGGTCTATCACAAGGTGTGATAATAATAAGAGATACAGTGAAATCTCCTTGCCCTTGCCAATAGATTTGTCCACAAAGATAGAGGACAACTAAATGGAGACTAAGGTGGCAATGAGACTCACTCAAGTAGTGAGGGAGCTTCAAAGAGAATTGTTCATAAGCCTTTGAAAATACACCCAGGAGTAGAATTTGTTCTGGGCTCCCAGAAACAAACACTTGGGAACAATATATACTGCACTATGGATTCAAAATTAAAATGTTCAATGTTTTTCAAGAATTATAAAAGAAAATGTAAGCGGGAAATAACAAACTATAAATTTTATATGTTGTAAGCATAGAAAAAAAGAAAAGAAAAAGAAGCATCTAGTTTTTGAGGGTTTATTGTTCACTTCTAAAAGCATTCTACACTACTCATGAATGGGCATTTTCTGTGCAAGATAAGGTACATCATACCTGAGGCTGGAGGATTGATGCAATTAATGCAAAATCAGTTATATTCAGAAATAGTAATTTTTTGCCCAGATATAACACAACCAAAGATATTAGAACCTTTACTGATGATTTTTATGATCTGACATGCATTTATCTCTAATGGACATGGCATTGTTTTGTTTGTTTTTAGAAAAGACATTAATTTTTCTAGAAAGTAGATTAACAGGGACATAAATCCCTTGTTAAACTAGTTTGCTAGTAGCTGGAAAATCATGATTCATTTTTTATTGAGTTTCCTGTAATATCATTCTGAATTGTAGTAGAATATTCTTATTTGAAGTTTCTCTGTGTTTTTCTATTTGAGCTAGAACAAAATTATTTGAATATTGATTTTGGAATTTAATTTGTTAGGAAGCAGCTCTTTTTGGAGGTGCTATGGGTGGTGGTAAAAATCTAATACTCCATTACACGGAACACTGGTTTGTCAAAGTAGTTCTATTTCTCACAACTTGCATTTCTGTTTAATTGTGAGAAAGAAACACATTAAGATGTGCTAAAATAGGTAGGTATATATTTAAAAAGTACTAATGAGCTTACTAAATCTTTTAAATATAATATTCTCTAATAATAGTTATAAAGCTGTAATTTTTTACACCCATAAAAAGAGATGAAGAGAGTAATTTTTTCAAAGGATGGTGACAAAAATTGTGAGGGACTCAGATACCAAGCTGAACAACTCACAATTTTTTTTTTAAGTAGTTGAATATGTTTTCTTTGGACACATCCAGGTATAGATACAAGACAACATGGCAGATGCCTTCAAACAAAATCTGTGTCACATAAAGTGATAAAGCAGATTTGTTTTCTGTTAAGAAAATAGGAAACAAACTAAAGATTTACAAGGAAAAAAAATTAGACTAAACATGAGTAATTCCTATGAGAGCAACTTGGAAAATGGAGGGAGGGTCTATTCATTAATATATTTTTTATCTAAAGTTTGAATACCTATTAATAATTGTAGAAGACCTCTAATATTATTAAAATTTTTAGTTTAAACAAAAAAAATGGACTATTTTTTTCTAGAAAAGCAGAGCCGTAATAGTATTTTTGTTTGTTTGTTTTTTGTTCTTTTTAAACATCTGTGCTCAGCATCATGGGACTATCTACTTTTAAATCATTGGGGGGGGGGAATTAAATGTTTTTGATTTTTAAACAGAAGCTTGCGAGCTTATTCAAAATGAGGTTTCCTAGCTCTTTCCTTGCATGCCCTTGGTATGAAAAAAAAAACAAATGAACCAATCAGCACCTCTTTACAACTTTCTTTTGGTTATATACTGTTTATTTACTTAAAAAAATAATGGAATACATTTAATACAACAAAATTCCTTTCATTGGTGGCATAAATATGTTGCTCTATCATCTATCTATCTATCTATCTATCTATCTATCTATCTATCATCTATCTGTCTGTCTGTGTCTGTCTATCTATCTATCTATCTATCTATCTATCTATCTATCTATCTATCTATCTATCTATCTATCTATATTTATCTATCATCTATATATCTGTCTATCATCTGTCTGTCTGCCTATCATCTATCTATCTGTCTGTCTGTCTGCCTCTATCTATCATTTATCTATCTATCTATATCTATCTATCTATCATCTATCACCATTTGTCTATCTGTCTGGCTGGCTGTCTCTATCTATCTATCTATCTATCTATCTATCTATCTATCTATCTATCTATCTATCTATCTATCATCTATCTAATCTATTGTCGTGTAATGAGAAGAAAGGATTCATTGAAAAGACACTGATGTCTTTGAAGGCAAAAGGAGAAGGGGATGGCAGAGGATGAGACAGTTAGATAGTGTCATCAAGTCAAAGAACATGAATTTAGGCAAACTCTGAGAGACAGTGGAGGACAGGAGAGCTTGGCATGCTATGGTCCATGGAATCAGGGAGAGCAACTGTATGAGGGTTATCTAGCTTTAGACTTTTATCCTGCCTATTGGATGCAGGTTGAAGAACTTCTATAAACACAGCAGTTTATTATGAGATTAATGCTTGCTTCAGCTCACCAGATTTTGGCTGCATTGCTGTTCAAAGCAAAAGAAATACCTGCCAGGGGAAGCGTTAATTATAGAGCTCATTGGCTTTCCATTTCTTATCATGGGGGGAAGTTCATTAGCAGCCTTCAAGCACAAAGAAGAGAGGAACCTTTGCCCAGTTCTCACTGGAGTGGTAAATCTGTGTTTAGACTAAATCTTTTCAAATGATAGATATGGATTCCTAAGACTAAAAGCTCCCCAACTGGATGTCAGGCAGTGCATATTTCCTGGGTAGGCATTTTTTTTTTAAGGCATGTAGTAAATGTGAGTTCAGTCAAGTGAGCCTTCACCTGACGTTTCAGACGGTAAAGCCAGATGACATTTACTGCCTCAGTGGAAACAGTTCCCAGTAGGTTTGTAGTACAAAGCTTTAGAGTTACGTTAAATAGTTTTCTGTAGCACAGTCACAGAAGTAGGTTTAAGACGATCCACAATCCTAATTGTTGCTAGAGCTGGCAAATAGACTGAATGTCATAATTTCAGGAGAGATTTCTGCACTAAGTCTTCCAGTATCACCCATACTATACAGCCGGGATAGGAAAAATATGTGCTACTAACATAATTTTCTTACATCGCACTCAAACAGATGCGAGGCTGGCTCCAGGAGATTATAAATGCTTCTTTGAGTGAGGGTGTCTTTCCCACCGTCTTGAAAGAGGCGGTGGTGAGGCCCCTCCTCAAGAAGCCCTCCCTGGACCCAGCTGTGTTAGCAGATTATCATCCTGTCTCCAACCTTCGCTTTGTTGTGAAGGTTGTTGAGAGTGTGGTTGCACGACAACTGCCTCAGTACCTGGATGAATTGAATTATCTAGATCCATTCCAGTCGGGCTTCAGGCCCGGGTACAGCACAGAGACAGCATTGGTCGCATTGGTTGATGATCTCTGGAGGGCTCGGGACAGGGGTTGCTCCTCTGTCCTGGTCCTATTAGACCTCTCAGCAGCTTTTGATACCATCGATCATGATATCATGCTGCACCGGTTGGAAGGGTTGGGGGTGGGGGGCACTGTTCTACAGTGGTTCTCCTCCTTTCTCTCTGACCGGTCGCAGTCTGTGTTGACAGGGGGGCAGAGGTCGATCCCGAGGCCCCTTATATGTGGGGTGCCACAAGGATCGGTCCTCTCGCCCCTTCTTTTCAACATTTATGTGAAGCCGCTGGGTGAGATCATCCGTGGTTTTGGGGTGAAGTACCATCAGTACGCTGATGACACCCAGCTGTACATCTCCACCCCAGACCATCCCAATGATGCCCTCGAGGTGATGTCTTGGTGCCTGGAGGCCGTACGGATCTGGATGGGGAGGAACAAACTCAGACTCAACCCATCCAAGACCGAGTGGCTGTGGTTTCCGTCGTCCCGATATAGTCAGTTGGCGCCATCTCTGACTATTGGGGGCGAGTCGTTGGCCCCCACAGATGGGGTTTGCAACTTGGGCATCCTCCTGGACTCGCGGCTGTCTTTAGAAGAGCATATGACGGCCGTGGCCAGGAGGACTTTTTATCAGGTTCGCCTGATTCGCCAGTTGCGTCCCTTTCTGGATCGGGACTCGTTACGCACGGTCACTCACGCCCTTGTCACCTCACGCCTGGATTACTGTAATGCTCTCTACATGGGGCTCCCCTTGAGAAGCACACGGAGGCTCCAACTGGTCCAGAATGCGGCCGCACGGCTGGTGATGGGAGCAATGTGGCGCTCTCATGTAACCCCCCTCCTGCGCGAGCTGCACTGGCTCCCGGTGGTCTTCCAGGTGCGCTTCAAGGTTTTGGTTACTATCTTTATAGCGCTCCATGGCTCAGGACCAGGGTACTTACAAGACCGCCTCCTGCCACCAATAGCCTCTCACCAACCAGTTCGCTCCCATAGAGAGGGACTCCTCGGGGTGCCGTTGGCCAAACAATGTCGACTGACGGCCCCCAGGAGGAGAGCCTTTTCTGTGGGGGCACCTACCATCTGGAACGGGCTTCCCCCGGAGTTACGAAACATCCAAGACTTACGCATATTCCGCCGTGCCCTGAAAACGTTTCTATTCCAACAAGCTGGTCTGGCCTAACTCTCCCTTTTTAATTGGCTTTTAAATCGGGTTTTAAATCGGGTTTTAGACCTCTTTTAGATAAATTTGGATGTTTTAATCTTTGAGCCAAATTACTTAATCTGTTTTTTAATAGTTTTTAACTTCTATATGTATTTGTATTTATTATGGCTGTTCACGGCCCTGAGTCCTTCGGGAGTAGGGCGGTATACAAATATGAAAAATAAATAAATAAATAAATAAATAAATAAATAAATAAATAAATAAAATATGTGACTATCAGGACAAATAGATTCCAGCCTTGAAACATTTATTTCTGCTTCATTGCTAAGGCTTAGACTATTAATTTCAGATATGTCTAAATGTATTAATATCTCTTTGCAGTGTGTGTGTGTGTGTGTGTGTTTGTGTGTGCACACTTGGGCTCGCCCATGAATGCTGCATTTGGAATGTTTACTTCTGAAGGGAGTACTTAGAGCAAATAATTGTATATACGAGGATCTCAGAGATATTTGAGAAAGAGATGACTGCATTATATTCTTTATTTTTCTCTCCTGCTCCAAATAAATAAATAAATAAAAAACCACGATAACAATAAAAGTGAAACTGCTCTAATAATTTCTTTGCTTGATTCCTAAGCCCATATCTGAATCCATCTAATAGCAGAACTTTTTTTACCAAGATGAACTATAATTTTACATAATCAGCATAACTAAACTTAGAGCTCAGTCATTCAGATAAATAGGATCTTTCAAAGGAAATGTTTCAGAAGGACACTTATAGGCTCAAAGCTGTCTTCTGGCTTTTTTTTTTTTTTTTAAATTGCAGAATTACCATACTAAACTTGGGGTAAAATGGTTTGGCTATCATTTCCATAATGAAGATTCATGATGATGAAGCTATTTACTTGTATCTGTGGTGTTTATTTGCCTCAGCGGTATCATACATTACTTGCCCATAAAATCCATTTATTTTGTTAGTCCCACTCTGCCTTTTTCAAATCCCACTTCCCCAGTCCCGCTGCCCTCTTAATTTCCAGAAATCCCCCAAAATATGGTAGCATAAGTTTGAGAAACAAAGTTTTAAATTAAAAGGATGTGTCCCAAAGGTGCTTTTTCAAGAGGCAACTGGACTTTCCTGTTTTTCTTTGAAGATGTTTTGCTTCTCATCCAAGAAGCTTCTTCAGAACTGAAGAAGCTTCTTGGATAAGAAGCAAAACATCTTTAAAGAAAAAAGAATAAAGTCCAATTGCCTCTTGAAAAAGCACCTTTGGGACATTCAAGAAGCTTCTTCAGTTCTGCCTGAAGAAGCTTCTTGGATGAGAAGCAAAATGTCTTCAAAGAAAAACAAGAAAATCCAGTTGCCTTCTGAAAAAGCACCTTTGGGACAACTATGATCTGGATGACTGAGAATCTCCATAGACATAAAAGGATGTGGTTTCTCCCATAAGCACATAATAATGAGGGAAGAAAAAGACAGTGATGACAGCTCACAGATTTATCAGTCATGTTATCAAAGCGGCAAGGATGGAATTGCTTGGGAGTTACTGTACTATTTTTATCTTACATTTTCATGAATGGCACTGGAAGATCTGTATTGGCTCCATCTCTTTTCCATCTGTTAATGTAAGTCAGTGCGTTGAATCTGTTAATGTAAGTCAGTGCATAGAAATGTGACCTCCCAGCAAGGCAGACTGGGAGGTCACATTTCTAGGCAATATTCCATTCTGGAAGACTTGAAACGTTCAACAAACATTTGGTAGAAACAAAAGACTAATAGCCAAGTCAGGAAACAAATGAATATAATAACTCAAAAGCATAGAAGCTTTCTATTTCCACCTGTACCCAGCATTATATGTCAATTTTCTTTGCGGGCCCTCTAGCTTGGATCTAATAAATTATTGCAATAAAATATCTAGCAATGGTTTCTAATAACTACCCAATACTTCAATAATGCTCTGGGCGCTCTTTAGATAAAATGTCTTTGCCATAAATGATGGTTTATCACTAGTGAAAAATAAACCCCTGTCTGAGACCTGACAAGAGCAGTCACTTTCATTTTGAGGAACAATGCCTACGTAAAGCCTACAATAAAATTTCTTGCAACTTTTATTAAAATTTTGATAATCTTTTCCTTCTTCTTCTTCTTCTTTTGAACAGGACTATATCTTAGAACAGAGAATGAGGTGGCTAGATGGAGTCACTGAAACTGTCGGCGTGAGCTTAAATGGTCTCTGGGGGATGGTAGAGGACAGAAAGGCCTGGAGGAAAGCGGTACATGGGGTTGCAATGGGTCAGACAAGACTTCGGAACTAGCAACAAATATCTTAGAAAAGAAGTAGTAGCGAGAGTAGAAGTAGTAGTAGTAACAGTAGGGCTCAAGTTAGTAAGAAGAGTTTGCTAAAGCTGAGATTCATTTTTCATTCTTTCCCTCTTACTAATTCCAAGCACTTGGATCTGACATTTATACTGGTAGTCCTTGACTTATGACCACAATTGAGCCCAACATTTATGTTTGTCGGAGTTTGTTGCAGAAATCAAATCCAGAAAGCACGCACAGGTGACTGATTCAGCAGGATTCATTAACTTCTCTTTATATATAATAACACATGAAATAAATATACAATACCAATGGCAGATTCTCCAACGTGGTAGTAATTACAAGCAAAACTCAAGCAGAGGAGAGAACAGCAAGAGATGAGTTTCAGTTTCAATTCAGCAGAGAGATTCAGAGCTACAGAGCCACACCCAGGTCCTTCCAGTTTCAGTTTCCAAACAGTCCTCATTGGGTGACTTAGTTGTTATGCCTATTCATTGGCTGACCTTGTTACCATGTCTCCACCCGTCATGAATTCTCTGACAATGTTGCTAAGTGAGACATTTGTTAAGTGAATTTTGTCTCATTTTACAACCTTTCTTGCCACAGTTGTTAAAGTAGTCACTACACTAGTTAAGTTAATAACATGGTTAAGTGAATCTGGCTTCCCCATTGTCCTTGCTTGTCAGAAGATCACAAAAGATGATCACAAGAATCCAGGACATGTAACCATCATAAATATGAGCCAGTTGTCAATCATCTGAATTTTGATCACATGATCATGGGGATGCTGCAATGGTTGTAAGAGTGAAAAACGGTCATAGGTCACATTCTTCAATGCCGTTATAACTCCGAGCAGTCACTGAATGAACTGTTGTACGTCAAGGACTACCTCTATAGAATTTTATGATGATCTAAAACATTTACTGCTTCAAAACATATCATTTCGATCCAATGATTGAGTCTAGTTTCATGATAGCAATCCTTTTGGGCTTGGCATGTGAAAAATGCCTAACTTGAATGTTGGTGTGTTGCCTCACCCCAAACAAAAGAGAAAAATTAGAGATTTTTTACCTCACATTTAGCCCATATTGAGGGCCACTTAACAGTGGCACTCAATGGCAGCCCCAAGACTGGGCCTCAAGAAAAAGCCTGGGCCTCAACTTCACTGCACTGCTGCTGCAGCCACTCAAAATGGTCACCTCATGGTATTCCCCAAGCATAGCCTATTCCCACACAGCTTCTGCAATCTCTGAAAATCATGCAAGAATGGAGCCTGCTTCCAAGAATAGTTATTGTTGAGCATTGGTGAATGTTGATGTGTCACCCAAAACATTGTGGTGTACTGATACATGTGTTATAGGTTCTCTATCACTGATCTAGCTGGATTCCTGGTATCTTCAGCTAAGGAAGAAATTCTACTTGCATCCTTAGACAGTGGTAACCTGTCAGAAGAATAGTAGGCTAGTTGGAGCAATATTTTGATTTGGTACAGGTAATTTCCTATGTTCTTCTAATTTTAGTAGATTTAATTATAGAAAATCCAGTTTCATTTTTTAAAAATAGTACCACTTCCATTTTTGCTTCTCTCTCTCTCTCTCCCTCCCTCCTACCCATTTCATTCTTTGAACAACTTGTAGAAGCAAGTAAATCTTTTTTTTTAAAAAAGTTGTACATTTCATAGCAAATAGTGGCTTGAATCTTGCCCCAGATATAGCTTAATTTTCTAATCCCAACCACATGGTACATTACACAAATTAAGAAGGCATGCCCTATATTGAATTTCAAAATGACATGAAAGATTGCTGAGATCATCAAGGAGTTATTGCCAGTATGAAGTGCTGAATCTTAGCAGAGGTGTAAAGACTACAGGTTGCCCTATTCTTCTTAGTGTTCTTGATAGAGGGGGTGTTTTGTTTTGTTTTGTTTTAGAAAACATGCATTCACAGGCCCTGTGAAATAGTGTGCGAATATCACTCAGCTATTTCAGTATTATAAAAACCCAACTGCAAAATACAAGTGGCAAAAAGAGTTCTTCTTCCTCCTCCTCCTCCTCTCCTCCTCCTCCTCCTCCTCCTCCTTCTTTTTCTTCCTCGTCCTCCTCCTCTCCCTCTCCTTCACCTTCTCCTCCTCCTCCTTCTTCACCAGGTGGAGCTTGTATTCTATTTTAGATAAAACAGTACCACCATACTACAGTAATTATTTAATTTGCCTTTTGAACATTAGAAATACTGTTCTATCAGGCTGAAATGGAACATGTTTCCTTCAGCTGCTCCTTCTCTGATAGAGAGTTGAGATCAGAATGGCATTCAATACCCAATTAAGAACAATGTACTGAAATAGGAAGTCCTTTATTCTAAAATAATTGCATCTACAAAGTTATTAGATTGCTATATGTGTAAGCCACACTCTCCTAAACTCTCCTCTCTTCTAATAAGACAATAAAATATTGTCAACATTCTGAAAGTATTGGGCCAATGAATAAAGTAATACTGCTATAATAAGGTAGATTGAGGACTTGTAATATATTATGAGATAGATCTAGATTGAGGTCCCTATGCATGGCTCCTTTTCTCTGGCCTTTCCTTTTCCTATGGCATCCTTTACATTTCCTCAGAAAGTGCTACAAAAGACCATAAGGAAAGACTAGATTTAATTCTATATTTATATAAATTCTTACATTAACAATAAATACGCTCTAACAGAACAGTAAGTATGCTTTATTTCTTAGCAAAGGCCATATCAATTATTGTCTAATTTTAATATCGACTTTTAAATTAGTATGTTTCATTCATTCAAAGAAATGACAGCTGTTTGATGCTTTTTATTCCTCTTTGGTACTAATCTCCAGAACTTCTGCTTCTTTCTTTCCTACCTACCCTGTTCTCAGGTCCATCCACCTAGATCAGGGGTGGGCAAATGTGGCTCTTTTACAACCTGTGGACTTCAACTCCCAGAATTCCTGAGCCAGCTTTTACAACCTGTGGACTTCAACTCCCAGAATTCCTGAGTCAGCCAAGCTGGCTCAGGAATTCTGGGAGTTGAAGTCCACAGGTTGTAAAAGAGCCACATTTGCCCACCCCTGACCTAGATCATTACTTAATCCAGTTTGCTTCATCTAATTTGGGTTATAGAATTACATGAGCTCCTTATTTTAGATTTAGCCTTGTGATGTCACCATATCACATGGGTTGCAGCGCCAATTATATTACATGACAGTGATGGAAGATGAAACAGACGGTAATGATAAAGAAGAAAAATAACACTGGCACAAGCTGCATTGTGATATCATCAATGGATTTGGAACTAATCATTGGTTTCCACTTTCAGAAATCCTCAGGACTTTACATCATTCAGAAAAGCAAACACAATATTTACTGATTAGATTCAGCTCTGTCCTAATAGATGAAAATATGTTTGGAAACCAGATAATTCTACTCAAGAGCATTTTTATTATCTACTCATTTTGCATTAGCAAAATGCAAATTAAATAATATCAGTACCATGCTACTTTTGTATCCAAAATAGAATTCAAGCTCCACCTGGTTTATACTTGCCTTAAGAAGGCAGTGGCTACCCCCCCCCCTTTTTTTTTTTGCCATTTGTATTTTGCAGTTGGCTTTTTACAATACTGAAATAGCAGAGTGATATTTACACACAGTATTGAGCTATTGGATTGGCTGCAGACAATTCAATACTTGTTTGTGACAGGAATAGTTTAAAAATTGGGGGGGGGGGGGTACTGTATACATTAAAAAATGAGTTTGAAAGAAAGCCTAGTATTTGTCCTATTTCGTCTAAAAATGTCCTTCAAAATGATATATCATTCTTCTGTCCCAGGAATCTATGCCATCTCTTGAAGTTTTTAGGTAAGTGAAATACATCAAATATGTATTACTAATCTTATTTGGGGGATGGATTTTTTTTGTTTTATTTTCTCCATCCCCCCCAAAAGTGCAAATAATATGGTAGTAAGACAAATATAGACCCAGTTTGCTCTAGAGCAGTGTGTCAAACCCGCGTCGACACGTTGTCGTCACGTGATTTATCACAACTTCCCCCTCATTGCTAAACCAGGGGTGGGCGTGGCCAGCATGTGACGCATGCAGCCCATGGACCGTATGTTTGACACTCCTGCTCTAGAGGTTAAGGCACCAGACCAGAAAGCAGGAGACCATGAGTTCTAGTACCACCTTGGGTGTGAAAGCCAGCTGCATGACCATGGGCCAGTCATGATCCCTCAGTCCAACCTATCTCACAGTGTTGCTGTTGTGGGGAAAACAGGGGGAAGAAGGAGTATAGTGTGTGTTCACCACCTTGTTTATAAAAAATAGTAACGATGGGATGTAGATAGGTAAATAGTTAGGTAGGTAGGTAGACAGACCAACAGCTTCAGCTGCAGTGCTCCAACTTGCTTTGTCTGGAAAAGCTTCTCTATGCACATACTTCTCTATTTGATTTGCCACATCATCAGTCTTACAGGAGAAACTAAACTGTGTCTCTTTCTAAACTAAGATGCTTCCCTTATAATTAAACAAACTGCAGCACTGAATCTCAGAGGAGAAAGAGAATGGTGGCTGATGCAATAATCCCAAAGTTGCTGTATGCTGCAAAGTGGAGCAAAATTTTGTGCAATCTATCCTGCAACTGCAGCAGCAAACCCAATGCCAGATTTCATTTGCAATTTTCTCCGAAGATATAGAATCCTGGTTTAATTCCTCAACATTAACCATGAAAGGTATGACAGACAGTTCTTTGTTCTTTGCATCTCAGAAACATAATATGATCATTACTTATTAGAAAATGTTTCAAGTATTCTGTAGGTTCAGAACTCAGTCATCTTCCTTCAACATTAACACTGCTATTAATTAGACCATCTCCTATTTATTTATTTAGGAAATTTATATGAAAGTCAAACTAATGTATTGAGGAGATTTCACTAATGTATATGGCTCATTTGACAATATGTATTCAAAGAAGGATACTAATGGCTCCAGTAATGACGGTCAAAATTCAGTCCTGAATTGGTACAACATGAAGGCAAAATAAAGCAAACCATGAAATGCCTTAATATGATGTGTGAATGAAGCCATTGGCCCTATTTGCACTTCTTCAATCAGATCGGTGGGGAGAATTAGCATGATATGCAAATGCCAAAAAAGAATTAATTGATTCAGTCAATTAACCAGAGATTAGATTTACGGTAATCCCAAACAGAACCAGTCATGCACAGGACTAAACAAACCCTTCCTACCCCCCCCCTCCCATTAAATCATACAATGGAAACACCTAAATTGGATAAATGAATGAATCAAGCCGAGTTCACAGCTGCCTGTTTGGCCAAGAGGAAAAGGGCTAGTGTTGTGAAACTTTGTTAGTATTCTCCTGACACAAACATTATTTTCACTTATAACTTTATCATCACCTTTTCCCCAGGAGCTCAAGTAGGTATTTATATAATTTATTGTTTTTTCTCGCATAACCACCCTTATGAGATATGTTGGGATGAGAGAGAATAACTGTCTAAAGTTACCCACTTGAACTTCCCTGGCTGAAGGTGAACCTCAGTCTTCTCCCACTTCTAGCCCAACCCACTAACCACTAAATCATACTGGCATACACTACAATCCCACACAATACGTAGACCAGGGATGTACAACCTTGAAAACTTTAAGACTTGTGAACTTCAACTCTCAGAATTCCCCAGCCAGCCAGGGTTGTGGACCTCAACTTTAAGTGCACAGGTTGCCAAGACTGGAAACCTCTGAGGTAGAACATAGTTCAGAGAAAAAAAATGAAAGCACACACAGCAGGTTATTTTCCCCCGATTCTAGATACTGTAGAAAATGGAATTTGATAGGGTTGTGGGAACAGCGTTGTGAGAATAAAATTACATGCCATGTAGTTTATGATTTAGAATTCAGGCAACTCTGGTTTATGGGCCTAATTTACGGCTCATTTGCATCCAGCCCTTTGTACCTCATTCAGCAAACCATAATTATATAAACAATGGCTTAGTGTGTATAAAGAAGACACTGTACAAAGCATAGTTAGGTACATTAATTTCTATAGCTTTAACAGCACGACTAATTCTTCACAAGTTTGCATCTCTCTTTTTATTGCAGAAGACAAGAAATCCGTTACTGCAATCTGTTGGTCATAAACGGTATTGGACGTCTACTTACTTGGTCAAAACTCATTCACATCATATCACTGATGAAAAGAAATTAATCCACAAATGCTTTCCAAAACAGGTAGGAATATTGTATCAGAGCTAATGATTCATAAAATCATTTGCAGCTATCATTCTAGAAGAAGAGATGTTCTTAGCACATTTATCCTGGTGCTTAGCACAGTTCTGCCAATTTAAATTCTCTTCGGAACAATATAATGGATTTATGGAACTTACTGAGGTCTGTCAGAATCTTCAGGTTTAGATTGCTGTATAGAATTACAAGTGTCATAATAGGAAATAGCAATTGAAATCAGTTACAGAAGAAAGAAAAGATGGCGGGGAAAAAAAACCCTTGCTTTTCAGGCCTAAGAAGAAGGCAACATATTCTGTAATCATATTCCCATTACGTACAATTTGATAAAAGCAATGCATTCTTTTTATGTCGGTAGTCATAAGGTCACTTTCTGAGGATGGGCCTGCATAATTTTGAAAACCCAGAAGAAGGATGATGTGGAGCAGATGGCAGAAGTGGGAATATATTAACAGGCAAATGTCACCACCTAAAGCATTTCACCAGCTGTCAATTGTAAAAATCTCTTTTGGTTGGATACGCTTTTTCAAAAAAAGAGAAAAAAAATCTATCTGCTTAAAATACCTTAATGAGCAGCTCTTTCTCTTCCAAAGCTTTGCCTGACAGAGATAAAAGCAGGACTCCTGCTCATAGGATATAAGTGGATACACGGACCCAGGCTTAGAATTTCAGGTGATGATGGAAAAGATTCACGCTGAGAGCGAAGTCTGCCCTGGCCAGTGAAGCAGCTGAAAGGTTGAAAGATCAAGCCTTATCTTATTCTATCTTTCTGTTAAATCCAGCCAGGGGATCAGGGAGAGAAAAATAAATAAATAAATAACAGCATTCTTTTCTCAGCTGCTTAGGAAACAGGGATTAGAACTCTGAACATGTCTCCCAGGGAAGACGTTCAAAGGATATCATGTTAATACTATGAGCCTCCTGTCATTTCTGCAGTGCCGGTTGCAGTGTTTCACAGAGTTATTTAAGCAAAAAGATGTGGCTTATAATATAATATAAACCGCAACTGAAAGAGAAGTTAAGCGGGGGCAAATGATGAAATGTGCAGCATTGAATTATTAGGGTGCAAGGACAAAAGGCAATACAGAGACCCTATACAGGTTTTTTTTTCACCATCAGTTTATATTATATGTAGACCTTGCCTTACAACCATAAATGAGCCCAGAATTACAAGTCATGTAAGTCATTAAGTGGGTCATCAGGTGATCAACATGATATTATTATTTATTGGTTAATCTTTAGTGAGATTCACAGCCTTTGAGGCTGGTTAATAGCTCAGCAGCTCGAGTCCTAACCAAGGACCTAGGAACTGTTAAGGTATCGTCGGAGAATGTAAGCTGTTCCGAGTAAGGTGGTTTTTTGTAGAGTCAAAATGTTCAAGTCCGGCAAATTTAGAATTTCTAAATAGCGGGGTAGCCCTTTGGGTATTGCTCTGAGGGCTCCAATTACAATCGGGACAACACACGATTTCTTTTTCCACAGTCGCTCAACTTCAATTTGTAAGTCCTGGTACTTTGTGATTTTTTCTTGCTGCTTATCTTCAATTCGTGCATCACCAGGTATTGCAATGTCAAGGAGCCATACTTTTTTCTTTTCAACTATTGTTATGTCAGGTGTGTTGTGGACCAAGTGCCTGTCAGTCTGAATCCTAAAGTCCCACAAGATCTTGAGTTTCTCATTCTCTAAAACTTTCTTAACCTGATGTTCCCAGTGGTTTTTGCTGTACTCAAATCCAAACTTCTGGCACAATTTCCAGTGAATGATTTTAGCAACATGTTCATGGCGTTGTAGGTAGTCAGTTTGTGAAATTTTGCTGCACCCACTGATCAGGTGGTCAACTGTCTCCTCTTTCTCATTGCAGAGGCGGCATTTGCTGTTGGTGGTAACATGTTGAATTTTTGCCTTCATACAGTTTGTGGCTAAGGCTTGTTCTTGAGCTGCCAAAATAAAGCTTTCTGTTTCTTTTTTCAGTACTCCTGATCTTAACCAGTTCCAAGTTAGTTTCTGGTCAGCTTTGCTTTCAATACTTTTCAAGTATTGGCCATGCAGAGCTTTGTGTTTCCAATTTTCAGCTCGCTGCTCAATTACTTCTTTCTTATATTCTGCTTTTGTTTTAGTTGTCTTTAAAAGGCCTCCTTTATTTACTTCCTTAATCATTGGTTCTTCACTTTTCTGGATGTAATCATTCAAGCTGCATTTTTCTTCTTCCACAGTCTGCTTTACTTGTAGGAGTCCTCGACCACCCTCTGCTCTTGGTAAATATAATCGGTCAACATCACTTTTAGGGTGCAAGGCATGATTCATTGTCATAAGCTTCCTTGTTTTTCTGTCCAAATTGTCTAACTCCATCTGGGTCCAGTCAATTATTCCTGCAGAGTATCTAATCACAGATATAGCCCAGGTATTTATGGCTTTTATGATGTTTCCTCCACTCAATTTGGACATTAATATCTTACGAATTCGCCGAATGTACTTGGCTGAAGTTAATTCCTTGACTTTCTTATGCATTAAGTCAGAGGCTTCTAAAATCCCCAAGTACTTGTAGCCTTCTTCTGATTTTACTGCCTTTATCATTTCTTCATTCTCTAGTTCTATTCCATCCTCTTCTATGATCTTGCCTGCTTTGGTTGCTATTGTTGCACATTTGTCAATTCCAAACTGCATACATATTATCATATCACATACATATTATTATTATTATTATTATTATTATTATTATTATTATTATTTAGTCTTTAGTGAGATTCACAGCCTTTGAGGCTGGTTAATAGCTCAGCAGCTCAAGTCCTAACCAAGGACCTAGGAACTATTAAGGTATCGTTGGAGGATGTAAGTATTATTATTATTATTATTATTATTATTATTATTATTATTATTAGCAGTTATGGTCATTAAGCAAACCTGTTGTTTCCAATGGGTGTTCTTTACCAGAAGTAAATGCTAGTTTACTTAACCCTAACCCTAACCCTAACTCCAAACAGCAACAGGTCATAAGATGAGGACTACTTATAGATGCCTTTGCTGATATAGGAAGGGAAGAGGGAAATGACACAGGAAGACTAGACTAGACTAGACTAGACTAGACTGGACTGGACTAGACTAGAATTAGAATAGAATAGAATAGAATAGAATAGAATAGAATAGAATAGAATAGAATAGAATAGAATAGAATAGAATTCTTTATTGACCAAGTGTGATTGGACGCACAAGGAATTTGTCTTTGGTGTATATGCTCTCAGTGTTACATAACTGAGTATGTAACACTGAGATAACTCAGTATATTGCATAACATCAGTCGAGGCCCTGGGTCCTCGACTGATGTTATGTAATGCCAGGTCGGTAATTAATAAAGCCCCCCTTATTTGTGATCTTATTATGGAGGGGGTGCAGACCTGGCTGGGATTACGGAGACCTGTTGGGCTGGGGGGGGGGGTTCCCCTCATTGAAATGTGCCCTCCAGGCTTCCATGCATTTCATCAGCCGAGGGCTCAGGGGAGGGGTGGGGGGTAACGGCAATTATTAGAAAAAGTCTTTGTCCGAGGGAGGCCACTGTTTCTCAGATAGCCAGATGTGAGTCCCTTCTTGTAAAGTGGGGTCATGGGGTGCAGATGGATTTGCTGACTATGTACCTGGCTCCCTGCCACATGGCAGCGACCCTGCCTGAGCTACTCGACGTGATAGCCGGGGTGGCGGTTGATACCCCCAGACTTATTGTTATGGGGGACTTCAACCTGCCATCCATCGGTGAGATGTCAGAGGTGGCTCGGGAGTTCATGGCTTGCATGACGCCATGGACCTGACCCAATTAGTGCAAGGCCCCACTCACACAGGGGACACACTCTGGACTTGATTTTCATCTCTGGTCAGTGGCTGAATGATCTTGGTAGAGGGGACCTACCAAAACCTTGTCATGGACAGATCATTTGCTCCTCCTTAGACTTTCAAGCCACTTCCCCCCGCCGCAGGGAGATGGAACTGACTAGATGGTTCCGTCCCAGGCACCTGATGGATCCTGAAAGGTTCCAGACTGAGCTTGGGCTGTTTCCGGAGACTCTGCCACATGACTCGACTGAAGACCTGGTGGCCGCCTGGGATAGTGCGGCTGCAGGAGCTTTGGACTGTGTCGTGCCTTTGCGGCCTCTGACCTGATGCCGACCTCAACCGGCTCCTTGGTTCTCCGAGGAGCTGAGGGAGATGAAGCGTCGGAAAAGACGCCTAGAGAGTGTTTGGAGGACTAGTCAATCCGAATCTGACCGGACACAGGTGAGATCTTATATCAAGACCTACCTAGTGGCGATAAAAGCGGCAAAATCTAACTATTTTTCCGCTTTTATCGCATCTGCAGAGAACCGCCCAGCTGCTCTGTTTAGGGTGACCCTCTCCCTCCTTCGGGTGGGAGTGCGGGAAGATCCCTTGCAGGGTCGAGCTGAGGATTTTGTGCAGTTCCTGCATGATAAAGTTGCTCAGATTCGGGAAGGCTTGGACTCCGACTGGATGAGTCTGGGGAGGGAGACGGGTGTGAGTCTTGAGAATATTATCTGGGAAGAGTTTGACCCTGTGGCTCCCGAGGACGTGGACAGGATTCTGGGCAGGCTTAGTGCTGCCACATGTTTATTGGACCCGTGTCCCTCCTGGTTGGTACTGGCCTCCCAGGAGGTTATACGAGGCTGGCTCCAGGGGATTATAAATGCTTCCTTGAGTGAGGGTGCCTTTCCCGCCACCTTGAAAGAGGCGGTGGTGAGGCTCCGCCTCAAGGGGTATTTTTTCTACAACCTCTTCTGATGAAAAAATGTCACTTGACCTCTCTTTTTCTTCTTCTAACCCAACCCCCACGCCAGGGGTGAAATGTAAAATTTGTTACTACCGGTTCTGTGGGGGTGGCTTGAGGGAGGGTGTAATGTGACTGGGTAGGTGTGGTCAACTTTTTTTTTTCTTTAAACTTTTAAAAGCATTTTTTTTTGCTTTGCAGAAAAATATGCTTTGAAAAGCCTCTCTGACGATCAGGCAACTCAGCTGGGATCATCAGAGACCTTTCAAAGCATTTTTTTTACCATCTCTTCGACCGAAGAGGTTGCAGAAAAAAAATGCTTTGAAAAACCTCTGACAATCCCAGCTAAGTCGCACGATCATCAAAGGCTTTTTTTTTTTACCTTTAAAAACAAGAGGTCAGAAGAGGTTGTAGAAAAAATGCTTTTAAAAGTTTTTTAAAAAAAGCCTCTGATGATCGTGCGGCTCAGCTGGGCATGGTAGGGGGCACAGGGATTTTTGCTACCGGTTCTCTGAACCACCCTCCGCCATTGCTACCAGATCGGGTGATCCGGTCCAAACCAGGAGCATTTCACCCCTGCCCCACTCCCTTTATTTCCTTACTAGTAAATGGACAAAATCTTACCAGAGTAAAGCTACAAGTACTCATCAATTTACAACCACAATTGAGTCCAAAATTTCTGCTGCTAAGTGAGACATTTGCTATGTGATTTGTGCCCCCCTTTATGATTGTTCTTATCACAGTTATTAAGTAAATCACTGCAGTTGATAAGTTAGTAACACAGTTATTAAGTGAAGCTGGCTTCCCCATTGACTTTGTTTGTCAGAAGATCACAAAAGGGGATCACATGATCCCGGGACACTGCAACCATCATAAATATGAGTCAGTTGCCACATGCCTGAATTTTGATCACATGTCCATGGGGATCCCGTTGCAAACTGGTAGTAAAGGTATGTAGAACCCACCCTGGTCGTAAGTGTAAAAAACAATCATAAGTCACTTTTTTCAATGCTGTTGTAACTTTGAATGGTCACTAAACAAATGGTTGTAAATCAAGGACCACCTGTAGAACTCTCTAATCTACTAGATCTATCTTGAGAGAGTCTACTGTGTGGGTACTCTGATTTTTTTCCACTTTCCTCCATCCAAGTTGGGACTGCATAGTCTCTTAATCTGGGGCCTCTCTCTGGGAAGACTTTAGGTTGCCAAAATCCTCCCTCCACAATTCCTCCAGGTACACATTCCATCACACTTTTTTGGCTTTAGGTAGAAATCTTAGCTTGTTCACATGAAATCATATTGTGTTGACGCTAGCTTTCTGCTTGTTTCCTTTGTTCCTCCCATCCCAAATGAATTTATTCAGAGATATACTTCTTCTCACACGTTCTTTTAGATAGTTTACCTAGTCCTAATTTTCCAAACCTTCCCTATTCATAGCTTCAGGAGATATTAGGTGACACCTTTTTTTTTCTTTTTTAGATTCTTGTTCTTAAAATCTGCTCCACTTATTTGGGGGACTGCATGTACAGCAAAGTTTATCACTGCTTAAACATGTGGTTTTCTTTATCAGTCAGCTTGTTGCGAGGCTGCCTCAAATCAAGTCACTAGAACCCAAGTCTCTCTACTCCTAGTCTGGTCCCTTAAACATTACTCCATACTGCCTCTCATTTTTCCTTGTTCCTGAAACAATTATAACATTTAGTTACTTATCCTTCCTCTGTTCCCATAAAGAGCCATGTTTTAAAAATAATTATGTTCAGATAACGTTAAAGATCACAATGTCTTTAGCATTGATGCCTTTGCTCTCATTTTAACAAGATTTTGTTTTCTCTTATATTGTCAGTTCAATATTCTATTGCCGAGGCAACAACCAAGAGTTAACTAAATCATTTTAGAGAATATTTATGCCTCTTTTTCTCCTACAAATACTTTTGTCATTTTTCAACCAAGTTCATAAATAATGGCTTTGTGAGGGAGTGGGAGAATCAAGTTAATAGCATATTAGAGGGTCCCCCCCCCCTTTCATGTACAAATTAATTGTACCCTTTTGCAATTTGCTTCAGTGTGCCTTGACTTTGAATTTTAAGGCTTATTAAAGGTTTATATGATACTGAGGCATCCTCTGATTTGTTGTGCACACAATTTCAATTATCCTTTTTCTACAAATTGAAAGCAAAGACTCACTGCTGGCTATAGGGCACTAAAATGCTGGCAGATTATGTCTGTTTCAGCTAGCACCTTCAAAGAAAAGGCTACATCTTAAATATGAGCTGCCTGTTGCAGCTTTAAATTTACAAGCAACCTGATCTCATCCTATTAATTGTTGAGAAATAAAGTACCGATTGCACATCCTGTGGCAAAATGACACTGCTGCAGATATTGTATTAGCAAGAGACAAGATGTTTCCTGCTAAGTATGGCAGTGTCATCTTAGACAAGAGTGTTGTTCAACACAAAGTACAGCATGTCTACAACAGATTTTTGAGTACATCATGTTTTCGGCAGGTTTCTATGAAGGATATAATGGTCTTCATAGTCCTCAGCACTTACATGTATGGAGAATGTATATGTGTGTCAGGGAAGTAATTAAATATCATGCACAGCTTTGAATGCTGAGAAGCCAATTCTATTTATGATGTTTATCACCCTCTATCTATACAGTCTCATAAGAACCAAACAAAAGGAAGCAGCATTTTAAACTGAGGGCCCTTATTTGCATTATCTCAGAGGCATACAACAACAACAAAAATACTAAAAAATATACTTAATCTAAGATCCATTGAGACGGAATGAATTTATCCAACATGTCCTTGACTTCTCACTACTCAAGAAAATAAGATTTAGCAAGTATTGAATACAATACTTTGTGAATAAAATCCATTTCCGTATCATTTCTGGCATATAGATGAAAAAACTAAGTTCTTGATATGGGTTAGCTGAACACAATATGTCCAGTTAAACCAGTCAGAAGAAGAGGGGTAACACTGAGATGTTCCCAGTCAAACCACAACAAGAAATCCTTGCTTTACCTGGTAAATCCACAAAATTATTTTCTAATTTTTAGTTAAGAAAATAATAATAATGTCTTTTCACAGATGTATACAATTACAATGCATTTAGAAGTAAAAGCTTATTTCTTTACCGTGGTTCCCCAAAAATAAGACCCTGTCTTATATTTTTTTGAACCCTGAAATAAGGGCTTGGCCTTATTGCCATGCACTCAAAAGCCCGATTGGCTTATTATCAGGGGATGTCTTATTTTGGGTATCAAATGTTTTGCAGGGATGTGGAGTAGAGCCAAGAACACTATTTGTATCTGAGAACATCTCTCAGGAAAATATGACCTCTGCTATGTGACAGTATCTGCATCTATACTTTCCAACCATCCTCTTGACCCAAGATGATACTATATGAAACAGATGAAACAGACCTCACAGTTGAAATGCAGGACTGCCACAAATGTGTTCCTTTTTTTTTCTGTAGAGGGAAAATATGATTGACAGCTTCTTGTTGTGGGGCTTCCTGCCTAACAACAGAGATCTGTGCATCCCCATCACAGTCAGCATCACTTAAACACGCAGTGTCCAGAAATGGGGGTGGGGGAAAAAGAACAGTGGCTCTTAGATGAATTCATTACAGCAAAAGCTTTGATGATCTACATTCTGTTTCTGGTGTGTGGTGTTGTTACATTGAGACCAAAGGATGTATGTACACACCCCACCACAGCATTGAACTCTAGATGTCTTATGAAATGAGCAGTAACCCAGGAAAGTTTAGTAAATTACTACTGCTTCAACAGACTAACAAACTACTCTGATAAATATATAGAAATAGTATACAAATATTTCTACAGGCTATATGTATTTCTTTTTCAAATTTGACTGCATAACAATAGCCTTAAGACCTCATTACAATTCCTAACATATAAATCCATTTAAAAAATGCAGTTAAATATTATTTGAATAAGGAAAGCTAGAGCAGAATAGTAGTTAATGTGCTAGGCTAAAATTGCATGGTGAGGAAAAAAATGGTTTTGTTGAATAACACTGAAGTTTTGTTTCTTAATCAGTAGAATATTCTGATACTTGAATTTTACTTTTTTGTTGCTTGTGGGAATATTTGCATATTCACCAAAACAATTGCTTGCTGGAAAATTCGTAATGGAGAGTTGTTGTAATGGTATTATAGCAATCTGTCTTGGGGGTCAGCTCATTTTGCGTTCTCTGGGAGAAGAGGGGAGGATCTTATTGAAGACCAACATTTCAACGATGTCCCTATATAGTAGTCATAAAAATTTAAGAGGGAAAATTTTCAGAGGGAAAGAACGCTTAGAGGAGAAAAATTAACGTTTTCCAAGGCTTTTCTTTCCTTTTAGTGGCTCATATTTTTCTGCTCTCTGAGAGCATCCATGACTAGATTTAATACCCAATCATTTTCCCAAATCCAATTTGACTGCCTAACGGGGTTTAATTTACATGATGATACAATTTCTCACACCAGAAAGCATAGTAACCCTTCTTCTTCATAGGTTAATGGTGATCTAGCTTAAAGCCTAAAAGATAATTACAAGGAATGTGCTTCAGGTGACAAAGTACTTTTGAAAATCCCAGATTGTTGATAGCTTTTTAATTATAATACTGTCCATCATTAAAAAAAAGTGATCTGTCTCCCAAAGAATTTCAAATCATTTTTATTGTATTTGTATACTTTATTATTATTGTTTTTTTTTTAGAAAATTGCACTTTATGGTAATCAATACTTCCAATGAATGTGTTCCCTGAGGCTTATTTCTGTCTCTCTCCATCCTACCCTCCCTTTTGTTTTAAAATGAAGATGAAGTGCCGAGTTAATTCTCCCCCCTTCTCCTGTAAAATGAAATAAAAAAAGAACATCAAGCCCAGAATATAAACATTTATTGACTTGCTGCTTGTCTTTCATACTTTGCTGATATTTTGTGACATTTAAAAACTGGAAACCTTGTGATGTTTTAAGGAAAGAGGCCTGGAATTAAAGAATTGAGATCATAAGATTATTCATTAGTATCTCAGATGAAGGAATACTGAAAAAAAATCCTCTTGTGCAGAGGTGGGCAACTATGACCTCTTTACGACCTGTGGACTTCAACTCCCAGAATTCCTGAGGCTACTCATATGGGTTTTAACTACTGTCATCTTCATGATTTATCTTTTTTTTAGTTTTCTATATTAAGTACAATACTGTATAGTGTACATGGAGGGATAATGACCATTTTCTGGTTTGCAGGACTCTAAACCGATCTTGTTTTTTGACTCATTCAAACATCAGACATTTTGAAGATACATGTGTTCTCTGATTTTAACATTTCTTATGGCTTCTTAAGGATTGTTTGCTTGGTCTTTTTCTTTCAATGTAGATTTGAGTACATTTGCTAATTTATTTAACTTACTGTCTTTCTATAGCAGGGATGTCAAACTTGTATCGTCACAACGGTGTCACATGACGTATTGCAACTTTTTTCCCCTTTGCTAAAAGGGACTTGTTTTTTTTTCCTTAATTGATCTTATCTCAACTATAGCTGAAGAGAAAAATGAATGTGAAGAAATCATGGTTAATAAAAACAGTTTGATGTTGTAAAATATTATGATCCTAAAAATTTTACAACGTAGTTTTTAATTTGCTAGAGATTTATTGAGGCACGTCTCTCTGTTTGTCAGTATGCTTATTCCATACCATCTCATTTCTACAGTGAAACTGGGAAGTTTCTACTAATTTGCCTTCATAGACATTTCCTGGAAGTCATTTTCTGTGTTCATTTCTTCTTAGTCCCAACCCACATCAGTGTTATTTTCTCTCCAATCCATATATTATTCATTTTCAAAAGAATGTGCTGAGGGACCCAACATGTTTGCTACCCCAAATCACTGCATTCTGTGAGAAGATCCAGAAGATTCCCTGAGGCCCCTTATTGCCAAGGGGCCTCAGGGAACATAGCTATAGATGTCCTTGGAGTGGGCAGGAGAAAAATTCTGTCCTGTGAAGAATGTAAATCACCCATTTTGCCCTCCTGAATGGTGTGTGGTGGGGGGAAATCTCCTGGAGTTTTGGAATTTTCTAAAGGGTGAAATGGGTGCCTTAAGTCTTGCAGGTGACCAGCTTGTTCTTAACATCTAACAGTAACAGAGTTGGAAGGGACTTGGAGGTCATCTAGTCCAACCCCCTACTCACGCAGGAGATCTATACAAGGGATTTAAACTGCTGAAAAAAAAGAATAGCTTGAAAGCAATTCTGATTATGCAAGTATAGGTAAGTCTTTGATTTATGACAACAAAGCCCAACATTTTTGTCACTAAGCGAGACAGTTAAGTGAGTTTTATCCTCATTTTACGACCTTTCTTGCCACAGTTGTTAAGTGAATTTGGCTTAACTTAAATTGTTAAATTAGTAACAAGATTGTAATCTGGCTTCCCCATTGACTTTGCTTGTCAAAAGATGGCAAAAGTTGATGGCACGACCTCGGGATACTGCAACCGTCATAAATGCCAATGCCATCACTCTGCTAAACAAATAATTCCCTCAACACTGTCAAACTATTCACTAAGTCTGCATTACTATTACTATTAACCTTCTCATCGTTCCTATCACCCATCTCCTCCACTTATGACTGTATGACTGTAACTTGTTGCTGTAATCTTACAATTATATTGATTGTTTCCTAGTATGATTTGATTGCTTATTGGAACCCTATGACTATCATTAAGTATTGTACCTTATAATTCTTGATGAATGTATCTTTTCTTTTATGTACACTGCGAGCATCTGCACCAAGACAAATTTCTTGTGTGTCAAATTACACTTGGGCAATAAAGAATTCTATTCTATTCTATTCTATTCTATTCTATTCTATTCTATTCTATTCTATTCTATTCTATTCTATTCTATTCTATTCTATTCTATTCTATTCTAAATATACTGCTCAAAAAAATAAAGGGAACACAAGCAGAAGACATCCGAGATCTGAATGAATGAAATAGCCTTATTAAATACTTTGTTCTTTACATACAGTAGTTTATACACTGCTCAAACAGCTAAAGGAGACACTATGTAACGAACAAAGTATTTAATAAGGCTATTTCATTCATTCAGATCTCGGATGTCTTCTGCTTGTGTTCCCTTTATTTTTTTGAGCAGTGTACATGCCAGTTGCTAAGCGTCTGAATTTGGATCGTGTGACCATGGGGATGCTGCAACAGTTGCGAGTGTGGAAAAGGGTCATAAGTCACTTTTTTCAGTGCCGTTGTAACTTTGAACAGTCACTAAATGAATGGCTGTAAGTCGACGAGCATCTGTATGTAGATATAGATGGTCTGGTTTTAAGCCAATTTAAACCAGCTCTTTGCTGTTTTTGCATTACCAGCATTCTCCCAACAGTGCCTTTGCTCATAAGCTTTTAATTATAAGCCACCCAGAGTTGCTTTGCAGAGTGAGATGGGTAGCATATAAGTTTCATAAATAAATAATCAAGGCTAGCAAAGTCAATAGGAATTCTCCACTTTGCAAACCTAAGCTGATCAATAGTCTCTTTTAATGTACATTATGCTCAAGAGGATAGTGATGAGAATTTCCAGTCAGCCATTCCATATTTTGTTTCATTTAGCTCCAGCAGCTTCTTCTTCCAAATCTTACATATCTCATGTGTGGAAAGTCACCCCACTTCCAGAAGAATGAAATATTTTTGAAGATTATTAAAAAAAGGGCAGGATAAAATATTTTCCCTAAAAGAGAAATAAAAAATCTTAAGGGAGACAGAAACTCAGAGCCCCAGCTCCCTTCCCCCAGCAGATATTTTGTGCTCATTGGGAAAGATTTGTCCAGCTTATCTACAAAACAAATGATCTTCAGCTCCAGGATGATGGGATTAAGACATGATCCTTCAGGATATAACAGGATTAACCCATTACCATTTAGCAGCAGAGCTCACTACATTGCACAATCTCCTAAGGATATTACATCACCCTCCAAACTTCAACCAAACTTAGCTCAGACAACCTATAGAACCAGCCATGATCCCTACATAACCCCCCTACATGGCCCCATAGGAGTCTGACAACAGTCAATAGAAGTGGCCCGTCAGCGGCCTGTGCAGCTAGTAGCTGATTCCGACAGCGAGGAGGCTGGTGTGGTGTTGTGCCAGCAGCCTGTGCAGCTGGCACTCAAATCAAACAATGAGGAGGCTGGAGAAGATGTGGTGCCAGAGGTGGGGATTCAGCCAGGGCTTTCAGAACCTCCAGAAGCTCCCATAAGTGAAGAGGAAGAAGAGGAGGAGCCTCTTCTTGATGCACGGGCACGCAGAGCTGGCAAAAGGCAGGAGTAGTTCCTCAGAAGGAGATCTCCTTGAGAGTAAGGCTTGGGGCTAATTGGCCACTCCCTTAGCCTATTTAAGGAAGGACGATGACTGAGGCAATTTGCAGGGAACAACTTCACTCTCCTTCGCATCCTGATCTTAGATCTCTTATCAGTTTCCTGCAAATTGCTTCTGGGATTTCTGCTAACCATAGTAAGATTACGATTATTTATTCTTTGGATTCTTGTAGGCTGTTAAGAAAGATAATTAACAGCTTTTATTTGAAAAAGACTGATTTTATTTAGTAAACTAAGGTTTGTACAGAATTTGTGTGTGCTGCGTTCTTTGGGGTCTGTAGCTGGGGCAGAACAAGAAGTCATGTTCTTGCACAAGAACAGGATGCTCAAGTACAAAGCCCAAGAGAAGGTATAAAAACCCCTCACTCTCAACTCCATGTGGTCAGCTGCCCAGAACTCATGTGGTTCTGCTTCATCATTAAACCATCTTTCCAATCAGCCTCCAGCCTCCATTTTGTCTCCAGTGCCTTTCTCCTGGCTTGGAACTTAACCAGATGGATATTTCTTCCAACACATGTCAACATTGGATCCTACATTGCCTGAACTATTTCACTGTTTCTTTCTCAATGTACTTCACCATGGCTTTTCATGCCCCCTGCCAAAGATCTCCAATTATTTTATCGGACTGCTCTCACTTCATCACCATCTCCTTGACATATGATCTCACTCATGTCTTCTCCTTAAATTAATCCGATTGTAAGCTATTCGAATTGAGATGGCTCTCCTGCCTCCCCAGCCTTGAAATATAAGGCTAGGCTACCCTTGAACAGCTTCAAAATAATTTCTCCCTCTCAAGGCAGGTGTGGCCGTACATTTAGAAAATCTATTTCATCAATCTGAGCAGCCACTTAAATCCCAGGGAAAGGAAATACGTAATTAATTACAGCACACGGATTAAATTTATGACAGCAATGTTGCTTTCAATGATGGGTGGCTAGTTGGTGCCTCAGTCACAGAAACGGCCTGAGCACTGAAGGAAAAAAAAAAACCCTTAAGATTTATTCATCTGTCCAAGGACCAGCTGCAACTTCAATTTGAAATGTTATGAAAAAGGCCAATTTGATAGGCTCCAAATTTGGTGAGAACCTCTGGGTATTGCTAGGAATAATATTCATAGCAATTTTCTCAGGATAAGCTGCCATGCTTACACACTTAGCCTAAGCATTCACATGAGTTTTATCATCCTGCCAGGATGGGAGAATGATTATTTTTCCCCCTATAGTAACGTACTGAAGAAATGCATCAACCTCCTCTTTCATGTCCCAAAGCTGCTACCTTTAAATTTTGACTGATATTGAACCATTTTTGATGCCAACGTAGAATAGGGGCGGTCCAGCCACTCTCTGTCTGCACTTAAGCCAGCAATCCATAAATCATTGATCTGAATGTTTTGTAGGACTATGTGGAAGTCTATAGCTGCAAATAAAATATTTTGTACCTTTTGTTAGATGTCTCTGTGTGATTGTATGTGTGTGATCTGTGGTTATAAAAGGTTTGAGCCTATTTTCTCTATTGCTAACACTGCATCATAGGATGGGAAACAAGGTTTTACTAAATACTTATCAGTTCATCAAGATTACTTCACATTAAACGAGAGATAAAGCTGCTCCTGAAGGATAACTCATGATTTATGGGGTGATGACACTTCATCAGTCAGGCAGCAAACCCCAGGATGGTTATCAGAACAGCTGCAGCAAGGTTCCATGCAATGTCTTAACAGCCCAATTTGATGCAAGTTTACTCAGAAGTAAATCATCATTACAGCAAATTGCTTGAGAGGATTGTTTCAGTCAAAGAGTTCCAACCTGACATTCTGGTTATGACTTTTGCGTGATTTCTCTGGGTTCAGAATGTATACTGCAATTATGGATCAGATTGCTAAGCTTTGGGGGGCATAATACCCCCCCTTTAGACGCTGATGTAGATAGCAAATAACTATAAAGCCCAAGTTTCAGGCTACAAGGAAATAACTGTAACTACTGATTTGTTGAGGTGATACAGCTCAGCAGTAGAGCATATACACAGCACTTCCAGACTTGAAATGAAGTGTCAGGATTATGGTGCTACAGGGAAATTTCATCGTGCCCAAAGGATCCTTACATCAGCACAACATGCTATCATCTTGTAGCAAATCAGCTGCTGCCGCATGCATTTGCTAACTGCAAGGCCATTTCGCATTGCACAATAGATGGGATGGCGGTTGGGAATATCTGATATGAATAAATAGGAATAAAAATTGCCTTCATCACTGCACTGTTGTTTGCAAGGCAGTAAAAATAGTACATGAATTAATGAAAATATAATCTAAACTGAAACACGAAGTTAGGAAGGGAAGCAAGATTTACGATTTTGTACCAGGCGTCTTTGTGAGGAACCTGATTCAGACTATCTACAGATGCAAGCAAATCAATCACATTCAATTATTTTTGATATCGGTGATGTTTTGTGGCAGGGAGACAAGAATCAGTCCGCATATTTTATGGTTACTATTAGGAAATGGAATAAGTTCAAAACTTTTCTACTAAATTAAGGTGGCTGTGAAAGGAAAAGAAAAACCCAATATTTTCTGTAGCTTAGTTATTTTCGTTTGTTTTTCCGCCTCTGGAGAAATTCTTCAATAGAGCATGTAAGGAAGACAGGATGAAAGAGAAAAAAAATAGGATGCTTGTTTCAGTCTATAACCTTGAAGAAGTTATCCCTCACAACCATTCAGATGACAGTGGCCTGACCGAACTATCATTCATGCCACCCAACAAGTGACCGGGTGTGAAGTTGGCTGCTATTTTAATTACTTATCAGGAATTTGTAATCAGGACTTGACAGTAAATCACAGATCTCCAGAAACTTCATGGCTTAGCTCAGCTCTTTAGCTAGGCTTGGCAGAAGACTCACAGACATGGCTCAGCTTGATTAAAATCTTCACAAAAATGAAGCCACATCAGCTGATTGCTCCATTGTCAGTGAGAATATTAGAGGATTTCTGTGGCTTTGGATTTAAATCCATGGCTTCTCCCTCCCACTTTTTTCAATTAACAGATACCTGTCATGATGCTATGTGGACCATGAATCTTTATGTTTGCAAAATGACCATTTCTGTCCTGGAAACTGCTGCTACAATCAGCCCTGAAAGTTCAAGCTAACTGCCCTATGGAGACCCATTACTATCGGTAGCACTACTGCTATCTTTTTCTAATATAATTTATAGTTCATTTTATAATACTGTATTAATAAATGACCACTTTCATCTTTCCGGTTACAATGGGTATATTGACATCTATCTGAAAAAAATATAATTGCCAATTAAGAAATCACATTTCACATATTACCTTCCACATTCTTAATATTTGATTGTTTTATAATTTTCATCCTAAAGGCAATTTTAATTTGCAGTGTGCATTGAACTAACGATCACATCACATATACTCCATTTGCAGCTTCAAATATATAGTGCATTGATCTGGGAAAAAATATTTTTTCACTTTGTCAACAAGCATTCCAGCTTTCTAAAGCTTGGTAAAGGAAGTAGGAAACTATGAAATTTATTATCAGATCTATGACTGGCTATTACCCAAGTAAGTCTGTATCTCTAGCATATTATATGTCTTGACTCACAGTAATGACATATGGAAATGAATAGTAATACTCACTAGAAAAACTATGAAACCAAGGCAAGTAAATATATCAGGGCTTCCTTAAAAACAAATAAAACATTTCAATTTTTAAAAAATAGACAAGTGTCTGACAAAAAGTTTCAGAATATGCAGCATGGATGAAATGCAAACCCCCCCCCCCCCCCCCAAAATCTGAAATAACACTTTTATTTGACATAATTGTTTATCATGTAGTTTAGATGTCTATAATATCATAACAAATCAGTGACTTTGGGAATCTCATTAAACTCAACTGATATGAGCAGTACTTAATATATCTCGATGCAATGAAGCAAAATGTGAGCCATATAAACTCACATTCTCTCCAAATGCAGTGCTACAGAAACTCCATTGTTATTCTTTCAGAGGGATGGCTTTGTTCAGCTCTGGTGTTTCTCAATGCGCTTGACTAAGATGCCACAAACTATCCCTGAATTCCTTTCAATGCTGCAGTCGCAGTAGGAGCAAACAACCTTAAGCCAGCATACTTTACATCATCTGGTGTATTTATTTGTAGGAATAAGCTGAATCCCATAAGGAGCTCACTGAAAGGGAACAAATCTGATGATGGGAGGGAGAGCCATTTGCCATTTGTCAAATGGGTGTGGCTGCCATTTTGTAAGCACATTTATCATGTGATTCTCCTAGTCTTCAAAATGTGTCTGTCCCTGAGAAAATAGACTTATATACCGCTTCATAGTGCTTTACAGCTCTCTTTAAGTGGTTTACAGAGTCAGCATATTGCCCCCAACAATCTGAGTCCTCATTTTATCATCCTCGGAAGGATGGAAGGCTGAGTCAACCTTGAGCCTCATGAGATTCGATCTGCCAAACTGCTGTCAGCTGATGATCAGCAGAAGTAGCCAGCAGTACTGCACTCTAACCATGATGCAACACATAGAAATCTTATTAAATAATTAAGTCTTACATGCTCATTATTTCATGCTAATAAAAGTTATGAAATGAAATATTCTTTCATAGAACAACTAAACCTCAAAACACACTAATTTAAACCGACAATATTTCCTTTTGCCCGATCACTTCTAATTCTACATGTCTGAAAATGAAAATCGACAGCCTGGACGCCTAGAGCTGTATCCGGATACTTCATTTTCAAGCAGAAAAGACAAACTCTTCTAGCACGAGTCCCCCAAGAGGGTTAACACAGTATAAAAAAGAAAACTAAACACACATAAGTTCTTCCACACCTGACCAAACACAACTCCCACACAACTTGCCAATGTGCTCAACAGTCTACCTGGTTGTGATTTGTTTCCTTGCAAATGTGGCAGACCACATTTGCAAGTCTATTTTTAGATTTTCTGAAGCAAAAAGCAGTCAGTCTTATGGCTAATATATTGTGTACAGGTACACCAAAGCAGCCTTTTCCTTCTCCTCATTGCCACCCAGAAGAGAGAAAGAAAGAGATGTACAGGTCAATTCCTTGTGCACCCATCCAACTGATAGCATCGATCGGAGAGAGCTCAGAACTACTTAGTTCATCACTTTGTGGTGAGACGTTTGCTCCAAGAGTCATTTGATAAAGCTGTTTGTCTTGTTAAAATCCAGTAACGTGCTCGGTAGAAAGAGCATACAAGGAAAGGATTCATCAAGGGCAACTCTGTTAAGTGTCAGAAACTTCAGAGAAAAGAGCTTTACATTTTTTATTTTTATTTTTTGATCTCCACCGTTTGGCTCCATGAGTCTACTTGGTATCATAGCTTTTGGTGTGCAATTGATTGTTTCAAATACAGCCTGACCATCTCTTCTTTTGCTTTCACAGAAAGGTTAAACTAATTTTATTTTCACGTATATATAACGGGTCAGGTTCCTGAGAGAAAAATGACATTGGGCCTGCTGCACATAGAAAAAAAAAATATTGTTTCTTTCCATTACAAAAATGTCGAGTTCTCTTCATGCGTAATGATCTAAGTAATGTGCAGGTGACAGGTTTTGTGTCCTGCTCACAAGAAGCATCTTATACAGCTAGTTTAGAAGAGGACAAAACTGCAAAAGAAATATGAGTTCAATATTTAGTGTGGCCCCTTCCATTGTAATGAATGAGTGTCGCTGAGCATATCGGAGCTCTTGCGGGCAGAAAGAATCATATTATAAAGACAACGATGTTTATGTTAGGGTAACTATGATGTCTTTTTAAAGCATCCCCCCCCCCAAAAAAAATCAAATAGGAGATGAAAATCAGACTTCACTGTTTCCTGTTTTTGTTATATGTCACCTCTTTAGAAAAAATAATCTGGTAATTGCTTTATCTGAAAAAATAGAAGAGGGATCTCATTGATTTCAGTAGAGATGCCGAAGCTTAAATGGCTGGCCGGGACAGCAAATTATCAAAAGTGATTGTAGATTTTTCTGAATCTGCTTGTCTAGCTTGACATGTGCAAATAGAAAGGAAAGCAAATTCAGATGCAAGTAAAGCAAGCTGTATTTTCTTTCTCTAACTCCATGTCCCTGCAATCAAAAGAGGGAGGAAAGAATATGAAAAATGAGCAGGGGTGGGGCCAGAAAATCCCACCGCTGGCTGGCCCTACCCCTGCCCATATTTTGGCCTGTTGTCTGGGATGTTTCAGGATGTTTTTTTGGGCCATTTTCAGGATGTTTTTCGCTGTTTTGGGGCCAAAAACGGCCCCCCCAAAATGCCCCCAAAACACCCAAAAAAACCCACCCCAAAACCAGGCAATTTTGGGGCTGATTTTCAGCCATTTTTCACCTGAAAATGGTCTGGAAAATGGCCCCAAAACCTGCCAAAAACAGGCTGAAAAATGGGCGGGGCCAGCCAGTTGGTGGGATTAGCCCCAAACAGCTGAATACTACCTCTGCCTTTGAGGTGAGTGACTGGGAGGTGGGGCTTGGTGTGATGAGTGATGTCACCCACCCAGTCACAAGACCAATCGGCCACGCCTACCCAGCCAGAGAACCGGTTGTTAAGTTATTCAAGTCCCACCACTGAGTATGTCTATGTTGATTCTCAATGATCCAGGTCATAGTTGTCCAGAATGTGCTTTTTCCAAAAGGCAACTGGACTTCTTTGGGTGGGGGTGAATTTGCCTTGAAAATGTTTCACTTCTCATCCAAGAAGCTTCTTAGAACTGAACTGGAGAAGCTTCTTGGATGAGAAGCAAAACGTTTTCAAAGAAAAAAACCAAGGAAGTCCAGTTGCCTTTTGGAAAAAGCACTTTTTGGACATTTGTAGCAGTACCCAGTTTGGTGAACACACCACTTTTAAGATGCCATTCTTCCTTTCTTATACAGGCATGTAAATCTTTACCTATTTATTGTGCTGATTGTCAGAAGATAATCATTGCAAGTAGAGCATCATCATCAAACTACTGCAAAACTTGCACTAGCCAAAGGTTACGGATGTTTGCAGCTACACAATAGTATAGTACTGGGCTTGGAGTTTACTGTTGTGCTTGTTTTGATTACCTTTGTTTTTATAAACATAGTCAATAGAATCTCCAAGGTCAACGTAATAAGAACATTCCGTTCAATTGCAGGATATTGTTCAATGTGATCAACAACCCTATTTTAAATAGCTTGCAATTTAAAATTAATACAATAATAATCTATCTGTTTTGCCTTTAGTATGAACACTGCAATTTTTCAGTCTAAATGTGGCCACCCTGTGCCATTTTTCTTGTGATTCTAGAGCAAATGCTATTCCAAAATCTCATGTGGTACAATAAATAAATGGGAACCACGTGCCTATAATTTATTGTATTTCTCAATGTTGTTTGCTTTGTAGGAACACCTGGGTAACCCTGCACAGTCTATCTAAATGAGGATTGTAATTCAGCAACCTTTGAAGGAAAATAGGCTCCGTTCTCCTAAACTAAAGAGAGCAGTGTGCTCTCTCAGCTTCTCCCGACCTTGAAGTACCAACCTTCCAATTGTGGTCTTTTTTCACACTCCTGCCACAGCAAAGAAGATCATAGCAATGCAACCCACATTATTGAATAAGATCCGGCGGTTGTTCCCAATGGCTCGGGGCTGGAATATTTGACACTGACAATGTCAGTAAGTCATTTCTTCCCTTCGTGTTGCAACATTTCCCTTTGATAGCCTAAACTAGAATGCAAAGGCCAGGCGCTGCTATATTAGATTGGTGCTGAGGATAAAAGTCGCAACACAATAAAAGTCAATGGGCCTGACTTACACAAGGCTGTCACCAGTTTCATCTCAAAGGGCTCATGATTGACTGAGGCAATCTGAGGCTCTGATAGCACAAACCTATACATTCCACTAGGAATATTTGCTCTCTATTTTATATCTGCCACAAAAAGCTTTAAACTTGTTTGCTGAATGTCATTGTTTCAGTTCATCAACTCACAACACAAAACCCAAACTCTGTTCTGCAGGGACAAATTCTCCACTTCTTCTACCCAGCTGCCTTTGAACAAGCACAAACAGAGTGTGCTAACAGACTGTGAAATTACTACCCCAGGGTTTGATTTATTTTATTATTATTTTTTTAGAAAAAGAAGAAAAATATTTCACATTAGATCTTTGGAGCATCTAAGCCCAATGCCAATAATTAAATAAAATGATCATTTGTTGCCCCGGAATGATTCCAATCATCCTTTTTTGCTCTTATTCTCTTTTCTAGTGGATCACAAAAATTACTAAAAGAAAATAATATACAGCACATTGGAGCGACAGCTGCCAAAGCAGCTGCAGAAAAGAAATGTTTCCCCAATTCCTGCTTAGGAATGCTTAGGTTAACAATGGAAAATCCCTATGATGGAATAAAGAAACTATCAAAATATCACATTAGGGATGTACTTAGTTTGCAAGCAAGTGATTACAAGGAGATGGTTTTGCTAAGAAACAAAGGAAATAGGTAATCATTTCAGGAATAAACAAAACAATTGACATTTATTGATGCTCCTGTGTTTCCACCAGGTGGAACAATTTGTCCTAGGTACATAAACATCCTAGTAACCTTATTAGATCATATTAGTCATTTTAGGGTGATCAAAGACTCTTTAGTTACAAGAATTTCCAAACTGTCAGATTTGTGAAAATAAGGACCACGAGAGAACTCAATGGCAGAATTACATATTGAATTTTTTTTTATTAAGACAAAATAAAAAAACCATTTAAAAAACAACAGTCTACACTTATAAATCTGCATCATGTATTAAAGTTGTGAGATAGGAAGAGTTTTGCTGCAGAGCAATTATGCATCTCGCTAAACTAGAAAACAATCTGCTACAGTAAATACTATTTTTTTAGAATGCTTTGAAACAAAGGCAGAAAGTTGAAGTCAATGTTCCTCTACCCTGCAAGTTCAACTTTTAGTCCTCAGTGTCAGACCTGGAAGCCATCTTTTACGTTTGGGCCTTTAGGCCTGCCACATCTTCTGTGGGAAAATGGGAGGGAGGATTGCATAGAGTGTAGATGATATGTAGTCAAAATAACATTCCTTTCTCAGAGAGTCAACGATGCATTGTCCTTGAACCTGGAGTTGGATGACTGGGAGGTGTCTTCAGTTTGGACAGTGGATGATTGGACCATGTGATGGGCATGAGGGTGTTGGGCAGGGACTTGAACTTTCATTTGGGTGGGGAAAACCTGGAAACTTTCAGATTCGGGTTTTCTCAGATGTGCCAATATGACATCTCTAATAAAGAGTAATTTTGAAGAAATCCAAGCCTCAGAATTTTCTTTCATTGGGGGTGTTACTTGGAACCCTGACACTCAGTTTACTACCATTCATTTAGTGACTGTTCAAAGTTACAATAGCATTGTAAAACTGACTTATGACTGTTTTCACACTGATGACCTAAGCAGCATCCCCACAGTCACGTGATCAAAATTTAGATGCTTGGCAAAAGATATATATTTATGATGGTTGCAGTGTCCCAGGGTCATGTGATCACCTTTTGTGACTCTCGGACAACCAAAGTCAATGGGGAACCCAGATTCACTTAATGACTCATTTAACAACTGCAATGATTGACTTCACAATTGTGGCAAGAATGATCGTAAAATGGGGCAAATCTCAGTTAGTCACAATTTTTGGGTTCAATTGTGGTTGTAAATTGATGACAAACTGTACAGCATATGGCAGTTATTCCCAAATTGGTTTAGACAGGTGACACTAGTTCCCTTGCCAATGGGAATTCTTTGGTTCCCAGGAAGTATTAAGGAGAGACATAGTGTCCTAAAGTTGGAAGTATTGAATAATTGTCATAATCATGTGCCATTATACCATCCATTAATTTGTCATTCTTTAAAATCAGTATCCATCATCAAAATTTGTATTAGGAAATTCTTTAGCTTTAAAGGTAAAGCTAAAGGTTCCCACACACATGCGTGATAGTCGTTTCTGGCTCTAGGGGGCGGTGCTCATCTCCGTTTCTAAGCCGAAGAGCCAGTGCTGTCCGAAGACATCTCCGTGATCATGTGGCCGGCATGACTCAATGCTGAAGGAGCATGGAGCACTGTTACCTTCCCACCAAAGGTGGTCCCTATTTTTCTACTTGCATTTTTTACGTGTTTTCGAACTGCTAGGTTGGCAGAAGCTGGGACAAGTAACGGGAACTCACCCCGTTACACAGCGCTAGGGATTCAAACTGCTAAACTGCCAACCTTCTGACTGATAAGCTCAGCATCTTAGCCACTGAGCCACCATGTAAAGATAACTTTTCATTTGCATGATTTGGACCTATTGCTATTCAGCTGCATAGAAGATCTTTTATTCTAACAAAAGGCAGGGAAACTTTGCGTTACTTGGACTTCACTTCAGTGCATTCTTTTCTAGGCAGTGTATGTCTGAGGGCATCAAAAAACATCAATTGGGAGTTGCTGAAATGTTCAGTCCTGGCAGGGACTTTAAAGATTTTTTTATCTTGGAAAACAAATTACAAAACCGGCACTTTAATTTTCACTGAAATTTAATCTGCATTTATTTTATTGAACCTAGGGGTCTTTGCAGCTTGCAAAAACACACTGACACAAGCAACCTGCAGGCTGGCCATCTTTTTAATATTATGAGGGAAAAACAATGCTTCCTCTTGAATCTCTTTTTCTACACTCTATACAGTATACTTACTGATTTCTACGGTGTCTCTGCCACATATTATTTTCCCCTTTTTCTTTTAAAGAAATATCTCAGCCTTTTTTACTCATGTTACAATATACTTTTGTGAGATGTGTCAACAACATCATTTGTACCCCTGGCTTAGCTTCATAACATTATTATTTCAGGTGTTCTGATTTAAAAGTGTATAGACCTCCCTCCCCTTTATATTTCTGAAAATGCTTGGTTTCCAGGTACAGGTATATAATATAACTACTTAAGAAAGACACCTCCAAGCAAGGTGGCTGAACAGAAACACTGTTAGCTTTATCCACCAGGCATCACACAGAAAGCAATCAATGTTTCTACTTTTTTCCTGGCATAGACTTTCTCCTCTAGCTTCTAAATGGCAGATGATGATGATTAATGTTAGATTTAAGGGTGAGTTTAAGGTGAATTGATGCAGCAACTGAGATTCGATGTATACTTACTCTTTATTGATTGATTGACTCGGCACTTTTGCCAGCATTTTGGAGATCTCCACCCCCACCACCCACGTGGGAATTCATGGATGTCTAGAATAGTCTATGTCAGTAACTTTCTTAATAAGAATTCTTAAATGGAAAAAAATAATCCAGAGGCGACATGGGAATTGCTTTTCTATGTAAACCAATAAGCAATTAAAGAAGTGATTGCAATGCTTTTTGACAGTTTAATGACTGCTTAAGAAAAAAAATTGTGGTCAACTTTTTAACATGTACAATGAGTTTAGCCAGGCGTTAAAAAGTGATAAATAAATAATACCATTCAATTAGCAGAAAGGCTAGAGAAACCATAAACTGCATAATTATGATATTTGGCGCTGTCCATAATCTTGTTTTCAGCTTTTTTTCTGTTTTCTTATCAAGAAAAAAAGCCATATGAACCCATGCAAATGAGTTGTGTTTTTGTAGAATGTTGTGTTTGTTACATGGGTTTGTGTAGAATGTTGTGTCCAATACATGGAATTTGTGGTACATTGCTTCTTAAATGCAACTTTTCTCTAGATTCCATCTCCCTCCCTCCCTTCCTCCAAGGGTTTACTACCAGTTTGCAGCGGGATCATTTCTGCGCATATCACTGATGAAGACATCCGGGGCGGTGGGTAGGGTTTCCTGGTGGTTTTACTACTGGTTCTTGTGAACTGGTCCGAACCAGGGGCAACCCACCACTGCCTCCTTCCCTCCTCCTCTCTATCTCTCTCTGCCTCTCTCTCTCTCTCTCCCCCCCCCTCTCTCTCCAGAAGAGCCTCTCTGTTGGAAAATAGCCAATGACTTGTAAAGTACTTAAATAGAACACCGCTATCTGAATGAAATCCACTGCAAGCATACAAAGCACACAGTTAAGACCCTGATGCAATTTTCTTTGATAAGAAAACTAGAGTGAGCTGAGTAGCAATGTATGCATTTGGTCCAAGGTTGTTTAAAAATATAGACGCGGGAGAGATCTTGATAGGAAAAGCATTTCAGTTAAGTTTTCAAGCAAACCGGGAAATGTAATTGAAATAAAGAAATGAAAAATTACACAAGATGCATGTGGGGACATTAGCAAAAGTATCCATAAGTCAAAATGTGTTACAAGTGATTTCTTCCAAGTAGCTATGTTTTGAATAAAAGAATACTTCTTTTCCATGATTTGATTATGTGTTTCAGTTCAAGGAACTTGTGGCAGTATTTGCAGAGAATGGAACAGCTATTAACATTCTTGTTTTCTCTGCCTCTCTGGTATCCTATGGCTACAGAATGGGAGACAATATGTCACTTGCTGTAGTTTTCCCTCGGAATTTCTGCTATTTTCTTCTGTGAATGTAGATAATTACTACCATTTCCTACCTACTTAATATCCCACCTGCATGCATACGTGGAAAAGAAAAACATCCTTTTGGTTCAAGGTCACTGTTGAAATGATCTCCTAGGTTTCCTGTCTGTTATATACTATTAAAACTCTTGGGTCTGTTTGATACTTTGTATCCTTCATTTGGATGAAATGCTGCATCACAGAGCAAAACAGTCAAAAAGGCATCTCAATGGACTAATTTGCAGAATGATAGGATCCATTATTCTGAGTGAATGAACTTTGGGGAAATCTTTGCAATTTTAGTGCCACCACCTTGCTGTTAAGTGTCACTGCTCTGTTCCGCCAGAGTCACATGAGCATCATTTTCAACATTCCCTGATGGGTTCCCACAAATTGATGGGGAACTGATATGATTTATTTATTTAATCAAATTTCTATACTGCCCTACTCCCGAAGGACTCAGGGCGGTGAACAGCCAAGATAAAATACAGATAATACAAATATTAAAAATCCCTTAAAATTATTAAATATTTTGGCCGAAATACAGATTAAAACACCCAATTTATAAAATCACAAATTAAAAAAAATTAAAATTTAAAAAATTTAAAAGAGGGGAGTTAGGCCAGGCCAGCTTGCTGAAATAGAAAAGTTTTGAGAGCACGGCGAAACATGCGCAGGTCTGGGATCTTCCGTATCTCTGGGGGGAGCTCGTTCCAGATGGTAGGTGCCCCCACAGAGAAGGCTCTCCCCCTGGGGGCCGCCAGTCGACACTGTTTGGCCGACGGCACCCTGAGGAGCCCCTCTCTATGGGAGCGTACTGGTCGGTGAGAGGCTATTGATAGCAGAAGGCGGTCTCATAGATACCCCGGTCCGATGCCATGGAACGCTCTAAAGGTGGTAACCAAAACCTTGAAGCGCACCCGGAAGACCACCGGGAGCCAGTGCAGCTCGCGCAGGAGGGGGGTCACATGGGAGCGCCATGTTGCTCCCATAACCACCCGCGCGGCCGCATTCTGGACCAGTTGGAGCCTCCGGGTGCTCCATGTAGAGAGCATTGCAGTAGTCCAAGCGGGAAGTAACGAGAGCATGAGTGACCGTATTTAACGAGTCCCGATCCAGAAAGGGACACAACTGGCGAATCAGGCGGACCTGATAAAAAGTCCCCCGGGCCACGGCCGTCATGTGCTCTTCTAAAGACAGCTGTGAGTCCAGGAGGACACCCAAGTTGTGAACCCTCTCCGTGGGGGCCAATGACTCACCCCCAATAGTCAGTGATGGCACCAACTGACTATATCGGGATGTCGGAAACCACAGCCACTCGGTCTTGGATGGGTTGAGCCTGAGTCTGTTTCTCCCCATCCAGATCCGCAAAGCCTCCAGGCACCGGGACATCACTTCAAGGGCATCATTGGGGTGGTCCGGGGTGGAGATGTACAGCTGAGTATCATCAGCGTACTGATGATACTTCACCCCGAAACCACGGATGATCTCACCCAGCGGCTTCACATAAATGTTGAACAGAAGGGGCGAGAGGACCGACCCTTGTGGCACCCCACATACAAGGGGCCTCGGGGTCGACCTCTGCCCCCCTGTCAACACAGACTGCGACACAGATTGCCGATGCTTTTTTTCCCACCTTCCCACTAGCAAAATCTTTTGCTTGTGGAAAGCTTGTGTTGGAAGAAATATCCTTCTGGGTTCAGTTCCAAGTAGGGAAAAAGACACTGGATTCATGGAAGTTGGAAAGAAAGTTTATTGATGAACAGGATCACATGCCTTGGAGATCTTGGGTGAAAAAAAGGGCAGAGATGCTGAGAGTGCCTGGGTTTTATGCCCTCTGTTGGGCTTTGAATTTGAGCTTGTGTTCTGATTGGTTGTCAGACACCCATAGGAGTAACTTTGTAGGTTGTCTTTTGAGCCCCAGGCTTGGTTGACTCTTGCTGGGTGATGATGTAATGAAAGGGCTTTGGACAATTCCTACTATGGCTCTGCCTGAAGGAGGTAGATCTTTGTTATGTAGAATAGATTGACCCACACCTTAATAGCCCATTGACAAAGGTGGGAGGCTGAGTTTCTGCCTCCTTTTTAGAGGAAATATTCTGCCCTTTTGTTATTTCCTAAAATATTTCATTTTCTAGGCATCTCAAATGGATAGGATAGGAGAGAGGTGGGTTTTAATTTTCTACACTTGTTAATTAGAAAGCCAATGGAAAAATGATGCACCCTCCACTATACTCCTTTGCTCCCTCCTCCACTTACTTGCCTTCTGGAAAGGAAGGAAAGATGGAGGGAGGGAGGGAGGGAGGGAGGGAGGGAGGGAGGGAGGGAGGGAGGAAGGAAGGAAGGAAGGAAGGAAGGAAGGAAGGAAGGAAGGAAGGAAGGAAGGAAGGAAGGAAGGATTTCTGACACTCACTGCCAGATACTCACAAGGAAATTTAATGGGTAAAACAACAGGAAGTCAAATGTTTCTTCCTCTGATCTTTACCTATCCATTCTGTATTTCTGTTTAGGTAAGGAAATTTCTTTGAAATGATGACCCAATGGGTCACAGGTTGTCTAGTTTCTTATAAAACCCCGCACTCACTTTTATAATGCAATATCTTGTTTTTAGCACAATTCTAGTGTAATCCAAGTATATAACAAAAATAAGTCCTGATGTCCATTCCTTCGCATTACCAGCATTGCACAAAGCTGAAGATTAGGTATTAAGCCACCTCAATTTCAGGAGAACACGTTTCCTTGAAGTTCTTTGATGTACTGATGACACTAGATTTATTGCAGAAAATTACTTCCCCGGCTACACCATAAACTGTATTTTCCCTGTTAATGTTCTCAGTGTCCCAGCACATCGCAGCCTTCATTGATTTTGGGAAAAAAAAAATCTAAGGATGACAGATTTCCAGTGTCTGAGGGTCAACAACTGAAGGCTACTTTGGGAAAAAGATACTCAAACCAGTTCTGTACTGTTTGAAAGAAAGCTATATAATTATATCCACATACTCTCCATGAGTCAAGCTCATAGTTACAAGACTTGCCAGAGTGTCAGATTTGTGAAAATATGCACAAGAGAACTCAAGTGGCAGAATTATGTGTTGAATATTTGTCAATAAAACCATTTTTAAAACAATAAAGTTCTGAGATACAAAAATATTTGCTGCAGACCTAAATACACTAAATACACTAAACATGAGAAAAAAAAATCTGCTAAGGTAGATAAAGGCAGTCCTCAATTTATGACCACAATTGAGTCCAAAATTTATGTTGCTAAGTGAGAAATTTGTTAAATGAGTTTTGCTCCTTTTTACAGCTTTTCTTGCCACATTTGTTAAGTGAAGCACTGCAGTTGTTAAATTAGTAACACGGTTGTTAAGTGAATCTGGCTTCCCTGTTGACTTTGCTTGTCAGAAGGTTGCAAAGGGGGATCACTTGAACCCGGGATACTGCAACCATCATAAATGTGAGTCAGTTGTCAAGCATGCAAATGTAAAATGTAAACATGACCATAGGTCATATGTGCAATGATCATAAGCAGGGGTGAAATCCAGCAGGTTCTGGAGAACCAGTAGCGGAAATTTTGAACAGTTCAGAGAACCAGCAAATACCACCTCTGGCTGGCCCCAGAGTGGGGTGGGAATGGGGATTTTGCAATATCCTTCCCCTGCCACGCCCACTGAGCGCCCACCAAGCCACACCCACAGAACTGGTAGTAAAAAAAATTGATTTCACACTGGTCATAAGTGTCAAAAATGGTCAGAAGTCACTTTTTTCAGTGCTGTTGTAACTTCAAATGGTCATTAAGCAAACTGTTGTAAATCAAGGACTAGCTGTACTATTTTTTGAGAATGCTTTGAAACAGTGGTGGGCAGTTGCAGTCAATGTTGTTCCTGTACATGCAAAAGTCACCTTCTGCAGGGGCAAGGGTGTTCATTTTGTATAACTAATGGAAAGGAAAGTATGCATGCCTTTTCAGTTCACAAATCTCATTTTTCTCCATCTTTCCACTTTCTGTAGTTATGTGGGAATAGAAAAAGCAGAGTGTTTCTCTAGTATTGGGGTTAATTCTATACATTCATTCCAGTGGTAAAATCCAAATTTTTGGATTTTGGATTTTGGTTCTGTGGGCATGGCTTGGTGTGCATGATGTGGCTTGGTGGGTATGGCAGGGGAAGGATATTGCAAAATCTCCATTCCCACCCCACTCCAGGGGAAGAATATTGCAAAATCTCCATTCCCATCCCAGTCTGGGGCCAGCCAGAGGTGGTATTTGCCGGTTCTCCGAACTACTCAAAATTTCCACTACCAGTTCTCCAGAACCAGTCAGAACCTGCTGGATTTCACCCCTGATTCATTCTGATACTTCCCCCTCCCCCCACTGGCCCCATCCTTCTGTTGTCTTTTTCTCTACTACTGAAATCAAGAGGGAAAGTGAAGAAACAAAGCCATACTTAACTTCTGTTGTGGCTCTTTCAAGTATATGTCATTGGTCTTAAAGACTAAAGTTCTTTGGTAGATTCCCCCATGCAATTTAAAATTGGGCTAAAGCTGTTTGGGGAGGTGCCCTTACTCCAAAAGAATGAAATGAAGCAAATATTAAAGGAATATTTTGAAAAAAAAATTAAAATGAAGTATATATATAAAAAAACAATTCACTTTTTAAACAGGAAGCATTGGCCATCTGCAATATGCTGAGTCAGTAAACCGCTTACAGAGGGCTGCAAAGCACTGTGAAGCGGTATATAAGTCTAACTGCTATTGGTATTGCTATCTTGTGCATATGTACGCAAAGCCTCTTCTGAAAGCAAAGCAATATCTTCTCCCCCTGCCAAAAGAGCCCCATACCCAAGCTCCAAGCAACAATCTTTGCTTCACCCTCTTTTAGATGGAAAGAACAGCTCTTTGAACATTGAAGGGGTCATTCTTCCTCCTAATTCAGGAACTTGATTGCTTCTAGAAAGATCAGCAGGAAAGCATCACTGGCTCTTCCCTCCAGGTAACAGTCACCAGAAACAAGGCCTGATGCAGTTAGAAGTTTCCCGATTTTAATTAGCTGCACTTTTCTGTTCTTTCTCTAGGGCACGGGTGTCAAACTCGCAGTGTCATGTTGCCATCACATGACCAGTGGTGGGCTTCAAAAATTTTTACTACCAGTTCTGTGGGTGTGGCTTGGTGGACGTGGCAGGGGAAGGATACTGTAAAATCCCCATTCCCTCCCCACTCCAGGGGAAGGATACTGTAAAATCCCCATTCCGTCCTCACTCCAGGGGAAGGATACTGTAAAATCCCCATTCCGTCCTCACTCCAGGGGAAGGATACTGTAAAATCCCCATTCCGTCCTCACTCCAGGGGAAGGATACTGTAAAATCCCCATTCCCTCCCCACTCCAGGGGAAGATTACTGCAAAATCCCCATTCCATCCTCACTCCAGGGGAAGGATACTGTAAATCCCCATTCCCTCCCCACTCCAGGGGAAGGTTACTGCAAAATCCCCATTTCCTCCCGATCAGCTGGGACTCGGGAGGCAGAGAGTAGATGGGGGCGGGGCCAGTCAGAATTTTTACTACCAGTTCTCCAAACTACTCAAAATTTCCACTATCGGTTCTCCAGAACTGGTCAGAACCTGCTGAAACCCACCTCTGCATGTGACATATCACAATGTTTTTCCCTTCATGGAGCTGGAGTAGGCATGGCCTGCGTGTGATGCATCTGGCCCACGGGCCTCCAGTTTGATACCCCTGCTCTAGGGTTTCAATAAGAAATGTCAGCATCCCTTTAGATTCAAAGGATGGGACGCATGTAAATCACCATAACTTGACATAAGCGAATACCTGGAAAAAGTAGAATATGGTTTTGGGCCATATTAATGGACTTTTTGCCCCTTTAAAGAGACGGGGCCATCTAATGGAACAGTGTCGCCACTTGTAGCCTGCAAAGTGAAAAGCAGATACAAGGGCAATCTGAAGAGGAATTTTCTTTCTTTTCTAGTTTTTCCCAGTTCTCTGTGTTTACCTGTTTGTGTATCCTAAACTGGATTCTGAAATTAATAATATGAATGGTTTTTTTAAAAAATCCATGTGGAATTAAATGCATTGTTCTAGGTAAAAAGAAGTAGGGCAAAAGAATCTTGATTTTCTTTACTCATGATTTTTATGATATATGAACTGCAGCCTACTGATAAAAACCCTCACAATTCTTCTGCTCCTACTCTAAGACTATATCTTCTTTTAGACAATGATTTGCTTCTGCTTGCTATGCAAAAGTCAATATTAATTGATCCATTTAGGCACTCAAACACTGTTTTCAACGGAAGGTAAAATATGTTGAACAAGGTTAGGATTAAAGAATAAATTAGGAGTCCTGTCTAATGGCAGAGTTAGCTTTTAAAATTAGGCTGTTGAATGCACTCAATAGCTATTTTAAAAATGCATGTCCAAAAATACCACTATCCTAATGATCACTGCTTTTGGAAGGGTTTTAATGTAATGCTGTGAATTAACATTGATATGAAGTTAAAATTGTAAAGAACTTTGGAAAATTGGTGTTTCAGTGAATAGGTAGATGCTCAGAACTTGTCAACAACAATTAACATAACACTAACAGTTCCATGCCTTCACAACAGGCAAATAGTTAAAATTTGCTACATTATAAAATACAACTACAAAAAACAATTCAAATAAAGCTTTTCTTTCCTTATTATTTGAAACTCAAGATCATGAGGGTCTATTATAATGAGGCCAACATTATTAAAATAATAAGTATTTTCTTAATAAAGATATTCTGATAAAATATGTATACATTCAAAGCCAATCCAGAGACTGTCTTCACATACCTTCACATCAGTGGTGAAATCCAAATTTTTTTACTACCGGTTCTGTGGGCATGGCTTGGTGGGCATGGTGTGGCTTGGTAGGCATGGCAGGGGAAGGATACTGCATCTCCACTCCTGGAGGAAGGATATTGCAAAATCTCCATTTCCACCCCACTCTGGGGCCAGCCAGAGGTGGTATTTCCAGGTTCTCTGAACTACTCAAAATTTCTGCTACCGGTTCTCCAGAATCTGTCAGAACCTGCTGGATTTCACCCCTGTTTCACATTCATACATCACATAGCCAAGCTTTATGGAATAATCATAATTAGCTGATTTCACCCAATCCATTAAATATGATTTACAAATAATAATGGCTGAGTTTACATGATATGGTATATCAGGTGTGTCAAACTTGCATCATCATGGCGGTGTCACATGATGTTTCATGACCTTTTTCTTTTGTTAAACTGGGCATAGGCGTGGCCAGCATGCAACACATCCATCCTGAGGGTCGCAAATTTGACAGCCCTATGCTATATGGTGTTTGCCTTCACATGATGCCTGAACTTAATCAAAACAATCTACATTTATTCCACAGACAAAGACAACTATTGTGTGACCCCATAATTTTCATATCCCTCTGTATAATTCTAGCCTCCCCCCCCAAAATGCATCCATGATATACATTCAATAAATGACTTGATATTGAGTCTTGCCAACATGAAATGGATCTGGATTTGATGAGAAATCAAACCCAAAAACTCACGAGTCTTATGGTAACAACAAGCTATAAAAATACAAATAACCTGAAATGTTTTCATCAAGTATGTTCACTTACACAGTATGCCAAAACAGCATTTCAGCAACTGGATATATATTTGTAAAAACCATGAAGTGACAAAGTCCCCGCCGGTGAATATTATGCTCCACAGGAGCTTGATTACTGGCAGGTGCCATTTTGTCTGAATGAAAGGAGGATGTGACTGCCCCAGAGCGTCTTCCCCTTGAAGTAAAAACAACACAAAAATTAAACAAACATACAAAAAGTGAAGCTCAGGTGGCAGCAATTTTCATCAAACATTTGTTCTCCCAACTACATCCTTATTTTAAGCTATAATGTAATTTTAGAAGAGAACATTTGTAGCTCAGGGTTGAACTGTGGGGTCCTTTCTGAGGTTGGTGGCTTTCTTGCAGATATTTCATTACCCAACTAGGTAACAACATCAGCAGCAATCCTGTTGATGTTACCTAGTTTGGTAATGAAATGTCTGCAAGGAAACTACCAACCTCAGAGAGCACCAAGGACCCTATAAAATATTTAAATGAGCATCCAATTCAGTATTCAATATACTGAATATATTTTAAGCAGGGCACGTCCATGTACAACATGCAAAAGGTTTCAAATCTAAACTTCTTTTAAATTCAAAGCATCCTGTTAACAAAAACAGCTTCACAGGGTATGAGATAGGGTGCTCTCAAGATTTTTGATGGATTTCCAGGTCAATAGAGCTCTCTTTTGAGTTTGAAACATCATACGAAGCTCAAAACATTATTAAAAAGTTCTTGGAACTGCTGCTAGGGTTAAAAGGGGGACATTGTAGCAGGGATAAATTTTGAAATATTCTGCATACTCCTAAATGCAAGCTCTATTTTTTAAAACAATCCAATTTGTGAAGTAGGTCATATTGATTATAGGTTTTAGCTTAGCAAATAAAGACATACTTGATCCATGGCACTCCACTAAAGTAGAGAATGCAAAAGTATTAAAATACTTCGACATTTTCACAAACTTTAGCTTGAACAGGTAATGTGATACCTAGATAAAAATAAACTTTCCTAATATAAGTAGGAAGTTCCATAATTTTCAATATGGACAACTTATACTATCAGGTGAAGAGAATTCAGTAAAAACTCACAGTCTCCTGGTTTCTAGCCTGATGCCTTAATTGTTGCACCAAATGGCTCTCTTACAGCAGTTAGCCAATTACAAATAAAGTATCTCTGTGATTTTGAATATTAGAGCTTCCAAGCTCTAAACCCCCCCACCCCCGCACACACACACACACTTCTAATAATTAAGTAACTGTCTGGGAGTTTTAAATGGCAATTTTTCTGATTCTCATTTTGTATGACATTTGTGGCTAGATTATACATTGAATTCTGACTTGCAAATTATTTGGAGTTTAAAACACCTACAATCGGTGGAGTTAGTAGCATACAAATGCTATCTATCTACCATATCTATCTATCTATCTATCTATCTATCTATCTATCTATCTATCTATCTATCTTTCTATCAATCAATCATCTATCTATCTTCCTATCATCTAGCTAGCTAGCTAGCTAGCTAGCTAGCTAGCTTTCTAAATATTGAGTTATCGAGCTATCATCTAGTTATTTTTCCATCCATCCATCCATCCATCCATCCATCCATCCATCCATTTATCCATCTACCTATCCATCTACCTATCTACCTACATACCCCTTTTTATGGTTTTAATTAAAAGTCACTTTTAAAAAATCGAATAATGCACTTCAACCTGGGCAGTATATTGAACAATATTTATCAGTGTTAACAAAGAATGACAAAGATCAGAAAGAATCACATTATTTGCTAAACCTGTGGATATAAAAAATGCATTTGCAAATAGAACACAAAGAAAACACATGCCCTCTAGGTACCATAATAAAAATAGTTGAGGAGTATGAAGGCAGAAATTATTCTTTTCTGTCATTTCATAATTAGTTCTAGTTTTGACCTGATGCTGCATCAAATAAAGCATTGCATGGATGAAGGCTATTGTCTAGAGACTGCTATATTTCTGGTTCTTAACCTTGCTGCCCCAATTTCTTAGACCACTCTAAAACATCTTCATTTATCATATATTGGGCCCTGGCACTAAAAACAGATTTTGCTTTGACTCGAGAAGAGAGGTCAAACCATTGTATGCCATAATGGTTTGACACTCAAGCTCCTGTATTACTTAAAATGTCTGTTCTATGTTTAGCTTTCCCAAGCAATGCCCTTAAGAAGCTCTGTCAGTGAAGATGCTGGTCTGATGACATTTTCAGTTGCCTTCACATATATCCAAGGGAAACCAGAAATGCTGTTACTGTATTTGTACTACACTTACTGTGATGGCTCCTCCCAGGAGAATGTTGGAATTTTTATGCTCAATTATTGTACCCTCTTCAATTTCTCTCCTGCCCTATACCAAAGGCTCAGAATAGCAATCTTTCATTCATTCATTCAAAAAAGAAAGAAAGAAGAGCCCGGTAATTATCAACCAGTGTGCATACCATCAATACATGGAAAAAATTGTTTAGAACAGATTTTTCACAGACTACACAGTCTGTGTGTAAGGATCCTGAAGATGGCTAAGAGTCAGCATGGTTTTCGTGTGAGAAAAAAAGAATTATCTCCTCTTTCTTTGACAAGGTAACTACTTTAGTGGGCAAGGGAACTGCTGTGAATAATATACTGTGATTTCAACAAAGCTTTGGAGAAGATTCCAGATGACATTCTCATTGAACAAGCTGTTAAAGTATGGCTTGGATAGCACCAGTAGTTCAATTCAGCCAGATCGCGTGATCCAGTAGCTCTGGCCACCCCCCCAACCCCCCAAACATCATCACATCCCATTTTTTACCCTCTGCGCATGCACAGAAAGTTCTGTGCATGCATGGAGGAAGTGGGAACAAGCGTAGCGAGCGCACACACTCACATTTGCGAGCCAGTAGACAAAGATAAGTGGATTTCACCCCTGGATAGCACTACCATAAGGTGAATTGTAAGAGCACACATAGACACAGAATTAATGGCTCTACAACAAGTAGAAAAGCAGTAACCAGTGGATCCCTGCAGAGATCCAAATTGAGGCCAGAATTATTTAACAGTTTTATTAATGACCTTGATAATGAAGTCAAGGGGCTGTTTACCAAATCTGAAAAGGACAGAAACTGAGGGTGTTTTATCAACTCAAGTGGATGGAACAAGACTGCAATTGAAAATGGAAAATTAGAAGACTTGAAGCACAAGCATTAGATGTCATTCTACAGAGAGAAATGTAAACTGTTACATTTAAGGAGGAAAACTACAGGGCAAACATGTAAAATGGATTGAAAACTCTATATAGTGAAATCATTGTCAACATGCTGAACATGACCCAGATATGAATCAACAGCTGAAGAGCTAACACAGTTCTGGGTTATATTAGAAGTCTTGTAGCAAAGACATGTGAAGTCTTTATTTTCTTCCACTCTGCACTGATTCCATACCTGGAAAATGTCCTAATATTCTGAGTACATTTCCAGAAGGATATTGATAGGTTAGAACATATTCAGCAGAGGTGACAGGGATAATACAGGGAGTTGAGGACATGTTCTAAGAGAACAAGGTAAAGAAATTTTGAATGTTCAAAATGGAGAAAAAAGATTGAGGAGACCCATGGTACTCACTCTTGGAAAAATTAATCAAACCAGACTTTGGCATTTGGCAAAAGTCTAAGTATAGAAAAATCATAATTTCTTCCTAAATAGACAAATTCCAAATTTTTGGAATGTATTGAGCAACATACTAACATCTTTAAACCTTGATTTCCTTTCAATAACTTTGTTCATCATTTTAAGACTACTTAACCAATAACAGCCAAAAGCCATAAGGATTCAGTCAAAGTATATTTCCAACACTAGAAGATAGATAATCAGTCTTCTAAAAATATCTGCTAATGAGCCCAACAGAGCCTAAAATAATTAATTGTGTTTAAGGATCATAACAAGCACACTTGTAAAAACCTGATCATTGATTTTGTAAAATACAAAACTTTAGTTCTGTGTATTAAATTGGTGGTGTGTTGTAAATATCTACTTTAGAAAAGATTTTAGAGGTCACTAGAACTGAATTATTGCTTTGACCTATAAAAAGTTTTGCTGATACATTCAAAACTGTAGGAGTTTTCAGGACATCTAATTAATATGGTCTAAAGAGCATTAACCTATGTTTTACCTGCATTTATGCCATTCAGCTGTTTAGTAATTAGTTGATTGAGGATATCTATTGTCTTGTCAGAACATAGTTTAAAAAAAGTTTTACTCACCATTTTCATATGATTATTCCAAAGAGGTAGTTATGACAGCAGGAGTTAAATTATATTTTCTTACCTAATATTGCCTAGCCATGTCTAGCTGTCTTGAATGATGGAAAAACAACTGAGTTCATGCTATACTTAGAACTTGCTATGATTTTAAACATACCAAATACTATATATATAATATTAATACCATTATGTCAGCTCTGCAGTTGTGATATATTGTGATACAAAACTAATATTATATTCATTCCAATACAGTTCCAATTATACCCTAACACAAAAGAAAGAAAGAAAGAAGGAAGAGAGAGAGAGAGAGAGAGAGAGAGAGAGAGAGAGAGAGAGAAAGAAAGAGGAAGGAAGGAAGGAAGGAAGGAAGGAAGGAAGGAAGGAAGGAAATTAAGAATTAATTTGTCACATGATTGTCGTAGTTTCAAGATTAAAAATCTTAGAGAATGTCCATTCCATAAAATCATCAACAATATATTTTACATTACAGTATATTGCATTTACATTACATTAATACAGATTAAACAACACATGCCATGTTGAGTCATTATTTTTCCTTACCTAAAGAGAATGAACATGCATGGCCAAAAAAGCAGTGAGACAAGAGCAATTTTTGACTTTAGCAGCTTCCTCAGTGGGTTCCCTTGTGATAGGAAACATCAGAAATCTTCCTTCCTTCCTTCCTTCCTTCCTTCCTTCCTTCCTTCCTTCCTTCCTTCCTTCCTTCCTCCCTCTCTCCCTTCCCTTCCCTTCCCTTCCCTTCCCTTCCCTTCCCTTCCCTTCCCTTCCCATTCCTTCCAATAGTTCAACAATTTCATATTGAATTCCATCACTTTGCAGTATACCTATTCTCAATCCCACACTGTCAATTCAATAAATTTGTATTTAAATGTCCAATAGAATGATGGATTTGCCCTTGAATAATCACAGAAGGATTCCATCCACTCCGCCTTGTAAGGGCTTCTTTGGCATCAAAGGATGTCATTTGGAAAAGGCAGTTGTACTACCTGATGTTCTTCCTGAACTCATTTGCAATAGCTTCCATCATTACTATATAAATTGAGTTCATTAGGTAGAATTTGCAAATTGCCTATCATGACCTTCCTCCTCCACCTTTTCTTGCCTCCGCATGCTGTATCCTTCCTTATGATTTTGGAGATGATCGCTCCTTCCATTCTCTGCTTCTTCATTTCTCCTCCTCCATGCCATATCCTGGCATTTGATGTAATTGCTTGACCATGACCTCCCACTTCTCTTTCCAGGTGACATAATTATGTTCATATTTTAATTTAATGTAATTTTCTTTACCGCAATGATGTGGGTTGTAGTTCTCATCTCTGAACAGCGTAGAATTCCTGCTGGCTTTTCCATTGAGTTATAGAAAGCCATAAGAGACAGTTTAAAAATGGGATCACATGACCTCCTGAGGGCTAGGGCAGGGCCAGAGCAGGATTTCGGTGGCCAGAGGAGGAGCTAGTCTACACTCAGTTTCAGACTATGAAGCAGTTGAAAAATGAAACAGAATGGGCAAAGACTTACATGCAGTGGTTAATGTATTTGACACCAGAGAGATTCTTCTTTCTACTCCATCTGCAGCTACAGCAGCTCACTTGGTGACTTTCAGCCCAACCTACCTCACAAGATAATTGTGAAGAAATTTAGGAGGATGGTACGTTATGTATGTGCCTTGGGTTTCTGAACAAAGATATAGATACATGTGCAGGTTTGTATGCCAGAGAAGGGACATATAAAATAATAAAAATATCCAGGTCTTTCTTCATGTACTTTCAAATTGTTGTCTCTTTAATAGTCATATGATGAGTCCATTCCATGCTGCTGGGGGGTGGGGGGAGCAAGGGATTGTGAGACTGGCTGGGAAACTGTTATGGAATATTTCAAACAAAGATCATGTGACCATAGTAGCAGCCCAACATCCCAGCAGCAGCCAGGGGCAATGAGGCAGACATAACTTCCCTAAATTCCATTCCCTAGTAGCTACAGGTCGCAAATTTTGGATGCATTTTCTATGGTAGTTCATTTGAAGTACCATCTTTTTTAGAGTATAAAATGCTCTGGACTATAAGATACACCTACCCTTTTTGCTGAGGAAAACAAGAAAACGAAATCTGCCTCCCATCAATTTTGCCTCGTTTCGGCAAAAAGCAAATAGCCTGCTTTACTTTCATTTTCATTTTCAGCATAGCTTGATTAGCACAAGAAAAAAAAAAAATCTGCTCCCAGCAATTTACCTGCTTGCAGCAAGCAGAAGAGGTCCGCACAAAACAGCTGAGAGTCAGGAGGCTGATCCAACAGACAATCAACTTGTGCTAATTAGGCTGTGCTGAAGCTGAAATGGGCTGTTTCTTCTTGCTGCTTGCTGCAAGGAGGTAAATTGCTGGGAGGCAGAGGCCAAAGGGTGGGGGTCAGTGGGTAAGTGGGGCTACATTCAGAGTATAAGACACATCTAAATTTTCATCCCCTTTTAGGGGGGGGGAAAGGTGCATCTTACACTCCGAAAAATATGGTTACTTTGCTTCAAAAATTGTTGCCCTATGATACACTGTTTTGCCTAGTTAACTGTAATGACAATGAGAGTTTAGGTAGTATATAGATTTGTTTTAAATAACTAAATGGAATATATAGAGCTAGATAGATATCTTGAGATAATATTCATTTTCACAAAATTTACCCTTTTCTATAAATTCGCCTTCGCTTTTGTTATTGTTCTTTTAAATTTGTTGTTCATCACTCAAATAAATAAAATAAATACTTGGATTTTTGCAACAGAAGTAAAACAAGTACATGTAGCAATGACACTCAATATTCTGAACCAAGAAGGGGAAACACTTTCTAATTTGGAGAGGTCTGCTTCTCCAGTCATATTCGAGGGGATAGGAAGAAATTTTTCCAGAGGACTGAGAAGACCAATTTAGGTAGTTTCACGTCTTTTTCTGTCCTTAGAATTCAGGCAGTGATAGCAAAAGTCCTTTGAGACATATTTTGGAGATCCTCAAATCAGTCTTTTTTCAAGCAGACAAGTCACTCAGATCCTTGAAGAATGCACACTGGTTAGGAATTGTGGGATTTGTAAAACAGTACAGCCCAAAGTCCACAAGATGAAGTTTGAAGAACCTGAATAGCTATGAAAAGGCTGAAGGTTTCGTATCAACCCTAACATTAAAGAAGAATCCCGCTGGATTCTCCAGAGGTATATTGAGTCCAACGTCAGTTTTATTGAATACTCCAAATGCCTTCAGGAAACCCTATAAAAAAGTATTGGGGAAAACAGATTTCTTCCACTGTTATTCTCATCAGCTCAAAACCATACATTACACCACTGAGATTCCTGTCAGGAATGTTTTAGGTATATGATCAGCCGTGGAGCTACACTATATATTCATGTTAAGTACCTTCCAAATCTAAGATTCCGTAAATCTGCAGCAGGCAATCTAGTTTAAAAGGGGAGGAAATGTTTTATAGTGGCTTCAAGTTGAATGATTTAAGCAACAGCCTTTCAGAAAATATCTATAAAGACATTCTTCAAAACATGACATGGACAAGAGATGACATGACATAATCAGTAAAGTATGTTTCATGCGACATGAGCAAGAAGGAATCTGCTAACACCTTTTCTGGCTAATCAATATTATTAAAAGGCATAAGCTTTTATAAGCTACAGGCTACTTCATCAGATACATTGAGTGACTTAACTAATACAGCATTTAAATTGGGATGAGGTGTGAGGGGAAAAAAAGGAGGGAACAATACGGTGGTTGTACAGATGCAAATTACACTAAAATTAATTACAAGTATCTTATCCATTAACAATTGTCAAAAGCCCACTGAGATTGTTAAAACCTTTTGAGATAGCGTGAAACCATTCATTGTATGTGAGATCAGCAATCTCTCAATTGTGCTAGCGAACTCCCCCCACCCCCAAGAATGGTTACTTTGAGACCTGTAAGAGAATATCCTGTGAGACTGAGATCCTCTGGTATTGCTTTGTCCTTGCTTTGAGTCCTGAAGTCAAACTTGTATCCATTAATTCTTTTGCACAAAGTTGGGCTTGTTTCTTCTCCATGGGATCAGGACTGGCATTGCTCACAAATGATTGCATGCACCCCATTAGAGGAAGATGATGTGCAGGAAACACAAACCGTGTATGTTAATGTGAGATGGTACGATTATAGATGTGCCAGTTGCAAGGTGTAGTTCCTATATTATTATCATTCTTCTATTGTTGCTTGTTCTTGTGAACATTTGCTTTGGACTGGTTGGCTATAGGCAACCATGGTATATCCACAAACAACTATAGCTTCTAGAATTCCTGACAGAATTTCCAATGGATGGAAAGCCATAATTTAGGGACAGAAGAAGTGTTGGTTGGTAGTCTCACTACTCTAATTGTTGAAAAATATAAGTGGACTTGAGGCATGGGGCATAATTCATTCAGTCCTCAAATTTGGGCAGCTTACAGCTCATTATTAAAGATCCTTTATCAGACCAGCAATATTCTTTTCTGGATGATGTCCCAAGGCATAATCAGTCCACTACCATAAGGCTACCAGAGCTAATAGCTTTAAAGTAGCTAATGCATTTCAGTCAAGTTTCTTATTCGGTTCTTGAGTTCATGATTTGTTGACATTTGTGTTTTCAAAGATAAGGCAGTTCATAAAAGGGAGAGCACCAAGACTGGCGAACTAAGGAAACATTCTCAAACTCCCAACTGTCCAAGACAGAACTGTATTTATTTATGGGATTTAAAAAGTGTTACTGCCAGTGGTTTGAAAATGGCTTTGTACTTAAAAAAGAAAAAGAACAAAAGAACAAAGGGGGTAGTATTGGCTCCAACCCACATATTGCACAAAGGGAATTTACTTTCTTTCTTTGCTCCAATTCACCGCAATAGACTTGGGCTATGCAGGGAGGAATGGTGGAGAGGAATAGCAAAAAAAAAAAAAAAAGGATAAATTTACCCTACCAGTATTTTCCATTCCATAGTCAAACAGGCAACATTAAATCCAACTCTATATTAGTTTTCTTTAAATGTTATTTTTTTTTTATGAAGGTAAAATTGAGTCAATGTTACTAGCTCTGCCTTTGCTCATTCTTTTCCTCAAAGTGGAAAGTGACTCTCTGCAGAAGGAATGAAAAACCTGAGGAACACTAAATGTTGGTGAACGACAGTTCCCAGCATCCATCACCAAATGTTGGTGTTGTAGGACCACAGATTTCCTCTGCCTGTCTTAAAACTACCAGTCTACATTATTCCTGGTGTTTTTGTCTTGCAATTTATAATCCTAAATACTAGCATTCGAATTTGCTGGAAATGTACACAAATCTGGTGATTTTCTGCAAGTTATGGAAGATAATGGAGATGGAAACATACATGTTTCCCCTCATAGGAAAACATAGAGGAGTTTAGAATGCCTAATCATCTGGCAGCAAATATTGATATTGTTATGACATATTTCCATTTAATAATATATGTTTTGAAAATACAATTCATTCTACATCCTGCTTTGACAGAGCTCATCTAGATTCTTGAAGCAACTTCTAGAGACTACAATTTAAAAATACTACCTTGACTGGAAAAGACCCAACCAGGGCTTGGAAACTAGATGCTGTGGGGAAGGGCTAGAAGATTTAGGTTTGTCTCCAAAGAGGATAGAAAAAAAAAAAACACCAAGAAAATAACTGTCTTCTAGTGTCTGAGCAGCTGCCATGGAGCTTGGTGGACCAAATTTGGTCTCTATTGCTTCTGAAAACAGGATTCAAAGAACAAGAAAAACATAAATTATATATGAAGATTTTAATAAAACTCTGGAAGAATGCCTAGGTGCTAAGATCCATTTGATAATAGATCAGACTTCCTAGGTGGTCTTTTGCTTTGTGTGTGTGTGTGAGAGAGAAAGACTTTGTGAGTTAAGTTATTTGAAAAGCCATTTTAGAGAATGGTGTTGCAGTAGATTTCCTTATTAGTAGAAGTTTGGAGCAGATGACTTTTTAGATATCTTTCAGCTCTATTATTCTGATATTTACTCAACCTGACATTGATTTTGAAAGCTTGTAAGAAATAAATATTGATCTAACATGCTTATTTTTGTCCTCTGTAATGGGAGACTTGGGACTAAATTTGAAAGGAAAATACATTAAGAAATATTAAATGAAGCAATGCATAATAAACAGACATCTAAGTAAAATCACCACACAAATTTCTCTAATTGTTAATCCGCCGTATATCAATTCAGTTTTTCTGTTTGGCTAACAGCCTTTTTGTTATCCATCTGTCCATAATCAGAATTGGACCCTGTTGAGCATGGAAATAATCTTATTGCATTAAAGTTTTGTTTTAAGCTCAGTATAACAGGGTTTTTCAGAGGAGATAATGGCTCATAAATGTGGAGAGATGCCTACTGTAAGGCATCCATGACTTGCCAAAATTGGAATCTAATATTATTTTGGCAACAGAATATTCATGCTATGTCTTTTTGTTGATTAGAGAAGATCTTGTATCCAATATCAAGGGAAGAATGTTAGAGAAGAGGATTGTCTCTGATGAACATGTCCTGACAATCTGCCCATACTTTCAAGTCATTTTTATAGAAGCTTGAACATGAAAAAACCAGCCTCAGCTGATATTCCTTTTCCATTAAACATGTGCAAAAGCATGAATATTGTATAGTGTACTTTATATTATTACTATTTCACATGCAGATGCAGATATACGGGTATAACACGCATACTGTACCTGCATGCTGAACTTATTTTAAGGATTTGACTACACATCCTTGTGCTAAATAATGGAATTCTATATGTGAACAAATCCCAATGAACTAGGAAGTGCCAAAAAATCAGTAGCCCAGGAGAAGAAACAACCGTATTTTGCTTTCTTGTGCTGATGCTGTAGCTCCTATATCTTCCTCTGGGTTATTCCTGATTTACACACCCAATTTGCTTGACATTAATTGTTGAAAGAACCAGGCCTTAAGGGAGAAGTAACAAAATTATCTTCCCTTCCAATTCAGAATTAGAAACAATAAGAGTCAATCTGCTAAACCCCGTAGAGATTCAGCAATGAAAAACACCAGGGGTCAAATTTTAAACTAAAGAAAGCCCTGTAGCTGCTGTTCTTTCTGTTTAAAAGGATTAGTTGTTGTTCCAGTATTGTAAATCAAAGCTGGTCCTTCATTGTATTCAAGATATTGTGTCCTAGAACATGCATTCATTCTAATTTTGTTTTCATAAAGTGTTGGCTATATGCTTGGGTATATGCATTCCTTATAGGTATATAAAGTGTTTGCTATTAAACAAAACCCTCAACATTAGTTCATAAGGTTTTGACATCTGTCAAGTCACATTCCTGATAAGTAGATAAACACATGTTTTCTTTCATATCACTGTAGATAGACAGGTCCTCTTACAAAGAAAAAACAATATTTACTAAGCTATCAGCACATAAAAAGGGGGCTCTTTGAGGGAGGGAACCCTTGTTCCCTTATATCTACCGGTAAGTCATTCCTTAAGATTTGTAATACTGCATCCCAGCTTCCTTATAAAAATGTTCAATTATTTCTTCGAGCCCTAGGAAATACATACAGCTGTATATTTAAAGTCACTTCAATGAAAGTAAGTTCTCTTCCAGTAATTCACAGGGATGGGGAAGGTCTGCATTTATGGCATAAATGCATTTATGCATTTAGGGCTAAGTGCAATGCACAGGGATTCGAATGCAGGAGCTATTTTGTGTGAATTATATCTTAAAGAATTCAAGCAACTTTTAATCTTGAAAGCACAGCTGCCTAGATTTCATAACACATTCAAAATAGAGAGACTTTATCTGAAACAGCCTAGCATAACAGTCTAGACAAGTTAGAAATGTCACCCAAATTGAACAGACGTACTGACATTGATTTTGGCTGAGAAGTGTCAGCTTTCAGAGTGGTGGTTCTTAATATCTGAAGGAAAACCAGTGATTTTACGGAAGGAAGGAAGGGAGGAAGGAAGGAAGGAAGGAAGGAAGGAAGGAAGGAAGGAAGGAAGGAAGGAAGGAAATCTGCTAGCTCCAGATCCAAGGTGAAATATACTGTATGTTTAAAAAATGGCATGAAAAGCCATGATGGGGGAGGCTTGGAGAGTCTGCACACTTGGCAAGAAGTAAGCGCCATTAAAATTAACAGGAGCTGTTTCTAGGAAACTAGGCACAGGTTTGTATACATACATACATACATACATACATACATACATACATACATATATTTATTACTTTTCTGGCCAGGGTTTTTCCTACGTATTCCTACGGCTATACAAACATCTTGATTTACGTAGGAAAAACCCTGGCTAGAACAGTAATGCATATATGTGTGTGTGTGTGTGTGTGTGTGTGTGTGTGATGAACATATTGTATCCAATTTAATAGCTTTAGACAGGAGATATCAAACTAAGTAGAATGAACCACAGATGTGCAATAAAGAAAGATCAGCAATATCATAGAGGATTTTCTAAACTGGCAAGCTTATCTAAGAACTAGCATGCATACTGTATACTGTTTGTTCATTTCATGTAAATTATATATCTTCTTAATATAGACCTGGCAGCTAACTATGCCTGAAGATGTGTTATAAATATCTGTCTCATACCTCTACTCTCATTGACTGTAATTAGTGCTCCCACAACTGTATGCAGTATTGAACATCTGGATGCTGATGAAAAAAAATGTACATATTTTATCAAGATGTTCCAATTATTCCCCAGGAGAAATGAGGTAAGCATTTAGGAGCCTTCTAAATGTTTATCTGTGCTCTGAAGGGACCAATTTATCTGTAATGCATATTTCCTTAGACTTTCCACTAGATCTTACAAATGCAAGTAGGAGTTCCACATTCAATTGCTTTTACATTTGACTAGGAGGTCTTGCAAAATACTGCTTAATTAGTGGTAGGTCACAAAGGCTTAAAAACAGCAAAAAATGAATTTATTTAATTACATTGTTAAAACACAGTCCTTGTAATAGCCAATGTACAGATATATGCTCCCTGAATTTTTAAGCCGTGTAATTATCTGGAGTGATTAAGGATACAGTGATTCAAGTGGGCAATTTCCCTTAGACATCAATTTATTTAAATAATGCCATATGACTGTCCCAGAGAAATCTTCAAGTTCTGATTATTCCCATTCGTAATTATGTGCAAGAAAAAAAAACCCTTTGTTTTACACATTTTCCCACTTCCTTAAATCTTAGCCTTAGTTCCTGAGGTCACAAATGACAACTTTGTGCCATTGAGATTGTCACTTTCCAGGTCCAACCTGATCTCTCTAAGGGTCGGCACCTGCTGTGCCCTTTGTGACATTGGTCAAAATTTACACAGAGATGATGATCTGAAAGATAGCAAAGGCCTAAACTGTAAATGGATTTCTAGATTAAAAACCAACACTTTGAATTAAGTCCAGAAGCATATTGACAACCAAAGCAGCTTCTACATGATAGCAATTATTCTGCTGAACCACTCATGCTCCTTTAGTTACCAGCTCCCATTATTGAGTAATTTCAGTTGATTCAGCTTCATTCTTTTATATTTGCAGGCATATGACTCTCAGAAGAAAGAGGAAGATGTTCTTTAAGATTTGCATTATTTATAATATTTATGTCATCCATTAGCCTTCCCCAACCTGGTGTCTTCACCATGAGTTGCAATTTCGATTCCCAGAATCTATAGTCAGTGTCCTAAACAGTCTTGCGTTGCTCTTTGGGAATTTGGACACTTGTATCTCAACAACCCAATGTGTACCAAGAAGGTACCCAATATCTTTGGAGAACCTTAAGATATTAAACTGCAAACAGAAAGGATTACCCATCAGCTCTTGTGACATCTATCGATTGCCAGAGATTACCACTGGGGACATAATTGGTGACTTATGGATGATACATAAGCGAGAAAAAAAATACAGCTTTTTCTATATTTGCAAACTGTAATATCAAGCAACTCATATATTAGATGGAATAAGAACAGCTGAGATTGCAGTATCTCGGTAAGAGGTCTACAGTACGATTTATAGCAGATTGGGCAAAGTTTTTCACAGCAGGGGCTGCATTCAACTTTAAAAATTATACCACCATCGTTGCTAGCAGTATGTCATCATTATTAGTACTATCATCATCATTAGTGTTGCCATCATTATTAACACCAACTTTAAATCTGCCAGCTCTGAGCATCTCTACGTCTCTCTGCCAACAACTAGATCAGCTGTAGTTCTGTTGCCTTCTGGGAAGAAGCAGAAGACTGAAGCAACTTATTGTAAAAATAATACATTCTGAGTATCTGAAGTCCCAAAGGTGTTTTTCAAAAGATAACTGGACTTCCTTTGTTTTTCCTTGAAAATGTTTTGCTTCTCATCCAAGAAGCTTCTTCCATTCTTCTTTATGAACTGAAGAAGCTTCTTGGATGAGAAGCAGAGGTGGTATTCAGAGGTTCTGAGCAGTTCTGGAGAACCGGTAGCAGAAATTTTGAGTAGTTTTGAGAACCAGTACATACCACCTCTGACTGGCCCTGCCCCCATCTATTCTCTGCCTCCCGAGTCCCAGCTGATCGAGAGGAAACGGGGATTTTGCAGTAACCTTCCTCTGGAGTGAGGTGGGAATGGAGATTTTACAGTATCCTTTCCCTGGAGTTGGGTGGGAATGGAGATTTTACAGTATCCTTCCCCTGCCACGTCCACCAAGCCACACCCATCAAGCCATGCCATGCCCACCAAGCTACGCCCACAGAACCAGTAGTAAAAAATGTTGAATCCCACCACTGATGAGAAGCAAAACGTCTTCAAGGAAAAACAAGAAAGTCCAGTTGCTTTTGAAAGAGCACTTTTGGGACAACCGTAACCTGGATGATTGAGAATCTCCACAGACATTTAAGACTTTGAGGACTTTATTGTATGGTGAGGGGGAAGCTTTCTTTTAAATCTGAATGTTGGCCTTAAATCTTGAAGCTATGTTGGGCAAGTGCTTTATGATCCAGTGTCCATTGTAACAGGAAGGGGGGGGCAGGTAAGAAAGGTACGTACAGGGGTTGATTCCTAGAATTGTTTCCCTTTCTGTGAAAAATTTAATTTCTAGGAGGCAGTTTAGGAAATTAGCCTTCTTTCTTGTGCCAATTATGTTATCTACAGAAAAATATCAGTTACAAAATAACTTGGCAGAAAGTATGAACCACTGATTAAAAAAAAAAAAAGTAATGCAAAGCCTTTGACCATTTCAGGGCATCAGCCTACCTGGGTCTAAGGCATTTATTTCACTTGGTGCTTCACTTGGCTTTTAAAAAGTGCTAAAATCTCTTTAAAATGAAAAGTTCAGGAAAGGGCAGTAAAAAGAAAAGACTTGTAACTGTAACTTTAAAAGCACATAATAACTTTCGGTACCTGAATGGGACTATGGTCAGGGCATCGTAAAAATCTTACTATTTTCAATCGAGTTTACAAATGAGCCATGAGATATTAGAACTCACAGTCTTCGAAAGACATGAAAAATGTTATTTAATAATTACACGCTACCTTTGATCTCTGGAAGGATCTCTCTGGTATGGGATGAAAGAAAGAATAAAGTCCTCAATGCAAGGTCTTCCATCAACCACTTCAACACTTAATTTACAATGTCTCCAGGAAATTGGAAGTGGAATTCGACTGCAATCTTCAGGCATTAGCAACGTGCTTATAAATTACCTCACATTATATATGTTCCATCCGTTCACATACTTGAGTTTTTATCAACAGGCAAACCTCCAGACTATATCTGTATCACTTTGGTACATTTTCTACAATAATATTAATAATAATAATAAAAAAAGTCTGGATAATGGACATGGCAGTACCTGGAGACAGCGGAATAGGAGAGAAAGAACTGGAGAAGATAACAAAATGTAAAGATCTACAAATAGAGGTAGTAAATAGTGTGGAAAAAGGGAACAAAGATACTACCAATTGTAACAGGGGCCTTGGGTGCAATCCCAGAATAACTGGAGCATCACTTGAACACGATCGGCATTGACAAAATGACCATCAATTAATTGCAAAAGGCAGCTTTACTCTGAACAGCTTACATCCTGCAAAGATGGCTCTAACATCATAAAACATCAACATCTGCCTATCCCAGGCCCTTGGGAAGGACTTAATAGGTGGATAAAAATGCCAAATTCAGTCGAAACTTCTACATCTGGCTGACTGTGTGACAAACCATAACAATATCCAATATTCAGATCTAGATTTACATTATAATGTTAGACAGGTCCACTCTACAATTCTACAAATGGTCCTCAACTTACAACCACAACTGAGCCCAGAATTTATGTTGCTAAATTAGAAATCTGTTGAGTTTTGCCCCAATTTATGGCTTTGCTTGTCATGTTTGTTAAGGGAACTACTGCAGTTGTGAAGTTAGTAACATGGTTGTTGAGTGAATCTGGCTTCCCCATGGACTTTGCTTGTCAGAAGGTCACAGAGGGGGATCCCATGACCCCCAGGAAACTGCATGCGTCATAAATATGAACTGGTTGTCCAGCATTCAAATGTAAATCACATGACCATGGTCATAAAGTGTGAAAAATGGTCATAAGTGACTTTTTTCACTGGTGGTATAACTTTGAATGGTTACAACAGTGGTGTTGTAACTTTGAAAGGTCACTAAACAAACTGTTGTAAGTCAAGGACTACCTGTACTAAGGGCGTGTGTGTGAATGTATGTATGTGATTATTAAAATACGCTGAGGAAAACATGAAGAAAGGAAGACACTGATATAAACAACAGATAACAATAAAGAGTAATATAAAATATGTTCTTACCAAACCTAGAGAATCTTCTATCTCACTCATTTTTCTCTCAGATATAGTATTTGATTACTTTTCTTCCCTTCCCTTGTCTCACATAGGTTAGGTGTTTGGTTTTTTTACTGTTTCCATGGGTAAGTCATGGCAGGGCCAATTGTGCTGATAGGAAGCTTTTAAAAGATACTGTTGAATATGTAAATAGAGAGGAGAATGTTTCACTCTGGTCGGGGGTGAGTAGAAGTATTAGCACTACCACTCATTGGTCCATTCAAGTGACGGGAAAATAAAATGTTGTCAGTGGCCGGCTGCCTGACAGAGCCCTTTAAAAGAGGGTGCTGTCGGCCAGCAGGCAACATGTTTTTGCCTAGCCTTGTAATAAACAGCTGAAAGAACTATCCGGAGTCCTGCCTCTTCTTTCAACCTCCCCACATAACAGGTATCTTGGCAGCTGCAAAAAGAAAGAACTTGGAAGTTTGCTTTGACTTCTTCCCACGTGCCCAAACCTTCTGCCTCACCACCAGACAGGCTCCTGTTGGATCAGCCAAGGTAGTCTTGCTCTTGGCCTCCCAGACTGCCCCTTTGTGACTTTGGAAAAGAGGAGTTGCTGTATTTTGGCTGAAAAAATCTAAACAACCACAGACATAACTATTGTTACAGCAGTAACTATTGTATTTATGGTGGTCTAGTGGTTAGCTGGATTCCTGCAACCCAGATAGGTCAGCTCTATGGGAGCTGACCTATCTGGTCAGGAGGAAGAAGTGAGGAAGACCAAAGATGTATCTTTGATTTATGACTTTTGTCTTTAAGCAAGCAGAGGATTGCTTAAGCCAGGGGTGGACAACTGTGGCCCTTTTACAACCTGTGGACTTCAACTCCCAGAATTCCTGAGACAGCCAAGCTGGCTCAGGAATTCTGGGAGTTGAAATCCACACGTCATAAAGGGGCTTTTTTACCTACCCCTGGCTTAAGAGCTGTGGTGGCGCAGTGGTTAGAATGCAGTACTGCAGGCTACTTCTGCTGACTGCTGGCTGCCAGCAATTTGGCAATTCAAATCTCACCAGGCTCAAGGTTGACTCAGCCTTCCATCCTTCCAAGGTGGGTAAAATGAGGACCCAGATTGTTGGGGGCAGTAGGCTGACTCTGTAATCTGTTTAGAGAGGGCTGTAAAGCACTGTGAAGCGTTATATAAGCCTAAATGCTATTACTATTGTTGACCATTGCCTTAGCTACTGGCAGCACCTGGTTAATCTTCTCTTGATCCAGACCTCAAGTAAGGTTGGTCCTCATTAGGTTTTGAAAGGGAGACCAGCTGAGAAGATCAGAAGAACTTCAAGCTTAAAGAAGGTTGGGACAAGCTGCCTCTGCCCTGTCACCAATTATCCACTGTATGAAGGTAGTACACTTTTCCAGTGGCCTTCAGATTTTGCTTCTACTGCTGTTTTTAGTTGCTTAAATAAATATATTTATTCTTTAATGATAAAGCTCCTTTAAGGGCTTCCTTTGTTCTCTGGAAGGGAAGAGTGGAACATAATAAGATTTATCTGGTGGGAAATGGGACATTAAGAATGCCCTGATTTGGCAGTTTTAAACAAATTGTATGTCAGTTAGGTAAAGTCACAGAGGTTGTTCTCGCTTTATATGTCATGTATAGCAAGGAGTAACCCATTCATAAACTTGATAATTGGAAGAAATTTGTACTTACCACTTTTATTATCAATTTTAAAAAAAATCTTTGTTTAGAATATAATTATCTTCATAAAATAATTGTCTCAATGACTGAGACTTTTTAAAATTAAAAATAATATTTTTCTTTTCCCTCCTTCCCTCTTTCTTTGCTGTTGCTCCAAAGCCATTATGATAAATTTCAATGGGAAAAGAAATTTCTTCATCATAATAAAAAAACCCAGCTAAACGAAATTTGAATACTGTCAAAATGGACCTGAGTGACAACTTAAAACGTTTACTTTGGGATGGCATCCATGCAATTTGCTGTCATTATGCTTAACATTTGAGTTTACCATTAGGATAATCTCCTATTTAGATGCTTCAAATGGCATTTTATAACATGATGAGGTCATTATAAACTCCATGATTACTGGGTGAATATGTCGTAAGAGAAGAGCCATCTATCACGATTCTTCTGAAAACGCTTCTGGTAAGCCTTTTTTATTTAATTTTAGGAACATTCCAGGTAACTCACAAAACACACACACACATTTTAGCATAATATGAACTCAGTTTTGCAGCATAATTTTTCTATAGCTGAACTCATTGCTGGCACATCATAAGAGAAAAATGAGTAAAGGAAAGCTGCTGGACTATTCTGCGAGAGCCCCATCTATTTCTCCCATTCTATCATTTTTTTTCTGTTGTTACTTGCTGAATATCTGTCCACAACTTGGTTTAAATTCACTGTTTGCCTAAGCATGATCAAAGGATGGGAGTTGGAAGCAGAATTCCATCTTTGATCTGTTTAGCCTCTGCTTCAATATAGCCAGTAAAAAGACACCCCCACCCCCATCTGTCCATGTTCCACTGATGAACTGCTTTCACTCTGTGAGCTGAGTTGATGTTCCATTAGAACATGTCATTTAAATCCATTCTTTTGTGTTTTGCATTCTGAAACAAAAGAGAACAAGTTCTGACTTTCTATGTGACCTTTTTCAATTGTTTGAAGATTGCAGTCATATTACCCCCCAACCACTCCACTCCCAATCTTTTCTAAGGCTAAACTTCAATCTTTCTCTTTACAGTTTTGTTTCTAGTACCTTCAGTGACTTTCTGTGGACCTGCTGTAATTTCTCTGAATCCTCTTTAAAATGTGGTGCCCCAAAGTGGATACCTGAAGGTGGGATTCTGACCAAGAGCAGAAGAGAATTACCGGTAAGCAATTACTTCCTGTGATTTGGAAATTTTATATCCACTGGTGCAGGCTAAAGTTGCAATTGCTTCTTTCCATACATGCTGCAATACTGATCCATGCTTTATACTTGCCCTTCTTAAGTTTTATTCTGTTATTTGCAGTCCATTTCTTCAATGTATCAAGATCACTTTGAATTTCATCTACATCTTCTCGCGTATTAGGGACATCACACAATTCCATACCAATTGCAAATCCGATCAGCTTTCTCCCCACCTCTTTTGTCCCCAAAGCTGGTGAAAATATTAAATATTTTTTTTAGGGTTCAGGCTTCAGAACTGATCCTCATAGCATCCCACTTGATAACACTCTTTAGTCTGTTGAGGAATCAATCAACACATTTGGAGTATGATTTTTGAGCCAGCTATGTATCTAGTTAAGTGTCAGGGATCCAGACCATACTTGTTAATAACATGGAATGAAAGTGATGGAGGAGGTAATAGTGAGATCTTCAGATCCTACTGAACTGCTGATTTCAGCATTTAACCATGACCTAAAATAGTGCTGAGCTGAAATAAAGTTAATGATATCAAAGTTTTTTTTAAAAAAGCTCTGCTGGATCAAATCAAAGTTTTATTATATCATATTGAGAATAAAGACTTCTAAGTAACCCACACGCACAAATTTAAATTAGAACACATGCCCAAATTCCTTTTGTTATCACACCTGAAAAATCTAAGCATCTCAAGAAAAGAAGTTTTTTATTGTTAACTACCCAGTTGAGATGGGACAGGTAGAAATTTGAAAAATACATAAATAAAAGCAATTTTGTTGATCAATGACAACATTTTAGTTATAACCTATCATATTCAAATATATTAAAGTAGCATGATAGTACAATCTAATAAATAAATCTGATATAGCAACTCCATAATATAGTCTCAAAAGCTGAGGAAAATAAAATATTATCTGCAAAACTTTACTGTAAGATCCAATCTGAATCGGTCACTGGGACCAGAAGTTTGTTCTTTCAAGCTTTTGGACTTGTGCTGAAGCCCATCGTCAGGGAAATTATCAAATGGAAAGCTTGGAAGAACAAACCTCTGGTCCCAGTGACTGACTCAGATTGGCTCCTACAACATTATCCTGGGACATATATATTTGCCTTCATTTGCAAAGATTTTATTGCCTAAAATGCAGAGATTTTAAAACTGTAGGCTGGTCATTGAGAAAGATGCTTGGTAATAAATAAACGAAATAAAAACTGGAAGGAATCGGAATAAGTTACAGATTAGTAACATAACAACTTGATGAGATGTAAAGATTGCAAAGCCAAATCTCAAATCAATGTGATGCAGAACAAGAAAGGGAAGGAAATTGAAACAAGCATGAAAAATACCAATAGTATGAATAAGTAGCTATACTTCAACAATGCAATCTACATTTTATATAACTAAAGTATACTTCAAAGAATACATAATTCTTTCCCCCAGCAATGGAGATACTGATAAAGTATGTATTTATGTAAGATATTAAAATTAAATGCTCGATAGACAAAGCAAGTAGAAGAACCCGTTATATATAAAATGATGGCTTAATCGAGTAGCATACAGAGTATGATTTGTTCATTGTGCAATTGCGCTTTTCGAGGGCACACATCTGCAAGCGTGCATAGATGGAATTCATACATTTCAACCCTGCTCAATATCCAGCAGTGCCTTTTATATTTGATTTAGTTTTAAAAACCAGATTGCTAATGAAAGTTACTCAAATCAAATCAGATCCAAGTTCTTTGTAAAAGCTTGGCAGGTTCCAGTGTTCCATGTGCCAACCATGAAATACTCTGAAATATATATTTTTCCCTTTTCCCTGGTTTAGAACCAAACTAGGCATTTGGGAGTTAGGAAATAAATGGATAGATTTAGCCATTTTATGAAAACTTTTTTTTTCAGCTCATCGGAGAAAAGCAAAGAAGTCCCAGCAATGTGCCAGTAGCTTGAGAGCAATTTCATAACAAAGCCTGTCTCTCTTACTCTGAAATCTAAGAATTATTATGGTCCAGGTAAGTTTAAAAAATGATCCTTAGGACAGAAAAGCAGGCTCTAACTATTTTATTCTTATTAACCATCAGAATCCTTGTTCCTCATACTTAAAACTCATTATGCTTTCTTTCTCTATAACTCCGTCCCAAACAAGGAAGAGCCCATTTGGCCTAGTGATTAAGGCTCCAGGCTAGAAAATGGGAAACTGCAAATTCAAATCCCATGTTAGCCATACAAGCTGTCTGAGTGACTTTGGGCCAGTCACTCTCTTTCAGCCCAACTCACCTCACAGGATTGTTGTTGTGGGAGAAAATAGCAGGAGGAAGTTGTGTTGGGTATGTTCACTGCCTTGACTTATTCGTAAAAATAATAAAAGACAGATAAATAAATAAAATCTTTCCTCTCACACTGTTCTTCATTATACCCTTATCCTAAGGCCAGTGTGGACAGCTTGCCACCACATTGGATATATACAGGCATTAATCATTACACTTCGGAGCTTTCAAAATGACACTAGCATCCCACAAAGCAGAGCTATGAGGAATTTCTTACAACAGCATCTCTAGAATAGTGCACTCACTATTGCTAATAGGAAAGTAAAAAAAGAAAGGAAGGAAGGAAGGAAGGAAGGAAGGAAGGAAGGAAGGGAAAGAAAGAAAGAAAGAAAGAAAGAAAGAAAGAAAGAAAGAAAGAAAGAAAGAAAGAAAGAAAGAAAGAAGCAGCATCTCTTTGCTCTGGAAGTCGTCTTCTCCTTCTCCCTTGAGCCCAAGGCTATTTTACAAAGGACCTGTACAATTATGTTGTCCCAGGCAACGTTCATGAAGGCACCGAATGCCAGAGCAATAAAATCAGGAACTTGTTTCAGCTCAACTGTTTGCAGGATGCTGAAGCAAGTTATGAATAGATGCAATCTTCAAAAAACGAATCTGAAGGTCATTTTCAATAAAATATCCGAGAAAACTGGTAGAGCATGGAATGGGGAACCTGGCCCTGCTGATTTCCCAGAACAATCTAGCTGTGAGAATTAGTTCTCACACGGTCAGAGAAAAGCACACTGATAGTAAAACTGCCCATTGCCAGAATGACAGATGGAAACCAGGCCTCCTGCCCAAAACAAAAGGTCATCTAATGTAATGGTATGTGTGAATGACCTTGGGAAACAGGAGGAAGAGCTGAAGCCTGGACAAATGACTGTGCAAAATGTATCTCAACTCACCGAAGAAAAAAGGGGTGTGAGATGCATCTCAAAAGGGACTCTTTCTAGTTCTCTAGAAAGTGAAAGTATAGGAGGGGAGAAATGCTTTCAGACTTTCAAGATTGTTAATTGCTTTTTCTATAATTGATTATTTGTCAGAAGTTCTTAGATTCTTCTGTCCCTGTTTAATTTCTTTCATGTTTACTAAGGGGAAGCTTGACACCATTAGGCATAACAGTGAGAGAGCATGGAACAGTTATTTAGGTACATTTAGAGGGTTATGAGGTCCCGCTTCTGAGGTGTAGGATGACCTAGTAAAAACTACAATTAAGATTCTATATCACAGTCAGGATTTGAATTTCTGTATGCTGTGCATTGATTATTTGCCTATTCTATTTACTTTTCTGATACCTTTTATCAGTTGACCCCAAAAATGTTTATCCCAAATCAACTCAAACAAATCCCAGACTCATGGTGTTTCTATATATTAGAAAACAATATTACAGTAACATTATTACAGTTATTATTAGAGTAACGTTACAAGGCAAGATCCAACTTGGTGCAGTGGTTAAGGCAACAGGCTAAAAACTAGGAGTCTGGGAGTTCTAGTACTGCCTTAGGCACAAAGCCAATTGTCAGCCCTGAAACTACTTTGGACATCTTTAGGGCTGCCACAGCAAGGCCGGTTGCAACTGTGGGAACATGAGAGGGGAGATAGAGATACCTGGAGAAAAGTGTAGCCAAAATAACATTCTTTCCCATGGGAGCCAAGGATATCCCCACCAGGCATTTGGAAGGCATGGAACAAAGACAGCTGGAGGAGGACTGTAGCCTGATTGGACCATGTGATGGATGTGTGACCTGGGGGCATGAACTTTGGGTTTTGATTTGGGTGGGGAAAACCTCAGGTCCTTCAGAGTCAGGTTTTCATCAGCTGTGCCAATATGGCATTCCTAATAAATTCTTTGAGGGAATTCCAAGCCTCAGAATTTTGATTTCATTGGGACTGTTACTTGGAAACCTGACACCAACTGGGAAATCTTGTGTCAGTCATTCTCTTTCAGCCCTAAGAAAGAGGCAATGGCAATCCACTTCTGAAAAACTTTGCCAAGAAAACTGCAGAGACCTATCCAAATAATCACCAGGAGTCAACACTACAAGAATTAAAAAGGAGCCGGGTGGGCCAGGACCCAAAGGAGAGAGCCAGTTTGGTGTAGTGGTAAAAGTGCTAGCCTAGAAATCAGGAGACCATGAATTCTAATCCCATTTTAGGCATGAAATCTGGCTGAGTGACTTTGAGCTGGTCACATCTCTCTCAGCCCAATCCACCTCACAGGGTTGTTGTTATGGGGGGAAATCAGAGGAAGGAGTAATTATATATGTTCACTGCCTTGAGTTACCAATAAAAGGTGGGATAAAGATCATGTAAATAAAATTATAAGATAAAATAAATGAAACAGTTCTAAATCCTTCAATAATCCTTAGAATAAAACAGCTTGAATATAAATACAATACAAATGAAACTGGATCTCACCTACCCAAAGGAGCTGGCTGTGTAGATCGGCTAATTGGGATAGAGGGTGCAAAAATTGAACAGCTCTTCCTCCAATTTGGAATCTGCTTTAAAGTTTAATATTTTAAAGTGCTAGTTATAAGTCATTAATTAACACAACTTGCACAAGCAGGTTAGCCTCCTAAATTGTACTCTGTAATGGTTCTCTCCTCCTCATTATTCAGAAACTCTTCATTGATCACTCAATGTAGCATAGTAATTTTTCATTCTATTTTCTTCTCCTCGTATTTTAAATGGGAACTGCATATGCTGAAGTTACATGAAGTCCAGAAATGACATAAATTATCTTTACTTCACTGGACTGTAGGAAAATGAGTTCACGTTGATTAGCCAAAGCTGCTTGGTCTTGAGGGAACTCCAGGAGTCCAAGAGTTGCATCTTTGCAGTTTATTTGAATGAAGAGGACAGATGGAAAGAGAATGATTAGAAATTGTAATTTTTAACAATTTTATTATGTGAGTTCGATGTTGAGGGGGGCAGAGAAGGAAGAGAGCAAGCCGAATTTCACATTTATTTGTTAAGAGATGTGTGCTGTTATACATCATATAGTTTCTTATGTACATAATCAATTGCCATGGATTTCAGAATCAGGCATATGAAGTTAAGAAACTCTGTAGAATTAAGAACTGCACAGTTGAGAAACATGGTAGAATATTATATTATCTTAATTCTAATCCAGAAAATGCAAAAGAAAGAACAAAGAATTTCATGAATGGCATTGTATGCATGTTTTTTTTTTTAAATGTTCTATCTATTATGTTATGGAGATAAATAGTATTTTAAGAACATTCCAGTATTGGAAAAACAACAAAGCACACATATTTCATCTCAGTCCAATATTTATCATCAATGCCATACAAAAGAACTGAACAGAGAATTAACTGATCAGAATTAGAATGAAAGTGTATACTATGTTAAATGTCAATCTGTATATGTATGTGTGTTTAAAACAGCAACTGTCAGACTAAGATCACAAAATGGGTGAAGTCCAGGATTAGTGCATTCCCCCTATATTGAAATCCAAACAAGAGAGAGAGAGAGAAAGAGAGAGAGAGAGAAAGTTTTAGATAGCTTATTTTAACCTAGATTAATGCTGCAAAGCCAAATCAATTTATCAGTTAGTAAAACAGGAGTCAGACTTGCTTTTAGAGATTTCTATTGAAAATCCTTATTTGGTATGGTTTATTTTAGTATTTTTACATAGTTTATCAAGTTGTTCATATTTCAACTTCCATTCTAGTCTACAGATACATTTACTCTGCAGAAGTGTTCAGAAAGGGCAAAAAAAATTGGATATTCAATTGAACTAGATAAATGGCAGCAGCTATGGGAAAGGAATTATAAATTAACAATGTCTACTGCATATAAAAAGAACCAATATAAAATGTTTTATAGATGGCATATGCCACCTGAAAAATTGGCAAAAATGTTTAAAGACAAATCAGCTAAATGTTGGAAATGCCATCAGACACCAGGATTGTACTATCATATGTGGTGGACGTGTCCAGAAGTGAGAAATTATTGGATTAGAATTAAAATATGGTTAGAAGAAATACTTGAACAACATATTGATTTAAAACCTGAGCTGTTCCTATTAGGTATCCTTCCAGAGAAAATTAGCAAAGAAAAGGTATATTTGATTATACGTGTAATGACTGTAGCGAGGATAGTATTTGCGCAAAGATGGAAAGTAGAGAAAATCCCTTCAGAAGATGAAGTAATTAAGAAAATATTAGATTGTGCAGAAATGAATAGATTGACTTTGATAATTAAAGAAAGAGAGGATTTGGAATATTACAATTTTACAATTGGTTAGAGAAGAGATATAGATAAATGTATTAAGGTAAACAAGAAAATGTTATAATAAATGAAGTATGGGGAGCATGTTATAATAAAGAAATGGGAAAAATAAAGAAATGATGAAGATTGGAGGAGTAAGACAAAGAAGATGAAGACACAATAGAAACATCTAGATGATACACTGAATGATTGATTATGTATTGTATGTTTGTTTATAAAATAAAAAAAATATTAAAAAGAAAGAAAAAGAAAGTAAAGACATTCTTTTGGAGCAGCATTTTTGTTGTTCCACTTTTTATTCCATCCACTGAAGGATGTGGCAAAAGGGTCAGTCCCAGCCCCCCTCGGTTTTGGGAATGATGGCTTTCTAACCCAGATGGAACGAATAGGCATCGTGTGGACATCAGCGACAAACGTTCCTGAAATACTAGTCAAAAATAAAACAAGACATGATTAAAACTACACCATGGTTGGCTTTGAGTGCAGATATGATCTACCTGAGTTCAGCAGCTTTTATCCCATGATTTTGTAATTTGTGTTTATTTAGTGTGACACTTGTGTGTACCGATATGTGAGTCAGTGGTGGGATTCAAAAATTTTTATTACCGGTTCTGTGGGCATGGCTTGGTGGGCATGGCATGGTTTGATGGGCGTGGCTTGGTGGGTGTGGCCACCAAGGATACAGAAGGATACTGTAAAATCTCCATTCCCATCCCACTCCAGGAAAAGGTTACTGCAAAATCCCCATTTCCTCCCGATCAGCTGGGACTCAGGAGGCAGAGAATAGTTGGGGGTGGGGCCAGTCAGAGGTGGTATTTGCTGGTTCTCCGAACTACTGCAAAATTTCAGAACTGGTCAGAACCTGCTGAATACATGGAAACCTGTCTTAGGGAAAAGGTTTTATATCAGGTATGGTGATTAAGACTCTCAACTCTCCATTCATAGACAGGCAAGGGAATGTTGGATAAATAGATGTTTTGCATAAAATTAGGAAGCCGTTCTATGAAGAAATAGTGAATCTTAGAATTTCTTCACCCAGAAATCCTTCCCTACATAAACAACTGGGCCTCTTTCACCTTTTTGAGGCCATTGACTGATGTTTCTGGCCCAGGAGAGGGTTTCTCCCATCTCCCCTTGTTTATAAAATGTTTTCCTCTATTTGTTTTGATCCTCACACCTGATGTCCTCTTTTTTTCTTGATTTCTTTTAAAAAATGATTAAATTTATTTCAGTGGAAGGCTAGCATAATTAAAAGCATAGTGCCAGCTTGCTATATCACCTTTATTACCACAACTATCCTTAGGCATCAGCAATGTTCTGATAATTAAAAGTGGCAGGTATCTCCAAACTAGGACTCTTTAAAAATATGTTCAGCCAACTCAGAAATAATAAAAGATGACACTATTGGAAAAGAACAGCTGCGTGTGTATAAGAGAGAGAGAAAAAAAGAGGAAGGAAGGGAAAGATAGAGAAAAGCAGAGCACAGATGATAGAATTGGTTGAGGGGTTGATTTTCTTTTGTTATGTGGTTTACTCCTCAAAATGGCATAAGAATTAAATAAATTGGCTTGTTTTCATGAGGTATGGAGGGTTTGCCAATTGTGCTACTATGGGAGGTATTGATAGATGGTTGTTTTGCCTTAGTATAGTTCCTAAGTGTTAATTTCCTTTCTGTGAAGTGGATATTTTGTGCGAGTAAATATGCAGTTGCAGGAAGTACTGTTTTTATGGCTTTCCAAGGTCATCAAGGTACACATTTTATGAATGTGCAATCTTTTTTTTTACAACAGGCATTTTGTAACATCACCTGTAGCATTCAGCAAAAATCTTGGAATAGCTGCTTTAGCTCAGATGCCCCTATTTTGATTACTCTGATTTTCTAAGCTACTTTTCTATTCACTTAATTACATCTCTGAAAATTACAGATAAGGAACTTGATCCCAGCCAACTCAGAGTGGCATCAGGGTGTGATCCTATGCCCCAGAGTCACAGACTGAACTGCACTATCTATGTCAAGGGATGACTTTAAGGCTTCCATAAATATTTAACCCTGCTCAGCCTACATTCAAGAGGTTCACAGAGATGCAAACAAAGACTTTGTCAATCCTCTTCTGAGTCAGTTTTTTTTTTTTTAATTTGATTTATATGCCGCCCTTCTCCGGAGACTCAGGGCGGCTTACAATGCATTAAGCAATAGCCTTCATACTTTTGTATATTTATACAAAGTCAGCTTATTGCCCCCAGAAACTGGGTCCTCAATTTACCCACCTTAGAAAGGATGGAAGGCTGAGTCGACCTTGAGCCTGGGGAGATTTGAACTCGCAGTAATTGCAGGCAGCTGGATGTTAAATGCTGCCTTAGGAGGCATTAGCCTTCTACGCCAGTCAGGCTCCTGTGTAGTTCAAGTTCAAGCTACGTTTTTATTTATTTCCCCAATGGAATCCCAGAGTAGACTAGGAAGGTGGAATCTATTAAGGTCCTATGTATCAAAATTACTTGCTACCCTTTAACAGGTTGGGGGTGCACCTAGGTACACCCACATTACACCAATTCTCCGTGAGCTGCACTGGCTCCCTATTGATCTCCGGTCACAATTCAAGGTGTTGGTTATTACCTTTAAAGCCCTACATGGCTCAGGGCCAGGGTATCTTCAAGACCGCCTTCTACCGCATAACTCCCAACGACCGGTAAGATCCCACAGAGTTGGTCTCCACCGGGTCCCGTCAGCTAAACAATGCTGGCTGGCGGGCAGCGGGGGAGGGCCTTCTCTGTGGCTGCCCCAGCTCTCTGGAACCAGTTACCTCCTGAAGTCTGGACCATCCCCATCCTGTTGGCCTTCCGAAAAGCGGTGAAGACCTGGCTTTTCTGGCAGGCCTGGGGCCATTGATCTCGCTCTTGCGTTCCGGCAAGATCCGGCCATGAATGGTCTGAATGAGCTTTAATGTTTTTAATGTTTTTAACTTTTAAATGTTTTTTATAATGATTTTAAATGCATTGTGAGCTGCCCTGAGTCTTCGGAGAGGGGCAGCATACAAATTGAATTAATAAATAATAAATTAATAATAATAAATATTGTGGTTGTTTTTCATCTCCGTATTTATTCTACCAAAGGTGTTTCTCAACCTCAGCGACTTCAAGATGTGTCGACTTCAACCCCCAGAATTCCACCAGTTGCCTTGGCGGCTGGTGGAATTCTGGGAGTTGAAGTCAACACATCTTAAAGTCACTGCTGTTGAGGAACACTGTTCTAATAACCTCTGAAACAAATGCCAGCTGCCTGCAGGGTAAGCCAGCTCTTTGGGACCATTTACCCTTAATTCCATTGTTGGCATTTCTTTTTTACCCTTGTTTTTCTTATCTGTATCAAAATGTTTACAGGATCAATTTTTTTTCCAGAGCAAAGTTTGCAAAGTGCAGCTGATACTTGAATGGAAGACAGCTAAACCACATAATCACAATTAGTAACATAGCAAGCAAATGCAGATCTCCTTGAGATGAGACACCTGGTTGCTTTCCTTTTTTTTTTCCTAAACAGTGCTTTATATTCTCTTGATTGCTCGTGATTGCCCTTGAGAATCTACTGTTTGTGTCTTCCTCATTCTGATTAATTACCTTTCTATAATATATTACCGTACCTTTTAGCCAAGAGCCAATTGCTGTTGCACCTATGTTTCCTCCTGAGCATTCTCGCTTTTTCCTTCCTCCTCAGAACATTAACCTCTTCTTTGATATTTTACTTATATTCAGCAGCACAGATACGCAGTGCCTATACTTTGGGGTGACCTCCCTCTAATAATGCCGCATTCTGCCTGCTGACAGGAGTCTCATCGGAGCTAAAGTAATCACAAGAAGCCGCTTTCTGACCATTTCTCTGTCATTACCTTGAGATTAAAGCTTCAAGAAAAACATAAGGGATTTCTCTAGATGTTGGCCTACTTCAGACATCACGCCTCATCGTGAAGTTAGTGCTACAAAAACACTCCCTCTGGGCCTCGCACATTCCTTCTCTTCCCTTCTTCTCTTTTGCTTTTCCATCAAGAGAATACGGGCACCGACTCCCATTTTTAAACCAATTACACTTTGTCAGTGATCTTTGCCAGGGCAAAGTAGAGTTAGTTTCAACCACATTTTCCTAAAATCAATCCAGAATCAATGAGTTTGCATGTTTTAGCACATCAAAGCGCCTCGAGGTGCCCATCTGAAATATAAGACATGACTAGAGTTCCTTTTATATATATATATATATATATATATATATATATATATATATATATATATATATATATATATATGTTTTTCTTCTAGCCAGGTATATATATATATATATATATATATATATATATATATATATATATATATATATATATATGTTTTCTCAGGTTTTCGCGGGTGTTTGTATGTAGGTCTTTGGTTATTCGGGTCTTCTCCCACGTAAAATTGGAAGTGTCTTGGCGACGTTTCGACGAAGTCTCATTCGTCATCTTCAGGCTGGTGTTCTCGGCTCAGATATGTGGACGACACCTTCATAATCTGGCCACATGGGAAAGAAAAACTGGACAACTTCCTCACACACCTCAACAGCCTACACCCCAAAATACAGTTCACCATGGAAACAGAAGCGAACAACCAACTTCCCTTCCTGGATGTCTTAGTCTACAGAAAATCCAATGGCTCCCTAGGACACACTATCTACCAGAAGAAAACACACACAAACCGCTATCTGCACGCACTCTCACACCACCACCCTGCCCAAATCAACTCTGTAGCCAAGACACTCATTTCCAGAACAAAACGCTTAGCTGACGAACAACACCTAAAAACCGAACTACACACCCTCACTAACGTACTAACATCCAATGGATTCCAAAGAAATAAGATCACCAACCTAATCCAAAAAGAAACCCCCACTAAAATCCAAGACACAGAACAAGAAAACGGCAAAGCCCTCCTCCCATACATAAAAGGCACCACAGACAGAATAAGCAAAATCCTCCACAAACATAACATCAAGACAGCATTCTGCACAAACCGAAAAATATCCACCATCCTAAGGAACCCCAAAGACAAAATTGAGTTAGAAAATCAAGGAGTATATGAAATCCCATGCACCGCCTGCCCCACCACATACATCGGACAAACCAACAGACGAATAAGTGCACGCATAGAAGAACACAAGAACTCAGTCAGAAAAGAAGAACCAACTTCTTCCCTGGTCCAACACCTTAAAGCCACAGGACATGATATTGACTTTAAAAAGACCAGAACTATCGCCAAAACTGAACACTTTAACAACAGAATAATCAGAGAAGCCATCGAGATAGAAAAACGCCCACACAGCATGAACAAACGAGACGATACCTCCCGCCTACCAGCCATTTGGAAACCCGCCCTTATTGACAAACGGGTCCCTAACACGACGAATGACACCAGACCCACACTCACGAGAGCCACACAGGATGTCACCACCACACATCCACGCAGAAAACAGACTCAATCCCACACTGATAATGAGCCACGACCAAGGACCAGAAGCCAGACTGCAGCTGCATCATTAGCCACTTTAAACCTCTCCAATCCATACATGAAGCAGACTGACACCCACCATGAAGAGCTCGCACGGCCACAAACACGAAGCCAAACAACAACAACGCAGCTCACCAGCTCAAATCCCCCTGCAACTCAGACTAAGCTGAGCACAACCAAGCCCCACCCAAACAGAACACACCCCCAGCCAATCAGAGCACAACCAACCCCCCATCCAATCAGAGCACAGCCGAGCCCCTAACCAATCAGAACACACCTCCACCCAATCAGAACACAGCCAAGTTCCCACCCAATCAGCTCACACCCCCACTAGCAGTTAAAAGGAAGAGACAGCTGCGATCTCTCATTGCTCCTGGAAGCACGAAGCCGAGAACACCAGCCTGAAGATGACGAATGAGACTTCGTCGAAACGTCGCCAAGACACTTCCAATTTTACGTGGGAGAAGACCCGAATAACCAAAGACCTACATATATATATATATATATATATATATATATATATATATATATATATATATATATATATATATAATTATATATATATATTATATATTATATATATAATATATAAAGTGATACCAAACCTTTTAAACAAGAAGATAAAAATGCAAGCTAATATAAAATAAGAAAAAGAAAGATGACTTTTTTAAAGCAAAAAGTTCAAGAAAAGAAAACTAGAAAGAAAAAAAAGATTTCAAGAAGTGGCTTCTGATATTCTTCACAGAGCAGCAGTTAAAAGTACAAATATATTTTAACCTTTCTTTTTAAAGGGGCATCATATTACTCTTCTTTCTATAATCTACAAGTTCCTTTAAATCAAAAAGGAGAAAAGGAAACTGAAAGATAAATGGATCCAATAGCAGTAGGCAGTTATTCCTCTAATGCATGCCATTTTTATTTAGCTTGAGACTATGATTAATAGTTTGGGGAAAAGTGCAGGCAAGGGCCACATGAGCATGTAAATTAGGTTCATATTACGCTTATTATTATTTTTTTTTAATTTGATTTATATGCCGCCCTTCTCCGGAGACTCAGGGCGGCTTACAATGCGTTAAGCAATAGCCTTCATTCTTTTGTATATTTTATACAAAGTCAGCTTATTGCCCCCACAAACTGGGTCCTCATTTCACCTACCTTAGAAAGGATGGAAGGCTGAGTCAACCTTGAGCCTTGGAGAGATTCGAACCAGCAGAAATTGCAGGCAGCTGTGTTAATGACAGGGTGCACCAAACCACTGTACTATCAAGGCTCTTATGGGCCAACTTGCAACCATAGATGAAGGGTTGTTTTTTTTTAATTACAGTATATTAAAATATCTTTTAAGTTTATATTGACATTTCAATATGTTCTCCAATTAATTAAACTAAGCATCATTATGGTAGTGTAGGGGGTTCTAATGACCCTTAAAATAAGGCTGGACACATCTTGCCTACTCCTTCTATAGTGCTAAAGCACAGGTGTCAAACTTGCCATGTCACATTGCCATCACGTGACATTTCACGATATTTTTCCCCTTTGTGGAGCTGGGGTGGGCATGGCCTGTGTCTGACGCATCCAACCCTGTGCTAAAGGGTATTTCAGTGTAGGACTAATAAACTAAAGCTGGCACATATCCCCTTGTCCCATTGTTGGGGCCCCAAAAGTCTTCCACATTGCACAAGCACACATACTTGTGGCTCCAAAAGGATGTGATAGCACAATAGCCTGATAATTGGCTCTGCAACGCAACCATTGGTCATCCCTCCTGTGTAGCTTCGATAGTGCTTGGTTGGTTTTCTCTAAGGAGACCTTGAACTAATATCTGATGAAGTTGTAATATATGAAGCCATCGCAGATTCATTTCCTCTCTTTCGATATTCAACGCTGGGAATTAAATTGAGGGGCCATAACCCCTTTCATATGTTGTTAACCTCTTGCAGCAGGTAAGAGAAAGCAAGCAGACGCGGCACAGAAAACCTGCTGCCAATACTGCAATTCTGAGTCCTCCCTTCTGCCCTTATTTTGGCTGCAAAACTGATTATTCTGCTGTAGCCAGCAAATAACCTCAATTAAAAAAAAAAAAGAACTTACATGATCTCCTATAACATGGGTTTTTTTTCTCCCCTTGGCTAACATGACCTTTGCAAAACTAAAGTAAAACTTTTAATTAAAAAGGTGGAACAGTTTTCTTAGCTTGCTTCTAAAGCTGAAATTTTTGCCTCCTGTTCTATTGCAGAAAGGCTACGATAGTTCTTTTCAGGAATCCATATAGATTTAAGTAGAGGATTATTCTAGAAATCCCATTTCTCATTCAGCATAGGTGGACGTGAAAGTCCACTTTTTATCACTGAAATAGCTTATGCATAAAAATCGGTGATGGCTTTTCCATTGGGTAAGTTTGTGTATGAAACCCTTTATTACAGTACATTGATTAATGAGTGAAATATGTCAATTTCACATTTGACATGCAATATCAGGTCCTGTTGGAGAACTCCTTTTGGCTATATAAATCATTCCTTTACCTATGAACTGCACTACAATGAAATTAAAAATAATGTTGAAGCTAAATAAATGTAGACACATCTTTTGATTTGTGATTCATTGTGTATTACCCCTGAAGAAGTTAATAACTTTTCTGAGTGAGGGTAGCCTCTTTAATTCTGCAAGTATGAATTATAGAAATCAAAAATAGCCCTGGGGGTATTTATGCAGGCACATTCAAGGAGCCGAAGCTGCTTGTTCTCATTTCAAGACGTTTTCCCTTCTTCCTAAGGGTTGCTGATTATCTCACTGCACCTACAGAATTAAGCTTTGTTTTATATTTATTTCTAGTAGTCATGTGTAAGTCCCCTTACAGACTAAATCCCTGTTAGAACATTTCAGCTTCACTGTAATTTATATAACATATCAGATGCAGGAGACACCTGAGGAGAAATATAGCTATTCTTCTGATGACTCATTCTAAGTCACCTGGTCAGTGCTATGATAATTTATTTGACAGACTTTTGCATATATTTATTTAGATTAGCAGCAGTACGAGGTTGTACATTTTGCTGACGTATATGCCACATCAAATTTGAGTCCACTTTATTCAGTATTTACTATTCTGACTGGCATTAAGCCTCCATGGATTTCTTCCTAACCTTTGAATTTCTGCTGCTGAATCATTTTTCTAGAGGGTGAATTGAAACCTGTCCAATGCAAAGCGTATGTTTTACAAGTCAATGATTGCCATTCCAGAATTCCTAGCTTATTAAAAATATGAGGGTTGAATGAAAAATAATGCCTCCATTCCACACCTTTACTTTTCATAGATATGAAGTAAGAAAATAATCTTCAAAATGAGCTCTCTTGTTTCTTATATGTATTTATCTACCTAATCACTAATGTTCACTACATATTTTAGCCATTAATGGATTAGTTTCTTAAGCTGTTGTGAAAGAACTCTACACAGGTCCCTTCAGTCAGGTCATGCGAGTGCTTTCCAACATTTGGCCTATATTATCGAGGGCCCACCTTAATGACGGATCTTGGGACCCCAAGAGGTGGCATGTCGCAAAAAGGGGATTGAGGGGTTTTTAAAAGACTTTTTAAAATAGACTTTTAAGGGGTTCTGAGGGTGGGGGAGGTTATGTGGGTTTGGGGGAAAACCCACGGGAGTTGGAGACCAGTCCGGCTGTTATTATTGGTGCCGTAGGGGGTGCGGACTCTGGGGGAAAGGGGACTGTTAGAATGCCCTCTGGTGAGGGCTTCTCTATTAACAGGCTGAGTGGGAGGGGCAGGTATGGCGGGAGCAGGGGGCCATATCATGTGGTGGGGGCACGTGCTCACTATCTCTGAGCGATTGCATGCCCCGGTCCCCTTAGCTCTTCCCGTTCCCCAGGCTGCTCAGAGTCTCAGCGCCCGAGCCTTCGGCTGCTGTCGTGCAATGCCAGGTCCATGGTAAATAAAGCCCCCCTCATTTGTGATCTTATTCAGGAGGGGGGAGCGGACCTGGCAGGTATCACTGAGACCTGGTTGGGCTATGAGGGGGGAGTTCCCCTCATGGAGATGTGCCCATCAGGCTTCCGTGCATTTCATCAGCCGAGAGCTCAGGGCAGGGCCGGGGGGGGGGGTGGCGGTCATTCTAAAAGAAGGTCTTGATCCGAGGAAGACCACTGTACCTCAGATAGCCGGATATGAGTCCCTTTTTGTGAAGTGGGGTCGTGGGATGCAGATGGGTCTGTTGATCACGTGCCTGGCTCCCTGCCACATGGCAACGACCCTGCCCGAACTCCTCAATGTTATAGCCGAGGTGGCGGCTGATACCCCCAGACTTGTGGTCATGGGGGATTTCAACCTGCCATCCATCGGTGAAACATCTGAAGTAGCTCGGGAGTTCATGGCTTCCATGACGGCCATGGACCTGACCCAAGTAATTCACGGCCCTACTCATATGGGGGGGACACACTCTGGACTTAGTTTTTATCTCTGGTCAGTGGTTGAGTGGCCTTGATATAGGGGATGTAGATATTGAACCCTTGTCATGGTCTGACCACTCGCTCCTTCGACTTGACTTTCTGACCACTGTACCCCATCGCAGGGAGGCAGAACCGACCAGGTGGTTCCTCCCCAGGCACCTGATGGACCCTGATAGGTTCCAGATGGAGCTTGGGCCATTTCCTGAGACTCTAGCTCATGACTCGGTTGATGACCTGGTGGCCGCCTGGGATAGGGCGGCTGCCGGGGCTTTGGACCGGGTCGTGCCTTTCCGGCCTCTGACCCAGCACCGAACTCACTTAGCTCCTTGGTTTTCCGAGGAGCTGAGGGAGATGAAGCGCCGGAAAAGACGCCTAGAGAGCAGTTGGAGGGCCAGTCGTTCCGAGTCTGACTTGACACTGGAAAGGTCTCATATTATGACCTACCTAGTGGTGATAAAAGCGGCGAAATCTAGCTATTTTGCCGCTCTTATCACATCATCAGATAACCGCCCAGCCACCCTGTTTAGGGTGACCCAGTACCTGGATGAAGCTGTCTATCTGGATCCGCTCCAGTCCGGCTTCAGACCTGGGTACAGCATGGAAACGGCATTGGTCGCGTTAGTGGATGATCTCTGGAGGGCCCGGGATAGGGGTTATTCCTCTATCCTGGTCCTATTAGACCTCTCAGCGGCTTTTGATACCATCGACCATGATATCATGTTGCGCCGGCTGGAGGGACTGGGAGTGGGGGTCACTGTTTTGTGGTGATTCTCCTCCTATCTCTCCGACCGGTCACAATCCGTGTTGACAGGGGGGCAGTGGTTGACCCCAAGGCGCCTTGTTTGTGGGGTGCCGCAAGGATCGGTCCTCTCGCCCCTCCTGTTCAACATTTATGTGAAGCCGCTGGGTGAGATCATCTGTGGTTTTGGGGTGGAGTTCCATCAGTACGCTGATGATACTCAGCTGTACATTTCCACCCCAGACCATCCCAATGATGCCTTGGAAGTGATGTCCCAGTACCTGGAGGCCGTGCGGGTCTGGATGGGGAGAAACAGGCTTCGACTCAACCCTTCCAAGACCGAGTGGCTGTGGCTGCTGGCGTCCCGGTATAGCCAGCTGACGCCATCGCTGGTTATTGGGGGCGAATCATTGGCCCCCATGGAGAGGGCCAGCAACTTGGGTGTCCTCCTGGATGCACGGCTGTCTTTAGAACGGCATATGACAGCCGTGGCCAGGGGGGCTTTTTGTCAGGTTCGCCTGATATGCCAGTTGCGCCCCTTTCTGGACCGGGACTCCCTACGCACAGTCACTCAAGTACTCGTCACTTCTCGTCTGGACTATTGTAATGCTCTCTACATGGGGCTCCCCTTGGGGTACACCCGGAGGCTCCAACTGGTGCAGAATGCGGCTGCGCGGGGGATTATTGGAGCGATGGGGCGCTCCCATGTGACTCCTCTCCTGCACGAGCTGCATTGGCTTCCGGTGGACTTCCGGGTGTGCTTCAAGGTGTTGATGATCACCTTTAAAGTGCTCCATGGCTTAGGGACAGGGTACTTACGAGACCACCTTCTGCCACCAATAGCCTCCCACCGGCCGGTTCGCTCCCACAGAGAGGGCCTCCTCAGGGTGCCGTCGGCCAGACAATGCCGGCTGATGACCCCCAGGAGGAGAGCCTTCTCTGTGGTGGCACCTACCCTATGGAACAATCTACCCCCAGAGATACGAGTGATCTCCAACCTCCGGATTTTTCGTCCGGCCCTAAAAACTTATTTTTTTCAGTTAGCCGGTCTGTCTTGATTTTAGGGTTAGTTTTAAAATTTTAATATTGATTTTAATTGACAAGTTTTAAATTATGGGCCAAATTTATAAATTATTTTAACTTTATTTTTAACTGTGATGTTTGTATAGATGTTTTTATCTTGGCTGTTCACCACCCTGAGTCCGAAAGGAGAAGGGCGGTATAGAAATTTGAATAATAAATAAATAAATAAAATAAATAAATTTGAGCCAAAGAGCTGTTCATAAAGATATTCCTTCAGTTCTGGCAAAAGGTGAAAATTATACAGGGGCAAATTTGGATTGTATAGCAAATGATGTAAAATAGTTGATTCATCTTTGCAGTTGCCTTCAGGTGGTTCAGGACATGGCCTAGTAACATTTCCACTTGTGCCTCCAAATTCTGCCTAATTATTGTTTCAAAGTTCTAAGTTTTTCCATGTAATGTTTAGTATTGATAGTGGTATCGAATTTAAAGTTAAAGTTGTTGGGCTTGTCAGCTGGAGACCCGAATGCTGTGTGGCAGGGTGAGCCTCAGCTCTTGCCAACCTAGCAGTTTAAAAGCATGCAAATATGAGTAGATAATTAGGTACCACTTCGGTGGAAAGGTAACGGCTTTCTGTGCACCTTGGCATATAGTCATGCTGGCCATATGACCACAGAAATGTCTTCAGACAAGGCTGGCTCTCTCAGCTAAGAAACAGAGATGAGCCCTTAACATAAAGGTAAAGGAAAGAAATCCTTGATCTTTATGTCAGTGACACTATCTATATCCCCAGAAAACTATATCCATTTTTTTCTGCCAAAGTCTGGATTTGGAATTCCCTTTTTACAGGTACAACTTTATGATGATACCCCAATGGATTGAACACCTTGTTTCTGAGTCATAATGATAAACCAATGTTTTGCTGCTGCCCAATGCTGTGTTGAAATTCCTTACCTTCATTCTCACAGCAGTCAACAGTTGCTGACAAATTTAAACTTCTCAGTCTATCATCTCTGCCATCAACATTCAAGGAACCTATCTTGAGGAAGCCTTCTGTTACTGAAGAACTTCAATAATATGACCCACACGTTGCTATTAAATGGCAAGCTTGACAGCAATTTCCCTTTGAGTGATCTTTCAGAGGTCTTTAATCAGTTCATCAACCTTTCTCATGTGACATTTGGCAGCTGATGCCACAGATTATCCATTTCATTCATCATCACAGAGATCAGTTCTTTCCAGTTCACCATCTACATTTTTTGACCCAGTGATGCATAATACGCATATCAGCACAGTCATCACTATAAACAACCTGCATTCAGTGGTGAATTTCTTATTCAGGGATTCTTTTGGCAGTCAAGTCAATCTTAGCACATTGCTTAAAGTGTGCTGACAAGTATTCACTTTTCTCACAGAAATGTTCCACCAGTTGAAGTGAAAGAACGGATACTTAAAAACCCGTCAGAGCTCCTAGCCGCTCAATTCCTCCATCTGTTGGTAACATAGTATAACATAGGCATTGTTTTTCATTCAACCTTTGTACATAGACAGTTAATGATAAATGTGTGACTCTCCAGTTCTTGTTGATCTGTACCTTCTGTTACCATTAGCGATGTATCCTGTGGCACTGGGGATTTTAATCCAATAATTTTTGAAAAACCACACATTCTTCATTCTTCACAATAACTTGTCTGGTTCTCCGTCTCCTTCTGACTCCACTGCCCACCCCTCATCCTCAAGCCACAAGTCAAGGATTTAAGCAAATAGCTGGTTTGATTTTAAGTTTATCCCTCAGATATTCCTGAAAGATCACTGTATATTTGGGGAACAGTTTCACTATTTGATGGAGAAAGTTTTCAGTTAACATATGTTTAAAGTTGGAAAGATAATCTATATCTATAAATCTATAAATATAAGGTATATTTACAGTATATCCTTTGAACAAAGTTGCTCCCTTCCATTTTTTATTATCTTTACCTGCTTTCATAGTCTGTCACAGGCATGGCTAAGCTGTGGAGCTAGCTATGTTGAGCTAGCAAATATATAAGCACAGTATTATAGAAAGCCAGGAACTTTCATTAGTCCAGAAACCAACCCAGTTTCAAGCAGGAAAGGGAAACAAATCAAGTTCCAAAAGCAGAATCCAGACTCACTCAGAGCCTCAGACCCAGATTTCAAAGATCAGTGATACATCAGGAAAAATAAAGGTAAGGATAGAAGTTGATAGTCAACTACAACAGGCTTCTTTGGGTCAAACAATTTTATTCTCTAGTGTTCCAACATCTCCTTCCAGCAAAGATGAGGGACCTGTAAAGTTCTGAGCCTGGTGAGAAGAGAAGACCTGCAATATGTTCTTTATGAAGAGTTCCATTTCTTCTTCTTCAGCAGACATGACAAACTCCCATTCCTTTTCAATATTAAAGAACTGAACATTCCAGCATATATGGTTAATGATGAAAAATGCAGAGAGTTATTTTTCAACAGTATCTGGAAGACTGTAGTTCCTATTCTATGAGTTTCCATTATAAAATGAGTAAGGGACAAAATTTATGAAGGAACTTGACTTTCACAAGTTTCTTTCCCTTCCTTAATAAGGTAAAATTTACCTTCAAATTGAGTTTGATGTCTAGTTACTTGCATGGAGATACTGTATCATTTTTTTTTAATTTGATTTATATGCCGCCCTTCTCCGGAGACTCAGGGTGGCTTACAGTGCGTTAAGCAATAGCCTTCATACTTTTGTATATTTTATACAAAGTCAGCATATTGCCCCCACAAACTGGGTTAGCATGTCATTTCTTGACATGCTAACAGAACAGTTTGTACTTGGAACATTTTTCTCAAGACCTCCATCTTGTCTACAACTCTAGATTTCTCAGACTGGGTTGGGGGAGGGAAGTGATACCTGCCCTTATACACTAGTGACTAGTATGAAACATTTCATTTTCATTTTTTTCATTTTATTAAATTTGTATACCGCCCTACTCCCGAAGGACTCAGGGTGGTGAACAGCCATAAAATAAAACATATAGATACAAAATTTAAAATAGAAATAAAATTAATTAAATAAATTTGGCTGAACCATTTTAAAACCCCAATAAATTAAAACCAAATTTAAAATTCCATTTAAAAAGAGGAAAAGTTTAGGTCAGGCCAGCTTGATGGAATAAGAACGTCTTAAGCGCGTGACGGAAGGTATGCAGATCCGGAATCCTCCGTATCTCCGGGGGGAGCTCATTCCAGATCGTAGGGGCCCCCACAGAGAAGGCTCTCCCCCTGGGGGCCGCCAGTCGACATTGTTTGGCCGATGGCACCCGGAGGAGCCCCTCTCTATGGGAGCGTACTGGTCGGTGGGAGGCTATTGGTGGCAGCAGGCGGTCCCGTAAACAGTAAAATGCAAACACAAAAATGTCAAGATGTAGTTTTGACATTTTGATGGATACCAATACAACTAAACCTGATCTTGTTTGGTATTCTATGTCAGCCAAGAAAGCTAGGTGCTACCACCTAGTGGGAGTAGGAATTCTCTCCTCCCCACCCCCCACCCCGCTTTTTCCACTAAGGAGTAGGGAGACCTTCCATATTGCCTGTTAGTATTGAAAGACAGAATGCAGGTAGGATGAAGTTGCATATTACTCTGAAAGCTGGATTTAGATCAAGGACACAAGTTGTTATAACCTGCTTTTTATGTTTACAGAACGGTCACTGCCCTTCCTATGTTGCAAACAGCTTTTTCTTTCAGTGTCCAAATTATGAAGGGCATTCCAGTCCAAATCCAGTTGAAATGTAAAGTTTAAAAAGGGAGAACTGAGGTTTTAAATTGTTTACCAACTGTTAATATCTGGCATCATCGGAAGATGTACCTATCATGAAACCGTAGGCCTTTTCTTTAAGATATGGCATACTGTATTTCCATTTAAATTATTGTAGTTTAATTTATGCATGGAAACCAATATATATAGTTTATAGCAACTGTTAAATGATTACATAGTGATGATTTTTATTTTGGTCAGAATTGCTAGCTATTATTGCAAAATGCAGAATATATCTTTCCATGACTAGTTCTGTTCAACAACTAGTAATTCACACCCAGACATCTGTCACCTTGAAAATGCAGTTTAAAACAATTGTCTTATATCTCCTTTGTGGATCTGTGGAGAAAAAGAAAGGGAGGAAATGCAATAATATTGAGATCCAGAAGGTTGAGTTATGATTTTGTATGCATTCTAAAGGAACTCTCTTGATCAGAAAGAGATACAATCATGCCCAGATCCTGTTGAAGCCATCATTTCCCCCCATCACAGGCTGTACCCTAGAGAAATCGAAAAGGTTAATAGCAGCTCAAAATGCTGATGTAGATTTTCAGAAAATGGACTAGATAGTGCTATTATTCTTGAAACTGGATCACACTAATTCTTTCATTCTCCCTTGAATGTCAAAAATTTCCATAACCTTCAAAGCAGGTACATCAGACACATCCTAGCCTAAATATCACATGTCAGGAGAGGAGAGAAGCATTCAAATATTATTATTCTAGTTCCCCCCACTTTCATTTGGGGTGTAGTGCTTAAAGTGTTTGCTTAAGGCCAGGAGAGACTCAGTTTCAAGTCTCTGCCCAGTTACAGGAATTCGCTTGCTGACTTTTAGTCTCCTCCGTTTTCACTGACAGAGGTACCGCAAGCTACCTCTTCGCTGTTTCCAGGACAGCCCTGCAGGCCAGATCTAAGCACCCCATGATCTGGATTTGGCCCATGAGCCTTGAGTTTGACAGCCCTGCCCTATGCTGTCATAACTACAATGTGGCACATACTGCTATGGCATAAATAGATTGGAAAGGACAATGAATGTTTTCATGGATTAAGTGGTTGTCCCAGATTTAAAACTTGAATATATTTCATCCCTTGTCCTAGATATATTTAGTTCGAAGTAAATATATCTAATTTGAATGGAAAGTACATCTGAGCCAACAGTTAAAAACTGCAGCCTGAGATGAATTGCTAAACATTGTTCAGAAGAAATTTACTACTGAACAGTACACTCCTGAGAAGCAGCAGTGGGAGATAGTTGCTACCCAGAGAGATTGGTTCGTTCACTCTGGCAAAATGAATCTTTGGGCTTCAATCCTATAGAGCTCTTCCCATTATTGAATGAAATATTTTAATAAAACAAATGGTTTTCTCATACTGAGGAAGCATGTGGATTTCAATTTCCCTATTAGCCATTTTTTTACAATAAAAACCATACTAGTACTGAATCATAAATGGTTGACACTCAAATGATGAAAAGTAAAGTTAAAAATGAAAAACACTCTCGATTATTTCAGCTGTCATGTTGAAAAGCAGACCCACCTCACCCACTTCTTTGAACCAATGTTGGAGGGAGGCAAGAATAATAATAAAAAGAAGTTTCCACTTTTTGCATCATTTCCCAAGCTTTCTCAGTTTGATCCAGCAGAGAAGTAGGTTTCACTAAAGGAGAATATTTGTAGCTCAAGTTTGCACTGTTGGGGTGCTTGATGCTCTGTGAATTTGGCTGTTTTCTTACAGATATTTCATTACCCAAACTAGACAATGTGATCAGTAGATCTAGCACTGATGATGTTACCTAGTTTGGATAATGAAATATCTGCAAGAAAACAACCAAATTCGGAGAGCACAAAGAAGCTCTAAGAAACAGGATTCTCCAAGCAGATTTCTTTCACTGAAATAAGAGCAAGGGAAGTCTGAATGAACATTTAAATCAGACTAGCCCTCCTGGAATTGCATATCTCCTCCTTCTCCTTTATGTCACCATTGCCTCGGTGGTCTATGGGTGAAGAAATTAAGAGTTTTAATAACATTTGGAAGCTCTCTCTCATGGGCCAGGACTCAATTAAAGGCTCTTTTATAGAGATCCAATGGTGTGTAGGGTTGATACTCATCTGTTTCACAAAGGAGTTTGGTTCTCTAAAAAGGAAGGAGCAAAGATTTTTTAATGCCTAGTTTGGTGATTTTTCCATCTGCACTGAAACTGGTGCACGTGGTTCTGGGTGGGCTTCAGCCTTAGTGTCTCAAATTCCCCCAGTGGGTCAAAATTCACTCAGGCCTTGACCATGAGGCTGTTGTGCTAGCCAACACCACTATACACATAACAATTCCTTGATAGGGTAGTGATTACAAATTAATGCCTTCGGTTGCTCAATGACATGTTTAATCATCTACTGCAGCTTTGAAAATAATGAAATTTGAGTTTCAGTCAAAATTACAGGTTTTAAAATGCCAGGCTGATTATCACCTATTTAATGTCTTTAAACAAGGCATTTTTTTTCTTTCTTTCTATAAGTGCAGAACATCATTTGCAATACTGATAAAAGTATTGTTCAATCCAACAACTTCCTACTAGAACCAGTCATTATATCCAGAAGCCAAAATAGTTCAATGAGACTCATTTTTTTTTACAAAGAACAATGAAACTATATCTGACACATTATGCTGTATTATTAAAACCAATGGACTGTACCCACCACCAATTCTCCCCCCCACCCACCAAAGCCAATACAATTTGACTATAGTCAAATGAAAGCCACTGGGGTGAATTGAAAACCTGTTATGAAAGAAATTCTGTTAGTGATACTTATTGCATAGTACAGCTTCGGGTGACAATTAGATAGAAATATGAAGTGATTTGTACAATGTAAATCTCAGAAAGCAAACAACAGCTCTCGCTTATTTAGATGGCACCATTTTATGTAATTGGATTATATTTCTTTCAAGAAAGTAAGAAAAACTCTGCTGGATCACAACATAAGCCTATGTATGTCAACGTTTTATTCAGAATAAATTGGGATGAAGAGTATTGCAATAAGATAATGACTGTATTTGGATGATCATCTCCCTGTTTACTCTGCTGAAATATTCACAACTATTTTGTTCACACAGAGAATCCTCTCCCATTAAACATCATTACATACAGTACGTTTTGAGTCCTCCCCGCAAACCAGGAAACTGCAGTTGCGTATTTAAATTGATTTAATATCCTTGCTCATCTGAAGCCATTAGGCCTCATTTTCTGATGGACAAAATGGGAAACAATACTTAATGTACCACTATGGCCTACATAAGGGGCTCACACTTATCTTGATTTAATGTGCCAAGGTATTATTATCCAAATTAAATAAATCACTGTTACTATTTTAGTACTGTAGGACAAAACAGATGTTCTCGTCAAATATCCAATATAATTTCAATAAAGATAAAGCTGGAGTGGTCATGTAACACCTGAGCTACATTACCTGGAAATAAAAAAAAGATATGATAATGGAAACTGTTTTCTGTGTTTAGTCCTTTACATTCAGGTCCACAAAAGAAATTAAGCAAGAAGCTGAACAATATTTATGGTAAATAAAAATAAATAAGTTGGTTTTGAGACTCATGGGCAAACCTGTAGATAAAAACAGAAATATGGAAATCTCTATTATTATTATGGATGCTCACATAGTCAGCCAGATATTTTAGATTGACTCTCCTTCTACAATTAACTGATGATGTTTAAGGGGTCCTCAAGATATTTTGGGATTGTACCCAAGGCACATATCACTATTGGTACTACCTTACCTTTCTTTTGTCACAATCATTCTTCTTCTATTTGCAGGTATTTGTGATTTTCTCCAGTTCTTTCTCCTCTATCTGCTAACTCCAAATATCCAATTTCTTTTTTTGTTTTTCTTACTAATAATTGTTAAATCTAGGATGTTATGTGCCAGATGCTTATCCCAGAGTACTTTAGGTTCTTGATTTGCTATTATTTTAACAATTTTATGGTGCCACTAGTTCTTGCTTGCAGGCCAGTGTATTTCTTGCTGATATTCTAATGCACCTTGTTCAGTGGTGGGATTCAAATCATTTAACAACCAGTTCTCTGCCCTAATGACTGGCTGGGTAGGCATGGCCAGGTGGTCATCTGACTGGGTGGGCGTGGCCAACTGAACATCACTCATCACACACAGCCCCACCTCCCGGCCACTCACCTCAAAGGCCTCAACAAGGTACAATTTCCCTCTCTATTTATTTACTACTATTGAACATCCAAAATGGCCTGAAAAATGCCCCAAAAATGCCTCAAAAAAACAGCCCGAAAAATGGCCTAGAAAATGGCCCAAAAACTGGTCCAAAACTGGCTGGAAAACAGTCCAAAGAAATGGGCCCCAAACAGCCCAAAAACCGGCTGAAAATGGCCCCAAAAAACAGGTGGGGGCAGGGCTAACCAGTGGTGGGATTAGCCAGTTTGCCAAATTGGGCAGAATTTCACCCGAACTAGCTGAATCCCACCTCTGACCTTGCATTGTTTATATTCAGTCTGTGTGATCTTCAATTTCACCTCCTTGGAGTATGTTGTTAAACTGCTTCTGAATGAGTAGGCATAGACTAGTCAGATGTTTCAACCATAAAACCAGTGGTGGGATTCAGCCAGTTTGCACCACTTTGGGAGAACCGGTTGTTAACTTTCTGAGCAGTTTGATGAACTGGTTGTTGGAAGAAATCATTAGGGCAGAGAACCAGTTGTTAAATTATTTGAATCCCACCACTGCATAAAACCATGTAGTACATTTTTCCTTGGGGGTGACCTATTCTTGATCTTCCTTACCCATTTCTCTACCATTTCTGCTCTTATTACATGTTCTTTTATTTCAGCTTCTTTTTCATTCTTATCCCCCTCTTTTATCCAAGTTGCATTATTGTTGTATTTCTTTGGGTTGTCCCAGAGCTTCTGCCAAAATGCACTGTTTCTTCTTTGTCGGGTGTTGACTGGTTCATGACAGTCTCCCCATTAATAAATTAGTAGAAACATTTCTGATTCAATTGAAATTGGAGATTCTATCTAGAGTATGCAATTTAAACTTCATATTTACTAATCGTCTTGGGTATTTTAAATCAGTATTTGCTGATTTATTATTTCCAGTGTTTTCTTGAACTTCCTTGTCTTCAGGTGATATTTCTTGATCAAGTATTCTTTGGTTTTCTTGTTCTTCAGCTTTTTTTTTTCATTCATCTGTTCTAGATTGCTTGCATCTGATCCTAGCATGCTAATCTTATTTTTCAAGCTGGTCTTCCATTTTTGTGGTACATCTTTCTGGGTTTTTTTTTCCTTCTTTGTTGATTTTTCATTGTTATAACTGTAGCCATGCTGTCCATTAGTGTTGCTTTTGCAATGAGCTGTTGTTTATATTTGATATTACATTGTTGGGATTCCTTAATACGTTTGCTAGATGTTTGCTTGTAACAAGCTTCCCTGCGGCAACCTTATTCTGTTGTTTTTGTTACAGTTTTCACACGGCCAGATGTTTAGACTGGATTTGGCATTTTTATCTACCCATCGAGTCCTTCCCAAACAACTGGGATAGGCAGATGGTGTTTGATGGTGTTAATGGTATTATCATAGGATATTATTATTAAATACACAAAAATATGATATCACAGTTGCCTTATCTGGTTTTGGCCTTCATATATTTCAAATTCATCCCTAAGAACCTAGGATTTTGTAATGTACTACATAGCATAGTATATGTGTGAATACAACAGTGTGGCCTTTTGTAATTTCCATTTTGGTATTATAATTTTGTTTGTCCATTTGTCTGTCTATATATAACATCTGGGCTATTAGGGTTATGCCATTCCAGGAAGATATATTACACATTTCTATCTCAAGGACATGCATCAGTTTAAAAGGAAGGCTTAACAGGAAGCTATGAGATACTGATGATGAAGCTGTAACATCTAATCAGTGGCTGAAATAAGGGTCAGCCCAAATTTCACACCATTCTTCTTGACGTTACTTTTTTTTTCTTTATATGTTATTATCTTCCAAAATGATTAATTCCTCCCCAGGTTATTTTTTAGTCAATGTCCTTCCATTTTTAAAAAAACATTCATGTCCTTCTTACTACTAATGAACATTCAGAAGCAAAAGAAAAAATTCAATGAAGCATGATGACTTTATTTATTGACTTGAATATATTATGGTCCCCCTTTTCCCATGAAAGCCACAAAAGATAAACTGTGTTTGTATAGATGACTTTCCACAAAGGTTTGATGGTCTAATTTAGCCACTGAATCATTTACCTCTTAAACAAGCTGCTTCTAGGGAAAGTTTTGAAAGTACTCAAGCAATGGTCTTCAACAATTATTTAGAATCAGAATTCAAAGAATATATCTCTCAATATAAACATGCATAACCAAAACTAATCTTTTCCATTCTCCAGAGCTTGAACTGTAAGGTGATCAAACCGGTCAGTCCTAGAGGAGATCAACCCTGACTGCTCTTTAGAAGGCCAGATCCTGAAGATGAAACTCAAAATACTTTGGCCACCTAATAAGAAGGAAGGACTCACTGGAGAAGAGCCTAATGCTGGGAACAATGGAGGGCAAAAGAAGAAGGGGACGACAGAATGAGGTGGCTGGATGGAGTCACTGAAGCAATAGGCGTGAGCTTAAATGGACTCCAGAGGATGGTAGAGGACAGGAAGGCCTGGAGGAATGTTATCCATGGGGTTGCAATAGGTCAGACACAATTTTGCAATTAACAACAACTCACAAATTATTGAACAATATACTCATTGAGCAGGGCTGTGTGGTATTTTGGATCTGGTTTCCAAAAAGTCTATTTGAAGTGTGCAGCAATAGAAATGGAGCCAAGGTGTGGGAGAAGGAATGGCAGAACCGGGGACAGGGTGAAAAGAGAAGATCAGCCTAGAGTCCCTTATGTAGCAAAATAAGTCCAACCCTCCTTAAGTGCTATTGGCCCTTACTTAAGTCTAAACAGGTACTGACCATTAGTTGAAAAGATTCCTGTGCAAAAGCTTTGAGCAACAAATCAGCTTAATGGAAACTTCATGTGTAGATTTGGTCTTTCGCACCTGAAACTGTATCTTACAGAACTTCAAATGAACTCCATCTTTTTCTTGATGTAAGATAAATGTCCTCCTCAGTTGCTGTCCAATCCAGGGGAAAGCTACTGTTGCTTTAAAATGATGCAGGCAGGTGCTGCTTTTGTTCTCTTGTGTGACCTGAAGCATCTTATGGGGATGGAATTCTAAAGGCTATTCGATCCAGGGGTGGGTTCCATATCCCATCACTACCGGTTTGCTCATACGCACGAGCCCACGGCCCTTCTGTGCATGCGCAGAAGCATCCGGGTGGGTGGGCGGAGCCTCCTGCCGCCGCTACCAGTTTGCCTGATCCAATGCGAATCAGTAGCAACCCACCACTGATCCTATATTGAGCTTTATGCTTTGTCCATTCATGTGACCCCTGCCCCCTTTTCTCCTGCCCAGATGCACCCGCCCCCATGTTCAAGTTTTCTTTTATTGCTGCATGAAAGAAAGAAAAAATATGGCTATGTCAGACAATATATTACAATTCAGACAGTCCAATAACAATAATACAATACTTGATAAAGCCTTAACTTCCATTTCATTAAAACAGAACGGTTAGCCCAAGCAAATCATTTACTTCTTCAAGCCTTATAACCAAGCCACCAGGCATATATGATTTAAATTCATATCACATATGCTGCATTTATATTTATATTCTCTGCTGATTGACTTTGAATGGAGTTTAAAACCAGCATGGAATTTGATTTTATGACTTTAATTTATATTGTTTAATTGGTTAGTCTGTGCAGTGTGTTGCTGCTGGCCAGGGACCATGAGTAAACAAAGAGGCCAGCTTAATGAGGTTATCATGAAAAATTATCGTTTAACAAATCAGCAGACACTTATAAATGAGGAAAGGGTTTCAAAGTGAATGGAAAATATCACATTGAAGGGAACTTCGGATGAATAATTTCTAACAGTTGCTACAAAGCTGCATTTATCAGAAAGTGGAGAAGGGCTGTAAATCCTTTCAGGTGGCGTGGAAATGATAAGGAAGTTACAACTTGGGGTAAATGACATGTTTTAAGTGCAAGTGATCTTGTTTTCTCCCACAAGGATGTTTGGAATTTCCCTACCAGACACTAGAAAGTACTTCCAGTCAGTGATACCAATAAATGAAGCAACGGTTTGACTCTGGATAAAGCATTATTCTATACAGTTAGTCCTTGACTTACAACAGTTCATTTAGTGACCATCCAAACTACAATGGCACTTATGACAATTTTTCACACTTATGACCATTGCAGCGCCCCCATGGTCACGTGATCAAAATTCAGACACTTGGCAACTGACTCATATTTATGACCGCTGCTGGGGTCATGTGAGCACCTTCAGCAACCTTCTGACAAGCAAAGTCAATGGGGAAGCGAGATTCACTTAACAAGGTGTTACTAATTTAATAACCTTAGTCATTCACTTAACAAATTTGGCAAGCAAAATCATACAATAAGGCAAAACTCCCTTAACAAGGGAGTTCTGTTGCTTCACTTATCAACAGAAATTTTGGGCCTAATTGTGGTCATATGTTGAGGACTACCTCTCAGACATTTTAACAGAATAATAGAGTTGGAAGGGACCTTGGAGGTCTTCTAGTCCAACCCCTTGCTCAAGCAGGAGACCCTATACCATTCCTGACAAATACATCTGGTAAACCTGAGTAATAAATCACCAAGAGTTTCTGACTTTCAACTGCCTTCAATGGAAAACATGCAATTTCTATTTTTCAATTTCTTCTATTCATTCAAAATAATGGAAGACTATTTGGAGACAGGAGAGGGTTAATAACTTGTGCTATTCTGAGGCACCCTTGTTCCTTCTTGCATGGATTATCTCCAGCCATCCACAATATTTTTGTGCCTAGCTTCTGCTGAAAGAGCTTAGGCTTTTATATTTGGTTTTGTCTGTTCTAAATAATAAACTAAACTAGAATAGATAGCACAAGCCCCGAAATCAGTTTACCTTTGTCATAGAATGTTCTTTGCTACAAGATAAAATAAAATTGTAGTCCCAACTCTTCTATAGCATTATCCTGTTAAAGAATATAAAATCATGACCTTGACTTCTCAAATAATAAAGAAAAAATTAACATTGTCATATCTAGGCCGAGCAACCACTAGATGGCAGCATAGAGACATGGAAAAATCTAAATCTTTGCTGTCACCTGGTGATCAACCCTATTTATGCAGCTGAAAAATGGCACTTCTGCCAACTATCTGCTCTAAAATGGCACTTCTGCCAACTATCCGCTCTAAGATAATACACCAGTACTCCTTTCTTTTTCCATTTAATTTTCTGTTTGCCACTGAATTATCACCTAATATCTTGAGCTATATACTTTCTCGGCTTTCATTCACAGCTGTGCTTACTTACAGCCATCATTGAAGAAGAGATAGTGAATTGTTGTGTTAACATGAATATAAACCAGGAACATTTAGGCAAGAAACCAATTTGTCCTACTTTTCCCACCTTTGTCACATCATTAAATATCCCTTGTCTGAAAATTGCTTGCACCCCCATAGGTCAATCAATCATAAGGAACAAGGTACATTCACTTCCTGAAGGCAAACAGAGGAAAAAATTTATTTGTCTAGAGAGCTGATGGTTATATAATTCCTTCATTTACCATCTTATTCAGTGAATAATGACTTTGAGAATATCTGGCAAAGATCAGTTTTACATCTATATTAGTTCCTACACCCTTGCTAATTTGGAAACTCATCAATCACGCTATCCCTTACAGACAAAATCTGCATAATAGCAGATTTAACTGCAGATTGCTGTATCCAAGGCCACAATGCAAATAGGAGCAAATTAATCCTGGGAAAAAGAAAGCATTGGATGCTGAAATGCATTGAGAAGACCTTAAAATCTTAAAATATATTACACATTAATAGGCAATGCACAGTATGCCAAAAACAGTTTCTATCACTTTTATGAGGATTGTGTGATGCTTCCTCTTCACTCCAAGGATGGGCAGAAATCATCAGTGGAAATTTTTCTTATTCACTAGTATTAGCTCAGCCTTCCCAGCTGTCTTTACTACAAGCAGTTCAAATCCCACTTCTCACCAATCCATTATTCTGTCAAACAGGAAGTGCCCCTCTGCCCTTTTCTATACAGATAACCCAACTTCCAATCCAAACCCTTTCTAGATGGCACACCATGATGCATCTACAATACTATCTAATTTAAATCTATTTTGAGATATCCTATAGATCAGTCTACTTCCCCCATACAGTCTTTACCTTAGATCAGAGGTAAAGTCAGCATAGCTGGTTGGAGAATTGTGGGAATTGAAGTCCACAAGTCTTAAAGCTGCCAAGTTTGGGGACCCCTGCCTTTGATTGCATCATGTACAAAACCAGAGTTGGAATAAGCTTTAATATACACCATGCAAGGATAAGGATAAGGATCTGAGCTGTCAAATCATAAAGGCTCTTCCTCAAACCTTCAAATTCCTTGGAAAATTCAGAAGCCATAGGATTTTTTTTTTTAAAAAAAAATAGTTAGCTAATATCTTTAATAGGACCAAGCAAACCTAGATTAAAATAATCAGCAAATTTTTGAATTCTCCAGATTTCACTGGGGAAATTGCTACTAGAAGATGATAGAAACCCAAGAAGTGTGGGTTAGTTGGTGTTTTCTGAATTTGGATGCTTGCTTATAGATTTTTTTATTACTCTACTAGGTAACATCATAAACGAAAATGAATGTGGGATTTGCTCTCTGTTTAGACAGAGTAGCTTTGTCTGCCAGTGTTGGTGAGTGTAATTTTCTGTTTGGTAGTTCCTTGATAAGGGTATTGTTCTCCGTTTGTTTGTTTGTCTGGTTTTATTCCCTGCTTATCTGGGTGTAGGTTGCTAGAGAGGATGTGTTCTGTTCTTTTTGTTCCCTTTTCAGCTTTTTTTTAATTGTATTGTTTCTTTTGAAGATGTATAGTGATAAAGGACACTTATGCACCATTCAAGCTTGTCAGCTACTATACCATGGGTTGCCATAGGGTGTTCTCTGTCTCCTGCTAATGGCAGCGCCATTCTCTTTAGGTAGTACACAATGGCTTTTTAAAAAGAACAATTATTATTGCAAAGTATTACAGCACTTCCAGGTAGCCACCGTTTCTACTCTCATCTCTTCTAAAACTAGTTTTAATCTGATCTTCAATCACAGTCAGTGCTGCCAACCTCAAAACACACAAAAAACCCCAACCATATGAGACCAGAATTTATCCTGAAGCTGAGGAGAGTGCAAAGAATGACAGTCAATCAATGGTGTCCACCAGATTTTTAATTCATGTGGTGTGCATGGAGGAAGAGATGCAAAATTGTCTTGTAGTGTCAGGGACAAGTGAAGATACTGGGGCATCATCATTCAGTGTCACTTTAAAGATCCATAGTGATTAACCCTCTATGAGGTGTGGGGAAAAGTTGTCTTTAACCCAGGGTTTGAGAGGTATGTAGAAACAAATTCCCAGCCATGGGATATGACTTCCTTACAAACTCTGCAGTGCTTCAGCATTGCAAAGCAAAAGCTTGAGTTCTGCGTGACTTGAAGTGGGCTATTAGCTGAGCCATAAATAAATCAGCTCAGCTACCAGCACAAAGAATGACATGAGATCTAACCAATGAGTGTTGATGCTAGAGAAAGCAATCCATAGAGATGCCCTTTGTCTCTATGAGTTACATCCATATAATCTACTTTTATTTTTTGCTTTAGTATGGAATTAAGGGAACCATTAGCTCTACAACTGAGGCTATCTGGGAATGATTCATAATTGTCAGCCAGGTCAAAAGTACCTTGGACCAACCAAGAAAGCTGAAATTACACACTGTGCAGTAAGGCTTGTGGGTGTTGCTGCTAACTCCTTTGACCAAACTTTGAGCAGAAAATAGCAACTAAGTGCATGTACACCAGTAAATAAGTAAGTAAATAAGTAGAACTATTGATTTGCCAATTGGCCATATCAAAGCATTGGGCATCAATCACAATAATACACAATAAATTGAGATAAGGTATCATGTGCACCACTTCATAATGGTTCCACTAATCCAGTAAGTGCATGGGGACTAACAATTGGAGTGCCCTGGTAGTATGCTACCATCTCATAGAAATCTTCTTGTCCAGATGTTCCATGGAACCAGAAGGATGCCTTATTGGTTGAGACCAACATTGTCTTCCTATGGCCTTCCACTTCAGTCCCTCTCATTTCAAATGCAAAGAGGAAGCATGTCTCACCTACCATGATCTGATAAAGTTGAAAGTAGCTATAAGAATATGTCTAAGCAAGCTTCTTTCTTGTTGGCCAAGTAATGCTTAGTGAAGCTGTTAATCTCCATCACCAGGTGGACATTTTAGTGGCCTCCCAGCGTTTTGGATTAGAACTTGCAAAGTTCCTTGTTAAGCCCAAAGATCTGATGGTAACACTGATGAAAGTATTTGGAGATGGTTGGTTACCTAGCCTGCTCTACAGTTGCAAACATGTGCTGACCTTCTGCTAATGGCCATGACAATTAGCTCAAACAAAGGTAGGACAATGCACAGCTTCAGTTCCTGTAGACCTGCATGGAATTTTTGCATATATTAGAAATAATGTAGAAAGCAATGAATTAGTCTGGGCTGTTTCTTTCATCCCTGTGACCATTGGGAGGTCATTCATATACTAACAAGTTGGCATATGATTTCAGTTGTATTCGCTTTTGAAATATTGCACGTTGCTTGACATCGGTGTACAAAATCTACAGTTGGAATCAATACTTTCACAAAATATGGTTTAACTTAACTTTATTATTAGAAACATTTTATTTGGTTAGTCCAATTAAACTCAAAACAGATACATCTATAAATTAACTTAATGTACTCTTCTTCTTTTTTTTTTGCAAGAAAGCAAACGTGAAACCCTGAATGCTCAAACAATTTAATAGTATACTATAATCTAAAAATGTTGAACACGTATAATACCTAAGATGTTTTGTAATACACCATAATGAACATAAAATTACTTCATTTAAAGCTATGACTATAAATGTTAAAATAGATGTTGCCTATGCTCTGTTTTAATTTAGCAATGGAGGAGAACAGTGTTTAAATACAAATCATATAAATTACCATATTTCAATATGGTATCAATACTCATTAGTTTGCTATGGAGATTAATCATAATAACATATAGTACACAATGCAAACTATAGAAAAAGAATGTTGTGTTTGTCTTGTTAGATGTTAAATGTGTGATGTTAAAGTTTATCTTTCTAATATGTTTTGATGAAGGGATTATTTTATTTTATTTTATTTTATTTTTTTGCAGTAGTGTTACTTGATAATCAGTTAGAGATTCTGATGACCCATAGAATCAAACAGAAAAATATGTATAACCTACTTACTTTCTAATTTGGAAAGAAAACCTATTTCTTAATGGGTGGATAAAAATGCCAAACCCAGTTTATACATCTGGCTGACTGTGTGACCAATAATAACAAAAAATGTCCATAAATTATTTTTCTGTCTGTTCTGGCAAATATAGGGATCTTGTAGAACAGCCTGAGAAACATCATAGAGGAGATAGGTCCCATTTTCTTGCAAAATCTTCCACTTGACCTTGGTCTTCTTCAGCACAAGTCATTCTTCAATTCATGGAAACCAGATTCTTACTTCGATTTAGTATAGGTACTCCTCAATTTACAACAGTTTGTTTAGCAACCGTTCAAAGTTAAAATGGCACTGAATAAGTGATTTATGACCAATTTTCACATTTTTGACCATTGTAGCATCCCCATGATCATGTGGTCAAAATTCAGATGCTTGGCATATTTATGATGGTGTCCTGAGGTCACGTGATCCCATTTTGGAACCTTCTGATGAGCAAAGTCAATGGGGAAGCCAGATTTACTTAACAATAATTTGACTAATTTAACAACTACAATGATTCACTTAACAACTGTGGCAAGAAAGTTTGTAAAATGAAGCAAACTCACTTAAATGTTTTGCTTAGCAACAGAAATTTTGGGCTCAATTGTGGTCGTAAGTTGACTACCTGTCTAGGATAAGACTCATTAAAGTATAGGCCAGTTTTATCCAACTTCCTCGTGCAAGCAGACTTCAGTCCAATGTCAATGAGCCACATCTAATTACTCCAGACATGTGACATGCTTAGTCATATGTTCTAAAATTTTAAACTTTAGAAGAGTTGCAAACTGTTGATCAAATAATGACTTTAGAAATGCTCTACAACTTCTCTACTTTAGCATTAATCATTTATTTATTTATTTATTTATTTATTTATTTTATTTATTTTATTTAATTTGTATACCGCCCTTCTCCAACAGGACTCACGGCGGTGAACAGCCATGGTAAAACATAACATATAAAATTTAAAAACAATTTTAAAAACATTAAATAATGTTGGCTATCCATTTAAAACAACCCGGATTAAAACCAATTTCAAATTAACTAGAATGGATAGCTTACTTTTCTTCTGTTCGTATTTCCTTAAATCTAAATCTAGAGAAATTATTTGTTCAGTTAGACAAACGTGATGAAAGCATTGTCTGTTATATTGTAAATATTGCATCTCATGCAGAAATATTGTATAAGGAGAAATGTAAAATCATGGTTTTAAGGGAAAAATATGAAACAGCATCCCATAGTTATATTTTGGCAAGGTACATCTGCGTAGAAAAAGTCACATATGATGTCATCTGAAGCAAGTTGCTATAGTGACAATTGCATTAAAGCACTACATTTGGGAAGCTCACCTGCATTGTTAGAAATACGTCATTTATAATAATGCTCCATGCAGTAAAAGACGTCAAATAGTCTACTAATTTAAATTATGAAGAAAAAAATGAAAGATTGTTCTATGCATTGCTAGGTTATCCTATATAAAACCTACTGTAGCTAAAAATTGTCATCATATGTCTCTCTGAACTTTGAATTCTATTTGACATTTGATTATTGTAAAATAAAATTTCACATATTTGAGCTCTCAATGTATTTTATAACAAACCAAACCAGCATCTTCATCTTTTATTACCACATTTTTCATTCCATAAGCTTTGCTTCTGGTAGATGTTTTTTTAAAAATAAGGCTTTGTAGCTTTTCATTCCAGTCTCTTCTAATGAGCCTCAACAGGTGGTAACACCTGCTTGACATTCTTGGTCTTGGAAGCTAAATAAAATTGGATATGATTACTATCAGGATGGGAGACCATCAAGGAATACAGTTTTATAGGCTAGATTAGGGAGTCAAAAAGCATTCCGGAAGGAAGGAATGGTCAACCAACTCCATATAATAGTCAAGAGAATTACATGGAGCAACCAAGAGAAAATTGGAAGACTGTTTTTAATTGGCTACCATTTTTTACTCACTTCATTGACTTGTCTGCTATCTTCTGGTCGTATCAGCTCTCTTTACACTTCCTCTTTATTCCTCTTTATATAGGGGCCAGCAACCTGCAGCTCTGGAGCCGTATGTGGCTCTTTCATTCCACTGCTGCGGCTCCCTATTGCTCAAAATCTGTGTCACAACCACTAATGTGCAACACCCACCGGTACACAATTTATTGAGCTTTTTGAGTCCCGGTAGGCTAACCATGGATAAATCCAAGAAAAGTTTCAGAAGAAAACAGAATGTTTAATTCAACTACATATGCTAGTTTTGTGGCCGCTCAAGAAATAGTCAGGCATGGGAAGGGTTTTGTGGCTCACAGTGTTTTCTTTTCTTTGGGAAATGGGTCCAAATGGCTTTGAGTATTTAAGGTTGCCTTAAAATATAACTTCAGTCTTTCCACAAAAGGATGCAAATAATATATTTTGTTCCTCATCCATAAACACTCCTTAATAGTTCTGAGAAATAAAGTCATTTCATCTCTGTGATCTGGTACATGAGTGTTTATATAATGTATATAATTTATCACCATCAGACTAATTTGACTTCAAAGATGATTTTTTTTCTTGAACTTTTATCCTCTCACAATCATATCCTCTAAAAATATCCTTAAAACTTTCATTTTTTGATGCAGCCTACTTGCAAACACGTCCAATTTTATTAAGAAGCATAATGCAGCTCCATGCACGATCATTTTTTACAGTTGGATGATGATGATGTTGTTAATAACTTTTAAAAGACGACTCTTTGGGTAAGAGAAATGAATATTTTGTACATGAAATATAGCTTTTAACTCAACTTTGGTTGTGACTAAGCATCAGTAGCATTCACTGACTAATAAATTTATAACCTTTTCCCTGTACATAATCAGCTCATTGCTGTTGCAATATCAAATCTACTGCTACAGAACAATATTTCATTTTTTAAATTTTCCATCTGTGAAAAACCTAGTAAGAAATGCATTAAATGTAGAATACTGGTCCAATATCCACATCTCCCCAAAGGAACATCTGTTGAATTGTGAAGTTAGCCAAGGAAAGGCTCAGCTGCTGCTGAAATCAGATTGGTCACATTCATAATGCAGAACAGTATATATTAATATATATTTGGATTTCATTATTTAAACTCTATGATTTAATAACTTTAATTGACAGGCATAATGCATGAGTACAATGCATTCTGGAAGTAGGTTTAGGGTTTATAATGAGTGGAGATAATCATAAAAGAAAAATGAAAGAAAATGGCATTGCTTAATAAATGAGTAATTAACCTTTCAACTGTACAAGTACAGATACAATCCTGACCAGACTTACTGAAACAGCTCTAATGATTATTGAACAATGCAATAAAATTAATTGTTTAGGGCTGATTTATTTTCCTTCTCTTTCAAAATCTCTTCTTGGAGTTCTAGTTACAAGAACATTCCACCTTGCTTATCAATCCTTTTGTGAATAATGTATCTTTTTTTAAAAAGTATTCTTTTTCCCCCCCTTTAAAGACTTCAATTACCGTCTTATTGGCACTTATCACATCTTAAGGCATAAGGATTTTAAGTTATATACCCATATGTCTATTATAGCTCGAAGAAGATAAAAGTATTTGAATTGCCAGGTATACATTTTTGTCACTTCTAATTATGTTGCCATAGTAGTCTGGATATTAAAACAATTCAAATATGTTGAAGATGAATTGTTCCAGATGAATAGCTCCAAATGGTACTTATCAACAGCATTCTTCAATTATTCTTTTCTCTCTGTGTCTTTAGTTCATTTCTCACCATAAGAATTAGATAGAAAAAAAAGTAAACATAAGAGGGCTGCAATTAAAGACAATGCTATCAAAACTCCAATAAAATTCATGTTCAGGACAAGGCAGCTTCATATTAAAAGCCTTATTTGGACGCATCCAAAATCTAAAAAAATCTGGATAAAGTATTTAAACCTAAGAAATCTTTTTACCATGATTCCATAAGAATGATTTTCATATATGCCTATTAATTTTTAGTCTGATAGAGGATGTCCCTACATAGGTATATATTCTGGATGTGGGCAACCAGGAGATCAGAAAATAACTTACTGATACCAGCATCCAGAATCACCAAAAAGTGTGTAAATCTGAAAGCTTCCATGTGACTCTATTACTGTTAGACTTGGATGTGCATATTTTATTCTTCTGCAGGATAGAAAAACACTAAGCAATGACAGATGTTATTCTATTTACAAGCCTTGCTTTCCAGGCCTTCTCTTCTCCAAATGATAGGCTATTTTTTTTTTTCTGTAAAAAGCTATGAATGAATGGAGTATTTCCAGTGGTGGAATGCTACAAGATGCCACTTTATGGACCCATCTCCTCCTGCAGCCTGTCATATTCCCCAAATATTTTTTCAACAGAGCTGTGCAACCTTCAGAAATAACAAGGGAAAAGGTTCTGACAGATACATAAAGAGAGGAGAATAGAAGAATAGCCTCCCCTTTCTCCTTGCCAATGGAAGAGTTTGAGTCTTATTTAAAATAGGAATGTGCATCAGATTTAGGAAGCCCAGAATCTAAAAAAAGAAAATTGAGTTATTGTTTAGAGTGCCACCCAATTAGACTTCAATCTGAATCCAGACTCCACATGGTTTCAATCATGTTCGTATATCTTCGGGGCTTCAAAGTAGCACTCTTAAGAAAGAAATTAATGACCTCGACAAGTGGCGAGGGAGGGACAGAGTATCATGTCCTTCAATTCTCTAATGATCAAGCATTACAACGTCTTCAAGCCAATCTGTGGAATGAGCTTCATTTAATTATAACTGACAGTACTCCGTGTTGCTCTGCTCATGTTTAATCATACAGAATGGTCCCTGCTATGAGCAGCTGGCTGCTATATGTGATTCTACGTTGGCTGAACTTCTCCGAAGAACAGTTTAGAGAACTGGTAAGTAGCAGGTTGACTACGATGCCTTACAGATCCTAGAGCCTTTGACTCTATGACACTAAGAGTAAAGGTCTTATTTTCAATTTTATCACTTGGTGTTTATTGCTGCATTTCTCCCACGTATTTATTTATTTATTGTTTCTTAACACAGCGCTACTGCTGTTTTTGTGAGAGAAGGAGGACAAGAATGTTTCCACTTGTTAATGGTTTCTAATATTAGCCATATTTCATGGTAATATCTTTTGTAACATAAAATGTTAAAGGCTTAGCACATCCACTTAAGTGCGGATACATGTTTAAAAAGATGAGAACTGAGATTGCTTTCTTTGCAGGATATTCATATCCTGCAAATTATAAGCAGGCAGCGAATGTTGCAATTTTGATTACCTAAGATGTCCTAAGCTTCACAAAGAAATATCAGATGGAGAAAGATATTTTTAATACTTATTACCAAACTGTCTGATTAACATCGAGCACTTCTAAAAAATTTTTTAGCTGTTTCATAGCATATAGTAATAATATGATGTAATCTGAAACAAATTCTGTTTTTAGGTCATCCTCGCTTCATCATATTCTCACGTACACATATTTTTCAATACATATTTAAATACTTCCATATCTTTTTCAATCGATAAATATTTTGTTAGGATGGAAAGGAATTGGTATGTGGTTGGGGTTCTTTAATTCATATTGATAGGCACTTTGGGATGGGATACTGCCAAAGCATTTACTTGAGATTGAATGTTTCTTGCAAAAACAAGCAGTGATAGCTAAAGTTAATCCCTGGGTAAGAAAATTCAGGTATGTTTAAAGTTTATGAATTCCATCCATTCCTGATCAATCAAGATCTCTAGGCTCAGCTAAATATGAATTTAACAAGCTTTATGCTTCTGAAACATTTGTTTTAATAGTGCACCTGACAACAATATTGAGAAAGGGAGAGAAACTTAATAAGTATTGCCTTTTAGATTTAAACCAATTAAGCAATGTAATATTGAATCTTTTTCTGGCAGAATACTAGTGGAGAAGTGTATCCAGGTTCCGGGTCTATTAATTAATTAATTTTTGAATTTTATTCTAAATTGTGTAGAATAGCAGATAATGAGATTACAACAGTGATCACACAATTGGTTTATTAATCTCAGTTTACCTGTTCCTCTTTTTTAAAAAGGCCTTATAATTAAATGTATGAAACAGGGAGAGCAACTGCATCCTAATTATGTTTGAGTTGATTGATACAGCAGTTCCTATTTTCAATTTTGTTGGAAATCTAGGGTAAACCTCTTCCAAATCTATCTATATCCTTTAATTTTAACCAGACATTATTTGCTTTTATTTATTTAGGAATCTTTTTGATTTGGTATCCTGGAGGATTTTAAACTATTGAATTATTCAAGCTTCCTCAAAGTTGTATACTTTAGATAGAAATGGCTTATTCAATCTGTAAATTATGAGCATAGACTTCGAGGAAGTGGAAATCTGAGCAAAAGTGATAAAACTTGGATTATGATATCATAATCTCACTCATCTTCTAAAATCCAAATATCAGATAAAAGTATTTAAAGGGGGAATTTGCATCATGGTGCTACTGTAATCCAGTTGGCATTTTGGTGTAACCTGCTTTGGATATCCACGAAATATTGTTAATGGTAATTCTCTTTGGCTATGGTACATGTTAAGAATGCCTTATTTCCGGCTTCTGGTTCCAGCCGCCGTCGTCGCCAGACGGTCCTTTATGACCGCCAGCCCCGCTGCCCGTAAATAGCCGCCTTCACATCTGAGAGGCGGCTTGAAAAAACTCGGTTTCTTTGAAGAAGCGTGAGGAGAGCCGGCGAGAGCAGGTAGAGCCCCTGTGAATTCCCCAGAGTGTTTTGGGGGTTTTTTTGCCTCTGGGGAGGAAGCAGGATGAGGCTCCCTATCCAGCTCGCCGAGGCTCCGGGCGCCGGGGGAACTCTGCTTGTTGCAGAGCTAGACGACACGACCAATGTAATTAGTGATTTATCAAAATAAACAGGGTGAAATCTGAATCTGGAATCCAAAACTGCAAGTATATATATTAGCCCTGTGATTGGATTTAAGAATGAAGAAAAAGTGAAAGTTTAAGATGGAGTCTGGCTTTAGCTGCTTGAAAGGGAAAAAAAAGCTGAAAGCGAAAGTGGACTTGCCTGATTGTTTCAGTATGCTACAAAGTTTCTAAAATAACAGCGCTGGTTAGAAGAGAAGGGAAAAGTTTTTTTTTCTTAAACTGTTTTTATGTTCTATCTCCCTTAGAGACTTGATTAACTTTGAGAAGATTTTATGCTGACAAAAAGGGAGAGAAGACTTCCTTCTTAAAAAGAATTGGTCTGCGTGGCAGCATGGCTTTAAAGCTAGATAATAAAGCTGTATGGGGCGGTTCCCCTATTTATAAGTCACAAGAGCAGTTTCTAAGCTTGCAGACTCAAAGCCAGAATTTTAAAGACTTGAAGGAATTTATTACTGCGGCTTTGATGAGACAAGAGGTGGCTATGGATCAGAAGTTTGAGAAATTTCAACAGGAAACCAAGGAGTTGGTTCAAGAAAAGTATGATAAGATGAAACGAGATATTTTGACAGTCCTGACTGGCTTCTCAGAAGTAATTGTCCAGATTGATAAAAAAATTGGAAGAATTCAATTTAGAAGTAGAGTCTAAAATGAAGGAAATTGATTATAAGATCTATAATATGGACAATAGAATGCAAAGGATTGAAAATGAAGTAACAATGATGCAATTCAAAATTATGGAATCTGCTGTAAGATTGAGGGGGATAAAGGAAAACAACAGAGATTTGAGAAGGATTTGTGCTGATGCTTTGGCTGTGATGTTAAAGGTTAGCTCTGAAGAGGTTTTGTCTAAAATTGACAAGATTTATAGAGTGAATTCTTGGGTGGCAAGGCAAAGGCAACTGCCCAGAGATGTAGTGATATACTTTACAGATAAAAGAATAAGAAATGACATCTTGCAAAAGTCTTTTGTTTCTACCTAACAAGTGGATGGAAGGCAGATTGGGATTTACAAAGAGTTGCCACCTAAGATGCTAAAAGACAGAAAAGACTTTGGATTTTTGGTGATTGAACTAAAGAAACAACAGATTCCATATAGATGGGATGTCCCAGTTGGCACAAGATTGACGTATCAAGGAGAAAGATATCGATTAAATACTGTTGAAAAAGCGGAAGAATTTTATCACAATGTTTTTAAAACTGGCCCAACATCTCCATGTATATTGTCAGCGTCAGGAATACAGGAGGGAGATAAAGAAAAGCAAATTGAACAAAAGATTGAAGTCCAGTGGAAGCAGATGGAGGTGGAGCCAATGGAAATACAAGGAATCCCAGGGGGCTCTTTGGATGACCCGTGCTCGGATCATTCTTTAAAGGTTTTAGGTGGATCACTTAAAAACACAAGAGAAGTGGCTTTGGATCTTGATTTGATGTCCTGCAAAGTTAAAGATCAGCATACAACTCGAACAGCATACAAACAAATTCCAGAAAAACAACAACAGCAGAGGTTCAAGCCAGCACAAGGCAAGAAAAAAAGCAGGTTCCACAAAACTAGAAAGTTTTAGACCAATTTTTTTTTTGAATATGAATTAAATTTTTTTTTGTAAAATTATTACCAAACAGATCAATGCCAGTTATCAATGCAATTTATGTTTATGCAGGACTTATAGAAGGCTGATATATGAAAGATAATGTGAGGCAAATTATAGACTTATTGGACTATCTTAAGAAGAATAAACAGATCCCTGCAGTGCTGGTGTCTAAGCATGTGGAGAAGGCCTGTAATTGAGTGAATTGGAACTTTCTATTACAGATTTTAAGAAAGATGGATTATGTGTATGTTGAAGGGAATAATCATGTGGCAAGAGGACTATGGAACAAGGGCATTTGCAGTTGATCTGGTTGTTACCCTAACATGGTCGATGGAATTAATAATCTAGATGAAAGACTTTGCAGAAGATATCATATGGAATATAAATATAAAGTCACTCGGGGGGTTTTTATACATAAAAGTACTTTTCAATGATGGGGGCAGATGGCAACTAAAGACACTAAATACACTGTTGGAAGAAGGATCTGATGTGATTGTTTAGATTTTATAAATAATTATATATGGTGGACCTGCGGGAAAGTGGGTGAAACAAAACTGATATGGTATATGGTGATAGGTTAGGTTATATTGGAAAAGGAATGTTATTGTAGAATGGACTCTGAAGGTGGCCAGTCTCGCAGAAATGGTGAAGTTATCAGCATATATAAAAGACTGGACACAAGAGACTTATGTAAGGGAGAGGAGGATATGGATACATTATGTGTAGAATAAATACTAAACTAGGAAGTGCCAGATAATTCTTAGATGAATGTTGTCTAGAAATGTATAGTTTACAGGGGATAGTATACTAGAATGTCAGGAAGAAATGTATAACACACAGGGGGTAGAATAGATGGGCGGTAAAGTATTATATAACGTGATTTGGATTTGGATTTCATCCCGGGGAAGCCATGGGGGGTGGGTAGGGTAAGGGAGGGCTAGGGAGGGAAGGGGGGGGAAGGGAGAAAAATTTGTATTTGTAAAACTTTTTCAATAAAAAAAAAAGAATGCCTTATTTCCCTCTTTTCTTTTTAATCTTTTCTGTATAATTACAGAACTTTTAGCGTTTTAGCTTTTTTTTTACTTATTTATTTTTTATTTTCATTTCAGGGCTATCTGATTCAGTGGTGGGTTGCTCCCGGTTCTGTCCGGTTCTTGCGAACTGGTAGTAAAAGCGACAGGAGGCTCTGACTACCCACCCGGACATCATAATGGATGATGTGCGCATGCGCAGAAGTGCATGTTTGCGAGCAAAGCAAGCACACATGTGTGCTCCCGTTACGAACCGGTAGTAAAGGTAAGTAGAACCCACCCCTGATCTGACTCCATGGTGACTTTAGACCATGCAATTTAAAGTATGTATTACAAATATTACAGCTGACTGGAAGAAAAAGCCAAAAAAACAAAGCAGGTAAAATCATTCTCCAGGGCCTGGAAGAGAAACCTGTTCTTTAACCATTTTTTTTAATTAAAAAAATTAAAAGGATAAGAGCAGTTGGCATCTCTTGGTGGATATTGTTCCACAAACAGAAGCCATCATGGAGAAGGTACACTTCCTCGGTTTCTAGAAGGTGACACTATTTAATCAACAGGAATCTTAGCATGTCCCTTCCTAACTGTCCTAACCAGTTAGGTAGAAACACAAGCAGTTTCTCAACTAGTGAAGCCCTAGGCTATGAAGGGCTACTGTGAAATTCATCCCTTGTTCACCTAGGGAGTGACCCAAACCTCTTTCTGTGAAATTCATCCATTAGTCACCTCGGAAGGACCAATTTCATAGGTTCAACCTCCACAAAAATCCCAAAGCAACCTGACGGTGATTTGTTCATGACAAAAGACTATGGGTAAAATGACCATCTTCAGAAGATACAATATACCTGCCCTAAGATAAACACCAGATCAAACATGTGAGCAACTTCATGACCTGAATTAGGTCTACGGTAAACATGATGGTCATGAACTCCTGAGCTGATCCAGACTCTGTACTGAGCAAGGGCAGATTAAAGTCTCCAAGACTAATGTTTATTAATATGTATTTTATAGCATTACATATTTATTAACATATATCATTTTTGGTTAATAATTATTAATGAATAATATAAACTATTAAACATATTGTGCAAATTTGTTCACAGCATGCATTCTCTGGTTCCCTAGAAGACCTGCACGAAGGAATGCCAGAGGAGATCATCTGAATATCTGAACTGGACATCCAGTTATGAGGCCACTGCTGTACCTCCATAGATGTTTTAATTCTAATTACGTGGACCTTGTACATATGTTTACTTCACTTCTGTCATGTTTCCATCATACAAAATCAATATTTTTAAATTGTTTAATGTTTAATACTATTAATTATTAGTAGTATTTTGTCCATTCAGTTCTGCCTGCATTGTATGTTCCAATAATAATCTCCATTTATATGCTTTCTGTATATGACACCATCGCCAATTCTGCATGACTACATACGCTCTTTGTCTACTGTGCTTTCCAGCTATTCCTGAAGCTGATTTAAACATTCAGTGGTTTGGCAATAGATCCAGATTGGCATTTGGTGCAGACTATGAACCAGAGGTGGGTTTCAGCAGGTTCTGACCAGTTCTGGAGAACTGGTAGCGGAAATTTTGAGTAGTTCAGAGAACCGGTAGTAAAAATTCTGACTGGCGTCGCCCCCATCTACTCTCTGCTTCTCAAATCCCAGCTGATTGGGAGGATATGGGGATTTTGCAGTAACCTTCCCCTGGAGTGGGGTGGGAATAGAGATTTTACAGAATCCTTCCCCTGCCATGCCCACCAAGACAGGCCCAGCAAGCCATGCCATGCCCACCAAGCCACACCCACAGAACCAGTAGTATTTTTTTTTTTTTTGAAACCCAACACTGCTATGAACCCTGTAGGATTCATGGCTTTCATGCTGGAAACCCAAATGTCATTGATCTGTCCCAGTATAAGTGAATCCACAAGAGTCTGTTTTCTCCTTTAAGGGATCATTTCCTCCTTATTAGCCTCCATTATTTTTCTTTACTTTCCCAGATATTCGCACACATGGATACTTTTACGTCCCCTTTCCACATTTTCTCTACAAATTCAGACCCTTTTACACACAGAACACACAAAGACACACATACACACTTGATTCCCATTATATCATTGCCTCAATGTTACAAAGAGCAGGGCAAGAAGAACATTTCTTCATAGACTCTGAATCCATTGACGCTTCGTGACCATGAGCAAGGGATGATTCAGATTCACTGCAGCAAGGAAGCAGGATTCGTTGAAACTTTGAAGCTTTGTATCAACTGTATATATATCGTGTGTGTATGTATGTATGTATGTATGTATGTATGTATGTACCTTATGACTATCATAAAGTGTTGTACCTTATGATTCTTGATGAACGTAACTTTCTTTTATGTACTCCAAGAGCGTATGCACCAAGACAAATTCCTTGTGTGTCCAATCACACTTGGCCAATAAAAAATTCTATTCTATTCTATTCTATTCTATTCTATTCTATTCTATTCTATTCTATTCTATCTATATATTGTATATGCTTCAATTTGAAGGTTTTTCTTCTTTTACAGAATACAATCATTACGAAACTGTGAGCAAATAGTGAAAAATTAAGGAGAGTCTGCCAGATTCTATAGCTAATTGGAGCTGAAGATGTTGCAAGAGGAGAGAGAGAGGGAGGGAGGGGGAGAGGGGAGAAAGAGAGATTGGGTTAAGAATGAAGTAGAACTTAATAGGTAGAAGGTACAATTGTTGGAAATAGTTGGAAAACAGCATTGTGAATCCCCACATTTAAGGAATGAGTGATGGTCCTCAATGGAATAAGCAGAAAATGAGGATGTGATCTATCATTATATTGGTGCTTGATGTAAAATAATTTGAAATTACTTTAAGATATTTATGAAATTTCAGCATGGTTCCCCATTCTTTTAAATATGTGCAGGGGGGAGGAGGGGGAGAGGGAGAGGGGAGAGAGAGAGAGAGAGAGAATCCTTTTCAGCCATTGAGCCTCCAGAATTGTAACTCAATAGGATCTAAAGACAAATAATGAAACTGCAGATAAGGATCACAAGAACAATATGAACAGTCTGCTTGGTATGTTATTTTGCTATATTTAAATATGGTAAAATATTTATTTACTCCATTCCTTCCTTTATTCTGTCATCAAATTGCTACACTGCCCATATAACCTAAGTCACTGTGGGCGATTTTTTAAAAATAGAATACTTAATCCCATACATTGCTTAATCCCAATAGATGTCTTATATGTCCGGTCTCAAAACTATGATGGTTGAAGGTTGAACTCTAGTGTCTACTCTCAGTAACAATTTGATGTGGACCAGTACAGTAAAGCTTAATCTTGAACAGATGAAAGAGCTGTCAGCAAGTGGTTAGGCAGACTGCAGAAGGGCAGATGGGTTTATATTTCCCTAAGGTTCTTATTCAGGAGTTGTTAATAGATCCAATCTTGTAACTGAAGATCTAAGTAGAAGCACAGATATGAAATAAGTTACCTGCAATCCTCTAGACCAGAAAGAGGCCATAGTAATTTATGTTGCAATGACCTCCAGGTTAAACTTCTGTAATATAAGTCGGTTTTGCATTTGAAGACTTCACAGAAAATTCAGTAGTTCTAATGTGAAGCTGATAGATTGCTTCAAGAAATCCACCAAAGGGAGCATCAGTCCTTAAATGAATGATATACCTGCTCCATTTGTATTGTATCACACAGAAATTGGAATTCTGGTACCTGAAAACTGATTGTTTCTTGAACTGCCTCCACCCTACACAATCCTTGGTGTCTTAAATGTGAGGTGACAATGAAGCCCTCCTACTGTTCTATCATTTTTTTCCCCCCATGGCTGCCATCTTGATATTTTTTAACATATCCTGCCGACTCATCTACAGATGTGTCCAGCTCAGATAGTAGATAGAAAATTTCAGTTGGACTTGGTAGTCTTGTCTGAAGAGGATTAAATACCGGTCTCCTCTTATGAGAAACAGTGCTATGGGGAAGTGATAAGGATATGAGATCTCTACATTTTGACTATCCTTCCTGATCATCACTCAGACACTGACTATCTTACATGGCGATAGCGTTTCCTGGAATATGATAAAGACACCATTTCTAACCATGTACATCCTTGTCTTTGTTAGAGCCCAACAATTCCTCATCCTGAAAGGGATTTTGGATTGGACTGGAATTCCACTTTTGTATAGAAATGGATGTAGCTAGCTTTCATTTTCACTGCAAAGATACAATTGATAGCAGATGTGGTTTGCCAAATTTGCCAAGAAATGGCAGTGATAAGCAACATGTTCTCTAACCTTTCTTGAATCAGGCATCATGTAAAGACTGAGGAGCAGTATGTACTCTATACTGCAAGTGATTAATTAAGTGTACTAGAATAATGACTCACTTAAGAAATATTTCCTTTAATAAGGAAATTATTAAATGGAGTTTAATAAGCAGTTCCCACTCCCATCCCCTGTATATTCTCCTCCCTACCTCTCATTGTAAATTTAATGTGATTTTATATATTTAAGGTTTCATTTTAATGTTGTAAACCTCCTGGAGTTGCTTTGCAGTGAGATGAGCAGCAAATAAATTTAATAAACAAAGAAAGAAATATTTATAATGTTTTTATAAAGGCCCATTGAACTAAAAGGGTTTTCACCTAAATCTATGAATGTTTGGTACTATAAAATGATTTTTAAAAATGAGTGAACAAAAGACAAAATAGTGTGAAAAATTACGTTTCCATTGATGATAGTAAGCACCAGAAATCAACATGGAAAGAGGGCCTTTCCATCTCTAATATTTGATATTATATTCATTTTACTATTATTATTACCTTATTCACTCTGTATCCAAGATATGCAGACATTACAATGAATATATTCTTGACCGAAGACAAAGTTCAATAGATATGACCATTTGGCAATGAATGGAGCACATACCCTGAAAGAGATGCCGTATTATTTCACCATATGAGATTATACACTTTTACCAACGAGGAAGTCCATTGATATTTGTGACACTTACCTTCAAATAAACTTTCCTGGATGCAGACTGATTTGCCTAAATGTCTTTGAAGCAATTGGATGCAGAATACACTTTTGGTTATGGTTTTCCTTTAATCTGAACCTCCAGAGATCTCAGTTCAGGATTAATGTCATTTAACCACCAATACTTTAGCTTTCAAATAACCCAGCTGGTGGGGAGCAGATGTTCCCGAGCTTGCAAAAAAGCACATGTAGCTTGCCATTGCTAAATGGATTGCTCACACAAAAGACCCCCAATCGCAACCATCCCATCCTAAGTAATGAAAAGAGAAGTTTAGCCAAGGTTTCTTATGTACTATTTACCAGTTAATGGATTTTATTTAAAACTAATTTGTTTTTAATAAGAAATACAGATGGTGCTTTTTGAAAAGGGGAAGGATTGCAATATGTAATAGGCATTCAAGTTATTTCTGAAAAATCTTTCATCAAGATGTGGTGGGAAGCTTGACCTTATAAATGATATAAGCTCTGAAGGATGTTTTAAAGAGTAAACATTTTAAGCAGCACTTGGAAGAAAATGTTCCCATGAATCTTGTTACTGGCTAATGAAATCCAAAAATTGCTTATTTCTGAGATGTACCTTTCTGAAAGATGCAGCTGCTTATCAGGGTTTGCAAGTACTTGTGGGACTTTATGAGATTCTTTATGCTCCTATATTTGTCATCAGGTAATAGCAATATTTCAATGCACCTTATAAAGACTGCAAAAGAGACCTAACATAGTCTTTCACATTTGCTTGGCTATAACAGCATCCATTGGAGAAAGAATAGTCTAATTCTGTTCATCTCCGTCAGGCAGAAAATTCAAAATTCCTTCCTTCCTTCCTTCCTTCCTTCCTTCCTTCCTTCCTTCCTTCCTTCCTTTCTTTCTTTCTTTCTTTCTTTCTTTCTTTCTTTCTTTCTTTCTTTCTTCTCTCTTTTCTCCAGGAGTAGCCATCATAGAGCCATCAACTTGTGAGGCAAGTTGTTGGCTCTATGCCATGCATCTCTAACATGATACCTATGAATGCCAATTAGCTCACAAAATCTTCCTTAGTACTAACTAAGTTTCTAGTTTATGTTGTTTGAGAGAGAGGGAGAGGGAGAGATCTTGGAAGTATTGTGGGGTAGTAGAAAGTATCCTGAAACAAAAAGCATTTTTGTATATCTTCAGATATATAAGAAAATTCCATGCTCATCACAGAAACTATTTCATGAGAATGCCCAAGATATATTCTTAAAATGACAGAAGTGTCAACTGGAGTGGGGTCCCTACTGTAGACGAAGACCACCAACAGATATCACAAGCTTAAACTTGGAAACAGAATGAAATTCAATTAAAATAAAATTCTACCATAGAGGTGCACAGTAGAGGACACTACTGAGTAGGATGGATGAAAATGGAAATTCAACAGCATCTGAGTAATTACAGTACAGATTACATTAGGAAATGTCAGAGTGGTTTCTTAACTGGAATGTAACAATATTAGAGAAATGATTTTGTAATTGACACAATATCAGGGGTCAAATTATTAGGCACCTTCACATTGTACCTTTTTCAAGCACTATAACCTGAATACCAGGAACTTCTTATTCCCTATTTAAATAGGAAAAGGGGTTGTTTTAACCTCCATACTTCTCTCCCTTTTTTTCTTCCAATATATCATCTAAATATACAGTGGTACATTGGTACTCATCGTTAATTGGTTCCAGGAGGTGCAATGAGTCCCAAAAACAATGATTAGCAAACAATTTTCCCCCGATAGGGAATAATGTAGTGAGTGACAAGACAGCTGACATCAACAAGTTCTAATTTGTGCATTGAGTACCAAACAAATGATGAGTACCGGGGCCAAATTTCTAGCTTGTGTGTTGAGTACCAAATTTGATGAGATTCAAAGCAGTTGAGTAGCAACCAAGTACTGTAGATATCTATATCTACTCAACATTCCCAATTTACATAAGAATAATTTTATTTCCTTGACATTCTTTAGGGCACTGTTCAACAACAATTTGCAATGGTACAGTCTCTTGGAAAAATGTGTTCATCGTGATGAGAATATGAGTGAGTGAATCATGTGTCTCATTCAAGTGACATTACAATTGTTAACAGATTTAAAATGGAAAGTTCTCTTGCCGTGTTATTCAAATCTGTGGGAGGATTTTTGGGGGCATGTGGGAAGGAACACAGCTGCATTGAGTACTTGGCTTTGATTTTGTGCTTTCAAGTCAGTTTTTGACTCCTGGCAACTGACAGGACTAGTCCTCGCCATTTCCTTGGCAAGAATTTTCAGAAGTGGTTTGCCATTGCTTGCTTCATAGAGCTGAGAGAAAGTGACTGGCTCAAGGTCACCCAGCTGGCTTTGTGCCTAAGGCAGGACTAGAATTCTCAGTCTCCCAGTTTCTAGCTTAGTGTCGTTAACCACTACACTGAACTGGAACTGGCATAGTGTTTATATTTCAGTTTTCTCAGAGACTGTATAGTCTAAATAGAAAACAAAAATACAATATAAGGATTCTGACATTATATGACAATTCCAGCCTAGAGTAGTGAGGAAAGGAGGGAAAATGTAGTCGAGTTTGCTACAAATGACTGTTAGTTTTGCATTTAAGTATTCTTAAGAACCAATCAAAAAGACAATTTGTAACTTGTATATTTGAAAAATAAAACACTTACCAAACATTCAACTTTATCCTATTAAAACTAATAGTATACACCACTGACTTCAGTGAGCCTGAATATACATGCATATGTCCCTGGTATATATTCATATAATGAATTTTTATGATTACTTTAATTAAAAATAGAAAGTTGTATATTGTTATAGTTTAAGGTTAAATGGTTGTAGATCTTTGGCCATTAATATAATTGGTTTAATAAATCTGCACACTGAGAGGAAAAAAAGCAGGTACTTCAATGGTGTGCATATTTTTTCATACTTCAAGGCTGCTCTTTTGTGTGCAATGGCAAAAGTTAAAAATGTTCATAATTAGTAGGATGTATTATAGGTTAGAGGCAGAATAGCTTTTGTAAGATTTAAAGGCATAACAACAAAAGCAGAGTATTGTACGTTATCACAGAGAACTATCATCAGTCTATAGGTCGAAAGAGAAACAAAAATATTAATTGCTCAAACTATGCACTGAGTCTAAAAACATTGCAGGCTGAAAGAAAATAGTGTTGGTGTTGATTTGTACTAGTTTGTACAAGTTACCACAATTTGTTATACAACACAAGTGAGCAGTTTTCATGTTAATTCTACTAGTTCGCTAAATTCTGTGGTCATGAAAGAATATAGCTGAACTGAGCCACATTTGCCAAATACAGCTGGTGCAAAACAGACAGAAATAAATGATGTTATAGATGTATAGATATTATCAATTCTAATCCAAAGAGATCTTTCCAAAAAGCTAATAAAAGGCCAATCACACAGCCTCCTTGAGCCATTGCAAGGAATCCACTAGGGTTTCCGAGACCCATACCCACTCGTGAGCATCTCACTTCCACCCACGACTAAAGCAGCTGGAGGATGGCTTAAGGTACCACCTTCTGGAAGTGGTATTTTCTTCTTTATTCCACTTCTATAAACTGCACAGAGGAATAGTAGTGCACGTGGGTACATGTTGGGGAACTGGTCTGAGATTATTTTTGTGGCAACCAACGTGTGGCTCCAAATGGTTCTGCCTCTTTTGGCATGAGGGATTCAAGAAACTCAACCTTTTCAACAGTTTTTTTCTTTTAAGTGGATTGGTCAACCACTTGGTTGGCCAAATTGCTTAACGCATTGTAAGCTGCCCTGAGTCTCCGGAGAAGGGCGGCATATAAATCAAATTAAAAAAAAAAAAACGTAGAATGTGTAAAGTTCTGAAATGACTAGCCTGCCCTGGGACATCTGGTGGAGGGTTGGTTTTGTTGCTTCAAACACTGTTTTCATTCCACCCCTTACACAAGCATAACTACCATTGACTCTCCCTTGTAAATCTGTAGTTTGTCTGACACAATATTCCCTTTCCAACTGGCTTTTGCCAAGAATGCTGGGTCCTTCTCCTTTAATATTCTTTGGGTAGTTTACGGTTCCCAGTCCACGCAGTTAGACTCCTTCCTCTAATTCTAGCTTTTCAACTGCATATGCTCACCATCTACATAAATCTGGGAAACCATTAAATAGTAGCCAAGAGATACACACCCACTCACCCAACAATTGATTGCCACTGGTTGATCCATAATTTTAAGTAATGACAATATTTTTTAAAAATACCCTTCCTCAAAGGTACCAGACAGAATAGAAAAAATGAAACAGCTGCAGAGCATTAAGTAACCAACATGTTATGCATGTCAATTAGAGGTTTTCCATCCTCTAATGCAGGATGTCTCCAAAGTTGGCAACCTTAAGATACCAGCTCCCAGAATTCCCTAGTCAGTATGTCTGGCTGAGGAATTCTGGAACTTGTAATCCACAAGTCTGAAGTTCCCAAGTTTGGAGACCCCTGCTCTCATGGATGTTGAGCAGGGCTGGAATTTTTTTATCAGAGGGAATCACCAAACACAGCCTTTGAAATGTTGGGCATTGAAGGTGGATGGACAGCAAGGTGGCACAGAATTTTTCTGGCTATGCACTAAGTTAGTTCTGAGGAATCTGCAAGATTTCCATCATTTTTGAGATGTCAAAGCAGATATATAGATATGGCTACATAACTCTTTTTTGAAATGAAGGAAATTGTTACCTTCTTAAAATGTAATTTGTACATACTTTGGGGATATGTTTTATGAAGCAATACCTTTGTTCCAAGGACTGTTTGAATGTTTCTATAAGCACACACACACACACACACACACACACAAATACACACAGTTTATTTTTTCTTCTCTTCACCTAGATTTACTTCGCAAAATTATTCAAAGGAAGAGAATGTTCTATTGTGTAGCAGTGCATAGAAAAGTTAAACTCTTAAGTTATCTTTGTTCATTGCAAGAAGAGAGAATGAAGCTTTTCAACCTATGGTTAGATAAAAACTCAGTGGGGTGAAATTATTAGATTTTACATATTTGCTTATTTCTTAAAGTTTTTTTCCATGGGCCCTGCCCTATTCAGCTTTCCAGTCATCGGAGACCCTGCAGTGCATAGAGAAGTTATGAAGGAACCTTCTGTTGATAAGAAGAACACAACAAGAGACATTTCTGGGTGCTTTTATCTTTGCAGGGGGAGGAGGTGGGAGACACAGATGCCCTTCTTTCTGTAGTGAACCTGTAGCTCAAAACTATGCAGTGCTGTCAGAACATCAAATCTTTCCAGAGGAAGAATTATATGAAAAGATATTTAGGGGCATCATGCTGGCAATAAGAATATATTACAGTAATATGCATGCAACAGCAATAACTTTTCAAACAATATTTAAACATTAAAAGTAAATCAAATAGTTTTATGTAGTAAAGTTTTACTTGAATAAAAAGGAAAATCTCTCTCTCTCCCCCCCCTCTTTTTCCACAAAGTGGTGTGTCTGCATATTAAATGCCTTATTTGCTCACATACTGTATATATCACCAGGCTTTCTGACTTTTGGATAAAAAAATCACTTAATGAGAAACCTTCTTTAAAAACCCTTGCATTTCTATAAAATGTCAAGGCCAAACCAACTTATGTACATTAAATAAATTCAGAGCAGAATTTAGATGTAATCATCTAAAATCACACTAAACTGACTGATAAAGATGACACTTGCGCCTTCACTAGCTTTGCTCATACTCTTGTTTGGGTTATAAGCATTTCATAAATTGATCCAGTAAGTGGCTGGAAACACAGGATTCCAATTTCACATCACTCAAGTATTCCCTTGTTGGTTTCATCAAATCACAACCTTGAAATTCCCCCATCTGCAAAGTGATCCATTAATCCATTAATTACATTTTGCAATACTGAATTTGCAATGCTGCTTCAATTTTAATCATATGCTTTATTTTTTTATGCTGTTTTCTAATACGTATTGTCAAAGTGTCATAATCTTTCATTTAGTCAATCAGAAAATCAATCTTGCTGCAAATATCCTTAGAAATAAAATAGATCTTGCTGTAGTACAGCATATCAATGGGAGAATGATGTTGTGTAAGACAGTGGCCTCCAACCTTTTGGGCACCAGGGACCGGTTCCGTGGAGAGAGGTATTTTTGTGGACCGAAGGGGGTGTGGTTTCACGTGCATCGCATGGATGGGGCTTCGCTTGTTTGTGTGGCCTGGTTTCTAGCATACCACAGACGGGTGCCAGTCCATGGACTGGGGGTTGGGAAGCCCTGGTGCAAGAGATAGTGTAGATCTAGGAATGGCTGGATCATTAGGCCAAATGTTGCAGTTGTCTTGGATGGCAAAATGCTATAAGTATACAAGAACTCTTTATTTTTCCTTCTGATTTCCTTAGCAGTTGTCCATCCAGTTTGATTATATACATGGAAAGAAGAAGATGTCCTTTTCTCTTTTATCATAGGCATAACACAAAAAGTGTTAGTCCTGGCTAATTTGATCTTGTGAATGAGAAATGACCACTGAGACATTGTTATCCACCAAAATTACTTGTTAAAACGAGGAGAATCTGAACTCTCCCCATATTTTCTAAGAATAACTCCATTTGTAGGAATCTCCTACTTGCTGAGGAAAAACACCTTCAAGACTAAAAAATACTTTAAAAAATGTTTTAATGCCTATAGCTTCCTTACAAATATATATTCAAGAGCAAGTTGTTGGTTTCCAGGTTGATAATTCTAATATATTGAGTGTTGATCATTAAAGCCCAATTCTAAGCTGTTGATAATACTGAATCTGACATAACTTGTGTCATCTGGTGAATCATAAGGTATCCCAATCTAATACACATCATCCATGAGACGCAGTTAGTAATAGGTGACTTATTCATAGATATAATAAAATATCCAGCCTCTGGACAAATGAAATATTATACATACAAATTCTGGAGATCAGAAAGTGGAGGGAATCAATGAGGAGACAGAGTAATTTGGATGTATACATGATACATTTTTATTTACAATGTAATATGAAATATCACTAAAAAACAAAATTGTCTTCCCAGGAGATATGTCTTGGCTTTTTTATTTTTTTAAAATCCTATTAAATCATTAAAAAAAAGGTCAGTTACATAAACTGAAGACCTGCAGTCCAAAAATCATTAAAAGGATATTTTCTGTGTCTAAAGTTAGGCTTAAAAAATCCAATTATGTGTTTAAAACATGACCTTGTGCCTTTAGGTCCAACTATTGCTTTGCAATTTGTTATTCATATCAGTTTCTTTACCTCTGAGCACCATCTACTGAGAAACATCTAAGTAAATGCATCTGCTACTGCATTCTGCTCTGTGTTGTTGCTTCAGCGCCTGAGAAAAAGACTGCTTTTAATTATGTCTCCCAAAATAGTGCTAATAGCCTCATCCACAGTACAAAATTCATCAGATAATTCGCCAAGCAAATTTAGGGACAAAGATAAGGTTAGGGATGATAGAGATAGTGATAGTGATACAGAAATAGACATGAGAGAATGAGAGAGAGAGAGAGAGAGAGAGAGAGAGAGAGAGAGAGAGATGATACAGATAGAGATGGAAATGATAGAGATGGAGATGGAGGTAGAAATAGAGATAGAGATTATAAAGGAAGAAGTAGAGGCAGAAATACAGGTAGAAGCCAGGGGTGGGATCCTACCAGTTCGCTAAGCGTGCGCCAGACACACACTGCGCATGTGTGTGCAGTTTGGAGGAAACTCACCTTCCGCATTGCTACCGGCAAGGAAAACAGCTGAGGTGTGGCAATCCACTCTGCTGTGCCAATCAGCTGGACTTCAGAAACAAAAATATAGGTGAGTATAATGCAGGGGCAGGCGGGCAGGCCCACTTCAAAATCGGAGTGAAACAGTTTGCTCACAGCTGATAGTCAGAGCTAATGGTTCGCCCGAACCGGTCCGAACCGGTAGAAACCCACCACTGGAAGAGATGGTGATGATAAAAGTAGAGGTGAAATGGAGATGATTAATAGAGATAATAGAAAAAGGGTGGGGGGTGTTAATATATTACTAGCAGAGTTAGTAAGAATTACAGAAGTGTGTGTGTGTTTGTGTTGATCTGATAAAAGATCTCTTTGCTAACCCTACATAGATACCAATTTATTTAACAGCTTTTGTAGAAGTAATTAGCCCTAGGAATTTCCCATCCCATCAACAGGATTAGCTGTATATTGTTCTTCTTTGCCCAAAATGTCTTCCTCTAAATAAATGAATTCCTCTACATAAAGCATGCCCTCAATCAATATTAATATTAGATTAACATGAAGATAAAGCAACTTGCTACCTTTAGTGCTTCATATGTTGTCCGAGTACCTTTTGGAGAATCCTCAGAGAGGACTTGGGTTGTGATTGCTGGAAACTAGGAGTAGTTTCCCATTTGTATGGGAAAAACATAAAAACTGTAATGTTAGCCCCAAAATAAACAGATCTTATTGTTTAAAAAAAGAGAGAGAGAAGCAGGGGAAAAAAAGATAAGGGAAAAAACCAATTTGCTTGAAAAAAACCCCTATCCAGGTATGATGTTATCACATTCATTTTGTAGTCCTCATCACTACCACTCTATCCAAATATTCTATCTGGTGTTTCACTACTAAACGGATTCCTATTTTGAGTTTAGCATGTCAACTGGATTGAAAGTTTAGCTTTTTCTCCTCTTTATAAATCAGGATCAGGATGATAAGCCAAAGCTTGTTCCTGATTTATGAATCCCAGCTCATAAAAGGCAGCACATATCTGGATTTAAATGGCAGATCTAACTAATCATCTTTGATTTGTTTGTTCCTAATATTAGTAAGTAGACTCAAATGACAGAGAACAGGCAACATGCACCAAGCCACTGTAGGTGGCTTGTTCACAAGACCTTTCTGTGTGGGAATTTGTGCCACTTCAGAAACCCATGTGATACATGCCAAAGGCACAACATTTTTGACACTTGATTATTTCTTCCTCTGCTTTCTTTATACAAGAAACCCTAAATGTTACCCATAATGTAGGGGAGTGAACAGTGTCTGTCAAATCTGAATATCAGTTTGAAGATTTACATCAATGCTATCTAATATACTTTGAATCTTAATCCATGATCAGGATGGAAGCTTGTCCAAATCAGCTTAGATCTGAAATCTTCTTAGGAGGGAGGACTCATTACACTGAGATTTTAATATAACTATATCCTCTGAAGAGTAAGCACTCTTCCATTATATGGCAACTTGAATCAAAATCACTTTATCTGAGCTTGCTCAAATATAAGGAACCAGGGATTTTGTATATGTATGAGGGAGCATAGAATAGGTCACTAGATTCATCCATGGAAATCCTCTGAAAGTTATGGCCAGACATAAATGCTCACACAAGGCAGGCACTCAGCAGGAACCGAAGAGATGGAGAAGTCTTCATAAAAACAACAGTGTGAGTAGAATGCATTCTTTTTTAATTCTCTATTCCTAACTCTACAATTTAGCATACATTTGTTTCAGGGTATAAGAATGTACTACGGTTCAACAGTGGCATTGTGCAATTCAGGATACCAGGTGTATTTGAAATACCACTGGGTATTTTGAAAAGTACGCTCATCTAGGCAAAGTTATCTCTTGTAAAAATAATTGAATAATGACCTTCAAAGGATGGAGCAGAAATGTAGAGGCGAAAAGAATAATGAGATCACAGTCTGCTACCTCAATGCCAGCATTCACACAGTGTTGCATTTAAATTCTTCTATACTTAAAGACAGACAAGTTGTAGCCTGTAAGCTTGTCTACCTCATGTGGTCCCCAAGCTCATATTTGTGGTTCCCATAGCCTCACTCCTAAAGCTCATATTCAATGGCCAGCTGCCAACAGTGATGCATTTTCCCGCAGCATGACTGTGAAGTGAAATAAGAAATAAACCCTTCGCTAAGCTTCAATATGTTCAGCCTACATATTTTACTTTAAATGTAAAAAAAATGGAAGGGGGAGTGATATGCGCTATCTACACTGGCTATGTTTTTGTATCACCAGTATTTTTTTTTTTAATTTGATTTATATGCCGCCCTTCTCTGGAGACTCAGGGCGGCTTACAATGCGTTAAGCAATAGCCTTCATACTTTTGTATATTTATACAAAGTCAGCTTATTGCCCCCACAACTGGGTCCTCAATTTACCTACCTTAGAAAGGATGGAAGGCTGAGTCAACCTTGAGCCTGGTAAGATTCGAACCTGCAGTAATTGCAGGCAGCTGTGTTAATAACAGGGTGCTTTAAACCACTGTACTACCAAGGCTCCTTGGTATGATTCCTGCAGGCCTAGCCATCGCTCCTGTAGTAAGAAAAAGAGCTCTCTTAACTTGAAGAGGATGGCTCCCTCTTCTTCAATACTGGTCTGGTCAATACTTCTCTGTTGTCCCCTAGGCTGGTAGTTCCCTGATAATAAAATGTGGGATGGGGGAAACAATCTCATTACATTTGGGGAAGGTTGTCATCTCGTTTCTTTGGCTGAGCAGAAGCTTGGGATGTTCTAGTTGTCCACCCCTGTATCCATCAAAACTCGAACCTATAAAAGTCAGAATCCCAAGAGATTGTGCAAACAACAGAACACAATTGGATGCAACCAGAGATGGGATTCACTTACCTTCCCTACTGGTTCACAAATGTGAGCGCACACGCCACCTCTGTGCATGTGCATGGCCTTCTACACATGCACACTAGTCATGCATTACATCCGGGTGGGTGGGCAGAACCTCCTGCAGTCACCCCTACCGGTTCCCGCAATCCGGACAGAACCGGCTGAATACCACCAGTAGATGCAACCATTTGAGGCCATCTACAACAGAGTGAAATGGTCTCCTTTAGGTCATATCCAGAGGGAGGGTTAAAGATAAGAAGGCAGGGGAGGGGGGGGGGTCTGATCATTTTTTTTCAAGTGTTGGGTGTAGCTGAGCAGAGATGTAAGTCATCTGGATTCTTTCATCAGGCCAACGAAGGTGACCCATTTACAGCGAACTACATCATATTCAAAACGATTGTTAAAGGTTGACTGTTACAGCAGGCGTCAGCATCAGAAATGTTAGGTAGAGTTAGGCCTGATTAACATTTGCAGGCATAATACTGAAGCTGAAAAATCATTTCAGGAGGAGACCATAGGAATCCACTTCCATACTCCTGTCAGAGGCCTACCCAGATGTCCATACGCTTAAGAGGAGTCAAGCTCAACTCACAGGACAGATTCCATTTTTATATAGTCCAAATATGGTGTATTTTATATAAGTTTTGTGGGCTGCTTCATGAGCCCCCAATGTTCTTTGTTGATCAAAGCCCTTTCAAAGGATAACTAATTCCACTCGCTCACAGAGGACCTTGAAATGAAACAAGGAAAGGGATGCAAGTTTTAAATTTCTTTGGAAAACTGCATGCATTATGAACGTTGCCATTTGAGATTAAAAACAGAATGTGTAATTAAGACTCCTAATGTGCTCTGCACATTCCATCAGTAAGTAGTCCCTGTAATTATAAGAACACTCAGATGTGTTAGTATTAAGTCTATTCAAATTTATATCTTCTGGCTGAACTGTTCATTTAAGGTGTTTCCGAGGTATTCTAATTATGTAAGAAATGGAATGTGGGAGAGAATTATTTGTCCTCTACATATTACATTTGTCAATTGATTTATGTATGATGGTTAACAGCTTCATTGAAGTTTGCCAGATAAGCCACAATTGACGGTTTGCTGCTCCCTGCTATGATAGCTTATAAACTACACTATCTGAATTCCCGCTGCAACCTAAGCAAGCCAAAACCAGACAAATCACAAAGTGACTCAACATGATATATGAATCCACTATGCGGGCTGACACCTCGTTAGGATTCTGCATATGTGCTGCTTGTTTTCAATCGTGTTTCCAAACTGCCTTATTTCCTATATGGTATCATCCCCCTTAAAAGCAAATCTTCTCCAGCCTGCTGAGCTCTAAGTGGACGGATTTGACTTCAGTAACCTCCAGAGCCTGTGCTAGAGATTTTGAAATGTGAAATCTCATCCCCCTGAAAGACAGATGGACAGCCTTACGTCTCATCCTCCTCTCAAGATTGAGGACTGTCACAACTCATTTAACTTAATAGTGGGCAAGGCAATCCTGGCAGTGTCCCATTCTATAGACAGCTCTAAAAAGTGAAGGAGAAGCGGAAATGCAGAGATGTCGATATGGGTTACATATTAAATGCATCATATTTAATTGTCTAAAGTGTTAAGGAATATTCAGTCCAAGAAAATTGGAGTGCTGTCTATCATCAAAAGAAGACAAAGTGGTTTCTGTATCATCCCATGTGCTTCTGGGAAAGAGTAAATATGCACAACGTTCCATGGTGAATATATTAATTCAGCAACAAATCTGTGTTCATAGAAGTTTACTAGTCCCTAGTGAGAGTGTTTAACACCAAACTATTTTAAAAATGCAATTGCTCAAAACGGGGTGAAGTGTGAATTTAGATTCATACAAAATCGTTTGAAATCCACACAGTGCATATGTCTGTCATTTGTCAGCCCAAATGCTGAGCCTTTTCTCAATTCTGTAATGCTATCCTTCCCATCCACCCCTTAAGTATATTCTCTATGACAGCCAGTTTGGTGTAGTGGTTTAAGGCGCTAGGCTGGAAACCAGGCAACTATGAGTTCTAGTCGCTTCCTCAGTACAAAGCCAGTCACTTCCCTTCAGCTCTAGAAATGAGGCAGTGGCAAAGTGCTTCTGAGAATCTCACCAGAAAACTGCAGGAACTTGTCCAAGCAATTACCTGTGATCAGGAGTGACTTGAATGCACAATAAAATGGAATAAAATTCAGTGTATTTCCTTAAGTACGTAGACACATGTTTGGTAACCCAGATTTTTTGAACTTTGTGGAGAGCTTTTTGATATTCTTCATTTCTCAAAAATTTCTTTGATTCCAACCTCCCTGTTCTCATTTTGCTAAGTGTTTACTTGACCAGTTTTGATTTCTGGACTCTCGGACTGAGAGATGTAAAACAGAATGCAGGTAATACTGTATAAGCAAGAAAAAAAGTCAGCTGATCTATATTGCTGTATTTGCCCCTTTCCCAATCTTTCTACTTTTCTTGGCGCATGTAGGCATTTTCAGTTGTGATGCAATAAGCAGGAAGTTGAACTTTGGAAAGATCTTAGTGACTTAGTTCCTCTTCCATAGTTTTCCAACCATTATGGTGCAGATTTATCAGTAAAAAGAACAAAGATTTGGTGAAACCGAAAGACGTTAGTGGAAAATTGCATAACCCTTGAATGATCCCACTTTAAATCTACCCAGATATCGTTCACTGGGGGATAGTCTTTTAGTCAAACATGTACACAACACTGCTGTACAGGTAGTCCTCAGCTTACGACCAAAATTCAGTCCCAGATTTCCATCGTTAAGCATGACAGGAGTTAAGTGAGTTTTGCCCCATTTTACAACCTTTCTTGCCATGGTTGTTAAATGAAGGACTGCAGTTGTTAAATTAACTAAGCCCATTATTAAGTGAAACTGGCTTCCCCATTGACTTTGCTTGTCAGAGGATTGCAAAGGGCGATCACATGAGCCCGAGACACTGCAACGGTCATAAATACATGCCAGTTGCCAAGCATCTGAATTCTGATCACGGATGCTGCAATGGTCGTTAAGTGTGAAAAGCGGTCACAGGTCACTTTTTTCAATGTAACTTTGAACGGTCACTAAGCGAACTGTTGTAAGTCAAGGCTGACCTGTAAACAGAATCAGAGAACAACCATGTGCTCCATCTTGATTGCTTTTGAAGGACGATGGGTAGGATAATTATTTATTATTAATTGTATACAACACTGAGATACTCATGTGATCTGCCAGTATAAAGCCCTTCTCCCATGCTTTTCTCCCACGATGCATCCATGGACGACAATCAACGGGGAAAAAATATGAGATTTGGCATTAGTTCTAGATTGTCTAGGCGTCTTTAATAGAGGAAAATCTGCTCCCCGTATATAATATTTTTGTAATGAATCAAAGCGGGTAATATTACCGTGTCCTTCCACGTCTTTCCTTTGTAAATCTTCTTGCGTGTATTTAGAATATATGTTAATGAAGGAGTGGGGAGATTTGCAAAGATGAGGGTGAAAAACTCTCTCCTGAAATCCTAGAAGAGCTTTATTTGAACTTCCCATCTTACAACCGCTGAGAATGCTTTTTATCAGATCGACAAGGAGGAGTTTCATGTGAAACAGCACAGTAGAGCTAAGGTATTTTTTTTTCCCTTAAATGTTCTGCTTCTAATTCTAAAGTATTAATAATGAGATTAAAGCAAAGCCTAAAAACATACTCAGTAAGACCCTTTGGAAGCCAAAGAGAGATATGACCAAAAAAAAAAAAAAGTTCTAAAATAAGGATTAAAAGAAAAATAGTTCAGTTATTAAATCTTTAGTTCATCCGTGCAAAGTAATTTCTTTTCAGTTCACATCCACTGTCTGATAAACAGATCCTTTCTGTTTTAAGTTGCTCCAGCTTCTACTTACATATAGTTAGCAGATAAAACGAGCAGTCCTTTTCAGATGTAAGTCTTCAAAAGTGACATATGGTTGGCCATCGGATACAGGAGGGGGGGAAAAAAATTCCCGTAGTTTTTATTCACGGCATCTTCCTTAGGTAAAATCAAACTACTTTTGTATGAAACCTTTGTTAAGTCAACAATATATGAAAGAGCTTATACAGCAAGGACATCTTGCTGGTGTAACATCTGTCTGATCCACCACACAGTGTGCTTTCATGTCTGACAATGTAATACTTCTCATAAATACCAATATGCTCTTTGCAAGGTTGTTGTCGGCTGTGAACTTTGTTGGTTAAAAAATACACAACCACAAACAGGTCTCTGTCGGAAAAAACAAGCAAGTCACTGTCTTTTAGCATCTCTAACCAGAAAGAATCTTTTTAGATTTCTCAATAGAGATCAATCTGATTTGGGTTTAAAACAGACTTCACTGTGTATGCATTTTGTAAATATTGTACGCACGATGGGAGGATCCTGGAATCTGTAATAAGATTACATGTAAGGAGGCTTTAGAAAATCTGAAGCTACACCAGGCTTCATTCTCCACTTACCGGAGGCAAGTATGACCCTTGGTTTGGCCCATTAAGCTTTGAAGTGCTGAAGTTTCTTTCATTGCAATTGAAATTGTACCCAAAATAAGGAAAACTTTAAAATTACATAAGTAGCTTAGCAATGCACAAACTGCCAATTTGCAGCTTCTATTTCTAAGCATATTCCATGACATCACCCACCCATAACTGGCTGGATTTGGATCTCAAAGTGCCATTCCGAAATATAATCGCTAAAGGAAAGTTGGCATCTCTCAGCTATTGGTATTCCAAAATGACCTTCCGCAAATATTTTGAGAAAAGCCTTGTTATAAAAATTCAACTTTGTAAAAATAATATTTTTAGAGAAGAGAAGAGAAGAGAAGAGAAGAGAAGAGAAGAGAAGAGAAGAGAAGAGAAGAGAAGATAATTTTATTGGCCAAGTGTGATTGGACACACAAGGAATTTATCTTGGTGCATAAGCTCTTATTATGTCATCTATGCTACTTTGTACCCATGTACAAATGGGAACATGTTGTCATTTGGAAAAAAAGACACCATCCTGAAGTTCAAGCAATTCCTCCTGAAAGTTAGTTTTAGTATTATCCTGGGGGTTCTAACACCAATACCTATCTCTCTCTATCAAGATAATTCCCTTGGCATTTTACAAAATGTTGCTTTCCATAAGAAATCATGTCAAGAAAATAAATTGTGCATCCAACTTTACAAAAATAACCTTCTGGTAGGGTAGATGTTTTCCTCATCCTCTTTCCCATGTTATCAATCTTCTCATTCATCTTTTACCAAATTTTTCCATTATGACTTAAAAGACATTCTCAAATGCAACCTGCAACCTGCAATTGTATTTTTGTAAAGGGATGCTGCAACCTTTGACAGAAAACTAGCATTAAACTGTAATTTAGAAGGTTTTTTTAAAAAATCCCTTTAGTGATATGGCCCCAATTTCATTTGATGGAAAAATGTCTCTTCCTAAGGGTTCCCGTGTTCTGATACATTTCTTTAAAGTTTGGAATAGCCAACACATTTAAACACAACCTCCAGGTCTTTCCAAAAAATTTCATTGAGCTTCTCTCTGATCTGACATGCCATAGCGGTACGATGAGAATGTTGGCTCTAGGTGAATAAGATTTGGTGAGTATAACATAAAGGACCTTGCATTTTCACAGTGGATTGATTCAAACTTAAATTGACATAGTATTTTTATCCCATAATCCTAGAGGATGGTTACAAGGCATGGAACTGAGCAAAAAAAAAAAAGCACACCAAACCAAATCAGAAAGCATTCTCTTGACTTTCTAAATAAACTGGTACCTGTCAATCTCCATACCAAGTGGAGACAGACACCTTGGTTTCTAGGGATCATTGTGAATATCATTTCTATAGCAAATGTAATGGTAATTGCAAGAGTTCAGTTTCGACCAAAGTTTGTAAAGTTCTAGAATACATGCTGGAAAGAATGATACCTTGAAGAGCCCAAATTGGCTCAGGACGAAGTATCTAAGGAAGAAATTTCATACACAGATAATGAAGAAGCCAGGATTTTCAAGGACTTACCTCACAGTCCTTTCTTTATCTTCTTTCAAACACTTCTCAACTCAAATCTTTCCCAAGGCTAAAGCATTATTTTTTATTTTTTGAGACTCTGCCAAGCAATGATTTTTGTTCTTGTCACTTGTAGTGTGCAACATCTATTTAATTTTTTATAACCAGCTGGGAAATTGATCTAACAGGTTCAGTAGTTCAATTACAGGAGAAACAAGGGCCCCGAACAGCATATCTAAAGCCATTTGTATTTCTTCAAATTAGTTTTAAACAGACAGCAAACACTTTGGTATTAAGCTTGTAGAGAGCAAAAAAGAGAGAGATAGAAAGTTTCCCTGGTATGAGTGTAATTTCCCATATAACTGTGTTCAATAAAAATCTAGATTTTCCCCCCTCTTTTCAGCTGTATAGATCATAATATTTATTGGATTCTTGGTTTGCGGTTTGCACACCTTGAACAACTATCCGAGTTTGTGCTTTGTTTCACATTTAATCTGAAACAAGGTATACTATTTGAGTTGGGAAAATCACTAACCTTTCTGAATTTAGTACCAATTAAGAGGAAAGTAAGTACATATCTTACTTTGATGTGCGTTTCGAGCTACATTACATAAACAAAGGTAGAAATAAATAAATCTAACTCATTCCTCTTTAATAAATTAGATAATTAGATAATAAATTTTAGGCACATAACACAAAACACAGAAAAATAACCTTCGTTTAAACAATGTACCTCTCTTCAGTGAGCAATAAAAAAATTGATGTCAGGAATTAGTGTGATTCACAAACTAGGAACTAGGCAATATGCTGATATCCTGCCCCCAGTTTTAATCCTCCATTTACCGGTATTTTTAAGTGATTTGTGACTCAGATTTGGAAGATAGTAGGACATGATCCAAAAGTAGGACATCTCACTGGAATTTGAGCTTATTTACATGGAAATACATGCTATCTTTTTAGAAGTGGTGCTTTATGCAGGAACATCTACATGAGCCCATGTGGTGGACTTCTTTCACAGTAGCTGTCACTTTTGAACGCAACATAATGAGCAGACATGCAACATGTGGGAATTCTGGCATGCAAAATGCAGGGATACACACACCATGCTGCAACAGGGATATTTTTCTCATATATTTTTGCCTGTTTGTCAGATATCAAGCAGGGGGGGGAGAGAGAGAGAGAGAGAGAGAGGCTGTTATCCAGCTGAAAACTGCTTTGTTGATCAGGTAATAAAATTCAAACAGACCTGCCCAACATCCCTTTGCTGCCATTTTAATGAAACTTAGTTCCAAACAATTTCCCAGAATGTCCTGTTGGAATCAATGGAAGTTATTCTCTTAAATATGCAACCAACAGGAATGGCTGTATGTTTAGGAAACTAGTAAAAGGCAGCCAAAGATTATAATCGGATGTCTACTTACCAGGGAACAAGCCCATTGAACTTAATGGAAGTTGCTTTTGAGCAGACATCTAGATGTTTATATTGACAATATCATAAAGTCTGGATTCTAGGGGCCTTTTTCAAAAAAAAGAGGAAGGAAGGAAGGAAGGAAGGAAGGAAGGAAGGAAGGAAGGAAGGAAGGAAGGAAGAAAGAAAGAAAGAAAGAAAGAAAGAAAGAAAGAAAATAAAAGCTTGTGGTTTTTTTTAATGTTGCTGGGATATTTTAATGTAGCCTTGCCAGAAGACCCAACTGTTTAAATGAATATCAATAGATAAGAGTGAGATAAAAAGAAAAGCCAAAGAAAGCATATTTTAGAAGATCTTTTCAAAGCAGTGAAGAGTCAATGGCTGCAAAATTATACTGCCGGAGAACATGCACCCTCACTATAAGAATTTCACATGTGTATCAGTGCCAATAATATTAGGGAGATACATTGACTGCACCATTCCTGCGTATTATTTGTTGCCCGATAATAAATCTATAACCTTATATCAATGCAGAACCGCTGTCAGATGATGGAGGAGCCTAGCCTGTTTACCTAGCATTGCTCCAACAGCACAATTCTTTATCATTCTCCAGACTTCAGTGGCTTCCTGCAGCCTGAAGTGCATCTAGAGATAATTTGCCCCATCATCTTGGTAGCACTATAGCTCATTCTAATCAGAGCTTTCCAGAAGACTCAAGTTTTCCTAGCATAGCTTGTTCTGTTTAATCACTGAAGTATGGGAATTATAATTAAATTCTTTGCATTTTCTTTGTGGGGGGGGCACCAGCCAGGATGTGACTAAAGTTTAGAGATTTTAACCATCATGTTCCACAATAAATATTCTTTAAAGGGTCACACCAGATCTTGGATTCGGGTTGGGGTTTTTTTTTGGGGGGGGGGATAAAAACTGAACCCAAATAAATTCCCCCCAAAGCAAATCTGAATGCCAGACACATTCAAGTCTGCTTAGGTTAGGGGATAAGTCTTATCCAAGCCATGGAGGATGATTTTTGGGACAACCCACCCAGAAGAGATTCCACCTCAAGAGAAGTCCCGTTGGAGGATTGCAATTCGAAACCGTCTTGAAGTGGAAGTAAATTTCACAGTAATCCCCGGGGATTATTTCATTTTTTTAGGATCCTCTCTTATGTTTAGAATAACAGATTGTTTGTTTATCGCCAACAGATGGTGGTTTAAGTCCCGCAGCATTCATTTACCAAGGAAGCCCGTTGAAGGACCGAGATTGGGGGTGGGTGGGAATCGTGTACGGTTCCTATCTAAAGCCTCGCTTGGCTTCAGCCAGGTTCTGGAAAAGCTTGGTCAGCCTAGCCAAGCGGGAAGCAAGCGAAGTTTGTAGCCCAAGGCCACTTTCGCAGCACAGAGTGGCGCGCTCGGGTCCTCTACCTCTCCTCGCCCCACAAAAGAAACAAAACAAAACTCTGGAAGCGAGGTAAGGAAGAAGACAAACCAGACCTTAGGGGAATGGCAGTTCCCTTCATACTATTTGGGGGTGTTGTTGTTGTTGATGTGTGTGTGTGGCGGGGGGGAGAAGACAAGAGGAAGGGGAAAAAAGTTGCAGGTTTTTAAAAGCTCGAGCGTGGGAAGGGAGCCGAGCCCCGCGGTTGGAAAGCCAACACAGCCACCATCTGCAGAGGCACAGCGAAGCCGGCACCGCTGTTTGGCAAGAGGACCGGATTTCGCTCGCTCGACGGGGCAGGCAGGATCGGGCTTCTTCCCCTACCTGATCCCAGCCCAACGGAGCTTCTTCGAAGCCCGGCGAAGCGAAGGCGAGCGCTTCTCCGCGACAGGCGGGCTTGCAAGAGTTAGCCCTAAGTTTGAGACCTAGCCAAAAATAATAATAATAATAATAATAATATTTTTTTTAAAAAAAGGTGGGGGAGGGACGCGGAGCGCGTTGGAACCGGAACAGAGAAGCCGAACCCTCCGAGCCAGACGCCTGACTTACCTGGCTCGGCTCCCACCGCCAGGATCGGAGCGATCGGAAATAATCCCGAAAGGAAGGCGAAGCGGCAGGCGAAAAGGAGAAACGCGGGCATGGCTGGAGCGCTCGGCCACTTGGTGTCCGCTGGAAGCGCCGGAGTGGGGGGGGGGGGGCTCGGCGGCGCCCTCCGGGAAGTCGCGCAGAAGCGAGCACCTTTGCGGGACAGCGGCGTGATTGGCAAATCTGCCCCTGGAAAAAATCTGCTCGGGGAGCCTCAGCCCCCCGCTCCCGTCCACCGCTCCCCCCCCGTTCCGTCCGTCCGTCCGTCCGTTGGCCGCCTCGCTTGCTTTCAACCGGCTGCCGAGGTGGCTGTGAGCGGGAGCAGCTGGTGTGCCTCGACTCCGCGATGCAGAGCGCGTCTGATCTTACATCACGCAAAGAGGGGCAGTCAGGAAGAGCGGCGGCGAGCGATGCCAGAGGAGGCGAATTTTACTGATTAATCGCGGGAGCTGCTGCTGCTGCCACCGTCCGTTTCACACACGCACCCGATCTCCCCCCCCCGCGCCCCCGCTTGTGTGTCCCCCATAAATCATAGCTATTACTTGGGAAGAGGCGGCACCAGAAAACCCGAGAAATCGCCGAGTAACCACCCAGGAGGAGGGAAAAGAAGACAGGGCTTACACGGGAAAGGACGCCAACCCTCCCATCTCCCTTCCATCCAACTCTAGACCCCGGAATGAGCCACTGACATCCCACCCGGGGTCCCGGTCCTATTTTTGGGGGGAAGGGAGGAGACGGGGGGGGGAGCCTACGGAGTCACCCCGGTAATTCTAGAAGTTAGCCCAAGTGACTTGCTGGCCAGAAGGTGGAGAGGACAACCAAGAGAGAGCCAAGTCAGCCCCCCCCCCATGAGGGGACGGAGGGCATCTCGAACGGAGAGGTTTTTCAAGGGAAGGGTCCTTTGAACTGCAAACCGTCAGGGAGGTTTGGGTCAAATTGAATGAGTCGGCAAAATCCGGTCCTTTGCAGACCTGGAAACTTCAGATGCCTTTGGAGAGTGGCAGCTGCCTCTTGAGGGAGGACCTTCTGGCCAGAGGATTTTGCTCTTTTGGGATTCATTTGAGAACAGCGATGCAGGGAAGCACAAGAGTGGAATTGAGGCAAAACCAGGAGGGCCCAACCTATCTGTGAACTAGGGTTATCTCCCTGGGTAAACCAGCTGGCTTGATAGAAAGTTAGACAGAAAAAAAAATACACTTTTCACCAAAGAACTGTATGGCATATACAGTTCATTATACAATTATATAATGATTATATTTTTTGCCTTTGGCTCACTTCTTGACTTGATGCTTGAGTAAAGTCATGGAGAAGACCCGGTTTGATGCAGTGGGTTGGCTGAAAAAGTTCTAGATTTGGGATTGGAGTGAGCGATTAGAGGTGCAGCAAATGGCCATTTTGGATTGATCTTGCGCTATCCTTTGCTAATGGTTGGATGAAGGCAGTTAGTGTGGTTGGATGCCTAGGCCACATGGCAGCATTCCAGGGTCTAAAAGCAGGAAGAGCTGGAGATAGCAATGAGTTGTAAGAGGTGTGGGTGGATTGCTTGGCCAGGAAGGAGGGGGAAGGCAATGGGGTATGGCTGGAATTGGATGAGAACAGGCAATGCCATCAGGATGGGTGATAAGGGGACTACCAGGATAGGTTGCTCAAAGGGAAGGCAATGTCAGTGGTTGAAGGTGATTGATCCCATCTTCCAACTCTAGTGTCAATCTTCAATATTAGTTTATGGTTACTCATGCCTTGGTCATGTTGCAGGTGGATTATTGCAATGTGGTCTAGCTGAGGCTGCACTTGAAGATTACTTGGAAATAATAGCTAACCCAGAAGGTGTGCAGGTGAGCAGCAATGCGTACACTTTGGTGTGCTTGTGTAACATCCTTGCTTCACAAGCTGTTAGGAAGCTTCTCGGTGCAATTCAAGATGGACTTATGAAGCCCTGCATCAGTATCTACATTAAGATGACTCTGATTACTTGACCTTCCAGCAAACCCACAGCAGATGCAACACTAGTAAGTTAGGAGGCCAGCTAGAAGAGAAAGGGGCTTCTCCTCACTTAAAAAATCTCAACTACCTACCAAGGTTTTTTTTTTTCCCCAGTTCCTTGGTGGGGTTTGACTGTCAATACTGTGACAAGATGCCCAAGTCATTAGTGCCTCACTGTATATGTTCTTTGATTTTCCACCCCAGGAAAATCATTATGGTTGCCTCCTATGTTTACAGGCGAGGAGATAGGAAAAACAGGAAGAGCTGAATTGGACCCATTAATCACAATCTATTGCATTGTCTGCCCATTTAACTGTTTGGATTTTGAGGCTATAAGATGCATCCTAGATGCAATTTAGAAGAGGACTGGACTAGGACCAATAGGGTCAGAAGAAGAATGAGGTCAGAACAAGATTGGCATCCCCAGTTTATGGCCAGTCAATGAGCACACTTGAATAAATGCCATGTATGAATGTGTATGTCTTCCAATCCACCGTGTGTCGTCATGTATCCTTCTTCACAATCAAAAGTTGGTTCCCCCCTTGTCATTGATCTTTTATAGAGTTTTCTATTTAAGTTAGTTAAACACTACTGGTTGATGGGGAGGTTATCACTACCTGTAAATTAAATACTATTTTAATGTCAGAAGCAGGGCATCTTCAATAAACCCAGGCTACTTGGGTGAGCTGTTGGATAGCATTACTTGGTCCGCTGTGTGGATGCTTGGGTGGTTTAAGGGTGGGGAAATTTTGGTGGGTGATGTGTCTGGGGATTGTCATGTGTTGGGCTTGGTCTCTGGGTGTTATGTGAATTTCGTTGTATGGGTATACTGTGTATATACATACAATGACAATAAACTTTTTATATATATACTTCTTGGTTTGGAAAAACTATGATCTTTTTCTTCTGTTTGGATTTCTTTGGGAATTGGTAAAACAACAACAACCTGCACCTTTGCACACTGGTGATTTGCACACTGCAATGATTTGCCTGCTGCAATTTCTCCAGACAAGGAAAAAATGAATTGGGAATGCATTATTTCTACATGTTGCCATCCCTGGTTTATACAAGAAGCTCATTTTTTAAAAAATGGACTAAATACTGTCGTTTAAAAAATAATAATTTTGAAGGAAAAGTACTCCTGTGGGCACACACTGTCTCTCAAAGCAGTATGCATTTGGGCCCTGTTTTGATGCATTTATGTAGTAGCCTTTAGGTCATCCCATGCTTCTTGAATAGAGATCTATTTTTAGTCATGAATGTTTCCCAAGCAATGATGCCTAGAACTGGAGTTTGCTTCTAATCAAAATTAGACACACTAAACCATGTAAGTCAATGGCCATCAGCACTTCCAACACTCCATGTTTGAATGCAATTCTAAAATTATTTTCTTGGAACAAAGCCTTTGGGAATCAACAGAATCAACTTCTGAGAAAATGTCTGTTGCATGGGAATCTTCCTTATGGCATTCACATTCTTGAAAAAGTGGGTTCCTCTGTAATCTAGATATAATTGCAAGACACTTAAGTTATGGATGAGAATGCAATCATTTTTCTAACTAAAAAGGAATGTAATTCAATAGGGCTGTCATGGATTAGGTAAGAATTAGATCAGAGCATTAACATTTATTCCTCATAAGATAAAAAAAGAGCAACCTTAACCAAACCAAAGGTTGACAATGTGTCCAGTTGCAAGAGTATATCTGCCAAACTTCCTCTGACCTTGTTGTTGTTAGTTGCGAAGTCATGTCTGACCCATTGCGACCCCATGGACAATGTTCCTCCAGGCCTTCCTGTCCTCTACCATCCTCTGGAGTCCATTTAAGCTCATGCCTACTGCTTCAGTGACTCCATCCAGCCACCTCGTTCTCTGTCGTCCCCTTCTTCTTTTGCCCTCCATTGTTCCCAGCATTAGGCTCTTCTCCAGTGAGTCCTTCCTTCTTATTAGGTGGCCAAAATATTTGACTTTGATCTTTAGGATCTGGCCTTCTAAAGAACAGTCAGGGTTGATCTCCTCTAGGACTGATAGATTTGATCGCCTTGCAGTCCAAGGGACTCACAGGAGTCTTCTCCAGCACCATAGTTCAAAGGCCTCAATTCTTTGGTGCTCAGCCTTTCTTATGGTCCAACTTTCACAGCCATACATTGCAACTGGGAAAACCATAGCCTTGACTATACACACTTTTGTTGGCAGAGTGATGTCTCTGCTTTTTAGTATGCTGCCTAGATTTGCCATAGCTTTCCTCCCCAGGAGCAAGCGTCTTTTAATTTCTTGGGTGTAGTCCCCATCTGCGGTGATTTTGGAACCCAGGAAAATAAAATATGTCACTACCTCCATTTCTTCCCCATCTATTTGCCAGGAATTGAGAAGGCTGGATGCCATGATTCTTAATTTTCTTAATGTTGAGTTTCAACCCAACTTTTGCACTTTCCTTCTTCACCCGCATCAAGAGGCTCTTTAGTTCCTCTTTGCTTTCTGCCATTAGAGTAGTATCATCTGCACATCTGAGGTTGTTGATATTTCTCCTGGCAATCTTAATTCCAACTTTTGATTCATCTAGCGCCGCCTTTCTCATGATGTGCTCTGCATATAAGTTAAGTAGGCAGGGCAACAGTATACAGTCTTGCCAAACTCCTTTCCCAATTTTGAACCAATCAGTTGTTCCGTGTCAAGTTCTCACTGTTGCATCTTGACCCGCATATAAGTTTCTCAAGAGACAAATAAGATGGTCTGGTACTCCCATCTCTTTAAGAACTTGCCACAATTTGTTGTGATCCACACAATCGAAGGCTTTAGCATAGCCAGTGAAGCAGAAGTAGATGTTTTTCTTCTGCCCTTAGCCTCCAAATTAAGAATGAAGTGGAAATTCCAAAAGTGCTTTTTCCAAAAGGCAACTGGATTTTCTTGGGTTTTTTTCTTTGAAAAGTTTTGCTTCTCATCCAAAAAGCTTTTTCAGTTCTTCTTCAAAGAACTGAAGCTTCTTGAATGAGAAATGTTTTCAAAGAAAAAAACCCAAAAAAGTCATGTTGCCTTTGGAAAAAGCACCTTCAGGACAACCATGACCTGGATAATTGAGAATCTCCACAGAGAATGAAATGGAAAAACTGCTTTGTTGCAAAGCAAAGCAAAGCAACAATCTCTACATCAGTTTGTTTACCTGAATACAGGTAGTCCTCGACTTACAACCACAATTGTATGTTTTATGTTGCTAAGTGAGAAGCTTCTTAAGTGGGTTTTGCCCCATTTTGCGAGTTTTCCTGCCACGTTTATTAAGTGAATCACTGCAGTTCTTAAATTAATAACACCGTTGTTAAGTGAATCCAGCTTCCCCACTGACTTTGCTTGTCAGAAAGTCACCAAAGATGATTGTGTGACCCCGGGACACTGCAACCATCATAAAGATGAGCCAGGTATCAAGCATCCAAATGTAAATCACGTGACCATAGGGATGCTGCAATGGTCATAAGTGTGAAAAATAGTCATAAGTCACCTTTTGTAATGCTGTTGTCACTAAATGAATGGTTTTAAATTGAAGACTACCTGTATTTCTGATCCCCAAAAAGGGCACTCTAATCTTGCCTTTCTTACAAAGAATAATCCCTTACCAAGAAAAAGGCAAAGTTTGAACTAGGTAATAAGGAGCATCCTATTAGACTTAAGGATGTGGCAAAGAGTGAACTGACCAGTTTGGTTTACCTAAGTGGAAGTTTTGTAAGTGTGCTTGCCCACTGCATTAGCTAAGACTCATGCATGCACTTTGTGAGAATATGCAGTATATATATATGACAGGTCCTCAACATTCCAAAGATTGCCACTATTTAAGACTGCCAGATCTGAGCTCAGAGAATAGACAGTCATTAGAGGGCAGCAAAGAAATACAGAAATTACAACCGTTGCCACCATCTAGAGGTTGTTCCAGGGGTGAAATGCTACTGGTTCGTTCCGGTTCGGGCAAACCAATAGTGATTAAAAACTACCAGTTCGGGCAAACCAATAGTAAAAAAAAAAGCTGGTGGTTCGATTGAACCAGTAGTTAAAAAAAGCTACAGGTTCAGGCGAACCGCTATTTCTGACGATCAGCTGTGCTGGAAATCCTGCTTTCTAGCAAAGCTAAATCGCATGGCACAACCGATCCCCTCCTCACTGTTCAACTTACCTTTCCAAGCCTCCTTTTGGCGCATACCATGCATGCATGCGCATGCAATGTGCATTTGGTGCATACCACGCATGCCCACACAGTGCATGTTTGGTGCACAGCATGCATGCGAAGCCAGCAAACCAGTAGCAAACCGGTTCGGATTTCACTACTGGGTTGTTCAGATTATTGCCTCTCAGATCTGATATCCCCGTCACTAACTCTAAAGCAGGGGTTATCCCAATCTCCAGAAAGAGTATAACAGCTATATTTGTTCTTTAGTGAGATGTTTAATGTCATCATTTATTGGTACTTTTACCTTTTAATAATTACCTTCAAATATAATGAGCTAGAGTCATGACAGAAGCAGGGCTTTGTCTGCACCATTAACTTAAAGAGGAATTTAACTGGTTCATTTGCGCAACTTCTGAACTGAACAGCAGTGATTCTATTCTGTCAAATGGATTGAGTCCATTGTAGTCCTGAATAAACACCTCCTAGAGATTCTTGATTTCCCTTGCAAAAAAGGATCAAGGATCCTTAAATTGATAGACAGAAAAATATTTTTAAGGTTTAAAGAAATTTGAAAATGGAGTAGTCACCCAGAGGATATTTATACAAAGAACAAATTGTGTATTAGAACAAAGGATAATATTGAATGTATAAAAAAAGACAAGAAAGAAAGAGGGGAAGACAAGTAGCTTTAGAAATGAAAGGTATATCCTCTTCCAGTAACATTCATAATTTTGTAGCCTGGGTAAAATGTTGGGTTAATTCATATACTACATTATTTTGGGCAAATGAAAGACTGTTACTTAATATATAGTAATACACTCCTATATGATTTTCATTCAGAAATGATTTTCATATAGAAGATACCACATGAAAGGATGTGCCAATTAGAAATAGTTACATTCTTGGTTGACCTCATTATACCAGAAGAGTTGACTTGCAAAGGAAAGGCATGTAACTTCACAAATCTCAATTCCTACTCACAGAAGGAACTTTAGGAGAAGTTTTGCAGCAGCTGGAGGGAAACCAACACATTATCCCATCATGCCAGAGCCAAAGGACCATGGCATTTTGCCAGCTCTTGAAGGCACTCTCAGTGAGGAAATAAACATTTGCATGGTGGTCTCATTTATATGACAAACCAGCAGAAAGATACCATAGATGGAGTCAATTACAGCAGTGATGGGCGTAACTGAGCATTTCTGTAACCATTGGAAGATTGGGAGAAAGTCAATCTAAGAGTTAACATGACTTGATGACCCATAATCAACCAAATGAAAACAACAAGGTAAATTTGGGTCAAGTTCTGTGTGTGGCAGTGTTCTGTGTTTAATGTGGTTTATTGCCAGCCCACAGACCTAAGATTTAAATTGTAGTCTCCTCCCTGCTGGAACAACACATAAATTCATGTTAGCTGTAGTCTAGTAATGATATCCTTGGAGGTTGTTTTTCTTCAAAAACACATATTGTGATGGTATGTGCAGTTGAAAAAGAAGGGGGGGATCTCAGCAGTAACACCACAGCTTCCCAGGATTAGGATTAGGGCTAGGTTAGGCTGTACATTCTGAAGAACGGCCCCAGACAAGAGACTGGGCAGTCCTGAACTGGATAGTGGAGGGAGGAAAAAGTTCAGGGTAGCCACACCCTAGAAATCTCCCAGGATATATTTATTAGATTAGAACTTTACGGATTTAATCTGGCAAGAGTCTGTCTATTGATGTAAGCAAATAAAGAAATGAACTCAAGACAATCTCACTGTGTCACCTTTAGGGCTTGGCCCTGACAATACCATCTTCTAAATTATATCTACCCAACTGATTACAGGGAAGAACTAAGAGAATTACATTCATTTTATTTTCTTTGACACCAAATAAGTACTGACTGCTTAATATCTTTTCCTTTGGGAAAGGATGGTCAAATATAAATAAATCTTTACGTTTTTTTTTAATTCCTCAAGACAAATATATTAATCTCTGTTAATCTCTACATTTTTTAAACTCCAAGACAAACATATTTGTTTAGATGCTGATGATCACAGGATGCAATTTAAAAGCATTTCATAATTTCTTCTCATACTCATAACAGTAAATTAAACCGTTATAAACGTATTGTGCACTTACATTCCTGAAAAGATCGTATGGTGAATAATTTTTTATTCTACTAATTAATTTATATCATTTGGTAATATTTCAAAAGTATTGAACTTAACCTTGTTGCTTAATTACTGACTTATTTTTGTGATGTGAGTTTAATAAAAATGGGCAAAAACTGTAATGAGAAGTATTACTGATTGTTTGAGTGATGATTCAACCATAGGATTAAGAATACAATCTTATATATACTTATGTGGGTGTAAATTTCACTGAATTCGATAGAACTGACATCTGAAGAGACAGAAATAGGATTGTAGTGTCAATTATGTTAAATACAGCTACAGGTTCATGAATCAAGGGAGAGAAAGAAGCAATGGTCTTGATACCTGCAGTAATGCCCTCTTCTAAGACCTTTATACAGAGCACACATAAACACAATTATTATCTATGATGTAAACAAAAAGATGGTACATTAAACCTACAAACAAGAAACGCCTACAGTTATTTTAAGTAGTTAGGTGCCACCAGGTTCAGCTTGACTTCCAATGATTGCATAAACAAATGTTTACCAACATTACCTGCATCCAGTGATTTCCTGCAGCTGTTCTATTGTTGTTTTTTATCCCACCAATGCTCCACAACTCAAAGTTTAAGAATTTTTGTTACTGATAATTATCTCATGGAAGCCAATACTCTTTATTCAGGCCAGGAGGAATTGACTGGTTCTTCTTGCAATATTTCACTATTACTAACCAGCTCCAAATCCAATTTGAAAACAGCTACCATATTTTTCGGAGTATCGCACCTTTTTACCCCAAAAAAGAAGGTGAAAATCTGGGTGTGTCTTATAGTCTGAATGTAGCCCTGCCCAGCCTCTCTTTGAGGGGCTGAAAAAAATGCCTCTGAAACTTCCCTTTGAGGGGCTGAAAAAAAAGCCTCTAAAACCTCCCTTTGAGAGGCTGAAAAAAGACTCTAAAACCTCCCTTTGAGAGACTGAAAAAAAGCCTCTCAAACAGAGGTTTCAGAGGCTGAAAAAAAAAAGCAAGGCGCAGAGCTCACAACCAATGAACCTGTTGCTAAAGTTCACGTCTGGGAACATCTAATTGGGGATATTCCGGGAGACCGATCCACCCCCAATCAGCTTTTTTCTTATTTTCTTCCCCCAAAACTAAGGTGCGTCTTATACTCCGGTGCATCATATAGTCCAAAAAATATGGTATTTCTTTGTCCTTTTCTTGCTTAATGTCCAGCTTTCGCAGCCATACATTGCTACTTTAAATCTATTACTTTATTGCTTTAATTATTATTATCTTTGTTGTCGCAAAAATATTCTTCTCTTTGGAGCTTCTGATGAGGATCAACCTGAACTAGAGGTCTCTGGAAGAGCAGGAATTCATATTACAGTGAAGAACAGCAGCCAGAGTGTGAATGCTAGCCTGAAAATCTCTCCGGACATTCTTGGGCTGAGCCTGACAGTACAATAACTTATACGGACATAAAGTTCAGCCAAACCTCATTTCTTAATCTGGGTCTAATTAATCTACAACTAAAGATACATCTTCTTTGTGGCAGAATAAGATTTCATTTGGTGAGTTATCTTTTTTTTTGGATTATAAATCAATACATTAAAAATAGTTTTTTAAAACTTAAGAAGTTTGACCAAACAACTTAACAAAAATTGATATAAAAATATGCAAATAGATAAAGAGATTGTTATTTTGAATGATAACAATTTAATGGAAATGTTTTTGGATAAACCCTGTTTCCCCAAAAATAAGACATCCCCTGATAATAAGTCCAATCGGGCTTTTGGGGAAATGAGCTAAACTAAGCCCCCCCTGAAAATAAGCCCTCCCCGAAAATATTTAAACGCATGCGCAGCCGGTCCCCGCCATTTCCTCTCGTTAGGGTTAGGGAGACAGAGCTGGAAATCAGGTATGATGGTAAGAGGAGCCCCATCTTGCTCGATGTGCCCCAAAATAATAAGACTTCCCTGAAAATAAGGCCAAGTGCTTATTTTGGGGTTCAAAAAAATATAAGACAGGGTCTTATTTTTGGGGAAACATGGGTAGCAATTTAATTAGACAAAGGAAGTGGACCTCAGTGGAAATGTTTTTTGTTTATTATTAAACAGTGCAGACAATTGATGTCTTTTACAAAACAAAAGATGCATGTAATAAAAGCCATAATACTAGCCATAAATATGAAGATGTGCGCTGTGATCTTGCCAGTAACTAGGAAGTGCCACTAGAGACAAAAGTATAAAAGACACAGGAAAAAAGGGAAGAACCTTGCTTTGTCCCTTGTTTGAGTTAAATATAAGGTATTGCAGGACTCAAAGGAAAGAAAAGGATTGGTTTTAACTAATTTGAAATTGTATTTTGCAGCTTGCTGTTTGGGTGAAAGGCTAGGTACTGCTGAGAAATAAAAGGCTTCTGGAGTTAGATGAGCATGACCAGAGTTTGGGTGGCATGGATATTTGTGCTATAATAAAGTCAAAATTAATATTGATTTTAAAAATCATTATGCTAGATGTGCTATATTGATAACATGGGATAGATACAAACCAAGGTTGTACGGCTCTCAGCACACAAAGCATTTTATAGTTGAGAAATATTAAGCAAACACAAATGACTAATGCATTATGAGATACTATAATTTTGTCAAGGAGAATGTAAAATAAAATCAGAAGATTTTAAATTGGAACCATTCAGTTTCTCTAAATTCCTGTTTTCAGGAATTTTTGGTTCATTGTAAAGTTTTCTTGAATGAATAATCAAGTGTTCTAGTACAGGGGTTCCCAAACCCCAGGTCACAGCCTGTTGGTAACCAGGCCACTGAAGTGGTGGGTGAGCATGTGAAGCTTCATTTGCGCATGTGTGGGATTTAGGTTATGCATGTGAAACCATTTGCACCATCACCACCAAAACCACTCAAGCCTTCGCCGTCGGTCTGCAGAACCAAAAAGGTTGAGGACCCCTATAAAAACATTTATATTAGTCATAATATATTCTACATTAGCAGGATTTACACCATCATATGCTTTGATGTATATCAAATTATATAAATTATTATATAAATTATTGATGCATACCAAATTAAGGATGCAGTGGCTCAGTGGCTAAGACGCTGAGCTTGTCAATCAAGAGGTCAGCAGTTCAGCGGTTCAAATCCCTAGTGCCGTGTAACGGGGTGAGCTCCCATTACTTGTCTCAGCTTTGGCTAACTTAGCAGTTTGAAAGCACGTAAAAAATGCAAGTAGAAAAATAGGTGGAAAGATAACAGCATCCAGTGCGCCTTTGGCATTTAGTCATGCTGGCCACATGGCCACAGAGATGTCTTTGGACAGCGCTGGCTCTTTGGATTTGAAATGGAGATGAGCACCACCCACTAGAGTTAGGAAAGACTAGTACATATTGAGAGGGGAACCTTTACCTTTACCTTATGCTTTGATGCAGCCAATAAAGTAAAGTAAAGATAAAGCTTAATCTGATTTTTCTTGCTCTCTCATTATCTATTTTACAAAGCTAACTGGTCTCAGGTCCATTCACATTTTCTGAAACCTGCCTATTAATTTGGCATTTCTGTAATTTACTTGTGTATAAATTTAGTCTAAAACTGAACCTGTTTTATGGAATTACATCTATTAAACAACGTTTCCAAGCATCACAAGTCTTTTTTTTTACTTATTTGTTCTGTTTCTCTTTATTCCCATCAAAATATTATTATAATGAAAATAGTTTGAGTTTAATATTACCATTGAGAAGGGAACTTTGAAGAAGATAATGGCTCTGAATCATTATTAGATATCATATGGGCATTTACAAAAGAATAATTATAATTTTAAGTTTTAAGTATTTCTAAATTCAATTGGAGAATTTATAGGACATAACAATATATAATACACTCCAATTATTATAGATAAAAAATCTATTACCTTTAAGGAATCTCATGTTAAAACCACTTCCATAAATGAAATATGGCTAAAAGGGAATTATCATAGATAATTTTAAAAGATATATCACAGAATAAATATTTTTCACTTTTATTAAATTATTTTATCTCTCACTTTTATTTCCATTAAGCATTGTCCATTATGAAATCAAATTTATGTACTGAAACTACGAATGTGGAACAGAAGTGCAAATATATTTTTAAAAGAAATATCATTTACTTTCTACCTTTAAAAAAAAAAACCATTGTTTTTAATTCACCGATACACCCAGACAACATAATGCACTGATTGGACGCTCATTGTTTAACATTCACTTTATTTTTACTAAGGTGATAATAAATAGAACATGAGAATATTTATTTTTAGTTGATTGGAACAACCTATAAATCCTAAAAATGAATCAGTAAATGATAAACCCATTTAAAATTTAAAAATATTCCCGATATGTATTTTAGGAAAAGACTATTATAAAGAGAAAGCTCACTTTTTAAATGTATTTTTAAGAATTGCACATTTTAATCATTCGTTCTAAAAGTAGTGCTGGCAATTGTATTGAGAAGTCCCTTCTTCTATTGCCAAAACAATGTTAAGTCGAATTTAAGCCACAGAGAATTGCTGCAAGAAATATAGGTAATACGGCAATCCTTTTGTCATTCTCCAATATATCAACTGATTGTAAAGCAAACTTTAATGCTGTTCTGCTCAGAAGGAACAAGCCAGAATAGTAATGCTTGAGGCAATCAAACTCAATAATTAGTTTTCTAGAATCCCTGTCACTTCCATTTTTTTAATAAAGTATGCTTATAAAGCATTATTCTAGAATGATTCTGTTGAGGAGTGTTCTAGATTTACTTTAGAAAAAGAATATTTCAGGGCAAGGTTGGACACAGCCACAAACTCAATTCTGAAGCCCATGGGGCCTTCAATGGAAAACAATTGCTGAAAATTGACAACACAATTTTCCAAACACTTTCTGTTTCCTCTAGGTGTATATCCCAATACAATGCATTTAGAAGAAGAAATAACTTGTGGATATACCCAAGAATATGTGTAGAGGTTTCCTCTAAATGTCTTTATGAATTGGCTAAAGGCTACTGAGCATCTTGATTGAAAGTAGTCTTTAACACTAACGATAGATTGATATTTTCTTTTTTTCTTCTCTTTTTCTATTTCTTTTCTTTTAATGCACTTTTTTCTTCTTGAACTTTTCTTTTTGTAGCTTGTATTAGTTTTTCTCTCTTTTTTAACTGTAATTTTTAATAAAATTGCTACAAAACAAGGAGATTGACAAAGAGAACTAACAGAAAGATCAAAGCTACAAATGCTATTCAAAACCAGTTTGTTCCTACAGTGTATTATAACTTCTTCTTAATTGGCGTTATTAATACTGACAAGTTAAATAAATGAATTCATCAAGCTATAGAATATTATGAAATAGCTTATTGAGATAAATTAACAAAGCTGAACCAATCATTCTTTACTCTACTACTTTAAAGCCACAGAAGAATATTAATTATCACCCTGAGTGAATTCTACTTTCACAATTATGGGGACTTGTTTTGATTAGCGTATTGAGAAATCAGTTTTCTTCTTCTACTGAATGTGTCAACGGCTACGTTGCACTGCTGACGGCCACAACCAGCGATTCACCTACTTCCTGCCAGTCCCACACTGAGAGAAAAGACGGTGATTGTATGAATCAAAGGTACTGGACTGTGTCAAGGGGCTGATCTATGTAGTTTCTGACAAGGAGAAGTTTCTCTCTATCCAAGTTGCTAGGGAATTAGATTGGCAACATTTCGGGACATAGCCCAGTGTCCTGCTCTGTCCTTCCAGATATTAAAAAAAGTTGCTAGGCAGCAGCTGACACAGAACAAGCAGTATAAGAACAACAGTGAGAAGGATGGAAAAAAAGGATTCGGGAAGGAGATCAGAATAGAAAAGAAGCCTCTCTTGGATTTAAGGAATCCGTTTCATAAAGAATCGTTCGGCACAGTTACAGTAGAAGAAAAGCATTTCAAAATTAGGGAGGGTTTCTTCCCCCCCTCCCATTTAACAGGTGTGTGCTTGCTAAAGTTATCATCCTATAAACGGAAGGCAACGTTTTGGCACTGAAATCCATTTTGCACATTTAGAGTAAAAAACCTTTTGTAGGCATTGACACTTTACTAATGAGGAATGAATATCTGCAGCAGAGATTGCTTTTTACAGATTTTGATAGGTATTGTCTGCAGAGATGTGTGAAGGCAAGGGCTGGGGACATATTTGTAATATCAACATAATCTTGGATGCAGAAAAATGAGCTGATCCTTACAACTGGCTAACTATGGTCCAAAGAAACCCCACTAACTGTGTTAGAGGGCAAATCCTCCTTTCTCTCAATCCTACTCCATGAGGCAGGCAACTTAACGCTTGTTTAGCTATTCTGGTTTCAGAATAGAGTTTCTCCTCATCTACCAAACCGATTAGAAAAATAAAAAAAAGTCAGGCATTCATTTAAATATCTAAAGCGTGTAAACTATCTCCTGCTGTATTGTTGATAGCAGCAGACAAACATTCTTCATAATTTAATTGTAATTTGTAGGAAGGGAATAATTAGTGACGGAGAAGTCTTTAAATAAAGGTGGGGGCTAACCCACATTGTTGCCAAGGAAACAACATGGACCTGTTCGTGTGGTCAGCAGGAGTCAACTTAACACGAAAGGAGACTTAACAATGAAATCACAGCACCAATTTGCTGACTATTTTTGCAATTTTAAATCATTAGGTCTAGTCCTTTCTGCCTATTTAGGTACTCTGGAAACTTTTCAGCAGGAATTCAATCATAGTCATTTAATAGTCACAGAAGGGATGCAAGCGCTCTAAGAATGTGTATATATGCTTTAAGTCTTCCATATTCCAACCAGCTGAAGGAAGTTCATCTCCCAATATTGTGTGAATTTTCAAGACTCCAAAAGGAGTTCAGAATCAGTCAACAATTGTCTTCACCATTTGCTAATTTCTGCCAACATTGTACCGGTAATCCTCAACTTACAATGGTACATTTAGTGACCATTCAAAGTTACAACAGCATTGAAAAAAGGGACTTATGACCGTTTTCCAGAGTGACGACTTTTGCAGCATCCCCATGATAATGTGATCAAAATTCAGACGCTTGGCAACTGGCTCATATTTATGACCGCTGCTGTGTCTCAAGATCATGTGATCCCCTTTTGTGACCTTCTGACAAGCCAAGTCTATAGGGAAGCCAGAGTCACTTAACAACCAGGTTACTAACTGATCAACTGCAGTGATTCACTTAACAACTGAGGCAAGAAAGGCCGTAAAATGGGGCAAAACTCACTTAACCAGTATCTCACTTAACAACAGAAATTTTGGGCTCAATTGTGGTTGTAAATTGAGGACTACCTGTATTGCATTATGCTGTTTTATTTTGCTTGCGAGACTATGCTAGCAGAGCATGCCATAGGTCAATCAATACTTTGCAATACTTAAGTCCATCCTCATTGCAAATAAAGCATGGAATGAAATAAAATAAAATATATATAAACACACTCAAACCCACATATATGTTAAGTGTTTGGGGCTATCTGTTTGTCTGGATTGCCAAAAACAAATGTAGATGGAAGCTACTATAATGCTATTCAAGGAAAGAGTGATACTTTTTAAAAAGAAGAATAATGTCTTTGAACAACTCCTAAACCTTCTTATTCATCATGGTATCCATCTTCTATCGCATAAGACAGCATCCTGTGGAAATGGCATGCAAAAATTGCCAGCAATGTTAAAATCTGTCAGAGTAGCTTCCTCCCTGTCTCCCCGTCTGTCCTACCTAGTAACAGGGGCAATCCATGCAGGGGACTCAATAGATTACATTGGAAGTATCTTCCAAAACCAATCTTTGCAATGCATAATTTGTCCTCACCTGTGGGTGATGTGCATTGCCCACTTGCAGATCTTGGATGGCAAACATTCAATCCATCCCTCAATCACTGATCTAGAAGTAGTAGAAAACCCTAATCTAGAAATGTATAAATAACCCCAAATACAGGAAAGATCACTACATATTTTGAAAACTTTGACTTGGCCCTTAAGTTTTCACTCATAGGAAGGCACCTTTGTGCTTTCTGCTTTAAGCTCCTTTTAACCCCTTAGCATAAAATGGCATACAATCAGGAAAGATAAGATTTCTACTATAAAATATCTGCCTTTTCAGGACCAATCAGTGAATCACACACAAAGCCACACATAATATCTTGCATTGTATCAGTATGTTCTTTCACGTACTTACTCCATGTACAAGTTTCAGAATAACTAATAATAGCCATTCAAAGCACAAGAGGGTCATTCAGGGACAGTACAAACTTGTAAAAGTCTTCAAAGGAAATGAAAACATCCATTGATTCCCAGATTTGGTAGATTCATAGTTGTTGAAAATGCAGATCCCAAATGTTAATGGAAGCTCCATACACTCTGAATATAATTAAAATAATTGTCACATCCCAACTTCTGAAGCCAGAGGTTGATGGGAAATCTGCTCCACCATCATCAGTCCCAAGTTTGTATTATGCCTAACTTTATGCACAAAAACAAAATTAACATTAGATGCACCTCTGGGTTCTTCTAACAATTCATTGGAAACAAATCCACTTTAGGCTGCTCTTGTAAGCAGGAAGCAACAGGGATCTACTTAATGCTCTCCTTTAATTCCCACTTAAAATTTCATCCTTCCCTCTAAAAACAAAACAAAACAGAGCAGTTGGTCCTTTAATGCAACCCAGGGGAAATGGTTTGTATTAAATGATGCATCTTTAATCATGGGCGTGCCAAAAACTGTGCCAGGAAAAGAAGGAAAACTCTATTATGAGACTGGAGCAACTGAATATGACTTTAAACTGCCTCAGCTATGGGTTAGAGAAGAGGCAAAGGCTATCATGGGTACATGGCCAAATTAATGGTTACCAAAGAAGGTAAGTGCCACAGAGAGATCAATGGGCGGATAAGTCCATATGCAGAAGATGCTCTAAGAAGAAAAACCACAGCTATAGCTCTTTATGGGGCTAACACAACCATGGTTTACGCAACTCATTTTACAACATTCAAACAATGCTTTGAATCGCAGATAAACTTTATATGTTGGAATTAAATATTTTTAAACATTTGGAGGTTATACATTTGCCTACCCTTAGCATTTAAAAGATAATAATGTGAGCTGCACGCACAACTACACAAGATATATTGTAGCACATCAGTATGTGCTTTCAGTGAGTACTTGCTGCACACCTTCAAAATGACCAATGAAGAATGTTCTAACCCTAACACCTAAATTTATATTTAGCAATAGCACTTAGACTTATATACCACTTCATAGTGCTTTACAGCTGTCTCTAAGCCATTTTAGAGGCAGCCTATTGCCCCCAACAATTTGGGTCTCATTTTACCACCTCGGAAGGATGGAAGGCTGAGTCAACCATGAGCCTGTCAGGATTGAACTGTTGGCAGTGGGCAGAATTAGCCTGCAATACTGAATTCTAACCGCTGCACTACCACGGCTTTAGGCTGTCTTCACATATACAATAGCAACCTTTCCTTGAGATAAAGATGACACAGAAAATCAAAATGCTTTGCCTTAATATTTTGAGCGTTCCATGTGTTAATTATTCTAGTAAATATATGGTTAAGTTAATTTCCTCTAAACACTGGCACCCAATCATAATTACTAATACAAGTCAGTGGAAAAAACATGAAATATATGGAGCATAAGAATATTAAAAATATTTAATGTAATGCTCATTAAATGAAAGTTAACATAAAAGCAAATTTAATTATTGTTCCGCTTTATTATTGTTGTTCTGTTTAATTGTCCTGATTCTACTTACTTTTTGAAGCCAAATGATACACCATTCAAAAGTTAAGTATTATTCTTGATCTGAAAATAAAAAAAGATTGGATAATCTTGATTTAAATCATTAGCTCTAGCCTATTGGCACGCTGAACAAATCTGCTTAAAGTGTTGATTAATGCTACAAAAGCCACATGCAATTTGTACCTGAATGTGCCCATATGCAAAAGGGAAGTGAGTTTATCCTTTACTGATTTTTATTTACATAAATACATATAGTCCTCGACTTATGACAGTTCATTTAGTGACTGCTCAAAGTTACAACAGCACTGACAAAAGTGAGTTATGACCATTTTTCACATGACCGTTGCAGAATCTCTATGGTCATGCGATTAAGATTTAGATGCTTGGCAACTGACTCCTATTTATGATGATTGCAGTGTGACAGGGTCATGTGATCACCTTTTAACAGAATAGCAAAGTTGGAAGGGACCTTGCAGGTCTTCTAGTCCAACCCCCTGCTCAGGCAGGAAACCCTATACCATTTCAGACAAATGGTTGTCCAATCTCTTCTTTAAAACTTCCAGTGTTGGAGCACCCACAACTTCTGGAGGCAAGTTATTCCACTGATTAATTGTCCTCACTCTTAGGAAGTTTCTCCTTAGTTCTAGATTGCTTCTCTCCTTGATTGCTTCTTGTCCTGCCCTCAGGTGCTTTGGAGAATAGCTTGACTACTTCTTCTTTGTGGCAGCCCCTGAGATATTGGAACACCACTATCATGTCACTCCTGGTCCTTCATTTCATTAAACTAGACATTTTGTGACCTTCTGACAAGCAAAGTCAATGGGGAAGCAGATTCACTTAACAACTGTGTCACTAACTTAACAGTGGTTCACTTAACAAATGTGGCAAGGAAGGTCGTAAAATGGGTCAAAATTCACTTAACAAATGTCTCACTTAGCGACAGAGACTTTGGGCTCAATTGTGGTCATAAGTCAAGGACTACCTGTATATTTATTTAATAATTTGTTGTGCTTGCCACACATGGGATATCGCTTAAGTGATAGCATTAGCATAGCTCTCAGTAAGAGAGTAACTAAAATCAACCATAAGGAAGATATGTTTGATAACCCAGGAGATGTTAGAGTTGGTAGACCTAGAAGGTTTGACCCAAAAATACGAGAGAAAGAAGGTATATAAAGATAACATTTATAGCAATAAGGAGTTTTGAATTGTCATCTAGTATATTATTTTCCAAACATTTTCTCAGTTCCACTCATTTCCCTCAGTTCAGTTTTTATGCTAACTTCAGAGTATAAAGAAGTGTGAATAGTTGTTTACTATCTCAGCATTTTCAACTGGGAGAACATTTTATGGCAGATTCCAAATCACAATGCCCATGCTGGGGAGGGGGGAGGGAAGGGGATATTAGGGAATTAAATAGGGACAAAACTCAACTTGTTTAAGATGAGTTTGATGCTGAGCAACAGCAACAGGGACCGAAAACTATCTCCATGCTATTGAAATACAAATGTTCTGTTGGATATCGGGCATCTCCCTTCTTGACCACGTCACAAATGACACTATTAGACAACATTTTGGTGTGGCACCAATTATAGAGAAGATGAGAGAAGACTGACACCACTGGTATGGACATGTCCAGAGAGCAGCACCTTCCACCATGGCCAAGACTGCCTATCAACTAGAAGTCAACGGCCGGTGACCTCAGGGGCATCCAAAACAGAGATGGCAAGTCACCATTAACAAAGATATGCAAGCTGTGGGCCTGTGCCCTGGAGACACAGCTGACTGTGCAAAGTGGCATTCAATGATCTGAAAAGTGGACCCTGCACCTGTGGGAATATTCCAGGAAGAAGAAGAACTCTCTCCTTGTTTAAAACTAATCCTACCTACTGACATGTACATACTAAAATGAATAAAGTGCAACTTTTTAAGAGGGGTGGGGGAGAAAGAGAGCGCAAGCAGGGGGAAAAAAGGTAGAAAACAGGAAACTCGGGATTATTTTCTCCAAGACTGTGCCAAATTGAATTTACCAAATACAAAGGCTCTCTGATTTAGTGAGATTAGGAAACCACTGATTGATTCCTGCTGGGTGAGATTTGAGAGTACAGGTAGCCTTCGACTTAATTGAGCCCAAAACTTCTATTGCTTAGTGAGTCATTTGTTAAGTGAGTTTTGCTCCATTTCATGACCTTTCTTGCCCTAGTTGTTAAGTGAATCACTGCAGTTGTTAAAGTTAGTAACACGGTTGTTCAGTGAATCTGGCTTCTCTATTGATCTTGCTTGTCAGACAGTCACAAAAGGAGATCACATCATAAATACCGTTATGAGCCAGTTGCCATGCATCTGAATTTTGACCATGTGACCGTTGCATGTGACCATTGCATAGATGCTGCAATGGTCGTATTAGTGAAAATGGTCACAAGTCACTTTTTTTCAGTGTTGTTGTAATTTTGAATAGTCACTAAACAAACTGTTGTAAGTTGAGGACTACCTGTTAGAGAGAGAGAGAGGGAGGGAGAAAAGGAAGGAGGGAGGGAGGGGGAGAGGGAGGGAAGGAAGGATGGAGAGAGAAAGGGAGGGAGGGAGAAAAAGAGGGAGAGGAAGAGAGAGAGAAGGAGGGAGGGAAAGAGGGAGGGAGAGGAAGGGAGGGTGAGGGAGGGATGGAAGGAGAGAGGGAGAGAGGGAGGGAAGGAAGGGAGGTAGGTAGAGAGAGAGAGGAAAAGAGGGAGGTGGAAGGGGAGTGAGAGAGAGAGGGGAGGGAAGGAAGGAGGGAGAGAGAGAGGAAGAGAGAGGGAGGGAGGGAGGGAGGGAGAGAGAGGGGGGGAGAAGTATGATAATGACAAAGATGACGGACAGAGTATACCTGGACCTGACAGACAAAGAGACCCACTGAGTCATCAGACTCATTATTTTGAGGAAAAGCTCAATGCCAAATTGAAGACTATGTCTGAGGATCTGGAGTCAATTAAGCATTTTAGTGTGGATGGATGGATGATAGATACACAATAGATGTGTTTCAGAATAGGTACCAATGTTTTCATTAAAGTGAGGAAAGCAATGTCATAATGCACTCTGCCCCTTTCCTAAGTACGTGCGATGTCACAACATATATACAAAAGGGGTGAGGTTTTCACCGCAGTAACACAATGCTGCTTCAGACACTTGTGGACACACACACGACCATCCCCTCTGCAATGGATGGGACACACTCCCACAGTACAGGATATCAACTGTTGACATAGGTTATTCCACGATCAGGAACCCTTCAATTAATTATAAAAGCCTATCTATGTGATGTAGTGAATATAATTTTCTGTTTTGACCTGGGGAGGCTGTGAGCTGGTAAGAGGAGAAATCAGAAGCCCAGTCTCATACAAGACTATTTCTTAAGGCCAAATGCCATCAACAATTGGACAAGGAATGAGCGGAAAGCTCTCCATTACAACAAAAAGATAGAAGAAAGCCATTCAGGATTGAAACCTTTGGACATACATAGAGAAAGACCTAGATTTTTTAAACCCCACAGAATCTGAAAATATTGTAATTGGGGCTGCTTGGTAGGACTGCTGCATCCAACTTCATCCTTGAATCTTCCGCTACGTTTATGGGGCTTCTTCTGGCTCTTGAGAGATTTACTGCAGGGCCTAAGCAGCAGCTCCTGGCAGAGACCAGCATTCGAGCCCAGCCAAGTTTGCCCTATTAATCTTCAAAATAGGTACCCCTGAACTTTTAAGGTGGTAGGATACAAATAGGGTGGTAGGAGAACCTTCCTCATTCAGTTCAATTTTGTTATCTGATGCCCTAATTAAAGTAAATGGCAAGGTGATTTAGATTAGAACACAAGGAAATTTATCAGAATATGGGTCTATCTAATCCAAAATGTTGCTTCCCGATATAAGTTAATTTAATACAAATACAAAACCCACCAAAGGATATTAAAGGTACTAAAGATACTTTAATATCCTTTGGTAGTAGTATTAAAGTATTAATACTACTAGTATTAAAGATACTAAAGGTAAATAGTCTGTTTTTTTCTGTTCTTAACTGCACAACATCAATATTTTGTGGGAGACATATTTTTTCTCCTGCAAAATGAGTGAATGGATGGATGGATGGATGGATGGATGGATGCTGCATATTGGTAGGGAGTCTAACATTGAACTAAAATTGGCTCCTTCAATCTGGTCTATACAAATATAAATTTCCCCTCACCAATTTATAAATGACCTTCGCTAATTAATGGCTATGTCTCACCCTCCAAAAATTTAGTTAGTTGATTTCAGTTTTTGGGTGGAAAAAAATCAACTCACCAGACAACTTTGATGACTCACCCTGAAAACTATTATGGGAGTCAGACAAGACCATACAATAGCATATTCAATGGTGGTCATGTCGACATCTTTCCCTAATTTTTCCTAAATTAAAAATATTCCAATACAGGTAGTCCTCTATTTACCACAGTTCATTTACTGTCCAAAGTTACAACTGCACTGAAAAAAGTGACATGATCACTTTTCACACTTATGACCGTTGCAACATCCTCATGGTCACAATTACAATTCAGATGCTTTGCAATTGGTTCATATTTATGACGGTCACAGTGTCCCGGGGTCGTGTGATCCCCTTTTGTGACCTTCTGACAAGCAAAGTCAACGAGGAAGCCAGATTCACTTAACAAATGTATTACTAGCTTAACAACTGCAGTGTTTAACTTAACAACTGTGGCAAGATAGGTCATAAAATGGGGCAAAACTCACTTAACAACTGTCTCACTTAGAACAGAATCTTCGGGCTCAATTATGGTCATAAATTGAGGACTCCATGGATCATCTTTTCTTCAAAGGGAAAGTGTTCAATCCCAGAGATTATCTTCTTCTTCTTCTTTTTTTTTTTTGACATTTTTCAGCTCTACACTATTCCTTTGGGAGAAGAAATAGTACATACTGTAGCTCTACACTGTTAGAAAGCATTGCAGCCTTTAAGTAAGGACCTTTCTAAATGTGAACATGGGCAACTCAGAGAGTTTTATTTTAATCTCACCATTTTAGTTGGGATCCCTTTTCTCGCGATCCCAAGCGTGGGCTTTATCTTTTTCGGAGCTGCCATTCACTGATTGACATTTCCAATTACTTATCAGGATGCAGAAAAGAAGAAAGTATTGCCCCGAAGAAGAAAATTGCAAAGGAAAATTAGTTTAGCACCTGGAGGTGAGCAAGAAAGATTTCTGCCTCCTCCCACTGCACTCATTTAAATTCACTCCTTTTCGACCCACATTTCTAAAATATAGGGGAAGGCGGCTGTTTTTACATGAACCATAGAAGTCAGATCCAGCTAGAAAATATGTAATTCAAAAGCTCGCCAAATGTGTATGTTCATTTCTAGGATTAGAATGCTCTTATTGTATCCATAGCTTCCTTTTGTTAGAGATCTGTCAAAACCATTGTGGCATCTGCAAAGAGACTTATGCGGTAATCTTACACTGTCTGAAGACAAGTTGGGTTCCTTTCTTTCTCAGCCCTGTTGAATTCCTCCTTCAAAGCAAGAGGGAAAGAACAGCTTTCATATCTTTCTGTGGGGTTTGTACACCTGTTTCTTTTCTTTTTTTCCTGTATTCTCCACCTGGCTTATTCTGAACATAGATTATTCTGATACTTTGTCCAAGACTCTGGTCTCTTAGAGGAAATTGACTGTGCAGTTCACTACAATCCTGTGTCAATGCAAAAAATAAATATTCTACGGGGCTTGCTTCCAGGAAAATATGTCCAAGGATCATTTTTTTAATCATAGAAAAATTATAAGGCAGTTAGAAAACTGAAGATTGTTGCTAGGCATGGATGCTTACAATTGGCATAAGCAATAAGCCCAGCTAGGTTTTGTACAAAAAAAAAAAAAAAGTGGTTTGGGAGATTTTGCTTTGAATGAAGCAGTACGGTATGAGAAGATCTATGTGGGAGATTGATAAATTATATATGTTTGTGTATAAACCAACTTGAGGGAACTAGTTGTAGTTTAATGTTGGATTCCTTACCAATATTCCTTACCAATTCATTCATTCATTCATTTTGCAGGAGAAAAAAAATCCAAAGCAATCATTCTCCACCTAAAATTGTGATATGTTATGCTTTCTTTCTTTTTTCTTTTCTTTCTTTTTCTTCCTTCCTTCCTTCCTCCTTTCTTTCCTTTCTTCTTTCTTTTTCTTTCTTTCCTTCCTTCCTATCTATCTATCATCTATCTTTCTATCTATCTATCTAATCTATCATCTACTTTTTCTCTCATTTATCAACTATCACAGGAGTCCCCAAACCCCGGGCTGCAGCCCACTACCAGGCTGTGGCCTATTCAGAAGCAGGCCATACAAGCAACAGGCACAGCTCCACTCATGGCGTGGTGGGCCGACACACACACACAGTTCCACTTGCAGTAGAGCTGGGTGCCCATGTGCATGCATATTGCACAAGTGGAGCTGCACACGCACACATCAGCACACTGTTCACACGCCATCCTCCTCCTCAGCTGGGCCGCCAAGATGCAAAAGTTGGGGTACCTCTGATCTATCAAGTTTGTGAGTAGACTTTTGCCTTCCTTCCCTCAATAGTTCTTGCTGATATTTGGCCAGGAATGCGGAAGGTCCTGTGTTGCAAATCTTACACTTACAAATTATGTCCCGGTGCCTTTTGTACATATCTTCATGCAACTTTCTTGATAACAGAATGGCAGCAGGTTGCTACTGTCTTCTTCTAGAATGCTTTTTTAACTTTTCTGACAGGCCTACATCCTGGGATTTCCTAGTAGTCTCCCACCCAAGTTCTAACTTTTACACAGTTTTTTTTTTCTCAATAATTTTTGCTTTGTAACCGCTTTATTATTATTAACGCTTTTAGCACAGTTAGCCAGACATTTAGATTCATCACCAAGAATTCATCTTTTCAATCCATAACTTTCTTCTTCTTCTTCTTCTTCTTCTTCTTCTTCTTCTTCTTCTTCTTTTTCTTCTTCTTCTTCTTCTTCTTCTTCTTCTTCTTCTTCTTCTTCTTCTTCTTCTTTTTCTTCTTCTTTTTCTTCTTCTTCTTCTTCTTCTTCTTCTTCTTTTTTTTTTTTTTTTGTTTGTTTGATCCCTTTGAGTCAGTATTGTCTCCCGTGACTTCCTGGACAAATCCCTGCAGTATTCTTGGTAAGGTTTTTCAGAAGTGATTTACTTCTTCCAAGGGTTTAGAGTCACTTTGTGCTTAAGACAGGACTAGAACTCACAGCCTCCTGGTCTCTAGCCTGATGCCTTAACCACTACACCAAACAATCTCTTATAATTTCATAATAGTATACTTTGATCAGTGGTGAAATCCAATTTTTTTTACTACCGGTTCTGTGGGCGTGGCTAGGTGGGTGTGGCAGGGGAAGGATACTGCAAAATCTCCATTCCCTCGCCACTCCTGTGGGAAGGATACTGCAAAAACTCCATTCCCACCCCACTCTGGGGCCAGCCAGAGGTGGCATTTGCCGGCTCTCCGAACTACTCAAAATTTCCATTACTGGTTCTCCGAACTAGTCTCAAACCTGTCAGAACCTGTTGGATTTCACTCCTGACTTTGATGTAGATGTTGGGCTGGCAGCAGGGAGACCCAGGTTGTAGCCCAGTTTGGGTGATTCATGGCATCAATCACTCTTTCTCAGTCCAAACTACCTTACAAGGTTGTTCTGGGGAATATCAGAGGAATGGAATGGAGTACTGTATATCCCACCTTGAGCTTATGGAATACAAGGTGGAAGGTTTATAAGAACAGATAAATAAAACATAAATTCAGGCATGTTACAGTGGGAAGGGGAAGAATCCCAAAACTTTGTTGACTGTGTGAAAGAATAAATTTGGATGCTAGCACTTTGCTAGGTGAGCAAAAAAGCCGTAATCACACTTTTTAACACACCTATACAATCCTCTTCTCCCACCCCACCCCCCACCCACTTCAGCATCTTGTTTAGCTCAGACCCTGCTTCTGGTTGCAAACATTTGTCAACTGAGTTCACCTTGCCTTTCAGATGGGACTCACAGTCCCCCAACCTTCTCTCTTTGGGGGTGAGGCTGAAGAGAGAGAGAAGTAGAGGGGGGGAGAGAGAGGGAGGGAGGGAGGGAGAGAAGGAGAGAGACGGAGGGAAAGGGAGGGAGGGAGAGAGAGGGAGAGAGAGAGAAAATGTCAGCAATAAATCATGAAGGAGTGGAAAACTAAAGAACCTCCTGTTACAGTAATGAAATTGGTGTTTTCCAATGGATTATCCTTCTCTAGAAGATGGGAAGCAATGTAGATATTGTGATGTACTTTTTGGCTAAGCGTTTTGCGATCTTTCTCTCCCATATTGATTTAGAGAGCTTTTTTTTTTTTCATTTAGGCAAATCAATAGGATTATGTTGTGACTCAAAGGGCAGCTGTCCAGCTCTTTTGCTTTTATACAAAGCAATATCCAAGAAGTTTAATAGGAACACATTATAAGAGGAGCAGAAGTCCTCAGGGTAGACACCAGGAAACTGTGAGTTCTAGTTCCGCCTTAGGCATGAAACCCAACTGGGTGACTTTGGGTCAGTCACTCTAGCTCAGCCCGACCCCTCCCCCCACCTTCCAGGAGGTTGTTGTGGGGAAAATAGGAGGTGGTGTATTAGGTATCCTTGCTACCTTGAGTTATTTATAAAGAAGAATAAATGTAGGACAATAAATAAATAAAATACAAATAAACGTATCATCTTTGCCCCACTTCTGTTGCCTGAAAGTATACCATTCTAACATACAGTAAAATGCTTCAGCAGGCAGCCCAATAACAAGTTTTGTGCTTTTGTTTCTCTTGTCCGAGTTGAAAGAAAGTTTTCTTTCTCATAAAACGCTAATCTATGTTCATGAAAAAAAAATCCTTTTCAAAGAAAAGCAAACCAAATGCGATCCGGAGCATCGTCGGGATGCCAGCTGGAGGCTGCAATAAAACCAGGGAGCCTATTGAAAGCCCAGGCCCTCCGCAGGAAAGCAAAAAATAAAAAAATAAATAAAAAAAATGCACCTGTCGGTGAAATACAGCGAGTTCGAAACAGGATTCCGCCTGTTGCGTGTGTATGTGCGTGTGCGCGTGTTTAAATGAGTGTTTGTGTCCCCTCTCTTTACCGCTCCATTTCATCAGATTCCAAGCGTCCTTTTGAAATAGCGCTTGGGGGGTGGGTGGGTGGTGTTCTTTGGTAGATTCTTCCGAGCAAGACGCCTTTACTACTGGGGCTTCGTCCTCTTACGCGAAATAGTATCTCGCTTCGCCTCGAGCAAAGCTATTCCGTTCGTGGTACTAGAGCGACCCCTGTAGGATCGATCTGGAATTATTACTTCGTACGGATCGCGTAAATGAGGAAAGTGGGGAGGGGGATTCGTTCACCTCCGAAACAAGCGGGTAAGAATTTTTATACTACGTACTTTCTGAAGAAATAATGCACTATGTATGCTAGCCTTCTGACAAGCGAGGATTTAGCAAGCCTAGATGTAAGAGGAAGCAGTTCAGGCTGCATAACGTCCGTAATCTCTCATTTATTTGAGGGAATCAAACCTCACTGAACTGGGAGGGAAAAATTTCTGGTTAAACGGTGCAACTCAGGGTAAAGACTTAGTTCATTCCTTTCTCCTGATCTCAATGCCTGGATTTGTTTTAATTCGTACGGTTTGTACCAGTGGTGAAATCCAAATTTTTTTACTACCGGTTCTGTGTGCGTGGCTTGGTGGCAGGGGAAGGATACTGCTAAATTAGATACTGCTAAAACTCCATTCCCTCCCCACTCCTGGGGGGAAGGATATTGCAAAAGCTCCAGTCCTTCCCCACTCTGGGGCCAGCCAGAAGTGGTATTTCCTGGTTCTCCAAACTATTCAAGATTTCCACTACCGGTTCTCCAGAGCCTGTCAGAACCTGCTGGATTTCACCCCTGGTTTGTACCTTTCTGAAAAGAAGCACAAAGTAAACTAATCTTGCTTCTTGTCATGTTCATTCTGCTAAATGCTTTCAGCGTGAAGTTGAAGAGAAAGAAAATACAGAAGAAAAAATAAAATAAAACCTTGAAATGGCCTATAAGGCCATGTTCTTTCCAATATGTCATGTTGCTGTTCCAGTACTTTGCTGTTTTCTTAATATTGCAGGATTTTTCTTCCCCTCGCTTTTTGTATTTTTATTCTTTTTTAAAAAATAAATAAATAATCAGTTTAGTTATTAAGGATGAAAGATGGAAAACAGTTAGTCCTCAACTAACAACCATTCGTTGGGTGACCATTCAAAGTTACCACGGCACTGAGAAAAGTGAGTTATGACGGGTTTTCACACTTACAACAGTGGCAGAATCCCCATGGTCATGTGATCAAAATTCAGAGGCTTGGCAACACAAATTGTATTTGTGACAGTTGCACTTTCCCGGGGTCCTGTGATCCCCATTTGTAACCTTCCCAGCTGGCTTCCGACAGGTAAAGTCAATGGGGGAAGCCAGATTTGCTTAATGTCCAAATGACCCACTTAACAACTGCAGCAACTCACTTAACAACTGGGGCAAAAAAGGTCATAAAATGGGGCAACACTCACATAACCACTGTCTTGCTTAGCAACATAAATTTTCGGCTCAATTGTGGTCATAAGTCGAGAACTATCTATAATGGCAGAGAAGGGCCAACACGGAGTCTCAATCTACAGTTATTAAATTAAATGCTGTGCTTCCACATATAGATGGGCATTCAAGTCCATCAAACACTGACTTTCTGTAAACATTGATCTACACTAAGCAATCAGATGTGCCCAGAATCATGTGGAAAAATCTCGTTTGTAATCTTCATACACAGAATTCTTTTAAAGAACAGTATCCATTTCCTACAGAGCATCTTAGGGACAGAGCTCTTATTATAGTTTGTAAACCTACACATACGCCTCGGTAGCATAGCTTGAAGCCCTAGGGTGAAAGAAGAAGAGATGTTTCAATTCTCCTCTTCCAGAAATTTCCGAGGTTAGATGTCCTTTGGCTCTACCTTGCCTTGATGTAGCTGCTCCTGCCACCAGCTGTCTTCCAGGAAAAAAAATCTTTGAACTGGTATCCTCCCCTTTAACTCAGCCTGGTGAGAGGCCTGTGGGCCTTAACTGGCAAATGCAAAGGAACAAAAAATTTTCAAAAATGAAATAAATTCTGTGTGACTTGCCAAAGCAAAGGGAGATAGATTGAGATTTTATATATATATATATATATATATATATATATATATATATATATATATATATATAAAAGAGAGAGAGAACATCAGAATATAAACATTCCTTTCCTAAGTAGCCATGTGTAAAACACAAAAAAAATAGAAGTGCACTTCAAAACACAGAAGATAATATCCAAGGAAGAAGATAAAGAATAGAAACTAAGGCTCTGAGATGTCCGGATGATAGTCTATTATAATGACATTATAATAATATGATATGATATGATATGATATGATATATATGATATGATATCATAATATAATATAATATAATAATATAATACAATATAAATAATATATAATTAATATACAATATACAATATACAATACAATACATTATATTACAATGATCTATTATCTAAGATTCTAAGTCACACTTTGAGCTTGCAACAAGAAATATGCAGTCAACATCAGACACTAGCTCAACTAGCACATATAAATTGATATAAATAAAAACTTCTGGCTAAATGTTCAACCATACGTTATAATAGTGTTTCTCAACCTCAGGAATTTTTTTTACATGTATAAATTTTAAATTAAAGATTTTCCAAAGAACATAAACATTAAGATAAACAAAGGATTTTAAAAAGCGAAGGAAGAAAGAAAAAGCGCAGAAGAAGAAAACTAAAAGGGATAGAAAGAAGAAACTTCGATTTCTTTGGCAGCAAGTACAGGTACAATTACAATATTGGCTCTTAATCTGTGATTACAGAAAAATCTCACTTTCTTTATTACAGATAATATTTTGTTTAATCGTCAAAATCACCAAATAAGCTGGTTGGGGAATTCTGGGAGTTGAAGTCCATAGATCTTAAAGTTCCTAAGGTTGAAAAAAAAAACCTTTCTTAATGACAAAGGATCACCACAGCAACCTTGAAACAGGCTTAGGAACAGTATTACCTTGTTCCTTTCCCTGCCCTGTCATCTAAATTCTAGCTTAGATCTTGAAAGACATAAGCTTTCAAAGGTGCCAAAACAAACAACCTTCCTCAGTAAGCCATAGTTTCAAGCAGGCAGATAATATATTCCCTGCACAGGGAGCAGCTGTCAATCTTGTGAATATCAAATGGCATCACAATACCTAGGCTGCAGCATCTCTCAGATTGGAAATATGAGATTATATGGAGAATATACAATATACGGAGGTGGGGAAAAGAGGCCCAATTACTCACATGAGTTTCTTTTCATGTAAAAGTGGCCATGATTAATACCACATTGTTTTAAATGTCATTCTGGTTTGTGGCAGCTTTTAACTCCTGACAACTTTTCAGACAATACTAGGAGTGATGGAAATGCAAATATAGTTTGCCAGTTTCTGCTGTAGCCCAAAGGCCTTGTCGTGGCTTTGGAAACTCTGCACTTCAGAAAGTAGCACAGGCCTGGCCTCTCCCAGAATCCCTGAAGCCTTATCTTTCTGTTCTCAAGGGAATGCAGTCATTCTGGTGAGATTCTTGTAATGTTGTTGACTAGCAATAAAACTACTGCTTGAGACTATTCAAGAGTGATTCTGGCTGCTTTTGCCTGACATGGACTGACAAACTTCTTCAGTGTGGAAATCAGAAGTCTTGCTGCCATCATCACTATCATCAGTTCCAGGGGATTGTTCTGCTCACACCAAAGCAGTTGGTGAAGACATCATCAAAACGGTGAGTGATTTCTTCCTCTCTCACACAGGCTGTTAAATTTGTTTTTAGAACCGTGAGCCATATGATTTGGGACCATATCTAATCCACAGGCCATAGGCTGCTAATCCCTTCTCTAGTTATTTTGCTAAATAAAATCTCTTCCAGCTCCTATAATACTTTCATCAAGCCTGCAATCAATTTGTCTACCCATGGGGAAGGTCTAAGGGATTTTTTTCCCTTCTCAAACCATTATCTCTCCATTTCCGTTTGTTTTTCTAGACTTCTCTTTTCCCAGTTCGGTTTCTGGTAAATTATAAACTCTAGATCACTCAGATTCTGATCACCCATATTATGCCCTTGCTTCTCGTGGCAACCTCCTATCAGTTTGCATGCCTCTGAATCAGTCTTTGTTCATAGCCACTGCCTGGATTAGTCCCTGTAGTTTTCTTGGCAAGATTTCAAGAGTTGTTTGCCATTGTCTCCTTCCTAGGGCTGAGAGGGAGTGACTGGCTCAAAGTCACCCTGCTGGACTAGAACTCACAGGCTCTAGCCTGCTGCCTTAGCCATTAGCCAAATTGTCTCTCTTTGGTTAAACAAATGAGGTCTTTAACTGATAGATGCTCTCACACACCCCATGGCAGGCACAATAAATGCCAGCACTGGCTATTTCTTGGATACTCTGTTTAGCAGATGGAGTTATAAATAGAGAATGGAAGTTGCTGGCTTCCAAGCAGAGAATTTACAGTGAAAAGAAATTAGGACAGCAAGAAAAAGAGGGTGAGAGAAAGCTCTGTAGCTCCATAAGCAAAATGCCGGAATCCACATTCAGGAAATATTTTGTTTAGAAAAACATGTAGATTTTGTGGCTTCAGCAGTAAAAAAAATTTCCTTTCCCCTTTGCTTCACCTCCATTTAATGAAGAGTGCTTAAGAAATAATTCTTGTGATCTTTTTTATAGTTTGGATAGACCTGAAATGGTATTGGCCGCCTGTGGTTTCAAGAAATGCAGGAGATTGAGATAGATTGTCCAGAGGCCCCAAGGAGATACTGCAATATCAGTGTAACAGAGAAAGAAGCCCAGTGAGCAGAACGTATTGAAAATGCTTTGTCTAATGCAATCCAGCCTGCAAACACAGACAACACAGACAAGAGAAGAAAGCAAAGTAGACCAGGCTTCAGATATTTCAAAGTATTCCCCCTAGAGCGTGCTCTTGCTAGCTGTGAACTCAGCAGCAGCAATGAGATCTAGACATGAAGCAAACAGAAGGGGTTTTATTTTAAGTTCATGGTTTCCTAATTGTGATACAAAGCCAGATTTCTTCTTAATAAGAGAAAATGTTATTATCTAGCTTTGTATTCCTTCTGAGCTAAGAAAGCAGAGCTGCATTATCTGGGCTGCAAAAATCCAGATACCCATATTTTTTTTGCAAGCTAGCCCATAACAACCCTAATATAAAAATTAATTCTCTAGAGATTCCCCCCTCCCTCCTGAAATCTGGTTCTATGTCAAGGTGGAAAGAGAGTCAAATACTGATTTTATCAGGAGCCAAGCACATTTGTATTGTTGCTATCATGCAGGTAAGTATTCAAAGCATCTCTATACTTGATAAGATAGAGCCAGTTTGGTCTAGTGGGTTAAGATACCAGGCAAGAAACCAGGAGACTGTGAGTTCTAGTTCTGCCTTAGAAAGCTAGCTGGGTGATTTTGGTCCAGTCACTCTTTCTCAGCCGAACTCACCTCATAGGATTGTTATTGTGGGCAAAATAAGAGGAGGAAGGTGGGGATACATTCACCGTGTTGAGTTATGTATAAAAATAGTAGAATTGGAATTTAAAAAATATTGTTGCGAAGGTTATTGAGAGTGTGGTAGCGCAACAGCTTCCCCGGTACCTGGATGAAGCTGTCTATCTAGACCCGCTCCAGTCCGGCTTCCGGCCTGGGCACAGCACGGAAACGGCATTGGTCGCATTGGTGGATGATCTCTGGAGGGCTCGGGATAGGGGTTGCTCCTCTATCCTGGTCCTGTTAGACCTCTCAGCAGCTTTTGATACCATCGACCATGGTGTCATGTTGCACCGGTTGGCGGGGTTGGGGGTAGGGGGCACTGTTCTGCGGTGGTTCTCCTCCTACCTCTCTGACCGGTCGCAATCTGTGTTGACGGGGGAGCAGCGGTCGACCCTGAGGCACCTTGCTTGTGGGGTGCCACAAGGGTCGGTCCTCTCGCCCCTTCTGTTCAACATTTATGTAAAGCCGCTGGATGAGATCATCCGTGGCTTCGGGATGGAGTTCCATCAGTACGCTGATGACACCCAGCTGTACATCTCCACCCCAGGCCACCCCAACGATGCCCTTGAAGTGATGTCCCAGTGCCTGGAGGCCATGCGGGCCTGGATGGGGAGAAACAGGCTCCGACTCAACCCCTCCAAGACTGAGTGGCTGTGGCTTCCAGCGTCCCGATATAGCCAGCTGACGCCATCGCTGGCTATTGGGGGCGAATCACTCGCCCCCACGGAGAGGGCTCGTAACTTGGGCGTCCTCCTGGACGCACGGCTGTCTTTAGAAGACCATTTGACGGCCGTGGCCAGGGGGGCTTTTTATCAGGTTCGCCTGATACGCCAGTTGCGTCCCTTTCTAGATCGGGACTCTCTACACACAATCACTCAGGCACTAGTCACTTCCTGCCTGGACTACTGCAACGCTCTCTACATGGGGCTCCCCCTGGGGTGCACCCGGAGGCTCCAGCTGGTCCAGAACGCTGCCGCGCGGGGGATTATGGGGGCGACGAGGCGCTCCCATGTGACACCTCTCCTGTGCGAGCTGCACTGGCTCCCGGTGGTCTTCCGGGTGCGCTTCAAGGTGTTGGTGACCACCTTTAAAGCGCTCCATGGCTTAGGGCCGGGGTACTTACGAGACCGCCTTCTGCCACCAATAGCCTCCCACCGGCCAGTGCGCTCGCACAGAGTGGGCCTCCTCAGGGTGCCGTCCGCCAGACAATGTCGGCTGGCGACCCCCAGGGGGAGAGCCTTCTCTGTGACGGCGCCCACCCTCTGGAACAACCTTCCCCCAGAGTTACGTACAATAACAGACCTCCGGATTTTTCGTCGGGCCCTGAAAACCTATTTATTTCAACTAGCTGGGCTGGCTTGAGTTAAATTTTAAATTGATTTTAAATTGGGTTGTTTTAATTTACGGCCAAAATATTTAATTATTTTAATACTGTTTTTAAATTTTGTATGCTCTGTTTTTACTTTGGCTGTGCACCACCCTGAGTCCTATTTGGAGAAGGGTGGTATAGAAATTTAATTAATTAATTAATTAATCAATAAATAAATAAATAAATAAATAAATAAATAGAACTAAATTTATTAGTTTTAAAACTAATACCTTCTACTTATTCCCATGTTCCATTTATTTTGTTTATGAGGTAAACATCAAATATTTTTCTCATTTCCACTTTTTGTTTTTGTTTTCTTGCTTTGTCATGTTGCTGGATGAGGAATTAAATAGACATTATTTGGTAGCTTTCAGTTGGCCTAATTGAGAAGAAATCTAAAACGATGTATACCAGAGGTGGTTTTCAGCAGGTTCTGATCAATTCTGGAGAACCGTTAGCAGAAATTTTGAATAGTTTGGAGAACCGGTAGTAAAAATTCTGACTGGCCCTGCCCCATCTATTCTCTGCCTCCCAAGTCCCAGCTGTTCAGGAGGAAATGGGGATTTTGCAGTAACCTATCTCTGGAGTGGGGAGGGAATGGAGATTTTATAGTATCCTTCCCCTGCCACACCCATCAAACCACACCCACCAAGCCACATCCACAGAACCGGTAGTAAAAATTTTTGAAACCCACCACTTATGTATACCTTATATTAAAAGTACATTAAAGGTATATTAGCAATAGCACTTAACTTATATAACGCTTCACACTGCTTTACAGCCCTCTCTAAACTGTTAACAGAGTCAGCATATTGCCCCCAATAATCTGGGTCCTCATTTTACCGACCTCGGAAGGATGGAAGGCTGAGTCAACCTTGAGCCGATGAGACCTGAACTGCCAAACTGCTGGCAGCCATTGATCAGAAGAAGTAGCCTGCAGTACTGCATTCTAATCACTGCACCAGTGCGGCTCACATTATATTAAATATTAATATAATTTAAGATTAATATATCTTAAATCTTTTTTTAATACTTTTTCTCAGAGTGGCAGGACATTATGCTATCATATTTCAACAAGAAAGGGCTCTTGAACAAAACATTTTATGAGGCCATGTGTGATTCTGAGATTACAGGTTGTCCACCACTTTAAGGCAAGGATAGTGAAAATTGACTCATTTAGCTTTCTGACAACTTAGTTTTGACTGAATTTCTTTAAAGACATGAGACACTTCACCCTTCTTGAGGATAGTAGTTGCACTGCTATCATACTTAAAAATCCTATGCTGTTTTCTCATCTTCTGATGCAGGCTACCTGTCTCTTTTCATTCCAAAGACTACCACCATTGCTTGCAGGGTTTGCTGTATGTGCTGGGATTATTTCAAATATACTTTTGATAAAAGAGAAATACGAAGTATAAACAAGAGGTATGTTTAATTAGAACTATGAATAATTAGAGTAGAATAATGTATCAAGTTTGGTAAACCTACATACAGAGGTACTTCGGGATAGAGCTAATTGCCTGGAGAGTAACAGTAGCTAGTGGAAGATTTTCTGTTCCCTCTGATGTTAGAATGTGAGATTCTGTTCTCTATTGAATGTTTCCATTTCTTGTTGGGCTGCACCACCTGTGAATACTTTCCTGCCTATGTAATAAATTGAAATTATTTTGTTTGGCTTTGCTAATTCAGTCCTTCTGCTTTCTGCCTCTCTTGTGCATTTAGATCCACAAATCTATTGCCCACCGAAGGAAGACAAATATATGTGTCTCAGGATAATGTAGCAAGATACAATCTGGGTTGGTCACCAGGACCAAAGCTTTAGTCTTCCAAGCTTTAAACTGAAGATGCTGGAGCCCATCTTCAGGGAACTTCTTTGTAGCGGAGTGTGTGCCCACCCTTTTCTAAGACAAAACCAGTGGTGGGTTGCCCCCGGTTCGGACCGGTTCTATAAAACTGGTAGTAAAACTGGTGGGAGGTTCCTCCCACTGACCCTGACGTCACCAGAAGCAATTTGCGCATGCACAGAAGCTTCTGTGCATGCGCAGAAGCAAGGCATGTGCGCAAGCGAGCGTGCAAACGCGAACCCGTTGCAAACCGGTAGTAAAGGTAAGTAGAACCCACCCTGGACAAAACCCTCATCTGTTGTGACTCTGAGGAAAGGGGGATTTTCCCTTTGAGTAAACAGCTGGGGTTTGAGTTTGATTGTAAAGGCCGTAGTAAACACTCCACTTTTCCTCATTTCAAAATCTCCATGAGAACAGAGGAGAAGGATTACAGCTGTTAATTGGTGGAGAGATTTGGGAGGTAGTTGAATAGGTGATTGAGATGGAGAAATGCTGATCCCACTAATCCTAAAGTAAAGGTAGTCTGCAACCATATTGTGACAGTTACATTAAGAAATCTCATTGAAAACAATAGCAGTAATATATAGGAACACTGTTTCACTGACCTGAGTCTGTACTTTGTAAAGTACAATCTCTTTCCTCCCTTCCCTTTATCAATATCATATGATTGAAGATTTTCCATGGCAAAAATGTATCTCCCACTATCTGAGCATCTCCTCTCTGGTACTCTAGCACTCTTTGTACAATTTGGCATCTCCATGAGCCCACTGAACAAGAGGAGAGGGAGGAACATACTAATAAACCACAGACTAGTAGTAGATAGAGTTACTGTACATTGGGATTAAACTTGATTGTGCTTTCCAAAACATATAACACTTCTAAAAAGTAGTATTATTATAGTTGGTTGCACAATCAGCCAGATACTTAAACTGGATTTGGCATTTTTGTCCACTTATCCCAGTCCACATAATTTTTCAGATATTCAGACTTTCAGATATTGATACTTCGTGATTTTCTTCACTTGTCTCTCCTCTATTCGACTTTCTCCTGGTATTGCTATTTCCTCATCAATCATCCACACTTCCTTCTTTTCATTTGTCCACTTATCCAGGCCTTCTCAAGGACCAGCAATCTATTATTGTTTAATAATATCAAAGCTATTGTTGCAAAGCTATAAGTTGTTCTAAGTAAAGCTGCCTTTGGCAATTGACTTGGTGATTTTTGACCTTGCGGATGGTCTTCAAGTGATGCTTCAGTCGGTTTGGATTGCACAGAGGTGCCTATTACTATTTGGTACTGTTTTCTATTTGCCACAGTCGTTCTATTACTATTTGTGAGTCTTTGTGATTTTTCTCCAATTCTTTCTCTTCTGTTTCTGTTTCCAGGTATGCAAGGTCCACGATCCAGACTTCTTTGACTTTCTTTGCATATTTGTGACTTTTCTTCCAGTAGTTCTGCAACTGCTTCCCTGGTTGCTCAGTCAACAATCCTGTTACTATTAATAATTGATAGTTAGATTCACAGCCTAAGTGTTGTGGCCCGTGAGCGGCCTGTGCAGCTAGTAGCTGATTCCGACAGCGAGGAGGCTGGTGTAGTGCTGCGCCAGCAGCCTGTGCAGCTGGCATTAGAGTCGGACAATGAGGAGGCTGGAGAAGATGTGGTGCCAGAGGCGGGGATTCAGTCAGGGCCTTCAGAACCTCCAGAAGCTCCCATAAGTGAAGAGGAAGAGGAGGAGGAGCCTCTTCTCAATGCACAGGCGCGCAGAGCTGCCAAAAGGCAGGAGTGGCTCCTCAGGAGGAGGTCTCCTCGAGAGTAAAGCTTGGGGCTAATTGGCCACTCCCTTAGCCTATTTAAGGAAGGACGACCACTGAGGCAATTTGCAGGGAACAATTTAGTTCACTCTCCTTTGCGTCTTGATTTTAGTTCTCTGCAAATTGCTTCTGGGCTTTGTGCCAACCATAGTAAGATTACGATTATTTGTTCTTTGGATTCTTGTAGGCTGTTAAGAAAGTTAATTAACAGCCTTTAGTTTGAAAAAGACTGATTTAATTTAATAAACTAAGGTTTGTACAGACTTCATGTGTGCTGCGTTCTTTGGGGCAGAACACTAAGACTAGTGAAAACTTAATAATTAAAATCCTAAACAGATACCCAAAGATTACTAAAATAGAATTCAAGAATATAAGCAGTTCCAAGCAGGGTGCTATTTTGTAAAATTAAGGTGCTCAGGTCCAACATATTCAATATTTCACACATCGTGGGAGTCATTTCGGTATTGCTCTGTGGACTCTAAACACAATTGGTGTAACAGTGGATTTTTTCCCCTGTAAGTGTTCACCTTTTATCTGCAAGTCCCAACATCTTATATATTTTTTCCAATTATTTTTCCTTAATCCTAGCATCACCCAGTATAGCAATATCAATGAAACTAGACTTTTTTCATTTCAATAACTGTTATGTGAGGCATATTATGAACAAGATGCCTGCTTGTCTGTTTGGATCTTAAAAATCCTATACAATCTTAAGCCTCTCATTTTTTAAAAAAAATATTCCCAATTTGATAGTTTCAATAGTCTTTACTGCATTCAGATCCAAACCTCTGGCAAAGTTTCCAATGAATAATTTTAGCAACTTGGTCATGCCACTGCTTGTAGTCAGTTTGTGAAATTTTGCTGCAGCCATTGATCAAATGGTCAATTGTTTCATCATTTTCATTACAAGTCTGCGTAATTTTTCAGTTTTGATTTTTAAATACTTTGTGATCTTCTCCAATTCTTTGTCCTCTGTTCTATTGTCTCCTGGTATTGCCATCTTCTCATCAATCATCCACACTTTCTTCTTTTCAACGATGGTTAAATTTGGTGTGCTATGAGCCAAGACTTTATCAGTCTGTATTCAGAAATACCACAATATTTTAACCTGCTCATTTTAAACAGATTTTTCAACTCTATTGTTATTATTCCTTAACTAGGCAGGGTGAAAAAAATTGGAGATAGGTGATCCTTCAAATAACAAGGCTATATGCCATTAAGGTGGCATAGGTGACAATCAGCATCTTCAATTTACCTGGAAATTGATTGGCAACTATGGCAGCTCACATAACAGTAGAAATACATTGGCATAATAAAAAGTACCTGTTACTGCTTGTACTACTGAATTTTGAACCAGTTGTAGGTTCTGGGTGGTCTTCAAGAGCAGTCACACATAAAGAGCATTACAGTAGTCCAATCATGAGATGACCACTGCATCATCATCATCATCATCATCATTATTTATTTATTTATTTATTTATTTATTTATTTATTAAATTTATATACTGCCCTACTCCTGAAGGACTCAGGGCAGTGAACAGCCAAAAGATAAAATATACATAGTACAAACGTTAAAAACCATTTTAAAATACATTAAATACTTTGGCCGAAAACAAATTTAAAACACCCCAATTTATAAAACAAATTTAAAAGCAATTAAAAGGGAGGTTAGGCGGTTCGCGGATCAGGCGAACCTGATAAAAAGTCCTCCCGGCCACAGCCGTCAAATGCTCTTCTAAAGACAGCCGTGAGTCCAGGAGGACACCCAAGTTGCGAGCCCTCTCCGTGGGGGCCAATGACTCACCCCCAATTGTCAGTGATGGCACCAACTGACTATATCGGGATGTCGGAAACCACAGCAACTCGGTCTTGGATGGGTTGAGCCTGAGTCTGTTTCTCCCCATCCAGATCCATCCAGCCTCCAGGCACCGGGACATCACTTCAAGGGCATCATTGGGGTGATCCAGGGTGGAGATGTACAGCTGAGTGTCATCAGCGTAGTGATGGTACTTCACCCCAAAACCATGGATGATCTCACCCAGCGGCTTCACATAAATATTGAACAGAAGGGGAGAGACAACCGGCCCCTGTGGCACCCCACATACAAGGGGCCTCGGGGTCGACCTCTGCCCCCCTGTCAACACAGACTGTGACCGGTCGGAGAGAAATGAGAACCACCGCAACACGGTGCCCTCCCATGGATGGTTGCATGAGTAACCATCCAAAGGGCCTTCCCAGTTGAGGAAAGGGCACACTTGAAACACACGAGAAAGAAGAGATATGAGAGTCCTCCTACAACTACTACCTACTACTCAAGCTACAGCTGGAAGTCCAGGAGGAACCCCAAGCTACCCTATCCAAGATCAATGGTGAAAATGTCCCAACCTGTGGGACAAAACAGATACAAATACTGAGACTTATCAGGATTGAGCTGAAATCTATTCAACTTCATCCAGATCTGACCAGTCTACATACACTGAGCCAATCCATTGACAGTTTCATGTAAGCAGTCCAGCATTGAGATGCAAAAACGGTATCATCATCATACCAAACTGACAGATGACCTCCCCCAGAGGTTTCAGGTGCACATATTAATCAAGAGAGAGGAAAGTGTTGAACTATGAGGCATGGTAAGTGAGATTTCTCTTCCTCTCCTCACATTAGCATCAATTGGGACTGACCATTGGGGAAGAAAAGCATTACTTCCCACTCCCAACCTCTACTGCCTGTTCAGAAGCATATCCTAACCGGCAGTATCAAAAGTTGCTGAGAGATCAAAGAATGCAAGAATGGATTCACCACCCCCGTACCACTTCTATCAAAGGTCATCAGCAAGCACAATCAACTCTTCCCCTGGTCTGAAACCCAACTAAATTACGAAATCCATTTCCCTAACTGGAAAAAAAGAATCTCTTCCCTAAAATGTTGGATTACAATTTCCAGAAACTGTAGTCAGATTGCATATCTGTGGGAATTCAAGCTGTCCTACAATAAACGGGGGAAAAAATGGAGAGAAGTTCAGAAATGGTTCATTTCAGGAAACTGTAAGATCCAGAACCCATCACCTGGATGAAAGGGAAGTGTCTCTGATGGCACTAAAAGACTTCAAAGAATCAAAAGAAGAGAAGTAAAGAAGCATAAGTAAAAGTGGACATCTAACAGTACTTTCAATAAAAAGAATATCTGTAGCTCAGGGATGAACTTTGGAGTCCTTGGTGCCTTCCAGACATTCCATGCTACCACCAAGTAACATCATCACTGCTAGTCAGTATGGGGTTTTCCTTAGAACTCTCTCAACTTTGTTATTTTTCCTTTGCCTTTGTCCTATAAATATTTGAAGCAGACAAGACAAACAGCTTATAGAGATATGGCACAAAACTCAAAATGATATACAAGGATTCAAGCAATGCCTTAATTAGACAGAATTTAAGATCCAAGCAAGGCTCGTCTATTCATTAAGACTTGGAACTGATATATATTGCTTACTCTGCAGTCATGTCAATCTACATCCAAGTAGCTCTTCTTTTAAAATAGGTTTAAAAGGAATTGAGAACCAGTTTGGTGTAATGATGAAGGCACCAGGCTCGAAATCAGCAGACCAGGAGAGCTAGTCCTGTCTTGGCACAAAGTCAAGTAGGTGACTTTGGGGCAGTTGTGCTCTCTCAGCTCTAAGAAGCAGACTGTGGCAAGCCACTTCTGAATATTTGCCAAGAAAAATATATGGATAGTCCTGGCAGTTGCCAGGAATCAACACTAATTCAAAGGAGTATGTACACACACACACACACACACACACACACACACACACACTATAGTTCTAAAAAAAGAAGAGCACTCTTTTTCTTTTTTTAGAACTATTGTGTGTGTGTGTGTGTGTGTATACTCTTTTTTGAAAAATGAAATACAATACTGCTGTTCACAGAAACAGAATTGGAATTATCTGCAAAGATATGGCATTACCTTAACAGGTATTTTGAACATCTCCCTCCTTTTTGTATGGTCTCCATAACTCTTAATTTCCCTTTTCTTTCTTCCTGTTCCATTACAAGCATTTGGAATATGTGACTTTGAATAAACTGTAAAGGTATAAATGAACTCAATTTGGGCTTATACATGATCTGTTTTATCAGGACACGGTAGCATTTCTAATCTAACCAGTCGTATCCCATAGATAATGACAATATGAACGTATCTATCAAAAAGAAGATAACTAATGTTAAGGACTTATCTCATACTTATCTCAAATAAATATTATTTACAGTTCTTTTCCTATCACCCTGCTTGCTGCATCTCTCTGAAAAGGACGTGTTTATCCCCAAAGGAAATACTGGACTTTATGAATTGAAGCCTATAGTTCTGTCTTGGTAAGGTACTCTCCAAATAAATTGAGATCAATGGTACATGACAAATGAGCAGACTTTGCACTTACAATGAAGCATATAGCTCAGTTCCTTAAAATCAAGTTAACAGAAGTATCTCTTAAGCTTTGAACGAAGTCAAATGCCTGAGGTGGACAGATGATTAACTTAAAGTAGATGGCATATGAGGGCAGGAGGAAATGTATGATCATTGGTGACCTCACTCCACAAAGGTGCTCCTAAATGATAGGATGAGAACTGAGCAGAGAAAATTTCTTCTGCCTCCTTTCTATAACAGAAGCCTAAAGAAATCAGTCCAAATGTGCTCGTTGTGTGAAGTTGCAGGCTGAGGAAATGGCCCTGTGACCAAAAGCTGCACATTTTCATCTAGAATATGTTGCACAAATGGTATGTATGCACAGTAATCGGCTTCTAATATAAGGAAGATATATTCCTCACAGCAAAGCATTGTACAGAGCATGTCTATGGGGGTGGGTGTTTCTATGAGTGGCAGTGAGGTTCTGCTGCATAACCCTCATGAGAAATAACAGAATAACTGAGTTGGATGTGACCTTAGAGATGTTCTAGTCCAAACACACACATCCTGCTCAGAAGACCCTCTCTTCTTAAAATCCTCTAGTTCTGGAGCACCACAATTTCTGAAGACAAGCCGTTCTAATTAATTGTTCTAACTGTCAGGAAATTTCTCTTTATTTCCAGTTTGGACTTGCTGCATAACCATCATGAGAAATTAAAAGAATAGAGCAGAACAGAACAGGAGCTGGAAAATATCTTGGAGGTCTTCTAGTCCAGCCCACTCCTCAAGCAGGAGAACCTATACCAGTGATGGCTAACCTTTTTGCCTTCACATGCCAAAAGTGAGGGGAGGGGGGACGGGGGTCGGCCACACGCGTGCCCACACCCATAATTCTATGCGCCCCGCCCCCATGCATGTGTGCGTGACCCACCCCTGCGTTTCCCCGCTTTTGGCATGTGATGGCACGGTGGGCCTGGTAGGCCCATTTTTCGCCCTCCCCAGGCTCCAGAGCCTTTCTAGGAGCCTGGGAAGGGCGAAAACTGCCTTCCACACCCCCGCCCAAAGGCCCTCTGGAGGCCGGAAGCGGCTTGTTTGCCGACTTCCAATGGGCCCAGAAGACCCAAAAATCAGCTGACTGGCGTGCGAATGTACAGCAGAGCTGAGCTCGCGTGCCCACCGATATGGCTCTGTACCACCTGTGGTACGCGTGCCATAGGTTTGCCATCACAGCCCTATACCATTTCAGACAAGTGGCTGTCCAGTCTCTTCTTAAAAACCTCCAGTGATGAAACACCCACAATTTCTGAAGGCAAGCTGTTCCACTGGTAATTGTTCTCACTCCTAGGAAGTTTCTTCTTAATTCCAGATTGCTTCTCCCCTTGATTAGCTTCTTGTTATGCCTTCAGATCTTTGGAGAATAGGTTGACACTCTCTTCTTTGTGGCAACCCCATAAATACTTGAATACTGCTGTCATGTCACCTCTAGTCCTTTTCATTAAACTAGACATACCTAATTTCTTGCAAGTGTTCTTCATAAGGTTTAGCCTCCAGACCCCTATCAAGCCTCAGAATGAATGATTTGAAGGTTGCTTGCATTCTGGTTTCAAAAGAAGAATAACAATATTGTCAAACTTCCTATTGTTACAGTAATTGGTTTTATTGTACAAACAAACATACAAACAAACCAGACTATGCTACTGTTTGGCCCTATTCATTTTTAAGGAATGCCTCTTATCCTCCATTGGATATCCAAGAGAAGTCAGGAGAAATACTCATCTCCCCATAGAATGCTTCTTCTCATTGGAAAAGGTGTGGGAAATGTGGAGATGTTGCATGCTTCTAGTAGTGAATTGAAGCCTCCCCTTTATTCATTCTTTAATTACTTGATGGGTCTTAAGAATTTACTCAGGAGAGAGTTGTTGGAATGTACTCATTCCTAAAATTTGTAGGGATATTCCACATCATCTTCAGGTTTTCTTCCCCAGAGTGCATGGCAATGTGTCGATGAAGATTCTCAGCCATTCAGATAGGATTGGCTAGAAGTTTAGTCATGGTGACTGGACTTCTTTTCCTGTTGGTTTGAGATTTTTTGCTGCCCATTGAAGCACCTGCTTCAGTCTGAACAAGTTGGTTAGGAGAATCCAAGTAGGCAGAGAGTTGTTGGAATGTGCCAACTAGTAAAATTCTTAGGGCTATTCCTGCACTTACCTCAGAGTTTTCTTCACCAAAGTGCTTGAGAATAGATGGGTGATTACTCAGGAGACCTTTTTTCACAAATAAGCATGCAAAAGATTTCAGACTTCAGGAAGCAGTCCTCTGAATGTAGTATAAAAAAGGGTAGCCTAGGAATCGTGTATGGTGCACTTCTTTTTTTTTAAAAAAAAATGATTTATATGCCGCCCTTCTCCGGGGACTCAGGGCGGCTTACAATGCGTTAAGCAATAGCCTTCATACTTTTGTATATTTATACAAAGTCAGCTTATTGCCCCCCCAAACTGGGTCCTCAATTTACCTACCTTAGAAAGGATGGAAGGCTGAGTCAACCTTGAGCCTGGTGAGATTCGAACTTACAGTAATTGCAGACAGCTGGTGTTAATCACAATACTATCAGTCTGTTGAGCCACCAGGCCCTTTCATGGCCCCCTCAGCATTTCCAGAATAAATAAGGCAAAAATTAGGAATTTACCTTGCATTGGAGCTTCAAAAGACGACATGGGTACCTCAACTCTTGCAGTTTCTCAAGGTACCCATTTGAAGCCCAAACTTCCTCAAACCTTCTTCCAAATGGGCTGAAGACCATAAAAATATTTTCACTTCACGTTTCTCCTTGCTTTGGAGATGTATATCACATCCCAGCACCTTGGAGAAACAAGGAGGCCATGTGTGTGAAAACCAAACTCTAGAGATGCAATTTGCACACTGCTTAGTTTGGAGAAGCTTTTCGAGACAGGCAATGAAATTGGAAGAGGGAATCAATTTATTTTTCAAAGCACCAGAGAGCAGGACAAGAAACAATGGAATCTAATCAAGGAGAGAAGCAACCTGGAATTAAGGAGAAACTTCCTAAAGCGAGGACAATTAACCAGTGGAACAGTTCGCCTTCAGATGTTGTGAGTGCTTCATCACTGGAGGTATTTAAGAAAAGACTGGACAGTCACTTGTCTGAAATGGTATAGGGTCTCCTGTCTGAGCAGGGGCCTGCACTCCAAGGTCCCTTCCAGCTCTATTCTGATTCTGAAATCTATGAGAATGTGTAACAGAAACCCCATTTACAGTATGCGCTTTGTGTATGGCTCCTCCAGGACTTGTTCACCATATTGCCATGGATTATTACGCATATGGGTCTAGTATAAATAACTAGGCAGACTATGCCATTCCTTCTTTTCTCTGAAATTGTGATGTGCCATGATGACTGAGAGCAACTGTTGTGAGCTGGACAATCCAATAGATGCTTTCCTGTATCTCTGGGAATGTCCCAGGCTAATAGCATCTATCTTTTTCCTACTTTTAGAACACTTCAAAGCCCAGTGTGAATCTTCATCATCTAAACATAGCACAATGAAAAGGTGATGATTTTTTTTTTTTTGACTGCTCTTGGTTTAAGTGGTTTTATATTGTTGTTATTGGCTTTCAGGATGATTGTTAGCTAGAAGGGGGGGAGGATCCCAAGTGGTGCGCTAGCAGGCTTTCTATTCAGAAGCAAGCAGGGATAGCACTGAGTGGCTTCATGAATAAATGTAGCAATAAATAAAGATCCGTTTACTTTATTTTGAACAAAAGTCGGTCACTATTATTGTACACATCCATGGTCCCAATTTGTATAAACGATACCAAACTATTAATTGAGAAATCAAAGGGGGATATGCATTACTGAAACTGTGATCAACATAACTTTGATGTTGTTTGGAAAGCAAAATAGAATTCTAATCTAAGATTCAATACTAAACGGGGCTTAAAATGGATATCAACACACCAATTATCTTCCCCCCCCCCCGAAGATGAATAATTCCATTCTTCTAGTAATCAAACCAGACACACATATTCCACCCTGGAAGACTTGGTTCGACAAAATTTCCACACGTCGAACTCTCATTGTCTGCCATCAGGGTCATGCAGAAACAATGCCAGATATCCTGTTAGTCTGCCCACAGGCAAAACACATGGAGAATGAGATCTATTTAACAAATTTCTGGCAGACCAATGAACTAAAAATCAGATTCATAGAAAAGGATTGGCCTTCATCCCAAGGCTACAGAATGTCAGCATTGGCAGCCTGTTCCATGGTTCTCTTTCAGCAGGTTGCCAGATATATGTGGGGGTTGTTGTTTTTTCCCTTCACAAAAGGCTACCTGCTCATTTTAATATGTATATTCCTGTATATACACATACCCAGAAAAGATAGGTAATTCCCCTTCTTCCCTGCATACATTAGCTTTAATGAAACAACTGCTCTTTTTTATTTACTGCATTTCTAGATACCCAACAGCAGCAAGTAAATGAATTCAAACCAACTGGAACAACAATCCTGGAAGAAGATGGGACTTGTTTCACCAGAGAAAGAATGTCAGGAATGAAAGATCAGGTTCACACGTGAACGTTTAATCAGCTGGGAGTTAGATAAAGGTCAATGAAATTCAAGGGGTGGGGGCAGGGTTGGACTCAGTCCATAGAGATTCTACACTGATCACTCTTTTAAGTCTGCCCCCAGGTTTTGCCACTCCTTCCCCTACGTCGAATCCTTTTAGATTCTGGCATTCTTCCATAGCCCCTTTCTATTAAGATCCTACAAAATGATAGCATGTCTATGCCTTAACGCAGGGGTCAGCAAACCGCGGCTCTGGAGCCACATGTCGCTCTTTCATCCCTCTGCTGCAGCTCCCTGTCACTCAAAATATGCGTCACAACCGCCAATGTGCAACACCCACCGGCACACGATTTATTGAGCTTTTCGACTCCCGGTAGGCCAACCATGGATAAATCCAAGAAAAGAAAAATTTCAGAAGAAAACAGAATGTTTAATTCAACTACATATGCTAGTTTTGTGGCTGCTCAGGAAATACTCAGGCACGGGAAGAGTTTTGTGGCTCCCGGTGTTTTCTTTTCTGTGGGAAATGGGTCCAAATGGCTCTTTGAGTGTTTAAGGTTGCAGACCCCTGCCTTAATGTATTGTCAAGGGTGTTGTTGTTGTTTAAACTTAAAAACACATCCCAAATCTCTATGGAGATTCTCAGTCATCCAGGTCATGGTTGTCCCAAAGGTGCTTTTTCAAGAGCCAACCGGACTTTCTGGTTTTTCGTAAAAGATGTTTCACTTCTCATCCAAAAAACTTCTTCGCCATTGGATGGTGGGGAATGGAAGGATTCACACTCCTTGCAGATAGCTGATCATTTGCATTCTTTTAGCGAGTCGTAAAGGCCACTTGGAGCTTTGTCTGTGTCATCAGGGTCACCTGAGTGGTGCAAATGAATGTGGAGCCTTGGAACTGTTGAAAGGACTGTGTTGTACTGTGTTGACAGTCAAAGAAACGATGATCAAGTGGGCTCAAAATATCAAACACACAATACCTTTGGAAAAATGGGAAAAGTTCTGGCAGGTAAACCTAAAGTTAACGAAAGCAACAGCATACAAGGAAAACCAACTGAAAATGTTCTATCGGTGGCATATGCCTCCAACTAGATTGGCAAAAATACAACCTAAAAATAGCCCAATTTGTTGGAAGTGCAAAAAGGCACAAGGGACTTTCTATCATTTATGGTGGACGTGCCCGGCAGCAAAGAAATTTTGGTCTAATATCAAAAAATGGTTGGAACAAATAACAAAAACACAGATTGAAAAAGAACCAGAAACATTTTTATTAGGAATATTTAACAAATCATACCCTAAGGATATCAAATATCTTACAATTCACATATTAACTGCTGCAAGAATAACCTACGCAAGAAATTGGAAACAAGAAAAAATACCAGGTGAAACAGAAGTAATAGGGAAAATTTTAGAATGCGCTGAAATGGATAGATTAACCAAAGAATTACAAGAAAAAGAAGAATCAGACTATTATAAAATATGGAATAATTGGTATAATTGGTTAAAAATTAGAAATATACAAAAAACATAGGGGATATATTACCGATTGATACATATATATGTAATAAAAAATATTATTAGATTAAAGAAAGGTGAAGGAATATAAGTAGAATTGTAGAACGTCACTCTGAAAAAATGCTTAAGAAGATATTATACTCTTTTTGTGTATATGTTGTATAAATGTTCGTTGTGTATATGTTATGTATGTCTTTTTTAATATTTATATTCAATAAAAACTATTTTAAAAAAAAAGAAAGGACTGTGTTGTAAATTGGAGTAGACAACTTTGGGACAACCATCCCAAATCTATACAGAGAAGCATTTAATGACAAAGTATGTTGTCTCCTTTAGTCCAATTGGCATAGCAATAGCAATAGCACTTAAATTTATATACCGCTTTACAGTGCTTTTATATCCCTCTCTAAGCGGTTTACACAGTCAGCATATTGCCCCCAACAATCTGGATCCTCATTTTATCCACCTCAGAAGGATGGACGGTTGAGTCAACCTTGAGCCAGTGAAAATTGAACTGCCAAATTGCTGGTAGCCGGCAGTCAGTAGAAGTAGCCTGCAGTATTGCACTCTTAACTACTGCGCCACTGAGGCTCTTTAACATTTTAAAAGATTGGGTGGGAGAAAGAACATATATATTTCTATATCTGATATTACTTAAGAAGCATGAAGGCAATGGCTCAATTAGAAGATAATAGGTAAACTTTGCTGTTTTTTTTTTCTTTTGACAAAGCATGTTCAGATTTCACTGTTAGGATGCAATCTCAAAACACACTTCCGGTTTGCTGTTTGTCCCCGCTGGACGCTCCTTTGGGATCGTCGCACCCACTGCCTGTAAAGAGCCGCCTTTATAGCGGAATGGCGGCTCGAAAAAACTCCGTTTCCATGAGGAAACGGAGATAGAGCAGGCTGGGGTGGGTTGAATCCTCTGCCTAATCCCAAAAGTTTTTTTTTTACTTTTGGGACGGAGCGGAAGAGACTCCCCGTATCCCCAGCCGATGCTCCGGGCTCTGGGAGATCTCTGCTACACGCAGAGCTAGGTGGCAAAAGCAAGCCTGTAAACTTGTTAAACTAATTAAAGAAGACATGAGCTGGATCGCTGACCCTGAGGAGCAAGTATTTTTTTTTTCTTATTTTAGAAAAGTTACTGAAGTTGTTTAAGAAGTGAAAGGAAAAAAGATTTTTTAAAATGGCGACTGCTGAGGCTTGAAGAGAGGCTGAAAAGGGAAAGTCCTTCCATTTTCTATTACAAAGTAGCGGAATGAATATTTCTGGCCGTAATTGAGGCAAAACCTCACTCTCACTCTTGCTTTTTTTTTCTTTTTCTTTTTTTCCTGGGGATCTGATATTGATCTTGGTTGGACACAAGCCTTTTTTTCTCTCTCTCTCTCTTTTCCACTAAATCTTGTCTGTGTGGGAAATGGCATCGGGACTTACACAGCCAGACAAACGGGGGGGGGGGATTTCCCCCATTAATAAATTACATCAACAAGTTGTAACTCTCCAGTGTCAGAAACCTGATTTTAATATAATAGAATTTCTTCTTGAAGAGATTGTAAGAAGGGATGAGATTGTGAACCAGCAACTCGAAAAATTTAAGCAGGAAATTAAAGAAATTGGTGAATTGGTGAAATCAAAGTTTGACTTTTTGAATCGAAAGATTTTAAATACAGCTAACGGTTTATCAGACTTTCTGATTCGGGTGGATGCAAAGACTAAATTATTAGAGTCTAAAATGAAGGAAACTGAGGAGAATTTGGATGACAAGATTCAAAAAATTAAAAAGGATTTGGTAAACACTCAAGATAATAGCTCAGAAGACAAACCTAAAATGGAGGTTGACCAAAAGACTGGTAATGAAGAAAATGTGCAACAGAGGATTGAAAGAGAAGTTTTAATGATTCAATATAATTTTACAGAATATGCAATTAGACTGAGAGGTCTGCAGGAAAATAATAGAGATGACTTAAGGAAAATATCTTCTGAAATTCTGGCTGGGATTTTAAAGGTTCAACCTGATGAAGTGTTTTGCAGGATTGATAGAATTTATAGAATAAACTCCTGGTTGGCAAAGCAAAGGCAATTGCCTAGAGATGTGGTGATCTATTTTACAGATAAAGAAATTAGGAATAATATTGTGCAGAACTCTTTTAATTCTACTTTGCAATTTCATGGAAGAAAGATTTGGATTTTTAAGGAGCTCCCGACTAAGATGCTAATGGAGAGGAAGAAATTTGGCTTTCTAGTGACTGAGTTAAAAAAAAGAAATATCCTACTTAGGTGGGATGCCCCAGTTGGTTTAATATTGAGACACCAAGGAGTAAGATATCAATTGAACACTGTTGAAAAAGCGGAAGAATTTTATCAAAAAATTTTAAAAATGAACTTAACATCTTTAGGCACAATACAGGATAAGCAAAAGGAGTTGGAAACAAAAGGAAAATATCAAATTACAGAGGCTGTGGTAGATAAATTGTCTTTGGATTCCCTGGATACCCCAGCTGGACTGTCTATAAATAAGAGAGCAGTGTCATCCGACTCCAATGTGATGAACCACCAAGTCACAGACAAGTGCGCAAATCAACCAGTTGATATACAAGTGATGAAGAAGAAAGATGAGATGACAAAACTAACCCAACAAGATCAACTCATAAAGCAGAAGGAAAATCGATCAGCCGATACACAATTGGTAGGCACGAAACGAGGATGGAAATTCAACCCGCAAAAGAAAAAGAAAAGAAATAGATCTCATAGAAACAGCAGTTTCTAAACCAAGCAACAGTGAAGCCAGGGACTTTAAAAAATGAATGAATATCTGAAAAGATAGTGGAGGCGAACAATTGTTTAATACTATCCTGAGGATTGTGGCAGATCTCTGTAATGCCGTGATTTTGGGATGTGAAAAGAGCCTTACCTTGTTGGATTTGAATTATCTACTCTGGATTTCTTTTACTGGTAAATATATTATAATTATTTTGAGTTACAAGGCAGGAGAGTTACGCTGGGGCATGCAGAAGATCTGGATGTTACCCATTAGGAGGATGGGAATCAACAATCCTGATGAACACCACAACTATAACTATATGGATATAATTATAATGTCACTCGGGTGGTTGTTTTTACTTTTATATATATATGAGGATATCTACTACTGATGGGGGCAGAAGATGATTGAAGATTTTGAACAAACTGTTGCACCAGCATGTTATTTTACCCTATTATGGATGATGGATTTAACAATCCAGTGGAAAGACACCAAAGAAGATATTATATGGATTATAAATTTAAAGTTATTGTCTTTTTTTCTTTTTACAAAATGGAATGCATATATAGATATGTGTATATCTTAGTTAAGTGGGCAGTGGATTATATTTAGAATTGTATTGTATGATTTTGTAGGAATTGAAGGGTTGAAATAGGTTAGTTTACTGATTGATTAGTCTAAGAAAAAGGATCTTTAAGTCATATATTTAGGGGGGGTGGAGGAATTGGATAGAACTGAATAAATGTTAAATTTGGATGTAGGGAGAAGGCCGCTTTAAAATGTCATATTAATATATATAAAAGATTAAATGTTAAATTGTAATAATACACTATAAGTTTAGGGGAGGAGAAAAAGGGCAGATTATCGTAAAAATGGGAGTTATAAGAATAATATGCTAAGGGTCAGTATTCTGAGGAGGGAGTAAGGGAAAGGAAAGATATTATGTATGTAATTAGTTATGAAATAGCCTATTGTTGTGAAGAAGTCACAGGGGGGGATGGGTGGTGAGGGGGGGTTAGGGAAGAGGGGGAGGAAAGGGGGAAAAACTTGTATTTGAAAACTTTTTCAATAAAAAAAAAAAACACACTTACTGGAGAGCAAGCCCAAGTGAACACGTGGGATTTCTTTTACAATAAACATGCATTACGGTTTTTGTTTTTTTAAGGGGTGGTCCTTAAATCCAGGGAGAAAGATAGAATCTCTCCTGGAAAATGTAACATGATCATTTTTCACACTTATGGCCATCCCCATGGTCATGTGATTTACATTCAGATGCTTGACAACTGACAAACATTTATGACAGTTACAATGTCCTGGGGTCATGTGATCACCTTTTGTAACTTTCTGACAAGCATGTCAATGGGGAAAGCAGATCAAGGGTGAAATACTCCGAGGTCTGCTACTGGTTCTCTTTGCTACCAGTTTGCTGCGCATGTGCGGTGCGCACTTTGCGCGCATGTGCACCTCAGATACTACCACGCAGTGCTGAAAAAGGAAGTTTAAGCCTTTTCTAAGATAAGTAGAACAGCGAGGGGGGGAAAACAGCTGTGCCGCGCGATTTAGATTCGCTAGAAAGCAGGATTTTGGAAATCCTGCAGCTGACGGAAATACCAGTTCGGACGGACCGGTAGCGTTTTTTTTACTACCGGTTCACCCGAACAGATAGCTTTTATTACTACTGGTTCAGGCAAAGTGGTCCGAACCAGTAGCATTTCACCCCGAAGCAGATTCACTTAACAACTGTGTCACTAATTTAACAATTGCAGGGATTCACTTAACAAATGGGGCAAGAAAAGTTGTAAAATGAGGCAAAACTCACTTCACGAATTCCTCACTTAGCAATATACATTTTGAGCTCAATTGTGTTCGTACGTTGAGGAGTACCTGCAGTTGTTGCCCCAAATGTGTTCATGGATTGCTTACATTTTATTTATTTATTTATTATTGATCACATTTATCTAGTTGCTCATCTCACAAAAAGTGATAGGCAAGGTTTGCACACTCAATTGTTGAGAATGATCAACAGAAAAGATCTGTTTGAGAACTTAAACAAGGTCCTTTTGGAATAAGAGGCTGAAATTCCTGCTACCTTTTTGATAGCAACTTCTAGTACTGTACCAAACTCTTTGTACTTAGGATAAAGAGATGGCCAATAGGAAAACTAAGCTGCCATAATAATTACAGAAACTAATTCTGAAGAACAATGAGTGTCCTTGATGCTGGTAAAGTGAGATAGGATTGAAAAAGATCTGTTCTAGAATGGAGTCTAAAACAATATCTTTTAATCCTTCTTTTAAAAAAGGAGCAGAAAATAAATATCCAGAAAGAATTCTATGTTAGCTTATTATTTATTTTGGTTTTTATATTGCCTCTGATCACATAAATTAAGTAACAAGTAATCACTGAGTTTTATAAGATGCTTCCTACACAGGTCATGGAGTCTTCTTAAACCATCTGGTTTGGAAAACCATCTTTGTACTGGTAGGGGGAAAAAATAGCAATGTGTCACAGCAGACATACACCAAATTTGCCAGATCATCAACTGAACATGCATTTGTATAAGTTTCTTTGATTTGGAGTTGAGATGCTTTTCTTAGGGTAATTCAAGATGCTCACTGTCAGAGACGCAGTACAAGAGCTTTATTGAAAAAGTTTTAAAACAAACACAATTTCCCCACAACCCTCCCTCCCAACCCCCTCCCCCTCCCCGACTTCCCAGAGCAGAACACAAGGTATTTCTATTAACCTTTAACAATGAACTAAATTGCATAACCATTCATCAAACTAACACCCCCTAAAAAAAAAAAATTCTTAACCCCCCATATATAAAATCTTATTTCTTAAACATAATACTTCTAATATCACTTATATAGCGCTTATACAAATAAAAGAAATCATTCATAAGCTATTTGATATTTTTTGGTCTGATACTTATTTTGTATATAATCAATCCATCTTCTCCAGTCCTGTATATACCTTTCTTGTGTGTGATCCTTCAGATATGCTGAAATTTTAGCCATTTCAGCTAAATTAGTTACTTTCAATATCCAATCATCAATAGTAGGCAAATAGTCCTTCTTCCAGTGTTGTGCTACCAACAATCTTGCTGCTGTTATCAAGTTCAAAATCAATTTAGTCTCTGCAACTGTACAGTCCGTAGTTATACCCATTAAGAACAACTGTGGAGTAAATTTCAGTCTCTTTTTAAAAATATTCTGCATCACCCACCAAATCTTTATCCAAAATGCTTTGATTTTTCTACAAGTCCACCATATATGATAATAAGTTGCATCATCACAATCACATCTCCAACATTTAGCTTGCACATTAGGATACATACATGATAATTTTTTGGGATCTAAGTGCCATCTATAGAACATTTTATAAAAATTTTCTCTTAAATTTTGTGCTTGTGTAAATTTCACATTTCTAATCCAAATCTTTTCCCAAGTCTCCATCATTACTGGCTCTTGAAAATTTTGTGCCCATTTAATCATACAATCTTTAACCAATTCCGTCTCAGAATCTATTTCCAATAAAGCATTATACAACCTTTTAATATGCATTTGTTTTTGATCTCTAATTTGTTTTACCAAATTCTCCTCATTTTGCACAAAGCCAGTTTTTTGATCTTCCTTCCATCTAGCTTGAAGTTGACCGTACTGAAACCATGTGTAAATTATACCTTCTTCTCTCAGTGTATCTAAAGATTTCAAATACATTACCCCCCTTTCAATAATAAGAAGCTCTTTATAGTTAATCACCTCCTGTTTTTGTTCTATACTTATATTTTCTATTGCATGTCTAGGATTTGCCCATACAGGTATCTTATAATTTAACTTATATTGATATTTTTTCCAAACCCTCAACAAAGCATTTCTTAATATATGAGCCTTAAATACTTTATCCACTTTTTTGTCATATAACAAATAGGCATGCCATCCATATAACAAATCATGACCTTCTAAATTCAAAATTCTCCCCTCAGTTAAATTAAACCAATCACTAATTTGTGATAAAACCGCTGCTTCATAATATAATCTTAAATTAGGCATTTTGAGACCCCCTCTTTCACGTGTATCTTGCATAATTTTCATTTTTATTCTGGGTTTTTTCCCAGCCCAAATAAAAGTATTAACACCTTTCTGCCATTCTCTCAAATTCTCATCTTTCTTAAGCACAGGTAACATTTGGAACAAAAATAAAAATCTAGGTAAGACATTCATTTTAATTGCTGCAATTCTTCCCAATAAAGACAACTGTAATTTTTTCCAATTTTCCATATCCTTCTGTACCTTCTGCCAAAGGACCTCATAATTGTTTTTGTATAATTTTGTATTTGAAGCTGCTATGTATACCCCTAGATATTTAACCTTTTTAACTATTTCAAAATCTGTTAATCTCGCCAGTTTATCTCTTTCCAGTATAGTCATATTTTTAACTATCATCTTTGTCTTATGTGGGTTAACTTTAAATCCTGATACTTTCCCGTATTGATCGATTATATCCAATATATATGGAACCAACTCTATAGGTTGGGATAAGGTAATAACCAAATCATCTGCAAATGCTCTTAATCTATAATCTTGTTGTCTAATTACAATACCCTTCAGTTTTTCTGAGTCCCGTATCTTGTTCAATAATACCTCCAAAGTCAAAATAAATAATAGTGGGGACAGAGGACACCCCTGCCTTGTTCCTCTCTCAATTTTAAAAGCCTCTGTTAAACCTCCATTAACTATAATTTGTGCTGTTTGCTGCTGATATATCGCTCTAATTGATTGTGTAAAATATTCCCCAAAATGCATTTTCTCTATTATTTTAAACAAAAATTGCCAGTTCAAACGATCAAATGCCTTCTCTGCATCCAAAAATATAAACGCTGCAGGGACTTGATTATTTTTTTCCAAGTATTCCAGTAAGTTTACGATTTGTCTAACATTATATCTCATTTGTCTCCCTTTTATAAACCCTGATTGATCATTATGAATTATTTGTTGCATAACTGGCATTAATCTATTAGCCAATATCTTAGCAAAAATCTCAGTACAAGAGCTTTAGAAGTCATCGACAATGTATCATTTATTCATGGATTCCTGTTCACATCCAGCTTAACTAGAGGTGTCAAACCTTGCAAAAATAAAAGTAAGGAACAATGATTGGTCTTTTTTGAAAAGCTGTTTCAACCTCTGCAACGAATATGATGTTTGCGAAACTTAATACAATGGTTTCCGTGCTGGTGAAATTATTTGCTTGACATGGGATTTCAGAGTTGATAAAATCATTTTCACTTTTCTTGTTTTGGGTACTGAAAATGAAATGTGGCAAAGCATTTCTGGGATATGTAGTGAATTTAAGTTCTGGAACAACTACCTCTCTTAGGGCAGAAGCACACATTATGCATGCTCAGGTTTTGCGACAATCCAGAATATGTCTATCCTTGCCAGTTAGTCTACTCCTATTCTGTGGTCATGCTAGCTTGACTCTAACCTGGTTTAAGAAAATCCTGGCTTAAATAGCAGGAGTAGTTTATAGACATTCAGGAAATTAAGTATGAGATTGGGAAATTGCTTGCCAAGAGAAATCAGTTTCTCAAGTCCTGAGTCGCATGTCTTTCTTTCAAGGAGACCCAGAAAATGGAGTGGAGTGGAGCAGAACAGAACAGAATGGAACGGAACGGAACAGAACAGAACAGAACAACAGAACAACAGAACAGAAGAATTGGAATGGACTTGGGGGTATTCTTGTCCAACTCCCTGCTCAGGAAGGAATCCTTATATCATTTCAAATGGTTGTCCAATCTCTTCTTAAAAATGTCCAGTGTTGGAGGATTCATAACTTATGGAACAAAGTTGTTCCACTGATTAATTATTCTAAACTTCAGGTGCTTTGGAGAATAGCTTGACTCCCTCTTCTTTGTGGCAACCCCTGAGATATTGGAATACTGCTATCATGTCTCCCCTAGTCCTTTTTTTCATTAAACTAAACATACCCATCTTTGGTCACCGTCCTGCATCTTTTCCTGCATAGGTTCTAGGTGATGTGATTTGGCTTACTACTGTGTTTCCGTGACAGGTATCTGATTACCTGACTGTTCCAGGATTGAAGGCTCTTCCAACAGGTCCTGATCTTTCTGAGCCTCAACTGCAAACATGTAACTCCTGAACTGTGAAGTCAGAACATGTCAAGCCCTCTTCTTCAATGCAGAGTCATCAGATAACATAATCGTCCTCTTTCAAGAAAAAACTTGTCAATTGCTTTCCTTCCATCAGATAGGTCTTCCTTGGTATGTGTGTCTTGTCTATTTGTGTTTATTAGTATTAGTAGTTCTTTTATAATGTTGCTGCACACATGCTAAGGTAGCAGTCATATTCCTCTGGGTAGCTTGGTTTCTCATTAGTAGATATAACCTGGAACTTCAGCTCATCACCAAAAATGTCTGGGAATGAGGGAGCCTTGTAAATCTGGTTAGGGGTTGGAAGCTATAGGAAGAAAAAGCATAGAATAAAAAAGTTGAGCCAAGTAGGACAGAGATCTATCAAAGGTTGCTTTGTCAAATGTTCTGATAGCGATGAGTGAGAGTTTTGTTTAGGACTGTCAGTTCGAAGAGAAGGTCTACCTGTATAAGCTTGCTGTTCAAACCATACCTCCATTCCCTATTATAGTCCATTTGTACTCTATTGATAAGTAGCTATAAAAAAGAAGAAAATATTTTATTGTCTGTGAATAATCTTGGTATTCCTCAAAGTACTAGTACTTTCTTAGCCCACAAATCCTCTTTCCATTCATAGTATTATTTTCCATTTTTTCCCCTTTTCATATACAGTTAAGCAGAATGTAACTGTGGGGGGTGGGAGGGAAAGAAACAAGTGTAAAGAGGAGCAAGAAGACATGGCATTTGAACGAGAAGGGAACCATAAGAACAACTCATTTTGGATGCCAATCTGTAAGGCACATAGGGACAGAAAAAAAAACCTATACATATAAATCTTCATAAGCAATCCAGATATCTAAATAATACTGATAAGTTTCTTAGTCAAATATGGAAAGAAAGAGATGTCTTCAGTTCATTGGTAATTGGTGGTGGGAATTTGTCCTTCCGATTCTTAAATCCAAGTCTCTGAATAAAAAATATTGCTTTTATATTTATTAGGAGATCCTAAACACACACACACCAATGGTGGGTTCTTCCCGATGCGGTCCGGTTCGCCCGAGCAGTTAGCGGTGATGATATGACATCACCAAACCGGTTCTCCCCCCCACCCCCCCCCACCCCGACGTTATTCTTACCTTTTATTTGGTCCCACCCCCAATCTATTGCTGCCTCCTGAGTCCCAGCTGATGACTAGAGGGAAAAAAACTGTTTAAACTCTTGCCGCGGGGCTTCAAAGGGCCGTCCTACAGCTGATCAGTGTTAAAAGCAAACAAATGAGTCGGGTCGTAAGGGCGAGGACCTTCCAGAAATGACTCTGACCAGCTAGCCACGCCCACCTAGTCACATGACCTCCAAGCCACACCCACAGAACCGGTAGTAAAAAAAATTTAGAACTCACCCCTCACACACACACTCACACACACACACACACATACACAAGGAGAACAATATTTATGCCCATATGTTTCTAGAAACTTGTTTGTTCTATAGCTTCCACTTCCTACCTATTGTTATATTTAAGAAAAGGTTTAACAACAAGAAAATATTGTTTGAGAAAAGTCTGAGAAAGGGGATGGTTGATTTCCCTGATTTTCCTTTAATCAACATATGTTCAAAAAACAATTTCACACAACACAGCTCACCTGTTTAATAAATTATCTTGTTTTCTGGGTGTATACAATAAAGCGAATCATTAATTAATGGCATGGATTTTGTCCGTACAGCATGTCAAGCTAAACCCAAGTCAGAGAACACGTAAGCAAGAGAAAGAATGACTGAGTTTAAGAGCTAACCAAGTTTAGCTTGTGGGAGTCATGTATACACTAGGCCCTAAATAGGCCTGATTAAAGATGCTGCGTGAACACAGCCATAGAGTTTTTAGCTTGGAAATGTATCTCATTCTGGGGGTGTAAAATAAGTGTCAACACATTGCCAACATTATCCTTTTGGCTGTTAATTAAAAGTTCTAAGCATATGTCAATCAATTTTAATCTTAAATAAATAAATAAATAAAGAATAGGTTTAGCACATCCAGGTTCCAAAAATCCAAATGACCACCCAAATAAGTATTAAGAGTTTTGTGTATCTCTGTTCTTCCAACTAGAGATCATTCACATTTTTTCCAGCATGGTTTAGGTAGCCTTTAAAGAAACAGAATTATGGGCTGGAGAAGCAATTTTATGTTTTTGGTTTACCTGTTCTCTAATTAATAAATAAAATTATTATTTAATTTACAATATACATATATAAAATATTATATGCAAAACAATGAACTGAAAGGCCCACAAACATACCTCTTTTCTGTAGAAACAAAATGAGTTCTGCATCTATACATATGCCATGTTAAACAATGAAAGTATTAACATTTAAGTCAGGGTTCGTAACATCAAATATATATTTTAAAGTAATATATGTAGACCAAGTTTCTAAATAGTCTTTTAACAGAAGTTCTGGCAATGACATGCTGGTTCAAATATAGAAAAAGAAGTGCTTTTCAAATCACTATGTAATTGATACAGACTCAGTGTATATCCAGCCTTGTAGCATCAATCTCTTCGAAAGTATTAAAAGTGTGTCCTATCCATTTCCATTATCCTTCTGTTGGTATCTAAAATCTTGGCATATCATTTGAAAGAACATAAGCATTAACAAAAACCAATGGTCCTGTTCACCCAACCCACTTCACTTGATTGTGTTGGGGGTTTAGTGAGACAAGTGGGATTAATCGATGCAGCCGCTTAACCCTTACAAGCATATGTATCCCCAAACACTCCAATTTGGTTGAAGACTAAAATAATCCCTTCAAGTCAGCCATGTCATGTGAAATCCTGTCCTTGCAGGATTAAGATGACAACCTAGAGAGGTTCCAAAATAAATTAGGCTGCTTGTAGAATATGGTTGCTGTCACTATTCTAATCCTCACCTTCTGTGACTATTATGAAGGCGGTAGTGGGAAACAGTCAAAAATGGGAACGAATGCATAGGACTCACCAAACCATCTGATACTAGCAATTTTTTTCCCCCTATCTTTTTACCGTCGTTCTGGGATGGAGTAGCAGGGAAGAGTTACCACCTCTAATTCTCTCTTGTACCAGATGAAGGACAGTAAACATAGCCAATGCATGAAAGATACAACCATACAACCACCAAACACCTCCAGAAGATGAATTAGCTATCAGAAAGAGTTTGGCAAAGTTTAACGAATCTTCCAAGAGAAAATTAATTGGTGAAAAAGTTTCTGTCCAGATAGGAGATGCTATAGCAGATGAAGGCTACGTCATAACCACCAGTGTTTCATTGGAAGCATATAATAATTAGATTTGTCCATACCTGCTTTTCTAAACAAATAAAGAGTGATGTGCATTAATAATCATAATTTAACATTTATAAAAATCTATAATGGCTAAAATAGTCTTCCGTTGACATTTAGAGAATGGCTGCCCCAATGCCTCTCCATAATGTATAAGTATGAAAATTCTCCTTGTAGACTATCCAGTAACAATTTAAACATATTAGTATAGGCTTAATATTAAAGAACATGTAGTATTAAATCATTTAATGGTAAACGTGGTTTTAAAACATTTAGAGCTACTGGCCTGTATCTGAATGCCAAAAGAGTTTTATTTAAATAATGTCAATAACATCTTCCTTAAATTAAGTTTAAATCCTGATGCCTCCATAGATAATCCATGGAATAGTCCTCTCAATAGTACAGAAGTGGCCTTCTTTCAGCGTGTCTATGGAGATTCTCAATCATCTAGGTCATGTTATCCCAAATGTCCTTTTCCAAAAGACAAATGGATTTTCTTGTTTTTTTTTTTCCTTGAAAATGTTTCACTTCTAATCCAAGAAGCTTCTTCACTTCACAGAACTGAAGAAACTTCTTGGATAAGAAGCGAAACATTTTCAAGAAGAAAAAAAAAAACTCCCAAGAAAACCCAGTTGTCTTCTTCCAGGGTATTTTTTTTCTACTCCCCTGTCTAATTTATAGTCATATGATTCCTTGCTCGTTTCTCATCCTGCTCCCACCAGACAGCTTTCTGATACATCCAAGGGTCAGGTGTTCACTTAGCTTTAACTATTGTATTTTACTTAAAGAATGGCCATAGTTGAGTTATCGCGGTTTTTTTGATAAAAGAAATTTCTATTGCAACTCTTCATGTAGCTACTCCCTCTGTTCCTATTGTGCATACCTGTTGTAAAGTAGGGATTCTACTTTCCAGCCAGGTTCTCGAAATCATCTTGCTATTTTCTGGCTAAGATTCCTCCATAATATCAACTTGATTGTAAGGAGCCCATAGGGCTTTGCCTGCTCTCCAAACCTATAATTCCTGGGTAGCTAATATGATACAAAGGAAACACCAGACCTTTTTTTTCCACCTTTGCAGTTTGCAACATTAACAGATATCTTGAAATGAACCAATGCTTCTTGTCAAGCCCTTGCTAAATAGCCCACGAGTGGACTTAGCAGTTTCAAAAATTGATAAGTAATCATCACATTCACATTACATGCCAATCAGGGGTGAAATCCAGCAGGTTCTGACAGGTTCTGGAGAACTGCTAACGGAATTTTTGAGTTGTTCAGAGAAACAGTAGCGGAAATTTTGAGTAGTTCGGAGAATCGGCAAATGCCACCTCTGGCTGGCCCCAGAGTGGGGTGGGAATGGAGATTTTGCAATATCCTTTCCCCAGGAGTGGGGAGGGAATGGGGATTTTGCAGTATCCTTCCCCTGGAATGAGATGGGAATGGAGATTTTGCAGTATCCTTCCCCTGCCACGCCCACCAAGCCACATCCACCAAGGCACACCACGCCCACCAAGGAACGCCCACAGAACCGGTAGTAAAAAAAATTAATTTCACCACTGATGCCAATACTTTTAAGAAGAAAAATCACAGGATAGCAATAGTGAAAGGCTCCTTCAAGAATACATTTTAGCTATTTCCTTGTTTGCCACCATCCCTCAATTATTTCATAACCTGAGGGATCTCAATTCCCATTGTTGCTACCGGTACTAATTTTCAACCATTTTGCTTCCCTTATGAGATTTTCAAATATAATTAGCAACAACCTGTCTGACGGAAATATCCTTTTTTCCCCTCAACTTGTCTGACTGAAATGTCTTTTTTTTTTCCTTGAATGAAGCAAAAATAATATTTAAAATTCTGGGATTTTTTTTAATTTACTGAACATAGCTATTTGCAATTAAAATGTATTTATTGATTTACTTATTTAATTTTATCTCTACTTGGCAATATAAAAGCAGCATAGATCTGCTTCTTTTTAGGAATAACTTTTTTTTTTCTAAACCACATTTTGAATCATAAATATTAGTCTCCATTCTCAGATTGGACAGCTTCTCCTTCTTACACTGTATTTGTCATATTCTCTGTGAGAATATGTGAGATTTTAATCACATTATGTTATTTTATTTTTGCAGTGAATATATGTCAGTGTTCATGGGATGGTTTTAAAATATATGTGGGATATTTGAAGTTAAATGCCATTTACTTTATATTAATATCATTGCTTCATTATAAAATCCACAAGTTCTCAAGCTAAAATACTGGGTTTTTTACCAATTCAAAAATTTACCCTGGGGATTTTAATAGTATCATAAAGAAGAATTGTACTGATTTATGTATAGAGAATATAGCAATAGCACTCAACTGCAATTTTTATAAGCACTTTTATTCTTTTTTTCTTGACAGTGGTCCACATCGTCTGGCCGGTACTACGGAGACCTGGCTGGTATTACGGAGACCTGGTTGGGACCGGAGGGAGGAGTCCCTCTGGTCGAGATGTGCCCACCAGGTTTCAGAGCATATCATCGACCGAGAGCCCAGGGGAGGGGTGGGGGGGGTGGCGGTTATTGTTAAAGAAGGTCTTGGTTCGAGGGAGATCACTGTGCCTCAGATTGCTGGATGTGAATCCCTCTTCGTGAGATGGGGTCTTGGGGTTCAGATGGGCTTGCTGCTTGCGTACCTGGCTCCCTGCCGCGTGGCAGCAGCCCTGCCTGAGCTACTCGACGTGATAGCCACGGTGGCAGTTGATACACCCAGGCTTATGGTCATGGGTGATTTCAACTTGCCATCCGTTGGTGAAACGTCTGGGATGGCTCGGGAGTTCATGGCTTCCATGACGGCCATGGACCTGACCCAGTTAGTTCATGGCCCCACTCACAGGGGGGGGGACACACACTCTAGACTTGATTTTCGTCTCTGGCCAGTGGTTGAGTGATTTTGTTATAGGGGATATAGACATGGAACCCTTGTCATGGTCAGATCACTCACTCCTTCGTCTGGACCTTCGTACCGCTACACCCCGCCACAGGGAGGCGGACCCAATTATATGGGTCCGCCCCAGGCGCCTGATGGATCCTGATAGGTTCCAGACAGAGCTTGGGCCAATTCCCGATGATCTGGCACACGACTCGGCCGAGGACCTAGTAGCTGCCTGGGATCGGGCGGCTGGTGGGGCCTTGAATCGAGTCGTGCCTTTGCGGCCTCTGACCCGGTGTCGATCCCTTGCGGCTCCTTGGTTTACCGAGGAGCTGAGGGAGATGAAACGCCGGAAAAGATGCCTAGAGAGCGGTTGGAGGGCCAGTCGCGCTGAATCTGACCGAACACTGGTAAGGTCGCATATTAAGACCTACCTAGTGGCGATAAAGACGGCAAAGTTTAATTACTTTTCCGCCTCTATTGCGTCATCAGGGAATCGTCCGGCAGCCCTGTTCAGGGTAACCCGCTCCCTGCTCCATCTGGGAGCGCGGGAGGATCCCTTGGAAGGCAGGGCGGAGGATTTCGGACAATACCTGTATGACAAAATCGCTCAGCTCCGGGGGGACTTGGATTCTGACTGGGTAGATCAGGGCAGGGTGACGAGGAATAGTCTTGAGAATGTTATCTGGGAAGAGTTGATGCTGTGACTCCCGATGATGTGGACAGGATTTTGGGGAGACTTAGTGCGGCCACATGTTTATTGGACCCGTGTCCCTCCTGGTTGGTACTGGCCTCCCGGGAGGTTACACGAGGCTGGCTCCAGGGTGTTATCAACGCTTTGTTGAGCGAGGGTTACTTCCCTGCGGCCTTGAAAGAGGCGGTGGTGAGGCCTCTCCTCAAGAAGCCGTCCCTGGATCCGGCAATATTGGCTAACTATCGTCCTGTCTCCAACCTTCGCTTTCTGGCGAAGGTTGTTGAGAGTGTGGTCGCGCGACAGTTTCCGCAATTCCTGGAGGAAACATCCTATCTGGATCCGTTCCAGTCTGGTTTCAGGCCTGGGCACAGCACGGAAACGGCATTGGTCGCGTTGGTCGATGATCTCTGGAGGGCTCGGGACAGGGGTTGTTCCTCTGTTCTGGTCCTGTTAGACCTCTCAGCGACTTTTGATACCATCGACCATGGTATCATGCTGCACCGGTTGGAAGAGTTGGGGATGGGGGGCACCGTGTTACGGTGGTTCTCCTCCTTTCTCTCCGACTGGTCGCAGTTCGTGTTGGCAGGGGGGCAGAGGTCGACCTCGAGGCCTCTTATATGTGGAGTGCCTCAGGGGTCGGTCCTCTCGCCCCTCCTGTTCAACATTTATGTGAAGCCGCTGGGCGAGATCATCCGTGGCTTTGGGGTGAGATACCATCAGTACGCTGATGACACTCAGCTGTACATCTCCACCCCAGGCCACCCCAACGATGCCCTTGAAGTGATGTCCCAGTGCCTGGAGGCTGTACGGGTCTGGATGGGGAGGAACAGACTCAAGCTCAACCCTTCCAAGACTGAGTGGCTGTGGTTCCCGGCATCCCGATATAGTCAGTTGACTCCATCACTGACTATTGGGGGCGAGTCTTTGGCCCCCACAGAGAGGGCTCGCAATCTGGGCGTCCTCCTGGATATGCAGCTGTCTTTGGAGGAACATCTGACGGCTGTAACCAGGGGGACCTTTTATCAGGTTCGCCTGATCCGCCAGTTGCGGCCCTTTCTTGATCGGGATTCCTTGTGCACAGTCACTCATGCCCTCGTGACCTCTCGCCTTGATTACTGTAACGCTCTCTACATGGGGCTCCCCTTGAAGAGCACCCGGAGGCTCCAACTGGTCCAGAACGCAGCAGCGCGGGTAGTGACGGGAGCAGCATGGCGCTCCCATGTAACACCGCTCCTGCGCGAACTGCACTGGCTCCCGGTGGTCTTCCGGGTGCGCTTCAAGGTGTTGGTTCTCACCTTTAAAGCGCTCCATGGCATAGGGCCTAGTTATCTTCGAGACCGCCTGCTGCCACCGACGACCTCCCATCCACCCGTGCGCTCCCACAGAGAGGGCCTCCTCGGGGTGCCATCAGCCAAACAATGCAGGCTGGTGACCCCCAGGGGGAGGGCCTTCTCTGTGGGGGCACCTACCCTCTGGAATCAGCTGCCCCTAGAGATAAGGAGAATCCAGGACCTCAGTGCCTTCCGCCGTGCCCTTAAAACCTTCTTTTTCGAACAAGACGGGCTGGCCTAACTCTTTTTAAGTGTTTTTAATTGTTTTTGTTTCTGTTTATTGTTTTAATTAATGGGGCCAAATTTATACATATTTTTAACTGTATTTTAATATTTGTATTTGATGTTTTTATTTGCCTGTTCACCGCCCTGAGTCCTCAGGAGAAGGGCGGTATACAAGTTTAAAAATAAAATAAAATAAATAAAATAAATATATTAATAACCATTTAAGAATTGTACATGTTTTCATTATATTTATTGCTGAACTGTAAAGCATGAATTCTACACTTTATATTAGGTTCAGAATCACTCTTTCATATACTAAGCTAAATGCTGGTTCAAATGCAAAATTATATGCCTCAATCCCTACCAAAGATTTTAGAGCATACATATCGAATTGTTCTATCCTATTCAGATATCATAGTAACTGTTGTCTATTTCATGAAGGAAATAAGCTGTTCATTTCAGTTCTCTCAGTCACCCAGCTAGAAGGCAACCTTTTATTAGCTCCTGACTAGTCCAGTGGCATCAGCCAACAAGCTCTTGGTACTTCTTCAAAACCATGTCCCATCTTGCTCCACAGCTATGATGTCACCTCTGTTTCCCCCTTTTTAATCTGCCAATTATTCTGTCCTTTTTCATCTTCTGCCCAACTCACTGCAAGGAATAGCCATTAATCATTCACCCACCTGACAATTGGATTTTACATAATTTATAATATATAATTATAATTTATAATTATATATTATATTAAATTATATATATATATATATATATATATATATATATATATATATATATACATACACACACACACACACACACATATATACACATATATATATATAATTACATAAATTATATAAATTATAATTATATTAAATTATAATTATACACACACACACACATATGCACGCATATATATACTTCTGTACATATGTATTCATCATCATTTTAGCCATTTTTCTACCCACTGCAGGATGAAGGCCTCTTCTGCATGTTTTCAACCAAATACGGTCCTGAGCTTCCTTTTGCCAATTGGACCTGCACATGGATTAGAGAACAAATGAAAGTATGCTATATCATCAAGAGCATAAAAGAATTGAAATGGAAATAAGCAGGTCACATAGCAAGAAGAACTGATGACAGGTGGACATAGAATGGATCCCACTTGGTAAAAAGCATCCACGAAAGAGATCTAAAATATACACAAACAGAGAAACAAAACACACCCACACACCCACACGTGTGTGTGTGAGTGAGAGAGAGGGAGAGAGAGAGATACTAGATACTAGATAGTACTATAGATACTGGATATATACTGTATTTCTGTAAGATAGATGATGGATGGATGGATGGATGGATAGAGAAAGAGAGAGAGATGAATAAAAGATAAACATTAAATTATATAGAGTCAACTTTAAAAAGAAAATAAATACAAAGAAATTTCAAATTTCCTTACATCAGTTACAATTAAGTATACTATCTCACTTCACTTTTAAAAATTACAACACGGTTCTCTTCTTTCTATATTCAATCCTTTTTAATCAGCACATCCATAAAACACTAATTCATTTTTTCTTCACTTTCATGAAAAGTTCATATGAGATTTCCAGTCTTTTATAAAAGTATTTATTGTCTTATCCCTGATAAAAGAGGTCAACTTTGTCATTTCCACAAGAGATTTTTAGGTAAATCCTGGATGTCCCAAATCCTGCTAAAAACCAGCAATTCTAATTTTAAAAGGCTAGTGCTTGACTTATTCCTGTGAAGAGAATAATATCTTTAAGGATTAGTGACTTTGTCCTCTTTTATGAATATATATATTAGAAGAATGTATAGTTTAGTTTAGATTAAAGAAAAGACCTTCACATCATGTCGTACAAATCCATACTATAGTCCATCCTCTGTGTAGCACTCTGGATTCAATTTGGAGGTATACATTTTGAAAGTATTTTCAAATAGTTTCCATGGACAAAATTCCCATTAAAAACAATTTGAAGCTAAAGAAAATAATGCTCTTAAAATATTACACGTCACCTCAGGAAATCATAAGGAAATGAATTAAAATATCTGCAATGATTTAAGGTCAACAAAAAGGATAAAGCTTATTCTATATCAGTACAACTATTTATATCAAAACTACAGAGAGGAGAAAAAGAAAAGGAAGGAAGGAAAGAAAGAAAGAGAAAGAAAAAAAATACAGTCAGGTTTATTTTGTTACGATTGTATTTTTTATTTTTCAGGCATTGTTCAATTTTTCCTATTTTGCAAGAAATGCATACGCTTATGAAATACGTAACCTTCAATAGAAGATGAAGCAGGATTTCAAGGAATTGAGATGAGGAAAGGTTATGCATATTTTATTAGAAGGTTTTTTAAAAAGAGAAACTCTTTCATCTATCCATCCAAGAGCATTCTGCAGATTTCTCTCTTTAATTAATTTTTTTGTGTGGGAATTTCTTTATTATCCTTTCCTACTACTAATTCCTACTAGTCCACATGGGGACAAATGACAGTCCAAATGATAACTCTACAATATTACTACAAGAGTTTAAAGGCTGAGGAAAGAAAATGGAGAACTTAGAGGTTCAGATAATCTTTTCATCCATTTTTCCAGGTTTGGAAATGGACTAGAAAGGAAAAGAAGACTACTGCAAATGGAGGATTGACTACATACAATTTTTTGACACCAGGATGGAGCATGTAGGTTTCAGCAATCGTGACTTGAGCATGAAATGTTACACTTTCTAAAGACTAGTAAATGTATTTAGCCAAACCATGATCAAACTAGATCAGGAGGGTAATGTGAGTGTTGGTGATAAAGCTATGAAATAAGAGTTAGATTAAAGATTACTGCACTGTAGAAGAATATGGAAGCACTTTTTTAAAAACTACATAATGGAAATTGGAAACAACATTGGTTGATGAAATTAACTGCATTTATTGTCTATGCATTATTGAGCGGCAGAGTGGCGTAGAGGTGGAGCTCTCGCCTCACAATCAGGAGGTTGTGAGTTCAATCCTAGGTAGTTGGCAGATATTTCTGTCTTTGGGCACAATGAGTAAACTGCTGTGAACTCTGCATAGGAGTCAGGAAGGGCATCTGGCCAGTAAATGCTTGAGCTCCATTTAGTCGCCCTGACTCCACCCCGATGCAAGGGATTGCAGGGTCATTAAAAGAAAAAAAAAATATCAATGCCATATTGTTTAGGCTATGAGAAATAAATAAAGTGTGCCTGAACTGTTAGTACAGGAAAGCAAATAGGTATTAAAAGAGTCCCCTGAAATGACTCTGATATCATCTCATATTATCATATCAATGATAATTAAACTTACCATTTAATTAAAAAAACCCTGAGGTAATAGAAAGGGAAGAGTAGTTGTTACCTCACACTACTCATAAATCCAAATGATTGACTTTAGCAGTATTGTAGACATCATCTGGGTTAATATAAGAGAAAAAATGAATTAGAGCACTAATGTATGTTTATTGCCATCCCACAATCAAGAAGTTCTAAATTATGCTTTCCTAAAGCAAATTGGAGATCATTCCATGGACATGAAGTAGGAGAAATGGGGAATTTTAATTAGGTTAACATCAGTTGGAAATTAAACTGTGCCAAACATGGTACACTTCTGAGAAATCTCTACTTTGTCTTGCTCACAACATTCTCAAAAGAAGGCACAGAAGAGGCTGTACTTCCTGAGAATGCTCAGGAAGCTAAATCTATCTCAGCATCTACTTCTGTCCTACTATCACAGCACCATTGAGAGTGTCCTGACATACGGCATTCTTGCATGGTATGGGAGCTCCAAAAAGCTCTACAGAGAATCATTAAAACTGCTCAGAATATCATCCGACTCCAGCTAACAGCCCGGGATGACATCTTCGAATCTCGCTGTTTGAGGAAGTTGCATAACATTCTCAGAGGCTCTTCCCATCCTGCTTACAATCTTTTTGGACTGTTGTCTTCTGGCAGAAGATACAGAACAATTAAAACTTGGACCACACATTTTCTGATTAGTTTTTATCCCAGAGCTATAATTGCACTCAACAATGAACTAAAGGGGCACCATCAGTGAGTTGTTGGACAGTATTACTTGGTCTGTTGTGTGAATATTTGGGTAGTTTAGGGGTGGAGCATTGTGGTGGGTGAGAGTGTGTTTGGGGATTGTTATGTGTGTTGGACCTGGTCTTTGAGTGTTAAGTGAATTTTATTGTATGGGTATACTGTGTATACACGTACAATGACATTAAAGTTATTTATTTTTTTTAGACTGTTACCACATTTGAGGAAACAATGAGCTAAGGAAATTTTGTGACACAAACTGGGTGCACATCTGTGCAAATAAGACTGAAAAAGAAGAAAAACAAAAACAATGGGGCTGGCCTATTATTTTAATTCCAGTTTACAATTTATTAAGTAATAGGCAGAGAAGGGCCGAAAAAGGGAATTATCTTACTCGACTAACATGCAATTGGCAGTCAGATATTTAGCAACATGAAGCATGAAGATGGATTTCAAAGTAGAAGGGTTAAAATATACATTAAGGAAAAAGTAGATGTCAGGAGAGCTAACAAAGAAGAGATCACTGAATCAAAGAAGAGGATTTCTATATTTTGAGATACAGTACAGAACACAGTGCAGTGTTCTTCCCCATCTATAGAGGGTTTCTTGGTATCTGAAAGCTAAACATTTTTGGATTCAAAATTAGGGAGAGGGGGAGGTTTGGGAAAAAAATGATCAAGCATTTCTTAGTTTGCTATCAAATTTGATTACAAGAATTCTTCAATTTCCCATTAATGCTGTACTGAAGCAAGGATGTTTAATAGGCTGTTGGTTTCTATGTTGATCAAAGAGTTTTATGTGGGCTATTAGGCTAGCAATTCTGTCTTTATGTACTGTATGAGTTGGAATACTTAAGTACTTAGTATCACACTACAGGAAGATAAACTATGTACTTTCTCCCCATTGAAAGAATAGGCTTCCCTATAAATAGGGAGAATATTCCTACTCTTCTCATACATAGGAACATTCAGATGAAACATTCACTATGCAAACCATGTTAGACTTTCCCTATCAGAGAAGTTAAAATTCCCATTAATCATAATGGGAATAATAATAACAACAAGGGCATTGGAAGAATAGCTGAAGGCCAGTGAAGAAGATGCACTGAAGGTTTAATGAATACTGGAGAAACCAAACTAACCTACAAGAAAGACCAAATGAAGAATAGAAAAGAGATATAGGAAGGCAAAATATTATATAGCCAGCACACAAAAGACTAGCAGCCAAAAGAGGTAACAACTAGAGTTGGCAATGGTAAGGGTATGTGAGTTTAAGAAAGAAACAGAGGGGGTATTCTGGTGACACAAGACTAAGCCTTAAGAAGAAATTCATACAAAGCCAAAGTTGAGAAGACAACAACAGGAGAAGGATTCATATTCTAATACAGAATATTCTTAAAAGCAAATATAAAGATAACAACAGAGTTTTTTTTTTTTAGGCTTAATGGAAAAAGACTTGGGGAAAAAATGGAACTTTGATGCTGTACATGTTGATGGCAGGAAGACTATGTGCAAAAATGGAAGGACATATTGACCCCAACAATGGACGAATGGCTGCAAAAGTTGATGGAGTTAGGAGAGATGGCTAAATTGACTGCTTTGATCAAGGGGAAGAAGACAACACAAATACTTTCGTTTCTACCTGAAAGCTGCTTCTGGACCCTGTGCTTGAGGTAGAAAAAAAAATTAAACTTTAATTTTGGGTTTTACTGATTAGATAGATTTCTTGTTATAAAAATGGCTAGTTTTAACTATTATGTAAAAGTAAAAAGCTGTGGTTTGATGTTACTACCCTATTCTACTGCACCAAAGGGAGTCAGAAGTAAATTCCCCACCCTTTCCACACTTTTCCCTTTTGCCTTCCCTATTTTTTCTACTATTTGCGTTTATATATATATTTTTTTGTATGTTATATCATAAACCAATAATGTTATTAAAAAGGAGACAGAGAGAAGACAGCAATAGACAGCACATGCTGCTTCTGAAGAAACAGCGGACCGCCTAGTTAGCTACTGCAAGAAGATCATACAGACAGTGGCATGACAAAATAGCAACAGTGATGGATTGGAAGATCTGCAGGAAACACTATTTCCTTGCAAGCAAGAACTGGTGAAACCACAACATAGACAAAACAATAGCAGAAGAAACTAATGTGGTCAGAGACTTTAGAATTCAAACAGACAAGCCTCTGCCACGCAACGCCTTAAATTTAATAATTGTTGATAAAGACGAAAAAAAGTCTGGATAGTGGATATGGCAGTACTTAGAGACAGCAGAAGAGAAGAGAAAGAACTGGAGAAAATCAGAAAATATAAAGACCCGCAAATAGAAATAGAAAGCGAAAAATAGTACCAATAGATAAAGGTGCCTTGGGTGCAATCCCAAAACAATTGGAGCACCCAAATACCATCAAGCATTGACAAATTCATCATCAATCACCAGCAAAAAGTGGCTTGGCTTGGAATAGCTTAAATGCTGTGACTACATCTTTAGTATTATAAAACAACATCTGCCTATCCCAGGTTCTTGGGATGGCTTCAATAGTTAAATGATACAGTCAAGATACTGTATCTAGCTGAATGTCCAATCAACCATAACCATAATAATATGGCAATAACTGATTCTGGACATGCTCCTTCCTATTTTCTTTAGAATAGCAGGTTGGTATTTTGCAGGGGTGAAATCTAAAATTTTTCTCTACCGGTTCTGTGAGCGTGGCATGGTGAGGGGGTGTCCTGTGACTGAGTGGGCGTGGCCAACTCAATGTCACTCACAGCCATGCCCACTCAGTCACAAGACCCCCTCCCACCAAGCCACGCCTACAGAACACGGTAGGAAAACTTTTTAAATTTCTATTCTGCCGGCATGTCCTTACCTTTCTCCCACGGCTCCACCCACCCACCCCATTCCCTGGAGTTGGGGAATGCACGATTCCCCAACTCTGGCTTTGCCACAGAGCCGCTGCCTGCTCGTCCTTCGCCACGCAGCTCCGCCCACCCGCCCCATTCCCCGGAGTCGGGAATGCACCATTCCCCGACTCCTACTGCTCACGTTTCTCCCGCAGCTGGCTGTCAGGGAAGGCAAGTGCCCGAAAGGTACCGGAGTCGCTAACTCTCCTCCTTGAATGAGCCACTCTGTTCCACGTGCTGGCTGCGCAAGCGCATACCCAACCTACCGCTGAATTAAATAAACAGTGTGCGCTTGTGCAGCTGGCGCATGGACCAGAGCAGCTCATTCAAGGAGAGTGAACGACTCCGGTACCTTTCGGGCACTTGCCTTCCCTGACAGCCAGCTGCAGGAGAAAGGTGAGCAGTAGGAGTCAGGGAATGGTGCATTTCCCGACTCCGGGGAATGGGGCAGGTGGGCAGGTGGCGGAGCCTCCAGTTGCCATTGCTACCAGTTCTCCGAACCACCGGCCATCATCACTACCTACTCGCCAGAGTTGGTCTGCCTGGGAGCATTTCACCCCTGGTATTTTGTAACAAAATATGTGCAAAGAGGAGCAACTAAGATGATTAAGAGCCTGGAGACAAAAACATATGAAGACCGGTTGCAGGAATTGAGTATGGCCAATCTAGAGAAAAGAAGAACTAGGAGTTACTTGATAGCAGTATTCCAATATTTGTGGGGCTGCCACACAGAAGAGGGGGGGTCAACTTATTTTCCAAAGCACCAGAAGGCAAGACAAGAAATAATGGATGGAAGCTAATCAAGGAGAGAAGCAACCTGGAATTAAGGAGAAACTTCCTAACAGTGAGGACAATTAACCAGTGGAACAGCTTGTCTTCAGAATTGTAGGTGCTTCATCACTGGTGGTTTTTTAAGAAAAGACTGGACAGACACCTATCTGAAATGGTATAGGCAGGGGTGAAATGCTCCCGGTTCGGATCGGATCGCCCAATCTGGTAGCGATGGTGGTGGGTGGTCCTCCGGTAGCAAAAATCCCTGCCCCCCCATGCCCAACTGAGCCACGCGATCATCAGAGGCTTTTTTTTTATTTTTAAAAGCATTTTTTCTACAACCTCTTCAGCCCAAAAAATGCTTTTAAAAGCAAAAAAAAAGCCTCTGATGATTGCGCAGTTCAGCTGGGATCATCAGAGGCTTTTAAAAGCATTTTTTCTACACTCCTTCCGATGAAGAGGTTGTAGAAAAAAATGTTTTTAAAAGAAATAAAGCCTCTTCCGATCAGGCAAATCAGCTGGGATTGTCAGAGGCTTAAAAAGTGGTCTACAGTGGTTTAAGGCACCCTGTTATTAAGCTGGTTATTAAGACCAGTTGCCTGCAATTACTGCAGGGTTTGAATCTCGCCAAGGCTCAAGGTTGACTCAGCTTTCCATCCTTTCTAAGGTAGGTAAATTGAGGACCCAGTTGTGGGGGCAATAAGCTGACTTTGTATAAATATACAAAAGGAAGAAGGCTATTGCTGAGCACATTGTCAGCCGCCCGGAGTCTTCGGAGAAGGGCGGCATATAAATCGAATTAAAAAAAAAAGCCTCTGCAGATCAGGCAAGTCAGCTGTGATCATAAGAGGCTTTTTAAAGCATTTTTTACAACCTCTTCCACCAAAGAGGTTGTAGAAAAAATGGTTTTAAAAGTTAAAAAAAAAAGTTGGCCATGCCCACTCAGTCATATTAACCCCCCCAAGCCACGCTCACAGAACCGGTAGTAACAAATTTTACATTTCACCACTGGGTATAGGGTGTCCTGCTTGAGCAGGGGGTTGGACTAGAAGACCTCCAAGGGTCTTCCAGCTCTATTCTGATTGATTATGTCAGTGCTTCTTACCAAATGCATGCAGATTTATTTTGAATTGCCATGTGGAGAAACTACATATGAACCTATGTAGGACAAGAAAGAAAATGACAGTCTTTGATGACCCCAAAAGATTGTATATTAATTTGGCCAATGGCTCGTGAGCACTCAGTGCCAATCCCTGCCTCTTTCATTAGCTAAAAGCTTCTATCCATTATCACTGTTTCACAACTGTTAAACTGAGGAGAAGGGATATTTTCCAGGAAAGCTTTTTTTTCTTTTTGCTGAGTTCTTCTATCCCTTGCAATGAATGTCTACGTTAAAGGTCTTGCTTTGCCATGAAGTTCATAGCTCAACAAAATTCATCCTTGAGACTTTGAGAGAGATTCTTTTTCCCCATTAAATTAATGTCTTACTGTTCTGAAGTCAAAGCCTGTTCCTGATCCAGACTCAGCCTTGAGTAAAGTACTCATTAACTTGACAAGGTTATTATTTGGAATGTAGTAATATTAGTTATCATCTTTACCAGTTTTGTGGATTTTCCTTAGAAAGATTTCCGAAAGGATAATCCTATTTATCTTCTGCAGCAAATCATGGTGGAAAAACTTTTCCCTCACTTCTTTGTTGTTTTTTGGACTGGAAATATTCTTTGTGCCATGATAAGTGTTTCTTTCATGTGAAATTGTAGTTATATCATTCCTTTCTCTGAACTCTTAACGGAAACACATCTCTTAATGTATATGTTTTATTCTCTGTGACGGATGGTAATCTTTTTAACTCAAAGGAAGCCTTTGATCATTCGTCGTTCCTTTATAAAACATTTACTTAATGCCAATATTTTAACCAGTGTAGCATATAGTTAGAACACCAAATGCTTAGTAGTTTGAGAGCAATTTTGGGAAGAAACTTTGACACTTATTTTGAGGAAGCTGGGAAATGAAATGATGAAGTCATCGGGGTAGAAAAAACAATACAATAATGCATCATTGGTGTCTGTATCACAGAAACAGAAGCAGCCGTGAGGAAGCAGAGATACTATGTGCATGCAGGCAAAAACTGAAATGAGGGCAGTAGGGAAACCGTTGCATTTTCAAATCTCATTTTTTGTATGTCTCGCCTTTTAATGAATTGATCTTTCTATGAATACTTCAGGTCTAAATATTAATTAAACAGTGGCATGTTTCATATATGTGGAATAAATCAGCTCAGTGGTGGGTGGCCTCCACCTTTTGGACGTATGATGATAGAAAAGGTGTTTTTTTCCAGTGAGACCAGTCTATCAGGGCAATCTGGTCTACCCTAAAGTGGGACGGAGCATACTACTTCCGCTTTCACCTGTCAGCGCCAATCCAGGAGCCTTCGCAGACAAATTATTTTGGGTTCAATTTAAATTTATGTCTTTGTCAGTAAATTTAAATTTAACACGGTGATAGAAAAGGTATGGATGAGCCTACCCTTGTCTGCTTTTCATAAGCAATTTAAATTTATTCTGTTTGAACGTGCTTTCAGCCCGTAGTTGTTTTTAGTTGCTATTCTTTTATTTTATTTTATTTTATTTTCATCCTTTTTACATTGTCTAATTCATTTTATTATTGCTAGTCCAGAGTCCACAAGAAACTCCTCTTTAATGTTTGGAATGTGACATGGAAAGAAAAATATACTGTTGATATTGTTACATGGATGTTTCACAAACCAGTTCTTAAGGTCACAACATGTTTGCAAGTTCTCCTTGACTTATGACAATAGAGCCCAAAATGCTTTCCATTGCTAAGCAAGGCAGTTGTTAACTGAGTTTTGTTTCATTTTACAACCTTTTTGTTACAGTTGTTAAGCAAATTACTGCAGTTGTTAACTGAATCGTGGTTGTTAAGCAAATCTGTCTTTCCCCAATTGACATTATTTGTCAGACGCCAGCTGGGAAGATTTACAAGTGGTGATCACATAACTCCAACTGTATGCTGCAACTGTCATACATACATGCCAGTTGCCAAGTGCCTGAATTTTGATCACATGACCATGGGGGATGCTGCAACAGTTGTAAGTGTGAAAACTGGTCAGAAGTAACATTTTTCAGGGCTGTTGTAACTCTGAATGGTCACTAATGGTTGCTATTGTAAGTCAAGGATTACTTGTTGTTCTAAATTGAAATCATCATGAACAAATTAGAACTGTAGGCAGAGCACAACAATGTGAACATGACAGATGTACAATTATAGCAATAGCGCTTAGACTTATATACCGCTTCACAGTGCTTTTACAGCCCTCTCTAAGCAGTTTACAGAGTCAGCATATTGCCCCCAAACAATCTGGGTCCTCATTTTACCGACCTTGGAAGGATGGAAGGCTGTGTCAACCGTGAGCCAGTGAGAATCAAACTGCTGGCAATTGGCAGAATTAGCTTACAGTACTGCATTCTTATCACTATGCCACCATGGCTCTTTTATCAATGTCATCAATGCCACCATTACATACCTGCGGCCCAATGTCTGACCCAAGTTCATAAATTGTGGTTTTGGAGAGATTGCTTTCACAAAATCTGTCTCATTTGCTACTCCTTACCTGGGAGATATTGCTTTGGCTGATCACAAAACCTGGTTTTTGTACATCTTGGTAAAATTTAGTTGTACAAAGAGAAAACCAACCAGGTTTTGTGATAAAATTTGGTAAAATTTAGTTGATTGTTTCTTCTTCATGGGGGCCCATTCTTCTGAAGGTGGGATAACTGGTGTGAATGGTCAGCTATTTCACTGGAAGCTTTTGGACATTTGTTTTCCAGACTTCCTTGACAATTGTCCAGTTTCAGCCTGGGCGTATTTATTCACACCAACCCCATGAAAATGCTACGTCTAATAACTGTACCTAGAGCAATTTACCAATAAGTAAATAGCCATACGTCTCTTGTTAGTCTGGGAGGAACAGATTTGACTTGAGGTATGCAGGCAAGGCTTTGCCCTCCCTTACCTAAAGGGCAGATCTCTTGAACCTAAATATAATTTGGCAGGCTTCAGGAGAAAATAAAATTCACTTATTAAAAAGGAAAAGAAAACTGAATGTGGGAATGGCTGAATGTAGTCTAAACTATACTTTGAGAACATCCATTGAAATCAAAGGGATTAAAATTAATCATGACTAACTTCAATTTTGCTAATTTTATTGGGTCAGCTTTATGTACGAATAAGGCTTGAATTAACCAATGTGTTTTATAACATTAAGCATTTCACAAGGTATTAAGTCCCTTAGTGCTTCCGATACACTTCTGCCCTTTAAACAACTGGCAGCAAAAGCATTTCTACTCAAAACCACTTTTGCTTTTGTTCCACTATTTTGCTATATTGTAGCTGCAATCCTATAGAAGCTTTCCAAGAATTAAGGCCCGTTTAATGAAATTTGTATCTGAATAAGAACATGCTGTTAACATTTCTTTTTATTTGAAACCACACATTACAAAGATTTGTTTAGGATCAAGGCTATATTACAGTGATATACATATATGTAGCTATTTATATATCACACTAACCCACACATTCTGTAATAACAATGTCACTAGCTAGCATGAAAGAGTGTACTGCAGTTAATTATTTATTTGTGTGAAGACATGAAAAGCATGAAATAGGCTGAAACAAGGCCAAAATGAGGCTGATGAAAAATAAAAAGTATGTGAAGTCAAGGGCAATGGATGTGAAGATGAGGAAATAATCATTTAGAATGGTAAAAGTCATATAAAGTCTATTACAACAAACATCACAACTGCCTTAAAAAGTACCACGGCCAGGTTATGCAGAAATAAAGGGAATCAAACAAAAAGAATGGAGACTTACATGGATACAATCTGTAGAATAGCTACTATATCACAATCAAATAGGGTCATGTAAGCAGAGAACACTCTCAGAATATTATAGGACAGTGATGGCTAATCTTTTCTGGACCGAGTGCCCAAAGTGCATGCCTGAACCCCCAAAATGCAATGCGCACACAGCCCCCACAAATGGGCACCGCCCACGCACATGTGCCCCCATGGACATGCCCCACCCCCCACATGTGCACACGACCCCATGTGCACCCTGCGCATTCGCAGGAGAGACCCAAAGACCAGCTAGCTAGTGGAAGGAGTGCACATGTGTGGTGGAGTGAACTGGGGCGACAGTTTGTGTGCCCACAGAGAAGGCGCTGCATGCCACCAGTGGCACATGTGCCATAGGTTCGCCGTCACGGTTATAGGAAAAGACAAAGGTAAATTTACAAAAAAATATTCCAAACAGTTTATAAACAGTTGCTCTGGACTGTCCAAACAATGAATCAGGATAGGAAGCAGGTGATAAGTCTTTCAAAGAAGCATCTAAGAGAGAATAGAACTTCTTTCGAAAGCATGCAAAAATATAGTAAGAATAATTAAGGCATACTTTTGAGAACTGACAATACTCAGAAAATATGTGACACCTGGATGCAAGCAGAAGTTTCTACTTCTGTCCTTCATCAACTTTGCTCTGAGCTAGCTACTCAACAAATGATGATGTAGGAACGGATCACCATTGAAGAGTAATTTTTGCTCATGCTCCATATTATGCAACACCCAATTCATTTATGAGTTTAATATGTACAGACAGAAACACACAAATTATTTTATTACAGTCATTAGCCAGCACAGACAGATGCACAAACAAACACACACATTCTGATATTTATCTCAGTTTGGAATATATTGGATTATTGTTTGTGTGTACATACATACATACATAATCTCATTTATATATCGCATAATCTCATTCAATGGAGGGATTCTTTTAAAACACAGTACTTGATTGAAAAACAACAACACAGCAGGATGAGAGGGAAAATGGTGGCAAAAATGATTGAAATTCCAGATTATTTGAATCTTCTTTCATTGTATCAATGAAGCCAACTTTTGTTTGATAGCTGGCTCAAAATTAGCCTAGTAACAGCATATATCTTTCAGTGAGACTCATTTAAATAAAACAAATGAATTTATGATCAAAACTAGATCCTGGAACAGTACTTTGTGTTATTATACCTGGGGAGATGACCTTGTTTCATATCTAACTTTACATGACTGATTTGTGGGAATTGCTAATACAGAATTATCATTTTTACATGCTGTTTCAAGAAGACAAATCCTGTTGGTGCTAAACAAAGGGAAACTGCCTCCAGTTTGACACTTTATGAGAAGCCTGCAATATTAACACATTTCAGCGATCTGTGAGTGGGGGGTGGGGGGAGAGACTTCATCAACATAACCATTTCAAATTCATTTTGTTAAGCCTTTCTGATTCTCAACATTCTGGGGCTTTGTAAAGAAAATCTGTCTCGAGCCAAATCATAAAAAATGTGGCATTCATAGCCATCATATTATCCTAATGCTTAGGTAAATTCTGATGACCTCAAAACTTATTGACTGTATCTTCACACTGGTCTTGTTGCTTCTGTACCTTTCAAAGAAATCTCCAACACTAGGAACAAAAAAGAAGATTAGGCAGATCATCCAATGCTCAGTTTTAATCACTGGTCTGATTAGTCAATTTGGTTCACATTTTCAGTTGGATTTGAATCATTGTTCAATGATCTGAATGATTAAGATGGTCAAGATCGCTGAATATAGACACTGGTTTAAACTGTTTATTCGGTTTCAGAAAAGGGCTGAGAGCATGCACGAAAATCCATGAAATTTAATTCATCTAAACTTGATTCCGTGCAATAACTGATTAAGAAATGGGATTAGATCCACTCATCTTTATTCTGAAACTTGGCCTGGCCCTAAAAAAATGAAAGCAAATGCTGGGTTTGTCTGCCAGCATGCCTTTGTTTTTAACTAATATTATTTGGAAGTTTACAGGTAGATGCTGTGAGTATCTCCTGCATTTCAGCATGATTATTTGCACTTTAAACCTTTGCTGAAAAACAGAAAAAAGTTCTATTTGTGCTTGTCTGAATACAAGCAGAGCAATCCTTTGTGACTGCAAATCCCTGAGAAAGCTTCATTCCCAACTGTGATAAGAGATGTACATCTGTTTATATCTGTGATTTTCTTCTGCAGATTTAAGTGGGAAAATATAAAAATGAGTGGGAAGAGAATGTGCAAGAAGATCATCAACAGTGGATACAACATGCACCAATTTGTACTTAAACCAAATTTGAAACTTCTTCACATGCCGCATATGTCTGAGCAGGGTTACTGGAGATCCAACTGGATTATTCTCCCCTTCCCTTCCTTCCCCTCCCTTCCACAATTTCCTAGAGGATTAGATGCCATTAAATATCTACATGTATTTTTCGGAGTATAAGACGCACCTTTTTACCCCCCAAAAGGGGGTGAAAATCTGGGTGCATCTTATACTCTAATTGTAGCCCCACTCGCCCACTGGCCTCCACCCTTGGGAGGTTGTTGGCCTCTGTGCGTTGCATGCAGAAAAATGCTAGAAAACGTGACGCATGGAGGCAATGCTGTTTTTCCTCCCCAATTCCCCGAAGCAATTCGCAAAGCCACCCATCCTCCTTCTCCTTTTCTGCAGTCTCACTTTCTCTTCCCTCCTGGCCAGATCCATCTCCTGGGCCAGGAGCAGAAGCTGACCGCCCTCAGCCTGGGTAGTCTGGAGAAGGGGCAGACTGGGTGGCAAGCACCTTGCCTTACACCTCTCCACACAGAAGCGCCCACTTTGCAAAACCATTGCCTCCATGCATCACATTTTCTGGCGTTTTCCTCCCCGATTCTCCAATGCAATTTGCAGAGATGTGCGCCTCCTCCTTCTTGGTGACTAAAGGGGAAGAGGAAAACTCTGGGCACGTTGAGAAAGCACATTCTCCTGTTGCTGGAAGAAGGTCAAAGTTGGTTCCCCCCTCCCCTTTCTTTCTTAAACTGAACTGCACTGCTTTACTGACTCATTGATAAATGATCCTGGGAGAAAGCAGCAGCCGCTGCTGATCCGTTCCGGGTGGTCAAAATGCCAAGTGGCTGTGGGGAGTGAGACATTTCTCCTTCACACACACACCCAGCTGCTCAGTACAGTTCAGTTTAAGAGAGCAAGGGGGGTGGGGGAAACCAACTTCGACTGCGGCTGGAGTCTCTCTGGGCATGAAGACTGTTTGGGAGGAGAAGGTGGCTGAGATGAGAGGAGTGTAGGCACAAGGCGCAAGGACGGGGTGGGGGAGACTGCAGGAGAAGCAGCCCTTCTCCCCTTCTTCCAGCAACAAGAGTGCATGTGTTCTCAACATGTCCAGAGTTTTCTTCTTCCCCTTTAGCCACCGAGAGCTCCGAGTTCTCCCAGGATTTGCCTGGAAGCAGCTACAGCAGTTCTTTTTTTTATTGAAAAAGTTTTTCAAATACAATTTTCCCCCTTTCCCCCCCCCTCCCTAACCCCCCCTCACCCTCCCCCCCTGTGACTTCTTCATAATAAAACCCAAATTCATAACAGATTATATAATACTTTACCATCCACTTACTCCATCCCCATATGCTGACCCTTTCTTTCTAATAAAATTATCATATCCCCCTTATATTATACATTTCAAAATAACATTCTACTATAACATTATATAATAACTCCTAATTTAACATAATAATATTATATCTCCCAGTTTAGCGATTTCTGCTCATAATCTGCCCTTTTTCTACCCCCCATACATATATCTCTTAAGTCATATCTTTTATGAATATTAATATAACATTTCAAAGCAACCTTCCACTATAAAACTATATAATAAATCCTAATTTAACATTTATTCAGTTCATAGTCTACCCATTTCCTTCACCCCCATCGTTATATCTCTTAATTCAAATCTTTTACATATATTCATATCTAAACATAATATCCCTTTTCTTAAACTAAACAATAAACTAACCTGTCTCCACCCACTTTCCTACAAGACTACCATACTTAATAAATCTTAATATCTTTATTCTTCTGCCCACTCCACTAAAAAAAAATTCCCTTATGTAAATAAAATCCTCTTAAAAAGACTTTAGGCTTGTAGTCCATATAATATCTTCTGTAATGTCTTTCAGCTGGATTATAAACTCCATCACCCATGTTAGGGTAACATCACATCCTAATTCCAACAGTATGTTCGATATCTTCAATTACCATCTGCCCCCATCAATAGCAAATATCTTCATAATAAGAAAAGAAAAAAAAAAAACCACCTGAGTGACTTTATATTTGTATTCCATATCATGTTTGTAGAGGTGTCTTTTATCCAGATTATTAATTCCAACTACCGTAATTGGGTAACAGCCAGATCATCTGCGTGCCCCAATTCCATAACACTCTTGCCTTGTGACTCAGCATAAACGTAGTATATTTATCAAAGAATCCAAAAAAAAAAAAAAAAGATAATTCCAATCCATTCAGTTTAAGGCCCTTTTCACATCCCAAAAATACAGCACTGCAGAGGTCTGTCACTCTCCTCAGGATAATATAAACCAATACTTTGCTGATTATCTTATCATGTATTCAATCATCTCTTAAATAACTGGCATTATACTGTTGTAGTTTAAAAGTTTTTGTTTTTGTGAGACCTCCTTCTTCTTTTCTTGACTTTTTGTGGGTTGGATCTCCATCCTGATTTTCTTTCTGTAAATTGTATATCAGCTATTTGATTTTCATGCTGATCTGTAACTTGATCTTGTTGGTTTTGCTTTTGTGACTTAAATCTCCATTCTGGTTCTATAAATTGTATATCAACTGATTGATTTCCGTGCTGGTCTGTAACTTGGTAAATCATAACTTTAGAATCCAGAGCCGCCTCTCTTGTATTTATAAATGATCCAGCTGAGATCTCTAAGGAAGAATCCGAAAGCAGCTCATCTGGAAGAATCTCTGTAACTTGTTGTTTTTCCATTACTTCCACCTCCTTTTTCTTATCTTGAATTTCTATCTCTTGTTGGTTTTGCTTTTGAACCTTGTAGTAAAATTCTTCCGCTTTTTCAACAGTATTTAACTGATATCTTTCTCCTTGATATCTCAATATTATACCAACTGGAACGTCCCACCTGAATGAAATATTTTGTTTCTTTAGCTCATTCACCAAAAATCCAAATTTATTTCTATCTTTTAGAATCTTAGGCGGCAACTCTTTATATATCAAGATCTTTCTTCCATACAGTTGTAAAGTAGAATTGAAAGATTTTTGCATAATATCATTTCTTATTTCTTTATCTGTAAAATAAATCACCACATCTCTAGGCAATTGCCTTTGCTTTGCAATCCAAGAATTTATTCTGTAAACCCTGTCAATCTTGCAAGATACCTCCTCAGGATGAACCTTTAAAATCCCGGCCAGAACTTGAGCAGATATTTTTCTTAAATCATCACTATTATTTTCCTGTAACCCTCTCATTCTGACCGCAAATTCTGTAAGCCTGTATTACATCATTATAATTTCTTTTTCAATTCCTTGCTTTATATCTTCTGCATTGTAAGTCTCATGACCAGCTTCCTTTTTAAACTTTACTTCTAAACTTTTGTCTTGAATATTTATCAAATCTTTTTCAATTATTTGTATTTTATTGTCCAAAGTATAAATCTTGTTATCAACTTCCTCCATTTTAGACTCTAATAACTTGATATTTGTATCCATCTTTATAACAACTTCTGAAAAAGCATTAGTCACTGTTACAATCTTTCGTTGCAAATTATCATACTTTAGTTGTATAATTTCTTTAATTTCTTGCCTAAATTTTTCAAATTTCTGGTTCACAGTCTCGTGATACCTAGCCATTTCCTCCTGAAGAAATTCTTTTAAATCAAAGCCATTCTGCTGAGTCTGTAAGCTCAAAGCTTGTTCACGCAATTGCAAGTGGGGGAACACCGCCCCCCCACTGCTTGTTTGTCAGGCTTTATACGTTTTAATGCCATCCTGCCAACAAACTCTTTTTTTTTTAAAAAAGAAAACTTTTCCCCAAACAAGATCAAGTACAAATCTCCAAGAAAAAAGGAACTTAAAATAACTATTTTCTTCCAGATTCTAACCAGCACTATTTATTCCACTACTTTGTAGCTGTTACGGAAGGACTCTCACTTTCGGCTTTCTTCTACTTCCCAAGCCTCAGCAATCGCCATTTTAAAGTTTTTTTCTCTTTCACTCTAAAATGCTTGTAAATTCATTAAGGATACTTGCAATTTAGGGTTCCAAGTCCAAGTCTCATCTTTTTTAATTAATCCATCTGTTAGATTCGTTAATTGATCCGGTTCCAGCGCCTAGCTCTGCAAAAAGGCAGAGTTCTCCCGAAGCCCGGAGCAGCGGCGAACGGGAATAGTGAGCCACAACCTGCTCGTCCTCAAGAGTTAAAAAAAAACTCTGGGGACTTCGCAGAGGGCTCTACCTGCCCTCGCCTGCTCTGACTCACATTTCCATCAGGAAATGGAGTTTTTTGAGCCGCCTTTCAGGCGGCTCTTTACAGGCATCGGGGCTGGCGGTCTCAAAGGACCGTCTGGTGGCAGCGGAAGCCAGACCGGAAGTCGCAGCTACAGCAGTTCTGATGGCTGCCTTCATAACTTGTGTGAGGAGATCCCCACCCCTTATAGCAGCAGACTTCTCCTTAACTTCCTGAGATTACTGCCCCCATGAAAATCATCCCCCACCCCACCCTACCCAGTCCAGTTAAATAGATAGGATTTGTTTTAAAATCCTGATACTGATAAAAAGATCTGTGCTATGCGTTATCAAAATCCAAATGGAAGTGAGGACGCCGCTGATCCTGATGCTGGTAGGCAGAGGCAGAATTCTTTTTTTCTTGTTTTCCTCCCCCAAAATTAACGTGCGTCTTATACTCTGAAAAATACGGTAAATATCCATTAAGGCAAAAAAATAATAATACTGGTTTGGAACCATCATCCAATTTAAGTGGCAAGCGGGTTCATACCTGAATATTACTGGTTTCTTTTGGCTTGCTGCTAGGGTCTGTCAGTTTTATCTTCTGGTCACAAGTGTGATAGCCTCCAAATTATTTTTGAGGCAAAAAGGAGCCCAAGACATTTATAATAAGTGACCCCCATTTGACATAGAAATGTACGGATTATATAACTTCCAAACAAAACATTCAGCATTTAAAACACTATATTGTAAGATCATAGTCCATTTATTTGGTGGTGGTGCTGCAGTGGTTAGAATGCAGTATTTGAAGCTGACTCTACCCACTGCCAGGAATTCGATCCTGACGGGGCTCAAGGTTGACTCAGCCTTCCCTCTTTCCGAGATTGGTAAAATGAGGACTCAGGTTCTTGGAAGCAATATGCTGACTCTGCAAACCACTTAGAGCAACCACAGTGCTCTGTGAAGTGGTATATAAGTCTAAGTGCTATTGCTATTAATTAGAGTATTGGGGGGAAATTCTTTTTCAAACGGAAGAAAATTGAAAGAAAGATTACGGATACATGTTCATAAATCTAGTTTTTTGAATGAAGCAGTACATAGGTCTAACTGCTATAGCTAGTGCTATTACTTAGAAAATTGTAACCAAAGAATTTGCTGTTAAAAAAGAAAAAGGAAGGATAATATCATAAATACCATTTTAATAAGATATTTTATGTCTTGAAATATCTTCTCTCCTCATGGCTTTGAATTAATTTTACATTATTAGATTTAAGTATTCTACAGAGTCACCAAGACTTAATGAACATTCTATATTAGGTATACATTTCTGCCTGAACCAATATGAGATTTTGCTGCTTTAATGATCGTTAGGTGAACTTGAGAGCTTACGGAAGGTGAGATTAGAAAAAGATTGAAATATTATGATCAAGGACACGTTGAAGAATTAGTTTGGCGCTCAGGAGAGATCTAACTATATGCTTTGATATATTGGGAAGAAAGTACTGATTCCCAGAACATGACCTCATTCTCCAGAAACCCGTAATATGAGCATAGACCCTTGCCTAAGCAAATACATTCATCCACCATCATATTCATTCTGGAACAGAGGCAGACCAAGAAGTTATCTGCAGTATCGGAAAAGAGTGTTGCCAAAAAAACCCACCCCCTCCTATTGAGCCTCAGGGCATCATCCATAAAAGATAGCCTGAAACAGAATATTCCGAAAGTGAAGGAGGTCTTCCAGAATGAAAGTGAGTCTATGAAAATAGCCAACCGTGGCAGAACCAATGAGCTGTTTTGAGCCTGGGTAAAAAAAAAATAAAATGAAATTGTTCTATCTTTTGTGACAAGTCAGCTGTAGCCACTTCACTATAATCTAGGCCATCAGATTTCTGGTTCAACACCTTGAGGCTTTATTATTACAGCAGTACATTCCTATGCAAATTGATATGTTGAAGTCAGTTATCCTCAGCTAATCATTTCATTACTCGGTCCAAAAGAGTGACAGAGGAGCAGGCTGCAAAAAGGAAAAGAAAATGTAAATAAGGATCTTTGGCAATGGGTTTCAGTTATGCCATAGGAGGGACGGATCCTTAGATTCTGATATAAAAGTCCTCGACACGCTCACAAAGCTTTGGAAGTGTGTCGTTAGAGACATACACAAACACTGACTTTGGTTCAGATCATTAGTTTTTTCTGTGAGCCAACATTAATATTATCATGCATTTTTAGGAAGTAGGTGTGAAACTATTCTGGTAAGGAGGGGGAAAAATCATACAAATTATGTTTGCATCACCCTTTCATAGGAAATGAACCCCTCCTTTTTGCTCTTCTTATTCCTGTTTATGTGAATCACAATGTATGTATTTGTGTGTGTCTATTTGTGTGTGAAAGGGAGGGGGAGGGAGAGAGAGAGAGAGAAAGTCAGTCCTCTGTCAGGCCCACATATAGTTTTCACAAACGTTAAACAAGTTGTACAGGTAGTCAATTAGCAAACAACATCTTTATTTTATATTTTTCCGGTCACATTTATATCTTCTGTCCTACCATTTTTCAATGTTCTCTCAGCATTTATGATTTCCTTTTCATCAGTTCTTTCTTGGACATTAATATTTATAGCATTCAAGATCAGTTCTCTCAGTATAGTCTGACTGTACTAATTATTCTTGTACATTTTAGCCAGGATGCTATAAGTACAAAGCCAAGCAGGCTCACAATGTTGCTAAGAACTCTACATTAGACCCTACCAACTAGTACAAATCATAATATATTGGTCCACGCTCAGGCACAAGTGATTCAGAATAATGCTTTAATGGAACAATTCTTTGAAACTCAACATGGCCAGCTAGATAGAAGCAAAGATTCAACAAGTTATGAAGCAGGAGGCTTCCCTATTCCTTTTTCGCACTCAGTAAGATTGGTACAATTTTCTCTGCTATGCTAAGCTTTCAAGAGTTTGCTCTTATCTCTCTTTGGGGTCCACAGATACTTGAAGAAACCTCTCATGTGCCACATGCTGAAATAGGGAAGAATACAAGATCTTTTCATTACTATTTCCCAGAATTCTATGAGCAATATTTGTACCTCAAAATTTTGGAGCATAGGATTGACCGAAAAAAATAAAAAACCGTACACCAAATAAAGCCAAATTGAGTCACAAAGAACTGTAGCAGAGCAGCTACTCAGAAGAAGAGGCTGAAAAATATCGTCAACCTATAAATATCCTCAACCAACCTATAGCAGGGGTGTCAAACTCTATCTCACTGAGGGTCACATCAGAATTGTGTTTTACCTTGGGGGGCAGAGAGGCATGGCCAGGGTGGTAATGGCCAGCTCAACATCACTCATGTTGGGACACCTGTGGTGGCCCGAGTGCTCTGCCAGTGAGAACAGGCTCCCGAGCTCCATTTTTGGCTGTGGTGGTCTCCTGCAGCCCTCTGCCAGTGAAAACAGAGCTCAAGAAGGCTGCATGCAGCCCTCCTGAGCTCCCTTGTCGCTGGCAGAGGCACTATGGTCGGTCCTTCACTGTTTCCAGGGTGGTCCTGCGGGCCAGATCTAAGCACCCTGTAGCCGTATCTGGCCCAAGGGCCTTGAGTTTGACATCCCTGACCCAGTGGTGGGTTTCAACTGATGTTACTGCTGGTTCACTTCACGCAAGTGCATCGAATTTCAGAACAGCTAAGGCACAGCAATCAGGTCTGTCGAACCTATCAGTTGGGCTAAAAATGAACAAATATAGGTAGATATAGTGCAGGGGCGGGCAGGAGGGCCCAACTGATGGTTGAAGTGAAGCCATTTGCTCTCACCTCACCATCTCTGCTACCGGTCACTGCCCTGACCTATAGCATTACACACTAGCAAATATTCCCCCAAAAGATCCCATCTCGAAGAGTAAATCCAATTACATTACACAGAGCACTGGAAAACAAAAACAAAACAAACTTGGGAGATGAAGTACAGAAGAAACTTAAAAAATTTAAACAGTGCTTTAAATTACACATTCTGTGTAAGGAAGAGCATTTACCAGAGCATCTCTAGGAGGCTACCTTTTTTTTTTTATTATTTGATTTATATGCCACCCTTCTCCGAAGACTCAGGGTGGCTTACAATGCGTTAAGCAATAGCCTTCATACTTTTGTATATTTATACAAAGTCAGCTTATTGCCCCCACAATCTGGGTTGTCATTTTACCTACCTTAGAAAGGATGGAAGGCTGAGTCAACCTTGAGCCTGGTGAAATTTGAACTTGCAGTAATTGCAGGCAGCTGATGTTAATAACAGTGCTTTAGTCTGCTGCTATACCTTATATTAGGCCAAATCATTTGTCCATCTAGCCAAGCTAATATTGATTAATATAACTGACAACAACTTCCCTCCATCTGTGGCAGTCATCCTTTCCATCTGCTGATTGTTTTTCTTTTTTTAAAAAAATAAAATAAAAATGCTTAGAGCTCTTGTGTGTGTGCAAAGTATATGCTTTACTGCTAAGTCACAATTCATCCCTGACTTCTGATTTGGTGGAAAGTATCCAGCAATGTATGTGGTTAGTAAACTTCAAATGTTATCTTGATGGCGGCCTTGATTCGGAGCTCTTTCTAGTGCCTGTTTAGAATGAAGCTTCCAAGTGGCCTGTAAATATGAACAATACTTGCATTTCTTAAGTTTCTGTGGTGAACTTTCTGCCAAGGCAGACGTCTCCAGGATTTCACGTATCTGAAATATATTTAATCAAAGACTAGAAAGCAGGATATGTCTAGCTATTTAATAGGTAAAATACAAAAAGGTTTCATGGGCAGTATATGACTCGGTGGGTGTATGTGGCTGTTGCCACCTTTTAGCACAACAGAAACACTGTCGTCCTATTATGCCTGGAAATAAACACAATGCTGCTTTTGTTAAAATATTAGTATTGTACTTGCCACCTATCTAAAAACCCTTTTGTTTTCATATTCATTATCTTCTCTGCTAGATAATTACACTTTTCTCTTGCTTCACAAAACAAGCCACTGATTAGCACATGAATTCATTTCAATATATGCCAAGCTGAATTCAATCAGCATGGTATAATCTTGATAGCGACAATAGCTGCTATTAACAATATCTTGGAAAGACCATAACCGCTATCCAGACTGTGTGTTCTACATAGTACAGCCCAGATTGCTCTTACACTTCTGCCATCAGCTTAGTATGCATTGCAGGTGTTTCACGTTTTTCACACTGCATGGATACATTATCACCTGGTAATGTCAGGCTGATGCAGAAAGGATAAAGGACAGAATCCAGGTATCAAAAAGTAGCAAGTGGATTTGAAAAGCAGAAAATGTTATGTGGTTTGGCTTCGTTCAGAACCAGCACACAATTTTCTTCTGTTATCATCATAAGCATGACGCTTTGTCAACAGCTTCTTTCTTAAGAATACACCTTGCTGTCAATCACACGCCCCAAGTTAGGCCAATATCATTTTTTTCCATCTGAAATTCAAGAATCCCATCTATTTCATTTGCTCCAGAAATTTCAAGTTTTGCACATTTCATGGGGGATTAGAAACCAGGTTAATCTGGCATATCTGGGGCCCTGATACAGCATGTCAGAATAACAAGGATTGTCTTCAAGAGATAATTTGAAAACTTTTAATAAATTCATTGGTGGTGACCAGGAGTTTATTCAAGGCTGTTTATTTTTCTTGAAATCATGTGCCCATTCATATAGAGCCAGCCATAAAATGTAGTTTGTTCCAGTTAGAAACCTCACAAAATAGACCAGACTAACAGACCAAAGCCATATATGTTGGGACTTATTTTTATTATAAATGTTGCAGTAACAGAAACTTGCAAATCTGAATGCACTTTATCTTCCTGTAAATTATTAAGGAGCTTATCTCAGTTGTTTATTCAACTTTGTTTCTTGGTCTGGGCACAAGCCTCACTTATCTGACCATTGCCTTTTTTTGTAGCTCATCCTCCTGTCCTTCAGGGTCATTCCCTGGGCCTTCTATGGGGACATTAAATATGTCCACAAACACAAGAATAACTTCTGCAAATGGAGGATCCATCTTCAGGCATTTTAAATAGTTTGTTTGTTTATATCCTGCCTTTCATTTACTAGCTCAAAATGATGTATATAGCATCATGTATATAGATATAGTATCTTTCATTTTTTCCTCACCATCATCACCCTGTGAGACAGCATGAACTGAGAGAGAATGACTGACTACAAATCACCAGGAGTGAAATCCAGCAGGTTCTGACAGGTTCTGGAGAACCGGTAGTGAAAATTTTGAGTAGTTCAGAGAACCAGCAAATACCACCTCTGGCTGGTCCCAGAGTGGGGTGGGAATGGAGATTTTGCAATATCCTTCCCCCAGGAGTGGGGAGGGAATGGAGATTTTGTAGTATCCTTCCCCTAACATGCCCACCAAGCTACGCCCACAGAACCAGTAGTAAAAGAATTTGGATTTCACCACTGCAAGTCACCCAATGAATTTTTGTAGTTAAGAGTGAATTTGAACAAAGATGTCCCTAATTGTAGAGTAATATCGTAAACATTGCATCAAACTAGCTGTCATATATGACAATGTTTGCAGAAAAGAGATGTCCTTGGAATGATATCAATGAAAATCAGGGCTAAACTGTGATTACAATTCATTGACCAGGGCTTGCCTCCTTTGGAGAACTTACTTCAAATTGGTTAATGCAGGTTCTAGTTTTTCAAAGCAGATTCTGTCAGGAATTTTACTTCCTTTAAAGGCTCTTTTAATACTTGCCACATAATTCATTCCCTTTCTATCTATTTTTTTTTAAAACAAGTACAAATGCTGATTGTTTCATTCATCCTGTAATTATCCTTTTTCTAAACATAATTGCTAATGTTTATAATATACACAAGAAAAAAAATAAAACACCACAAAAAGTTTGAGAGAGAGTGACAGATATAAATATGTGACATTTTTTTTTTTTAATTTGATTTATATGCCGCCCTTCTCCGGAGACTCAGGGCGGCTTACAGTGCGTTAAGCAATAGCCTTCATTCTTTTGTATATTTTATACAAAGTCAGCTTATTGCCCCCACAAACTGGGTCCTCATTTCACCTACCTTAGAAAGGATGGAAGGCTGAGTCAACCTTGAGCCTTGGAGAGATTCGAACCAGCAGAAATTGCAGGCAGCTGTGTTAATAACAGGGTGCACCAAACCACTGTACTATCAAGGCTCTTTCATTAACTTAGATGTAGGAGATTACCAGGGTGAGCGTGAGGGAGGGGTCAAATGCATCATAAATCATGAGTCCCTGTGCCCCCACAAGAGACCTAAGTCTAGCCCACCTTAATGCCTCTCTTATCTCCCTGCATTTTCCTTAACAGCCAGTTGGCCAATTTCTTTTTTTTTTTTTTTTGAAAAAGTTTTCAAATACAAGTTTTTCCCCCTTTTTCCCCCCCTCTTCCCTAACCCCCCCTCACCACCCATCCCCCCGTGACTTCTTCACAACAATAGGCTATTTCATAACTAATTACATACATAATATCTTCCCTTTCCCTTACTCCCTCCTCAGAATACTGACCCTTAGCATATTATTCTTATAACTCCCATTTTTACGATAGTCTGTCCTTTTTCTCCTCCCCTAAACTTATAGTGTATTATTACAATTTAACATTTAATCTTTTATATATATTAATATAACATTTTAAAGCAGCCTTCTCCCTACATCCAAATTTAACGTTTATTCAGTTCTATCCAATTCCTCCACTCCCCCAGTTGGCCAATTTCTTGTGGAGACCTTAAACTTGCAATAAATCTTTATATTATTTTAATTGCCTGAATCTACTGATTTCACAGGTGCTTGGCATTATTGTTTAAACCACAGAGAAAATCTTTTTTTTTTTGAAAAATATTTTTTTATTTTTCCAAACATAAACATAAAACATATCTTTTAAGAACTAAGTCTTGATCCGGTCATAGATAGGTACAATCGTTTACATTTTTTAACAAGATCCATTCAAACTTTTCCCCATTACATCTTTTAAAGTTACAAATCAAAAGGAAAAATTTTAAGATAAATTCCAGCATCTTAATTTAGGCCATACTATTATATCACCACAAATCTTAATTCCCAAATAAACTCCACTCATTTTTATATCCAATTATAAATCAAAATTCAATCTAATTCTTTCCTAAATTTTCTCCATTATTTCTTTTAACATCAATATCAAAGCACAAATTTAAGAAATATAACCTCTTAATCTCAGTATTTACCTTACTATTTTATCACCACAAATCTTGATTTCCAATATGTACAACTCTATCTTATTTTTATTTCAATTTATAAAACAAAATTCTATCTGTATTTCTTAATATCTAGACCCATTTCATCCAATCTTTAAATCTTAAACTTTATCAATTTACACTTAATTTTCTTGAGTTTATCATCTACTATACATTTCATTTTACACAGATTCATCTCAGAATCGTTTCACTTCATTTTAATTATCTTCCAACATATTCTTTTTCACCCCATATTAATTTGGCTGATTTCCAGCATATTTTATTATGGCTGAGTTTCAGCATATTTTCCTCCATAACTCCAACTGTTATTTGGCTGATTTCCAGCATTTTTTTTATTTTGGCTGATTTCCAGCATATTGTCCTCCTCCCTCCAACTATTGTTTGGCTGATTTCCTGCATATTTTATTTAGGCTGATTTCCAGCATATTCTCCTCCACATCTCCAACTCTTGTTTGGCTGATACCCAGCATATCTTGTTTTGACTGTTTTCTTTTCAGTATATTTATCTATTTATCTATTTATTTTATTTATTTATTTATTTATTTATTTATTTATTTATTTATTTATTTATTTCCATTTCTATACTACCCTTCTCCAAATAGGACTCAGGGCGGTGAACAGCCAAAGTAAAAAACAGAGCATACAAAATTTAAAAAACAGTATTAAAATAATTAAATATTTTGGCCATAAATTAAAACAACCCAATTTAAAATCAATTTAAAATTTAACTCAAGCCAGCCCAGCTAGTTGAAATAAATAGGTTTTCAGGGCCCGACGATAAATCCGGAGGTCTGTTATTGTACGTAACTCTGGGGGGAGGTTGTTCCAGAGGTGGGCACCGTCACAGAGAAGGCTCTCCCCCTGGGGGTCGCCAACCGACATTGTCGGAGGAGGCCTGAGGAGGCCCACTCTGTGTGAGCATACTGGCCGGTGGGAGGCTATTGGTGGCAGAAGGTGGTCTCGTAAGTACCCCGGCCCTAAGCCATGGAGCACTTTAAAGGTGGTCACCAACACCTTGAAGCGCACCCGGAAGACCACCGGGAGCCAGTGCAGCTTGCGCAGGAGAGGTGTCACATGGGAGCACCTCATCGCCCCCATAATCCCCTGAGCGGCAGCGTTCTGGACCAGCTGGAGCCTCCGGGTGCACCCCAGGGGGAGCCCCATGTAGAGAGTGTTGCAGTAGTCCAGGCAGGAAGTGACTAGTGCCTGAGTGATTGTGCGTAGAGAGTCCTGATCTAGAAAGGGGCGCAGCTGGCGTATCAGGCGAACCTGATAAAAAGCCCCCCTGGCCACGGCCGTCAAATGATCTTCTAAAGACAGCCGTGCATTCAGGAGGACGCCCAAGTTACGAGCCCTCTCTGTGGGGGTGAGTGATTCGCCCCCAATAGCCAGCGATGGCGTTAGCTGGCTATATCGGGACGCTGGAAGCCACAGCCACTCGGTCTTGGAGGGGTTGAGTCGGAGCCTGTTTCTCCCCATCCAGGCCCGCACAGCCTCCAGGCACTGGGACATCACTTCAAGGGCATCGTTGGGGTGGCCTGGGGTGGAGATGTACAGCTGGGTGTCATCAGCGTACTGATGGAACTCCACCCCGAAGCCACGGATGATCTCACCCAGCGGTTTTACATAAATGTTGAACAGAAGGGGTGAGAGGACCGACCCTTGTGGCACCCCACAAGCAAGGTGCCTCGGGGTCGACCGCTGCCCCCCTGTCAACACAGATTGCGACCGGTCAGAGAGGTAGGAGGAGAACCACCACAGAATGGTGCCCCCCACCCCCAACCCCACCAACTGGTGCAATATGATACCATGGTCGATGGTATCAAAAGCCGCTGAGAGGTCTAACAGGACCAGGATAGAGGAGCAACCCCTATCCCGAGCCCTCCAGAGATCATCCACCAACACGACCAATGCCGTTTCCGTGCTGTGCCCAGGCCGGAAGCCGGACTGGAGCGGGTCTAGATAGACAGCTTCATCCAGGTACCGGGGAAGCTGTTTCGCTACCACACTCTCAACAACCTTCGCAACGAAGCGAAGGTTGGAGACTGGACGATAGTTAGCCAAAACAGCCGGATCCAGAGAGGGCTTCTTGAGGAGGGGCCTCACAACCACTTCTTTCAAAGCAGCCGGCAGGACCCCCTCACTCAAAGAAGCGTTAACAATCTTCTGGAGCCAGCCTCGTGTCACCTCCCGGGAAGCCAGTACCAACCAGGAGGGACACGGGTCCAATAAACATGTGGTTGCATTCAGCCGTCCCAGGACCCTGTCCATGTCCTCGGGAGCCACAGGATCGAACTCCCCCCAGATAACACTCTCAAGATCTGCCTCAGTCATCCTGTCCGGACATACCCAGTCAGAGGCCAGCCCTTCCCGAATCTGAGTGATTTTGTCATACAGATACTGCACAAAGTCCTCAGCTTGGCCGGGCGATTATCTGATGACGCGATAAGAGCGGCAAAATAGCTAGATTTCGCCGCTTTTATCGCCACTAGGTAGGTCTTAATATGAGACCTCAACAGTGTTCGGTCAGATTCGGAGCAGCTGGTCCTCCAACTACTCTCCAGGCGTCTTTTCCGGCGCTTCATCTCCCCGAGCTCCTCGGAGAACCAAGGAGTTCGGTGAGTTCGGTGCCGGGTCAGAGGCCGCAAAGGCACGACACGGTCCAAGGCCCTGGCAGCCGCACTATCCCAGGTGGTCACCAGGTCCTCAGCCGAGACATGAGCCAGAGTCTCAGGAAATGGCCCAAGCTCTATCTGGAACCTATCAGGGTCCATCAGGCGCCTGGGGCAGAACCACCTGGTCGGTCCCGCCTCCCTGCGGCAGAGTGCAGCGGTTAGAAAGTCCAGTCAAAGGAGCGAGTGGTCAGACCATGACAAGGGTTCGATGACTATATCCCCTGTATCAAGGCCACTCAACCACTGACCAGAGACAAAAACTAAGTCCAGAATGTGTCCACCCATGTGAGTAGGGTCATGAATTAACTGAGTAAGGTCCATGGCTATCATGGAAACCATGAACTCTCGGGCCACCTCAGACGTTTCGCCGACAGATGATAGGTTGAAATCCCCCATGACTAGAAGTCTGCGGGTACCAACCACCACCTCAGCTATGACGTTGAGCAGCTCGAGCAGGGCCGTTGTCACGCGGCAGGGAGCCAGGTACGTGATCAACAAGCCCATCTGTACTCCACGACCCCACTTCACAAAAAGGGACTCACATCCGGCTATCTGTGGAACAGTGGTCTCCCTTGGATCAAGACTTTCCTTTATAATAACCGCCACCCCCCCGCCCCTGCCCTGAGCTCTTGGCAGATGGAATGCTCGGAAACCTGGTGGGCACATATTCACGAGGGGAACCCCCCCTCATGGCCCAACCAGGTCTCCGTAATACCTGTCAGGTCCGCTCCCCCCTCCTGAATAAGATCGCAAATGAGGGGGGCTTTATTTACCACGGACCTGGCATTACACGACAGCAGCCGAAGGCTCGGGCTCTGAGAGTCTGAACAGCCTGGGGTACGAGAAGGGCTATGGGGACCGGGGCGTGCCACCGCTCGAAGATAGCGAGTGCGCGCCCCCACCTATTATTTAACTATTTCCAAATATACTCTTCCAGGGGGTTTCCCAACCTATTTCTTAATGTTGATCATTTCCAACATACATAAAATTCAATTGCAATTTGTTACTTAAGTCTGTGTATCTTGTTTTATCATCCAATAGTTCATTAATCATTCACATTTAATCATATTTACCATTCTCAATTTTGTTTACAATTTAAAATTAAAACATGTTACATCAAACATATTCTCCACTTATTCTCCCATAGTCTAATAAGTTTTCTTAAGTTTGTCTCATATTAATATATACTCTTATGCTTTTATAAAAATATTATTTTTAACCACTTTAACATCAAATTTCTTTTAATTACCTTCCTTTATTTTCCATCTTTATTTCTCCATAGATACCTCCTGCTTATATTTAAAACTTATTTAAACATTTAAGCATTACATTTTAATTTTATCTATTTTATTTCTTCATTTCCCTATCTGTCCATAAGTTTTCCACTTCAAAATCAGTATATCCATGTTTAAAATATATCATTTTAATTCTATTGTAAAGTCTGTTCTATGTAAAATCCATCGGCTTCCCTACTTTTGTTCCTGCACCACATCTTTTGTTCCCGCACCAGTTAGTTTCAATTTTCAATTATATTTCTTCTTTAAATTATATTATTAGAAATATAATTTTCAATTATATTTCTTCTTTCTTTATGAAGTCACCCACAGGCAGAATAGGAATCTCCAAAATCCAAAAATCCATAGTTATTTTCAAAGTAATCCAAGGTAAAAGCAAGTCAAAATAAATCTTTTTCAGGCAGAAGGCAAGTTCCACAATCCACACTTGCTTAGTCACATTAATCCCCATTTTGTAGCAATTATGTAACCATCCGTTTGTCTCGCTTCATCTAGCTTTTAAAGGTATTAAGTCCTTATTTGTCACTTTTCTCTTTTTTCCAAAGATCAAATCTGTTCCAATTCAAAGGCAAATTCAGTTTTCTAATTTGTTAATAGTCAATTCGTCCAACTCAATCAGTACTAAAGTAAATTTCTTAATGGGTTGTTATCCCCTATTGTTACTTTGCACAATCTTCAAGCCTCACAAATCTACAGCCACTGTTTAAGGCTAAGGGTCTTATTAGTAAAAATCCATACTCTAACATTGTTTCTCACCTGGGCTGGTGTCACTCACCTGGCTTCAAAGTACATCATTCTTTCTTTCTTCTTTCCTCCTGCACAATTCTTTTCCCAGTTTGTCCCAGCTTCGTGGCAGCCGCCATGGCTGCCTCCCCCTGCCGTCGACTCAGAGGATTCCCTCCAACCTCCGAGGAACTTGCCTGTTCCTCTCAGTTGTCCAAGGCGCCCCTCTCCTTCCCCTGTCCCTACAAGATAGGTTCGGTCCAAAGACCCATCGGTGGCGGTTCGTCAGTCAGAGTTTTCACAGGGCTCATCGGAGCCCGCTATTTCCCCGACTGCATCGCTGGGACGCCAAACCGGAAGTCCAAACCTCAGAGAAAATCTTGACCATCTGGGCAAATTATTTTTCAGACTTTCCTCAATATTGTTATAAAGCAAACTTATAGATGGAAAGTGAACACATTTTACAATCCATGTTTTATAATTAGATTATTTCCACTGAAGTAGTAGACACAAGTCCACATACGTTAAAACCAAACATTATTTGGATATCATTAAATTCTAGTATTTTGGTACATAACTCAACATTTATAAGATCTCTGAATCTTTTTTCTCTTTTCTCAAGACAATACAGTATTTACATACCTATGAATATTAAACCACAATGGAACAATCACGGAACAAAATCTAGTCCTTCCACTCTTTGTACTTCCACATTAGAGTTAATGTGTGATATGTCTAACACATTTGCAATTTTTTTCTAGTTAATTTTCTAAATAACAAGACTAACCAAATTTACTAGCCTGCATATCCTCAGATTAAATTCAAATAGCAGCATTTCAAATTCAAGCTTTTTAGTTAACTGTGACTTAAACTCAGTATATAAAAGCTACAAGCCTGAAAAGAGGCCATGTTCAGGATTTGTTCTAGTGTAACTGTAAAGAGCATAGTACCCTAATGCCTAAGGCCTTATTAAAGAATTTAAGACACATCTCTGAAATGTCAGCCATTTCAGATATACAATTAGAAGAAAATGGTGAAACAAGTAAGGTGTCTGTTTTATAAACCACTAGGGACAAGGAGCTTGATGGGGATTTAATTTCATATGCTTTTCAATGGGCACTGATCTTTTAAATTAAGGGATTGGATGGCCATTTGTCCATAATTGTATAGGTCTCCTGCTTGATTGGATTAGAAGCCCTCCAAAGTCCCTTCCAACTCTGTTATTCTATTAAATGATGCTACAAGATCACACCATTCAGGAGGGTTATTTTAGTCACGTTGGGATGCTTTGTGAAAATTGGTGGCACATTGTACATGGTGGTACACGGATCAAATGAAGACTGAACCAAAAGAGTTACTTTAAAGGATGCTTCAATAAAGGATGAGTCTATTGATGGACAGAATTCCTCACAACCTGAATCTGAATCAGGTTAACTCAGGGCTAAAGAGGATTGCCTGAAGCCATGGTTTGGACTAAATATTGCTTTAAATGGACCTGAAAGTCTCTCTTCAAGGATTTACGGTACAAGTTTGACATTGTCTTAATGGATCCATTAAAAAAAAACGGTCTCTGTTCAACTCTATATCTAAGGACATAAACAGCAAGAAAAAAAAGTTGGCCTGCAACTTATATTCATGGAAAGATTTAATGGTCATACAGTAAAAAACAACAATATTTTACATGGTTGAAAACTACTGTGAAATCCAAAAGAGTAAAGAGAATGCACCTGCATTTCCTCATATTTAAAAGGAGTAATTAACACTAATGAAACTTGCCTTTGTTTATATCACTCCTATTTAATCATGGTGGAATTTAACCTGCTTAGAGTTAAATAGAGTTAAAGCTAAGCTTTAACAGAGCTTAGCTTTCTCTGTGAGATACAATTTTCACTGCTGATTATTGTGATATTCTTCCTTTTTTTTAAAAAAAAAAAAAAAACCCTGTTCCCTGTTGTAATATAGTATTCTAATGTAGAGAAACATATTTCATTTAAATAAAACATAAGTGGCACAAGTATGATCTGAGATATATAGCTTCAATAAATTTCCAAAATACTGTTAGCTTTGATTAGTTTTGCAATGTATCAATGGGAATCAATGTATATGAGCTGATAATCGGTTGATATTTTCCTTATGTTGTGTCTTATAGAATTATAATTAATTTCATTTCTTTTATTTTTAAAGAGAGGGTTTCAGAGACTCTAGTTGAAAGATATATGATGTAGGCAATCTAATTATGGACATTTGGAAAAAGCAAATGTATTACTTGGTTTGCTAATAGAAGAGTCCAGATATGAGAAAGCCAATTAAGAGAAAACACAGTCAAACTAATAAGTAATGTTTTTTGGCCTAATCCATTAATTTAGTATTCATTTTAATTGACAGGATATAACTAACAACCAATGAGAATCTAAAGCAATTATAATCAATGATATTTGAGAGAAGAAATGTATGGATCAATCACATTATATAGCGTGATTCTGTATCACTAAGAGATGCAAGAGTCTATAAAAATGCTGACACAGACAAAAGAAGAGAGACTTCTTTTTGGATCCAAAGAGGATGCTGTTGAATTTCATTAAACTCTAACTTCTACAATAAGGAGAAGCAGGTTGTTTTACTTCTCAAATTTCCCCGGTTAATAAAACAAATAAGAATCTTCTTCAGCCCTAGGTGATAGGGTCTGCTGATTAAAGCATCAGCATCAGGGATGGGTTATAAATTTTTTTACTACCGGTTCTGTGGGTGTGGCTTATTTTGTGGGCGTGGCTTGGGGGTAATGTGACTGGGTGGGTGTGGCCTTTTTTTTTTTAACTTTTAAAAGCATTATTTCTACAACCTTAAGAGGTTGCAAAAAAAATGCTTTTAGAAGCCTCTGACGATCAGGCAAGTCAGCTGGGATTGCCAGAGGCTTTTAAAGGGATTTTTTTCCCCACAACCTCTTCGGCTTAAGCGGTTGCAGGAAAACATGCTTTTAGAAGCTTCTGACGATCAAGCAAATCTGCTGGGATCGCCAGAAGCTTTTAAAGAGTTTTTTTTTTTCCCCTACAACCTCTTCGGCTGAAGAGGTTGCAGGAAAACATGCTTTTAGAAGCTTCTGACGATCAGGCAAATCTGCTGGGATCGCCAGAAGCTTTTAAAGGGATTTTTTTTCCCTACAACCTCTTCGGCTGAAGCGGTTGCAGAAAAAATGTTTTCAGAAGCCTCTGAAGATCCCAGCTGAGCCGAGTGATCATCAGAGGATTTTTTTTAACTTTTAAAAGCATTTTTTCAGCCGAAGAGATTGTAAAAAAAATGCTTTTAAAAGTAAAAAAAAAAGCCTCTGATGAGGTGGGCGGGGTAAGTGAGTGGGAGACTGGGCCGGGGACCGGTTCGGGGGCATGGCCAGCCAATGTTATTACCGGTTCTCCGAACTACTAATTTTTTTTACTACCGGTTCCTATGAACTGGTGCAAACCGGGAGCAACCCACCACTGATCAGCATGTTACATGTGTATATTGTTCAGTCTCACAAGCCTGGGTACCATCTTTGACCAAGTTCAGCCAGTGACTTGAGTTCCACCCAAAATGGGTAGATGCTATAGTTGCAGGTTTTGTAAAGGGATCATATGAGCATAAGTTAAAATAATTCTCCCTTTTCGTTTGCAAATGAAAATCCTCTCCCTTTTCATCTGCAAATATACTAATTTGTTTTGCAATAGATCTGGAATATACTATTTTGTTTTGGAATCTAGAACTAAGGAGAATTTTCTTGACAGAACAATTAATCAGTGGAACAATTTGCCTCCAGAAATTGTGGGTGCTCCAACACTGGAGGTTTTTAAGAAGAGATTGGACAACCATTTGTCTGAAATGGTATAGGGTTTCCTGCCTGAGCAGGGGATTGGACTAGATGAGCTCCTAAGTCCCTTCCAACTGTGTTGTTATTATTTTTGCTGTCTAGTTTTCTATATCATTCATTCTCAAGTGAGATAATTGACATTTTACACTCAAATACCATGTTCCTCCATAGGTGGGTTTTTAAAATAAATTTAGAAAATAACCCCTCTGCAGCTACTACTGTAATAGATACAATTTTTTAGGGGAAAAAAAGGAAATATGCAATGCAGTCTTCAGTAAAACTCAATGACAAAGCATAGATTTCTATCATAAAAAGTTGCCCAATTTTCTTGCTTTCTTTTAAAAAAAGAAACATATTTAAGTAATGATATAAATGACAACTGTGGTTGACAAGTCTCTTGTATTTCTTTGTTCTGCCCCAGCTCCGGATTCCCAAGGATTGTGACACACACCAACAGTCCTTATCAAAGTTATAACGTACCAAGAATAAACGAAGTCCGGCAAAGGTTGGCAACCAGCCCAGAAAACAAGATATAATAAGACACTCACTCTTCAAAAATGCTCTGTAATAATTACATGTTGTTTCTAGCAAGAAATTATTAACTGTGTGCGACTTAAATAGGCTAAGGGAGTGGCCAATTATCCTCAAACCTTACTTTCGAGGAGACCTCCTCCTCCTGAGTAGCCACTCCTGCCTTTTGGCAGCCCTGCGTGCTCGAGCATTGAGGAGACGCTTCTCCACTTCGCTCTCTCCACTTGAAGGAGTCTCTGGAGGTTCTGAAGGCCCTGGCTGAGTCTCTGCCTCTGGCACCACATCCTCTTCAGCCTCCTCGCTGTCCGACGTGAGCGCCGGCTGTGCAGGCTGCTGGCACAACCCCACACTAGCCTCCTCCTCCTCCTCGGGATCAGCCACGATCCGCGCAGGCTGTTGGCGGGCCACAACATTCTTGATCAGAATTCCCCAACTGTGTATAAATTCTCATCTGTTGCTGTTATCAGGATGATATCTAGGACATAAAATATGGAGACTGTTTTTATTCAGGCTTGCAAATGTATGTCTTATTTGAAAGATTTCAATGTTTCTCATTATGAAAAACACACTCAGTCTGAAATGATCCTCTGAAGATATTTGTCTTTGACTCTAAGAGGTCCTCATGAAATGTCTTCAGCCATTGCACATATCAATCTTGAAATTCCTGAACTTTATCGCAAAACTTGATTGTTGTTGGTAGGGTTTGTCACATATGATGTTGTAATGACTTTTGGCATCTTGGAATTAATTGAAGGAGGTGTGGAGAAGCCCTGCAGATTTGTTTTGATTAATTTGTAATGACTGTAACAGTTTTGAAAAGCAACTGACAAGTTGCATTTGATTTTTTGTGTGAATGGTATATTGAAAAAGGCAAACTGAAACTTCTCCATTTCAGATTTCAGAGTTCTAATGTATTTCGTTCCACTTTCACAGGAAAACAAAGTTAGCCAGCACCATGTAGCTAGTACCGAAGAAAAAATGTTAACAGGAATGAAAGCTCAGGGCCTTCAACATAATTGTAGATTGATTCATAGGAAGAATGAATACAATTGTTTAATACTGTGTGCAAAGTAATTGTACAAACATTCTACAATTCCAGGGTTGTTTCTCACTGCTGGAACAGCTAACATAAAATCATTCAAGGACTAAATTGAAGCTTTGGGCAGCCCAGAAGTTATAGAACAACAGCAACAAATCTTTATTTTGGTCAAAGACAAGCATAAAGTGGCATAAAGTGAGTAGGGTAGAAGGACTGTGGCTGTTTCAGCAGTAAATAAAACTTTCTGTTTACTTACCCTTTTCTGTTTACTAGCATAAAAATTGTAAGGATGACACAGAAGTTAGAAGCATGCTCCATGATTTTTCTGCTTTGACAATTGGAACAATACAAAAATAGATTAGCAAATACAAAAAAGATTAGCAAGGTGCCATGCAAAGATGGTACAGTAGATGTATAGAACCAAAACTCCTGGCTGGGCTCAGAAACTTATAAGGAATTTACTCATACTTGCAGCTCAGGGGTGGGTTCTACTTACCTTTACTACCGGTTCTGTGGGCATGGCTTATTTTCTGGGCATGGCTTGGTGGTGGTGGTGGGGGGTATTGTGACTGGGTGGGTGTGGCCAACTTTTTTTTTTTTTTTTTACTTTTAAAGGCATTTTTTCTACAACCTTAAGAGGTTGCAGGAAAAAATGCTTTTAGAAGCCTCTGACGATCAGGCAACTCAGCTGGGATCGCCAGAGGCTTTTAAAGGCATTTTTTTTTCCTACAATCTCTTTGGCTGAAGAGGTTGTAAAATAAATGCTTTTAGAAGCCTCTGACAATTCCAGCTGAGCCATGCAATCATCAGAGGCTTTTTTTTTTACTTTTAAAAGCATTTTTTTTGGCCGAAGAGGTTGTAGAAAAAATGCTTTTAAAAGTAAAAAAAAAGCCTCTGATGAGGTGGGTGGGGTAAGTGACTGGCGACCGGGCTGGGGACTGGTTCAGGAGTGTGGCCAGCCAATGTTATTACCGATTCTCCAAACTACTACAAATTTTTATTATCGGTTCTTGCGAACTGGTGCGAACCGGGAGCAACCCACCACTGTTGCAGCTCCATCATAACCACTGTTCACATTACTGGTATGGGTTCCTTTGAACAAAATGGACACCTATGCAACTTTATCAAAAAGTGCATCACTCCCAAAAGGTCGTTTTGGTCTGTAGAAAAGTCTGTAGAGATCAAAGTAACAACCTCTGAATATTGTCCTCAGTTTTGACTTTTTACAATTTTGTTACAGTGTTTTTTGCAAAGAAAAATAACTTAATCTGATCTTTGAATAATGTGCCATTGTCTTTTCTGCTGTTTACTCAGCCATCACTTCTATGTCCACTACAAAATGTTGTCTTCTTCTCACCATTCCTACCTGGAACTGTCAGTTAGGAGTGATTTTAAAACGAACTTTTCAGAACAGGGGATTTATTCATATCTCAAAACTCTGAAGAAGCTTTAAGGTATGCTTCTTTTTATCAGTATTCAATAAAGCATGTATTGTGAATAATGCATTGTGCAATCTTAATTCTATCTTATTCAATAAACCATGGCTAAAAGAATAATAAAATAATCACAACCATACAGCTAAGTGTAATATGGGGATTTTAGTGCCCTTCTTGGCATTTTTGTCAGATGTAACTAAAATAGCCAAATAGTTGCAATAGTCCATGTGAGGGTCCATCTATCTATTGGGGGAGTGACCATCCTCCAGCAACTTCACAGAGCAACTTATATTAGGATAAAAGAGTTCAGTTTTCAAAACCAAGTCTTCAAAATTCACAACTCCACTTGGACTTTATGAAACAACTAAAGTGAATTGGATCATTGGAAGCAACCAGATTCATTTCACCAAAAAGAAGACATGACCACTTGGCCCTGATGAAGTGATAAGGGAGCTCCAAGTCACTTTGGCCCATGCTACAGAAGAAGACTCTCTCAGTCTTCTCCCCCAGATTCAATGAAGTATTTCCAGGTTGGGTGGCTTTGAGAGTCCTGAAACCACAGATCTTGGAAGACCTTTGTTATTTACTATGGTAGTGTTTGCTGCAGCCACCCAACCAGGAGTCCTCCTGGATTGCACTAAAAGTTTTCCAGGCTGTCCACCTTCACTGAGCATTGCAATAATATCTGCAGCAGTGGTGAAATCCAATTTTTTTTACTACCAGTTCTGTGGGCGTGGCTTGGTGGGCATGGTGTGGCTTGGTGGGTGTGTTTTGGTGGGCATGGCAGGAGAAGGATACTGCAAAATCTCCATTCCCGCCCCATTCCAGGGGAAGGATTTTGCAAAATCTCCATTCCCAGTTCTCTGAACTACTCAAAATTTCCACTACCAGTTCTCCAAACTGCTCAAAATTTCTGCTACCGGTTCTCCAGAACCTGTCAGAACCTGCTGGATTTCACCCTTGATTTGCAGCATGAATAGAAGTTAATCAACCAGGAAGTATTTTAGCATTCTGGCTGTCTCTACTTTTGCATCAAATAGCCAAAGATCTTAACCAGTAAATCCCAGGCAGGAAAGTAGATGGAACATTCTGAACAGCAGCAATGTTGGGACATTTATGGCCATGACCATTGCCTCCTTGAACCCTCTAGTATGACTCGGGGCAGAATAAACAGGCAGGATACATTAGTCAGAGCTTCCTATTGTGATGTTCTCATACCAACTAGCCAGAAGCTTTGGCCAATGAATTGGAAGTAAGCAACTTGTCAAGCCCAAACCTAAGGACAACACAATGAAATCCAATCCAATCCTTTATTTGCTTATACTAATGGAAGAATCTTGTCAAACTAACACTATAACCTACTAAATATATCCTGATAGATTTTAGGATGTGTCTTTTTTGAATCTCTTCCCCTCTTTCCATCCAGTTCAGGACTGCATAGTCTCTTAATCTGGGCCTATGAAAGGAAAACTCTGGGTTGCCAAAACTCCTATCTACTGATTCTCCAGGTGCACATTCCATCAGATAAGTAGGTGGTACTGCCTTACTTCTCTTGGAGGTAGCAGCCAGGTGGTTTCATTGATTGGTGGTGAAAGAGAGAAAGCAAACAGGTGATGCTTTTAGTCTAGGTGGCTTAAGTATACATTGCAAGATTCCCGCAGCACCTCCTGGTGCCATCCATCTTGGCAGATCTCCAATCCAGCAATCAGCAACGCAGAAATAGATACTTTCAACCTCCTCATATACCATGTGCTGAAGGCTTCTCTCAGCCTTCTTTCACAGAGAGAGATCAATGGAAAAAACTTGAGAGAGAGAGCAGATCCCATTTAATGGCCCTATCCTGTCCCTTCAGTTTTTCAAGTGAACCACCAATGCTTTGCAAAGCAGCTGCAGACGAGCACTTTGTTTGAAGCTTCAACAAAGCCAAGTATTCCTTTGAATCTCTACCCAGCCCCAAAATTTCACCCCCAAAACTGCAGTGGAGAAGTGAGCTTTAAAAGAGCCTTGGTGGCGCAGCCGACTAAAGTGCTGTTAAATAGCACCAGCTGCCTGCAATTATTGCAAGTTCAAATCTCACCAGGCTCAAGGTTGACTCAGCCTTCCATCCTTTTGAGGTAGGTAAAATGAGGACCCGGATTGTGGGGGCAATAAGTTGATTTTGTATAAAAAAGAACACTGCTTAGGGGGGTCCTGAAAGCCCTACTAAGCAGGTATATACAAAAGTATGAAAGCTATTGCTTAATGCATTGTAAGCCACCCTGAGTCTCCAGAGAAGGGCAGCATATAAATCGAACCAATAAATAAATAAATAAATAAATAATAGCAACTAGTAATGCACCATCAATAGGTGGGCAACACACTATTTCAATACAAATTGGAAAGAGAACATAATTTCCCCTCTTTCCTTGAGCTGCCGCTCATCAGATAATTTGCAGAAATGTAATATGATTTCACTATGAAAGTACTCCCTGTATTGGAATTATTAATTCAATTTGTACAAAGGCCAAAGAGCATTGACGCTTCAAGAATCTCATGAACTCCCAGCTATATATGGGAAACTCTTGCTGTAGAAATCCAGCTGTGCTGCATTGATTCCTTTCACTTTTGCCAAAATCATCATGAAGTCAAGAAACAAAGATACTGCTCAATTGACAACGCCGCATGGTTGCTTGAGATGGCACTTTTAGCAAAGGTGACAGTGAAAATGAACGTTCTGAATGGGAAATTGCCAAATAGAACAACCCCAAAGCCACCCGCAGTTCCAGTTCTTTGTAGTAAGACTTGATAAGATTCTTTTTCAAGTAGACGTCTCTCAGCATTAATACAATTTACAGTAACAGCTAAACCTCACCCTGAACATAGGATAATTCTTCTGAAAAAGGACAAGTCTGAGGGTCCTTTGTGATCTCTGAAGTTGGTTGGTGGTTTTTTGTTTTTTTTTTGCAGATGTTTCATCACCCAAACTAGCTAACATCATCAGTATTGTGATGTAAACTAGTTTGGGTAATGAAATGGTATGACATGATCTATCCTAATTTGGGTAATGCTATTATTTATTTATTTATTGGTTCGATTTATATGCCGCCCTTCTCCAGAGACTCAGGGTGGTTTAAAATGCATTAAGCAATAACCTTCATACTTTTGTATATACCTGCTTAGTAGGGCTTTTTGGCCCCCCCAAGTGGTGTTCTTTTATATACAACGTCAGCTTATTGCCCCCACAAACTGGGTCCTCTGATGATGTTTGGGTAATGAAACATCTGCAAAAAAACATCTGCAAGAAAATTTTGTCGGACCCCCTCCAGCAAGCGATAATTTCCAATCGCCCGGTGCGTTCCCACATAAAGGGCCTCCTCAGGGTGCCGTTGGCCAGACAGTGTCGGCTGGTGACCCCCAGGGGGAGAGCTTTCTCTGTGGGGGCACCAACTCTCTGGAACCAGCTTCCTTTGGAGCTCCAGATGGCCCCTGACCTTTGCTCGTTCCGCCGCAATTTGAAGACCTGGTTGTTCCACAGCCTGGACTGATTGAGGGGGGGGGTTGTTAGTGAATTTTAAATTGTTTTAAATTGGGATTTTAATTTTATATTGGCAGGAATTGTGCATTTTACCGTTGTGAGCTGCCCTGAGTCCTCGGAGATAGGACGGCATATAAATTGCATTAAATAAATAAAATAAAATAAAATAAAATAAAATAAAATAAAATAAAATAAAATAAAATAAAATAAAATAAAATAAAATAAAATAAAATAAAATAAAATAATAAAATAAAATAAAATAAAATAAAATAAAATAAAATAAAATAAAATAAAATAAAATAAAATAAAATAAAATAAAATAAAATAAAATAAAATAAAATAAAATAAAATAAAATAAAACAACCAAGCTCAGAGAGCACCCAGGACCCCTCATTTCAACCCTGAGCTACAAATATTCTCCTTTAAAGGACAGGTCTAGTTTCCAGAGTGTTCCTTTCCTAAATAAATAAATAATAATAATAAAAAAACCAGGCGAGCACACACACTCTGCAGTTGGATACAGAGGTATGACCATTGTCTTGGACAAAGAAGACCAAATCAAGCTGATTTTCAATTCAATATATTTTAAGACTCTAGCAGAGAGAAGGCCAGAATTGCCAGATGCAGTTTAAATTATGTCAAACCTTGATCTCACTAGCCGTGACATCTTGAAGCCATGTGAGGAGAGGATTCAAAATCAGCAAGACGGCAGGAGGAACACTCTGATGCAAACTCTGCGAGTTCTATATTTGTGTCAACTTTGCACACATGTGCAAAAGAAGTGAGGCTTGCACGTCTACATTCCAATTGGCCAATTTTGACTCTTCCCATGGAGATTCTGCTGACTTTAGCTTTGGTAAGTTAAAGCTTACCAAACTCGGTTTAGCTGTACTGATCAGGAATCTTCAGAACCTTGCAGGCCAGATCCTGGGTCAGTCTTTAACTCATGATCAATAAAGACTAAGTAGATTTCCCCAATTGGGAGAGATTCAAGGGAGGTAGTGGCTTCCATGAAGGGAAATTCAAATTAATCTTGGGTAACTAACAAGGGGGACTAGAGGCTAAAACGTAAAAAGAATGGTTGCTGGATTTGGGTATGGCTAGTTTAATGTAAAGAAGGATTGGGGGGATGACATGGTAGCAGTGTTCCATTATCTCAGGGGTTGCCAGAAAGAAGAGAGAGTCAAGCTATTGTCCAAAGCACCTGAAGGCAGGACAAGAAAGAATTGATGGAAACTAATGAAGGAGAGAAGCAACCTAGAACTAAGGAGGAATTTTCTGACAGTTAGAACAATTAATCAGTGGAATGACTTGCCTCCAGAAGTTGTGGGTGCTCCAATACTGGAAGTTTTTAAGAAGAGATTGGACAGACATTTGTCTGGAATGATATAGGGTTTCCTTCCTGAGGAGGGAGTTAGACTATAAGACCTCCAAGGTCCTATCCAACTCTGTTATTCTCTTCTGTTAAGTGATTCCTACCGTAACTATTTAATGCTTGGGATCTGGATTTAGGTCAGTTTTGATCTGAGAATGACTGGGCAAATCTTTTCTTCACAGGGCTGGTCTAAGAACTGGGAAAGAAGCCTGGATCCACTGCATGAAAGGAAAGTGATGAAAATTGCTTACATCATTAGCAAAGAAATGACTTTCAACTCCAAGCATATCCACTGGTACAGCAAGTGAAGAAATGCAAAATGTGGCATTTTTCTTCACCAAGGAATTAAAACTGCTATTTGTCTCTTCGACAATAATCATCTGACTAGGCTTGGCCAAGAGCATAATGATAGATTTAATAATTTTGAGCATTCATAACCCTGCAGGATGGTTACTTAAATCCCTTTTCCGAAAGTAAATGTTAGTGACAGTTTTGAAATAAATTAATGTGCTGTTAAACTTTGATTATGTCAGTATGGAACTAGAGATTACCAGATTTCAAAATGACATTTAAGGCAATCTGCTGCTTTTTTTTTTTCATCCTTATAGATACTGAAAAGTAACATCTGCAAAGCAGCAATGAAAACGATTCCACCAACCATTATGAATTTGATTTTTTTCAGTGATGAATTTAAACAAATATAAGTTTGGAATGCTTCTCTCTGGCAGCAATCAGAATGATTTCATCAGCTACCTGCTCAAATTATATCCCAGTTTACACAGTACCAATAAGCACCATGCAGTTTCAAACTGTGATAGGAATCTTTGTTGTTCTGGGTGGCTATTCTTCCAGAGGTTAGTTGGAAATCAGTCTTATTAAAATAAATAAATCTGACTTTAAACCAAACATACATACAATTATTCTAGACTGCTTTCCAAAAGTTCAGGAAGTCATTTCATGTGAATTTCTGCAAGAAACTCAAAAAGTCCACACAATTCTTTTGCCAAAATTAACATCATCAAAGTTCTATAGGATAAGTCAGGTGACGAAACATCATTTGGTGCAGGCTCACCCTGAAGTTTTCATTATTGGAGAGGAATCTCTAAGCAGATTCTTCCTTGTCCTGTTCCAGCACACTTTAACCATTTAAATCAATTTAGAAAATGGGTTGGATATAGATGTGGTCATGTTCACAGTATATCTATTAAAATTAATGATCCAAAACTAAAAACTACTTCTATTATTACTAAAATAAATATTGCTAATAATATACTAGTAACAACAGTAATAATCTGAATTTGGCATGTGATTGGGTCCTAGCAATGATTAATACTTTTTTGTGGGATGGGGTGCCTCGAAGGCGGCAATGATATGTCACTTTCTCAAGAGGACATCCTTGGACCCAAGAGTTTTGGATAACTTTCAACCTTCCCTTTTTATAGAAGGTTGTTGGGATGGTGATGTCCTTTCAGTTTCAGAGGCCCCCAGAGGAAGCAGATCATCTACATCCTTTTCAGCCAGGGTTCAGGTCAAGTGAGAGAACTGAGATAATATTTGAATGTATAGACAAATTATGAAAGGGTTACTATGAGGATAGTGCAACTGTCCTGGCCCACCTGGATTTCATGGCAGTTTTTGATGCTATTGGCCATGGACTGGTTTTGGGAGTTACAGTGGGAGCCTAGTTTTGCAGTGATTCTCCTTCCTTTGTGGCCATTTCATTGGTGTTTGGGGAAAAGGGAAAGAGCCAGTCCTAAGTCCCTTCAGCATAGGGTACCTCAGGTCTCTTGTTGCTCTTTTTTAATATTTATTTGAACATGATGGGAGAGATTATTCCTGGTCTAACAGGTGATGCTGTTGGGTCCAGATGTTGACCCATTGCTTAAAAGCTATGAAGGCCTGGATGGAGACAAAGCAGCCTTGACTCAACACTATCAAGACAGAGTAGCTTTCATCCCTCCCCCTACACCCCCATGGGATTCAGAGAGGTGCCATAGTTGACTCTTGATGGTAATATTTTCCCAGGCAGAGCTGGTGCACAATTTGGGAGAACCTTTAAGACTCGTGGCTCCTACTTGAGGAGGAGATGGCAGCCATGGCTAGGAGGTCTTTGCACAGATCCATCATGTGTGCTAATTGCACCCATTTCTAGAATGGGAGACCTCACCCACAGTCATTTATGCCTTGGTCACTTCTTGATTGGACTGCCATACCTTGCTTTAGAGCCCATATAGAAATTATAACTGATCTAGAATGCAGAGATGTGTGTAATTTGCCCATACTGTGACATTACTACACAAGATGCACTGGCTTCCTCTTTTTTTCCAGGTGCAATTCAAGATAGCTATAACTCGTAATAGCATGGGGCCAAGTTATCCATGGTTCCACTTTTCCAGAGAGTATTGGCCATTTCACCTGGTCAGATAGAACAGGACTGCTCCTGGTCCCTTCCCTTAAAGGTTGTTATCTAGCAAATCTTAAGAAATGTGCCTTCTCAGTAGCAGTCCTTGACCTGTGGAACATCCTCCCACTGGGATCTGATCCCTTCTAGCCTTTGAAAGGACCTTAAAAAGCTGACTCTTTTCCCTCCAAGCATTGAGATGGAGTGAGTCTGTAGCCTACTGATTATCTTTTATTGATGAGTGTTGCTTGAAGAGACAGGGCACAGTTTTTTAATGTTGGTTTTTCAAAATTATTTTTTATATACTGCTGCTACAAGCTGCTCAGAGCTATGGTATATAAGATGAGCAGTCATATCAATTTTTTAAACAAACAAACAAACTGAATTTACAGTTCCTGAAGCCACGGTATATGAAATAAGCTTATACTTTGTCACTCATTCTCTAAATGTATTTTGCAATGCAGTTAGCTCTTTAAAAAGGTGCAAAAAATGCAACCATTAGGCAAAGTGAAGAAATGATGTATATGAATTTACCTGCAGATTTTGCAAATTTGCAAAGAGAACTATGCTAGGATTTGATTTAAAATAGAAAAATGATGTATTTGATTCGTCAGCCCTTATGTAATAACAGGGATTTTAATTGTTTCTACACATAACAATAAAAATCCTATCTAATAGATTAGTTGGCTTAGATGATTAAAATGCAATTAAATATTGCATAGGTAATAAAATACAATTAAATATTGCATAGATAATAAAATACAATTAAATATTGCATAGATAATAAAATACAATTAAATATTGCATAGATAATAATAATAAGGTAGTAGCCAACTTTTTTTTCCATTTTGGCATGTTCCTCTTTGGGTGAAAGGTTGCTTATGTGAATATAATTCTTCCTTGGGGTGGTAAATCGAACTGGAATGACTTCTCGTCCCTCCAAGTCCAATGGCTACATAACAGTGCAAAAGAGCTTGGGCTTTCTGGCTAATTTAAATTTGGATAAAGGTTTAGATGGAGCTGGAAAGCTCTGAGCAACATTAAATCTGTCTTTTCCAATAGCTTTTGGAAAAGCAGGCCAATTACTTAGCATTTAATCCTATAAAAACTGGCACTGCAGGGAGGATGATTTAGATTTTGCCTTTTTTCCACCATCTAGAACTACTGGATTGGATCTCATTTATTGGAAAGATCGATAATAGTGTTACTAAGAAACAAGTCAATTGCTCACAATTTATCCCATATTCCAACTGTATCACTTCGCTCAGTACAGCTTCCACTGCGCACTAGCCCTTCTGCTGACAATTTTTAGAAGTTATATTTGGCAAATGAACTTTGTAGTATGAGCACCACAAGTGTCTAAAACAATTTTGAATCAGAAACGCTGCTATCTCATTAGAGTATCCAAAATACTTTGACTTACAATGTTTATATAACTACCACTATCTCATTAGAGTAACCAAAACACTTTGACTTATGAGCAGCAAAAGCATATTTTTTTTCTTTCACTAGCCTGTAAGTAAAGTTTGAAGCCTAGTATAACTATATGTCTAATAAAAACTAACTTCCTTGAGGTGATAAATGCTGCAGCCATGGAGAATTGCCTGCAAGGGAGATAAATAGCCCAGACGACATATGACTACATTGGTATAACATCTATGACAGATCAGTATGATTTATGTCAGCATTCACAGAGTTAAACAGCATCAATAAATAAGAGACATAGAATGAAAAAATGAAGTCGGAATACAAAACATAATGTTTGTTCACCCCTTCCTTTAATCAGTCAACATCAAAGCCATGAAAAATCCCATTAAGTCAAGAATGCAGCTTTATGTGAGCACGATCAGGAAGCATTAGGCCTTAATTCGCAATTATGAGAACGCATATTTCATTGTGAACATCTAATCCTTGGGAACTGGGGTGAACAATCCAGATTCATGTCACAACTCCATCATCCAGAGAAAAGAGAGAAGGCTATGGACTAATAGCATTGAATTCCTTCTCTCCATTTCCGCTTATTGGGTGGTAGATGGATTTCCCCAAGCTAACTAAGTTAATTACCTACTGGACTACACCTTCAAGTGCTGAAGAGACATGCCCTTCAATCACTCACTCCCAGATATTCTGTCTTTGCTTGAGTAACTTAAGCAAAATTTTCTAGTGAAGAGCCTGAAAGTAGTAAATCTGAGGAAGTCATTTTTCATTTTTAAAGGTGCTTTAGAGTGGCTATTGTAGTACTATATAATAGTCACCCTTTAAACCCACTCTCCACCTACTAAGTCTCCATACAGAGTAACTGCCTCGCTAGTAACTTCTTCAGCAGATCAGTATAATAAAGGCAAAACTTGGCCAAACATGTTCAATAAATCTAGACCATGGGATAAAACAATATTCTAATTTTTTATTTTTATTTTTATGACCCTGTAATCCCTTGTTTTGGGGTGGGGGTCAGGGCAACTGAATGGAGCTGAGCATTTACTGGCCGGATGCCCTTCCTGACACCTATGTGGAGTTTGCAGCAGATATTTTCTCTTTGCGCCCTGATAGAGAAACATGCCTAGGGTTGAATTCTCTATCTTCTGAATGGGAGGTGAGCATCTTTACCTCTACACCACCACGCTGCTCATAAAACAATATTCTATATGACTTCATAAAATGGACAGCCAGAGCATTTCACATTCTGACTATAGGTTGATGGGCAAGTGCAGACACTGAGGTAGAGGTGAGAAACACATGCGTCAAAATGTGTGGCTCTATTACGTCTGCCCCCAGTGTATCAGTTTTACTCTGGATACTATATTGAGACCTTGGTTAGGTTACTGCATCACTGTTGGAATGGCTTCCATATCTTGTATGTACTCAAGTGGCAAAGAAAAATATAGGCATACATACAAAATGGCATTACTGTGATTGAAATATCCATACAGTCTCTAGACAAAATAACTGTAACACTACAGGTAGTCCTCGATTTATGGCCACAATTGAGCCCCAAATTTATTTTGGTAAGTGAGACAGTTGTTGAATGAGTTTTGCCTCATCTTATGGCCTTTCTTGCCGTAAGTTGTTAAGTGAATCACTGCAGTTGTTAAGTTAGTAACAATTATTAAGTGAATCTGGCTTCCCCTTGCCTTTATTTTGTCAGAAGGGTGCATCCATCATAAATCTGACGCAGTTGCCAAGCATCCAAATTTTGATCAATGAATAATTTTTAGATGTAATATAAAATTATATTGAGAAGCTAAGTGCCAATAGAAAATTTCATTTCCATGCAATTATTCTAATCATTCCAGATATTGTCCCAAAGATCTATGGCTAATTACTAATTGAATTTCATTGTATCTTTCTGAAATAAGACCCAGTTGTCAAAACCCAGTTATTACAAGTATGATATATTAATAAGGCATTCAGCTAATAAACCATTCATATATCTAAGAGTAAGCATCTGATAACGCGAGTTGCAGCCTTTTAATATAATGTATTGGTCAGAAAAAGCTATTCCTGATTTTGGCTAAGAAGGGAGGGTGTGTGTGTGTGTGTGTGTGTGTGTGTGTGAGAGAGAGAGAGAGATGTATACAATTCTATATATTAAAATTGGTCCTTAGACTGTTAAATATATATGTAATAAAGTTGAAGGGATTGAAAATGATCATTTCGGATTCAACCTTTTGGTGTTCCTGGTAAAAATTAAAGAATCAAGGGATAACATGGCCTTGTTACTGATTCTCCTAGTATCAGAGAGCACTAAATCAGAAAATCTCCTGAGGAGAATTTGTACTTTTGTGGCAGCTAATCTCAAGCATCTTACAACCCAGCATTTTATCCAGTCTTGATAAAGCACTGAAAAGATGAGAAATGTTGTACAAATTCTAAGGATTATCACTGAGACATGGAAAAAAAGATCTAAAATTATAAGAGCAAATGCGTATTGCCCTACGTCAAGTCTCTGACAGTGTCATCAAAGAACTCCAAGTGATTCTTTGATGTATTTGCTGTTTATATTCTCTTTTGAATAATAAATTGCAAATCCATCTACAGTTTTTAAGGATTGTAAGTACAAAATCTCTCTGAAAAGACTTTTTTTGTCCTCGACATAATTATCATTTATTCTTGTAACATATACTGTGATCTGACAAAAATCTAGACTGGGGAAATGAATACATTCCAAGAAAATAAATAATACCTTTGTTCGTAAAGATCATCCGTCTGAGCTGCAGTCCTAGACCAGTAATCAAAATAGGCTGTCAGTCAAACAAATCTCCCAGCTCTACACAAATAGATAAGTTCTCCCTGCACTAATCTTCTATGTTTGCTGTTTATTCTGTCAATCTTCCCCAAACAGATGGACAACTATAACTCTTGTCTGCCAGGGCAGCCTACTAGCCGGAGATGAGAAGAATTTCTGTACAATATATCCAGGAACTATGAGTGTGAAAGGCTATAGTACAGCATATTATAGTGCAGCATAGAGAAAAAAGTTTTTAACATGAGAACAAAGCCTGAATATGCAAGAAGAATGCAGAGCTGATTTGTGGGTCTGTGTGTAGGTGCTATCTATTTCAGATACATAGAGATATTTGTTTTCATCTTTCCTAGCAATTTATGCAGCCAGCATTCAGATTTTCCCTGAATATTGTAGAGGCTGCATAGCTAACCGAATTAGGCATCCATGTTTGCCCCAGTGCAAATATTGACTGTCTGCCTTCAACAAAATAATTAAGGAAAATGTGAGGTATGGATTTCAAAAGTCAAGATTAATTTGGTGTGATGATAAATAAAAAGATGAGGGAAAGGAAGGGAAGAGAAAGGAAGAGACATGAAAGCAAAATTAAAAAAAAAAAACAACCCTCACTTTAAAATGTATTTTTTTTTAAAAAAAAAAAGTGTTTAATATACAGTCTAAGCCAGTGCTTCCCAATCTTTTTCCTTTATTGCCCAAAGCCACTTATCAGAGAGTTACAACATAGAATAACAGTGTTGGAAGGGACCTTGGAGGTCTTCTAGTCCAAACCCCTGCTTTAGTAGGAGAGTCTATACAATTTCAGACAAGTGGCTGTCCAGTCTCTTCATAAAAGCCTCCAATGATGGAGCACCCACAACTTCTGAAGGCAAGTTGTTTCACTGATTAATTGTTCTAACTGTCAGGAAATTTCTCTGTAGTTCTAGGTTGCTTCTCTCTTTGATTAGTTTCCACCCATTGTTTCTTGTCCTGCCTTCAGGTGCTTTGGACAATAGGTTGACCCCATCTTCTTTGTGGCAGCCCATTAAACATTGGAAAACTGCTATCATGGGACTTCCGGTTTGCTGTTTGTCCCCGCCGGATGCTCCTTCGGGATCGTCGAACCCACTGCCTGTAAGAGCCGCCTTTATAGCGGAATGGCGGCTCGAAAAAACTCTGTTTCCATTAGGAAACGGAGATAGAGCCGGCTGGGGTGGGTAGAGTCCTCTGCCTAATCCCAAAAGTTTTTTATTTACTTTTGGGACGGAGCGGAAGAGACTCCCCGTATCCCCAGCTGATGCTCCGGGCTCTGGGAGATCTCTGCTACACGCAGAGCTAGGTGGCAAAAGCAAGCCTGTAAATTTGTTAAATTAATTAAAGAAGATGTGATCTGGACCTCTGATCCTGAAGATTGTGAACCAGCAACTTGAAACTTGAAAAATTTAAGCAGGAAATTAAAGAAATTGGTGAATTGGTGAAATCAAAGTTTGACTTTTGGGATCGAAAGATTTTAAAAACAGCTAACGGTTTATCAGACTTTATGATTCAGTTGGATGTAAAGACTAAACTATTAGAGTCTAAAATGAAAGAAACTGAGGAGAATTTGGATGACAAGATCCAAAAAATTAAAAAGGATTTGGCAAACACTCAGGATAATAGCCTAGAAGACAAACCTAAAATGGAGATTGACCAAAAGACTGGTAATGAAGAAAATGTGCAACAGAGGATTGAAAGAGAAGTTTTAATGACTCAATATAATTTTACAGAATATGCAATTAGACTGAGAAGTCTGCAGGAAAATAACAGAGATAATTTAAGGAAAATATCTTCTGAAATTCTGGCTGGGATTTTAAAGGTTCAACCTGATGAAGTGTTTTGCAGGATTGACAGAATTTACAGAATAAACTCCTGGTTGGCAAAGCAAAGGCAATTGCCTAGAGATGTGGTGATTTATTTTACAGATAAAGAAATTAGGAATAATATTGTGCAGAACTCTTTTAATTCTACTTTGCAATTTCATGGAAGAAAGATTTGGATTTTTAAGGAGCTCCCGCCTAAAATGTTAATGGAGAGGAAGAAATTTGGCTTTCTAGTGACTGAGTTAAAAAAAAAAGAAATATCCTATTCAGGTGGGATGTCCCAGTTGGTTTAATATTGAGACACCAAGGAGTAAGATACCAACTGAACACTGTTGAAAAAGCGGAAGAATTTTATCAAAAAATTTTAAAAATGAATTTAACATCTTTAGGCACAATACAGGACAAGCAAAAGGAGTTGGAAACAAAAGGAAAATATCAAATTACAGAGGCTGTGGTAGATAAATTGTCTTTGGACTCCCTGGATACCCCAGCTGGACTGTCTATAAATATGAGAGCAGTGTCATCCGACTCCAATGTGATGAATCATCAAGTTACAGACAAGTGCGTAAATCAACCAGTTGATATACAAGTGATGGAAAAGAAAGACGAGTTAACAAAACAAAACCAACAAGATCAACTTATAAAGCAGAATGAAAATCGATCAGCTGATACACAATTTGTAGGAAGGAAACCAGGATGGAAACTCAACCCGCAAAAGAAAAAGAAAAGAAATAGATCTCATAGAAAAAGCAGTTTCTAAACCAACCAACAGTGAAGCCAGGGACTTTAAAAAATGAATGAATATGTGAAAAGATAGTGGAGGCGAACAATTGTTTAATACTATCTTGAGGATAGTGGCAGATCTCTGCAATGCCGTGATTTTGGGGTGTGAAAAGAGCCTTACATTCTTGGATTTGAATTATCTACTTTGGATTTTTTCTACTGGGAAATATATTATAACTATTTCAAGTTACAAGGCAAGAGAATTATGCTGGGGCATGCAGAAGATCTGGATGTTACCCACTAGGATGATGGGAATTAATAATCCTGATGAAAACCACAATTACAACTATATGGAATATAATTATAATGTCACTCGGGTGGTTGTTTTTACTTTCATATATATATGAGGATATCTATTACTGATGGGGGCAGAAGATGATTGAAGATCTTGAACAAACTGTTGCACTAGTATGTTATCTTACCCTATTATGGATGATGGATTTAACAATCCAGTGGAAAGACATCAAAGAAGATATTATATGGATTATAAATTTAAAGTTATTGTCTTTTTATATATATATATATATAAAATGGAATGCATATATAGATATATGTATATTTTAGTAGAGTGGGCAGTGGATTATATTTAGAATTGTATTGCATGGTAATTTTGCAGGAATTTGGGTTGAAATAGGTTAGTTTACTGATTGATTAGTTTAAGAAAAAGGATTTTTAAGTTATATATTTAGGGGAGTGGAGGAACTGGATAGAACTGAATAAATGTTAAATTTGGATGTAGGGAGAAGGCTGCTTTGAAATGTTATATTAATATTATTAATATTAATATATATAAAAGATTAAATGTTAAATTGTTGTAATAATATACTATAAGTTTGGGGGAGGAGAAAAAGGGCAGATTACTGCGAAAATGGGAGTTATAAGAATATTATGCTAAGGGTCAGTATTTTGAGGAGGGAGTAAGGGAATGGTAAAATTATGTAATTAGTTATGAATTAGCTTATTGTTGTGAAGAAGTCACAGGGGGGATGGGTGGGGACGGGGGGTTAGGGAAGAGGGGGGGGAAAAGGGGGAAAAACTTGTATTTGAAAACTTTTTCAATAAAAAAAAAAAAGGAAAACTGCTATCATGTCTCCTTCTTTTCATTAGACTAGGCATACCCAATTCCTGCAACTGTTCTTTGTATGTTTTAGCCTCAAGCCCCTTAATTATCTTTGGTGCTCTTCTCTGTTGTTACTTAAATGTCCCTATAGTGAAGCAGTAATGGGTTTGTATGTCATTTCTCAAAGAAAAACCAATTTTACCCAATTTAGGGTAATTTATCCAGGATGGAATGCTGTAGCCTAAACCAAATCTAAAATATGGACTCCTTATTACTTCAGCAACTAATAGTAACTGATATAATATAGGGCAGAATTTTAGCTATCTGTTTTAATGTCTTCTGCTTATGTCATGAAAAAATAACTTTACAGTTCAGATGACTGTGACAATTAAATCAGGCAGTGAAGAAAATTATAAAACAAAAGCCGTATAAATAACAGTTAAAACATTATACCATGCAAGTTCCTCTGAATAAACAGGTATGTGAAGGAAGATACCATGTTTCCCCGAAAATAAGACCCTGTCTTATATTTTTTTGAACCCCGAAATAAGCGCTTGGCCTTATTTTTGGGGAGGTCTTATTATTTTGGGGCACATGGAGCAAGATGGGGCTCCTCTTGCTGTCTTACCTGATTTCCAGCTCTGCGTTTAAATATTTTTGGGGAGGCTTATTTTAGCGCATGCGCTCAAAAGCCCGATTGGGCTTATTATCAGGGGATGTCTTATTTTCGGGGAAACAGGGTATTTAAAACATATGTCACCTGCTCATTGGGATCTAAGGAGCTAGGAATGTAATTAAAATTAAGTCAATATGGTCCTTGCATTGGTTAAAGTTACCCATGAAGTTTTCTATAAGGGTAACAGGAGCCACAATTTCTAAAAATATCCTACACCATTTTTAATTGAATTTCATTCTTAGAGATAAATGGACCGAACTATTTATTTAGGGGAAGATGACTACTATTTGAACATTCATTGGCACTTGTTCAGTCTAGACAATGCAAAATTTTTAGAATTGCAATACACCCAGAGTCACTTGGCTGAGTTGAGCGGCTGTCGTAATTGAATAAATAAATAATAAAACCAGTTAGAATACCAATTCAGTCTCCTACTCTATGACCTAAACCTACTGCTACTAAGAAACCCATCTGTCACGCTCTACCCAAAATGTCTATCATGTCAGCATGAATTAAGAAATGACTTAAATATTATACAAAAGAATCAAACCTTTTAGATATAAATTATTTTTGTTCTAGTCAGGCCATTATTCCTCTATTATTCAGTCTAATAAATGTTTATGAACATTTTTAGTGTTTGTCTCTCTCTTTGAGTTTAGATAGATAGATGATAGAAAGAGAGAGAGAGAAAGATGGTAGATGATAGATGATGATAGACAGATAGACTAGATGATAGATAGATAGATAGATAGATAGATAGATAGATAGATAGATAGATAGATAGATAGATAGATAGATGATAGATAGACAGACAGACAGATAGATGTAGTAATTCTTTTAATATTACATTAAATGGCAGCTCTGTTTTTGTGGCAAACTACAATTTGATTTTTTTAACCATTATTGTATCATGCTCTAAAGAGTAGTGCAGTTTATCAAAAGAGATGAAATATCTCATCATTTATTGAGCTGGAACACATTGTTTGCTCTCAACTGCCAATCTGAGTTATGTCTTAGATTTAGCAGAGTTGTGGTTTTTTCCTTGACAGACCACCTTATTTACAGAAATGGACCGGGCAGAAATTCAACAGCTGAGGCTCCCAATTTCCTATATTTTCAAGAAGGGTATTGCAATCTGTTGAATTTTATTCACGTTGATTTTGAAATATGATTCCTATGTTATCACTTATTCTGTAAATTTTAAAAGACCAAAATGAATTTATGAGACACCTTACTAATAAGAGTTGGAACTGATATTCTGCTTTGAATAGAGGAATTTGAAAATTCTCTCCCCCCACCCCCCAAATAATGGAAGATCAAAGCCAAAATCAGAATGTAGAAAAATCATTATTTGAAATTTGAAATTATTTGTGTGATGTATGTGGGGAAAAAAAAACCCATTATTCAGCTGTTATACTTCACCAGCCGCACAGTTTATTAGCCATGGGCTACGTGATTTCTTATAACAGAGTAAAAGGATATATAAATAAAGTTGTTAGCATGAATTTCTTTCTACAGTTAGAAGAGAATTCATCTTTTACCCTTCATTTCTGTAACAGTGTTTCCCTAAGGAATTTCTCCTTATTCAAGCAATTTCCCCCCAAAGTGAACAATTTAGTATTTTAATATATACATTTCTCTTATACAATGAAAATAGTGAAAGTAATCTATAGTGAAACAACATAAGAATATAAAAACAAGGCCAACATTTAAATTTTAACCATGAATACAATTCTTCCAATGGCTTTAATAAGACACAAAGAAAAAGAAATCTTGAAGGCATTTCTAATTACTTTGGTTTAAATAGGACAAATCCAAGAAATAATGAGACTGCTATTTCTTTAAAAAAAATGAAATTAATTCCTTAACTTGGCACAGATTATATTTCTGCCCCGCTGTTAACCATATGAGAAACAGAATTGTGCAATTTTTCACCTTCATAAATTTTCTTCCTTAAGAATTGCCTTTCCTGTTTCCAACAAACTTTATGACTATGGGAAATCAACATCCAAAATCTATCAAGCTTTACAAGGGCAGCTTTCAAATCTTCCAACACAAAATCACGCTTTTGTGTGAAAGAGCAGGTGAAATTGGCTGGTTTGTTTCAAGGTCTCTAATACCTGCTTTCTGATAATAAGTGCTAATATGCGCTAACAATGAAATGTTAATTGGATTTCTTTGAAGAAACATGGAAACCCTGAACCACGTAGTGCAACAGTGAGATGCTTGCAATATGCTTTTGTGGTCAGTTTATAATTTCACTCAGGCAGCATTTTATACAAAAAGAAATATGTAGCTGGTTGGAAAATACTATTGTACTTTTGCGTTGTGCAACCATGACAAAATTAATTCAGCTGTGATTTTCTTAGATAAAGGCATTCTTTATTGTTATAACACTCTCAGTTTAGCTATCAATGAATTACACAATGCCTTGCCCATTATCCTTTCAACAGGGTTCTTATTTAAATTAAAATCACTATTACAGAGAGAAGCCATTTAGAGAAAAAGAGGAGAATGGAGCCTGGAATATGATCAGCATTTTCAAGGATTTATTTTTGACTTTTTGGCTTTTGATTGCAACTTTAGCGTTAAAGTAGTTTGGAATCAGGACTGCAGTAATGTATTTAAAGGCTATAAAATAGCAAAATATAGGGGTGTAACATGTTTCCCTCTTAAGTAAATTCTTGTTTAAACATTTATTTAATTCATTTAACATTTATTCTTTTGAGTACACAAAGGGCAAAGAATGTAAACTTCTGTTGTTTTTGAACTTTGAACATTTCCATACAGTCCCAGTTATTAGTGAGGAATGCTGGGAATTGTAGTTCAACAACTTCTGGATGGCTAAAGGTTCTTCATCAGTGCTACCAATTCACCCAAATGCTTTAAAAAAAACCCAAACATCTTTGATATCTAATACACTGATACTGTGTATCCTTTAACAAAGAATAATTTGTAAATGTGTTAACAATAGAGTGGCATATTTTGAATAAATTACTTTAGCTTGCGCTACAATACGTGTCAGCTCACGTGGTGGGCAGGATTAACAACCTAGTAATGTGATAGATAATGTGCACAAATATTTGCAAATAAAATGATGTCTTGCCATCTACCAAACATGACCAATTGTATATTAGCATGTTTTATAATAATTATAATCTTTGAATGGGGCCTTAGAAAAAGCCTGTGTAATTCCTGTTTACACTCTATCTGCCAAAAGGGAGCACATGCCAGTTTTCATGATTTAGTAAAATATTATCTATTCCTCCAAGGACAGGTTTTGATTACAAAAGTCTTTTAAAAAGGGTTCGTAATTGAAATTTGCTGATAGTGTTAAATTGAATAGTCAAACTGTTACTTGGCAATTGTCTGTTCTAGGCAACCAACAATTTCATTTCCATTAGGCTTGACTTGCTGACTCGCTCAGAGATGAGCTGAAATATTGTGAAAATGTCATTGCAGTATCTCCTACTCTGAATTTTAGCAATGTTGAAATGCCAGAAAAAGAAAAATCTCAAGCCAAGCCAGGAAGGATGTAAAAATGAAGACATGCTACTGCATATGGGATGTGAGTGGAATCAATAGTATACTAAAGGAATAATAACCATAGAAGAAACATGAAGAAAATACCCCCCCTCTCTCATTCTCTCTCTCTCTCTCTCTCTCTCTCTCTCTCTCTCTCTCTCTCTCTCTCTGTGTGTGTGTGTGTGTGAGTCTGTATACATATATGTATATGTATATTGAAAAAAAAAAGATTATGCATTTAGAGACAGAATTGCTTCTTCCAGCAGTGACTGGAAAAGCAGAACAACAAAACAATGCAAAGCAAAAATGTGTATGGTTTTAATTATTAGATATATATTGATGGTCGTGCTCATTTGGTTCTATGATGAAGTTATTTGGTCAATACAGCTTCAGGTTCAAAAGGTTGTTTTATTATTTACAAATATATACATGCATACAATAATGAACAGGGTGTCCTGTTGTATTTTTACCCAAACTGTATGACTCAGATGTTGAGAGGAGAGAGAAGTTCATGTGTTGTCTCGCTGAGAGATAGATGAGAGAGAGAGAAAAAAAAGGGGGGAAGATGTCCAAGTGGTTTCTAGGTAAGAGTCCAATAAAAGAGTTCATTGGCTGATATAGTCACATGTGATGTCTGTAAAGACTTGACCCCTTCTAGTCTCTAGTGCATCATATGCAGGCAATATCTGACATTAATGACCCACAGTCCTTGTCCAGAAATGAATAGGATACAAACAAAGATAGGAATGAGCAATCAGAAACTTAATTACTGAAGCGTATAAAGCACAAAGCACGCGCAAAGGGAGTGTGCGAAGCGAACCAGTGGTAACATCAGTTGAAACCCACCACTGAGCAGCAAGCCAAGCTAGCAACAATACTGAAACTTACTTTGGCTTTCCCCATGGATTGTGTAGCATGACAACTTGAAGCAGAGTGAGAAAATGGCAATATGGAATCAACAGAAGTGGCATCAAGTGGTCAACAGCTCAGTTATATAATGTGTTGCTCGCTGCACAACTGGAATAAATGGGTTTGCACATGATGAAAAGCAAGCAACAGCAAAAGTGTGCAAAAGTTATATGCTGAAGTTTTGGAGCCTAAATGAACAAAAGGTTATACAAATGTATTTTCAAATTATTGTGATTAACAGAATAACAGCATTGGAAGAGACGTAGAGGTCTACTAGTCCAAGTACATGACCCTGTACCATTTCAGACAATGGTATTCAGACAATCTCTTCTTAAAAACCTCAAGTATTGGAGCACTCACAATTTCTGAAGCCAAGTCATCCCACTAATTAATTGTTCTAACCGTCAGAAAATTTCTCCTTATTTCTAGGTTGGATCTCTCCTTCATAGGTTTCTATCTGTTGCTTCTTGAGGCTTCAGTGTTGCCAATCCATCCATCTGTTGCTTCTTGTCCTGCCTTCAGGTGCTTTGGAGAATAGGTTGACCACCCTCTTCTTTGTGGGAGCCACTTAGATATAGAAGGACTGCTATCATGACATCCCCAGTCCTTCTTTTCATTAAATTAGATTTACTCAATTCTTGCAGCCCTTCTTCATATGTTTTAGCCTATGCCAGTGCCTTGAGATCAAATAATGTTGTTTAACAGAGGGCACTTGGCGATGGACTGGAGAAGAAATGGTATCTGTTTCCCTGATGACTTGAACTTTTTTATTAAAAAAACAGAGCCAAAGTAAATTAGGGTTAATGTACTATTTTATTATATATTTAGTTCCACAGTGCATGGGAATGGCATCATTATTTTGAGAATGTAATATAATTCAATTAAGTGTTTTGACTGAAAATGTTTTCTTAGGAAGGTCTCTGAATTTTTAGCCACCGATTATGAAAGTTCTTTCTCAACTACTTCAAGAGAAAATATTCTTCAAGACATGTCTTGCTAACACTTTAGTGCTGCGCTACAAAACTAATATAATATGTGAGAGTGGAGTTGCATTTTCATTTGCATTTCCTAACATTTATATGTAATAAAAGTTTTACTACTCACTACAAGGCAAAAGACCATTATCTGGTGACAGCAATCTGTCTCCATGATTTACTTACAGTAATTCTTTTTTTTTCCCCTTCACAATGAATTATCTTTTGATAATAGAAATAACTTTTTTTTTCATGTATCTTTATGATTTGTACCTTAAATACAAAGGCCTAAGAAAAGAAGTGAGAAGGAAAAGCTCAAATGAAACCTATTTACCACTTTAACATTTCTCAACTCACACAATAATATTTAGCAGGTCATAAAGAATTTACATCTCTTGGTGATTTGTGTACAATGATGTATAGTGGGTAGTGCAGTGTTGATAGAATGATGGGTTAGCTCAAGATAATTCAAGGAGCTTTGCTGGTGCCAAGCACCTTGGAAGAAGCTGGAACCCTCAAATAACAAAAGATTTCAACTGGGACAGTAGGTTATGGAGACAGGAAAGGATTCAGAGAAAGCTGTGATGGCCACAGGAGGCAGGTGTGGGGAAAAGGCAAGATGCTTTTTCAATGCCGTTGAAATATTTCCTCTTTTGAACATCTTCAAATGTGGGCTTCAGATGGAGCTTCATCTACACTTCAACTCTATTTTTTATTCTCTTTTTGGACATCCGTCCCCTCCACAAGGCACCACTGACAAGTAACCTAACTTTGGTTAAATCACATTAAAATGGCTAACTTGGGTTGGGGGGGACTCAATTTACCCAACCCATGTTATAATTTTGCACATTTCCCTAGCCAATGTCAAAATAAGAAGTAGAACTGGAGCATTCCCACCTCATTTGGCTTAGTGAGGATGTCAAGGGTCCCGTTTTATTTCCTACCCCAAGCAACCCCAAATCCTTGAGATGCTGAAGCTCTCCTAAGTCTCCAGGCTGGTCAGTTCAAAACTGATTCGATTCATTGACTATGCCAAGGGCTCCCTCTGTCCCATTTTCAGAAGGATTGATTTAAATGATTATAGCCTCATCTAAAAACAAGGATGCACAAGTACTTCTAGGCTGTAAAAGATTCGCACCCTTCCTCTTTTGGATATTATCTCAGAAGCAGGGGTGAAATGCTACCAGTTCACACAGGCTCGGGTGAACTGGTAGTAATAAAAGCTACTGGTTCAGGCAAACCAGTAGTAAAAAAAAGCTACTGGTTCATCTGAACCGGTATTTCCGATGATCAGTTGTGCTGTGCAATTTATATTCGCTAGAAAGCAAGAAATCCTGCTTTGTAGCGAATCTAAGTCACGCGGCACAGCTGTTCCCCCCCTCGCTATTCTACTTGCCTTGTTAAGCCTCCTTTTTCCTCGCCAAGTGAATGCGTGTGCACATGCGTGTGCATTTGACATGCACTGTGCATGCACACATGTAGTGCGTGTTTGGCACGCACTGCGCATGCGTGGCCAGTGAACCAGTGGCAAACTGCAGAGGATTTCACCACTGCTCAGAAGTATATTTGAATCCAAGCCAGTGGTCAAGTTGGATAGTAATTTGGATAGTTGGATATTAGGGATATTTGGATATTATGTCAGAAGTATATCTAAATCAAGGCCAGTGGTCAAGTTCTATATCACTGAAGTTGAATGAATGCAGGAAAGGCAAATTGTAAATCTCAATCCAGATGGGAGGAAAGTGTGCTTCATTATTATAAAGCCAACTTGACAAATAAGAATCAACTCTGAAAACTAATATTGTCAAAGTTTCCAGTTTGCAGATTGGTTTTGGTGCCCTTGGGCTGTACAATCCAAACTTAGCTTAAAGCTGGCCTAGCTTGCAAGATATTGTCAAACTGTGTTCCATGGAGTCAGTTGTGTATCATCAGAGCTTTGCCTCTTAAGGAATTTTTCTGGAATGTTTTCTTGCTATTTTTTAAACTTCCTTGGTTCCAGAAAAACACCTAGTCTAGTTGTTACATTTAAATTTACTGACAAAGAAATAAAGGGAAACTAGTATAGCTATTTCAAGCTTTTTAGCTCTCATCAGTATGGCTAGCTGATGAGAGCTAAACAGCTTGAAATAGCAATACAACTCTCCCTTTATTTCTTTGTCAGTAAATTTAAATTTAACACAAAATAGTTTGTCACAGAAGTGACTGCCTGTGAAGGCTCCTGGATTGGATTGAAAGGCAGAAGCGAAAGCAGTATGCTCTGTCCATTATTTGGGTAGACCCCGTTGCCCTGGTAGACCAGTTTCACTGGAAAAAAAAATTCTAGTTTACTTTTTTTAACAGTAACAGAGTTGGAAGGGACCTTGGAAGTCATCTAGTCCAACCCCCTGCTCATGCAGGAGACCTGTACTAGGGATTCGAACCACTGAACTGCTGACCTTTCTGATCGACAAGCTCAGTGGCTTAGCTACTTGAGCCACATAGTTTTCTCTACAAGGGAAAAACTGGAACCTTTGAATTCTGCTGCTGAATTCTGCTTTTAATCTCTTGCTAGTCGTGAATGCAAGCCATTCTCAATCAAGGCAATTTCTTCCCTTTCACCCATGCTGTGATCACTTCACACATGCCACAATAACTTTTACAGTGAATTTTTACCTTGTGAACCTGAATACATGAGAGAACATAAATGCTAAGAGTGAGACTGAGCCTTTAGGCAATGCCCTAAGCTAACAAGAGTCTTGTGGTTCCTAAATATAGCATTCAATCACAATGCCTCTTTTATTTTACCTGGTTCCTAAAATGGTAATCATCTTTGACACATGATAGCTGCAAATTAGTACATCAAATGCTTATATTGAGCTTGCAAAATGGGCCGGTGAATATGAAAAGGATTCTTAGAATCATTCTAAGAAATGTTCATTCACTTTTCCAAGGAAGGGAAGAATGCTGTGAGTTTAAATCCACTGGTGTAATCCACCTGCACCCTCAATTTTTTTCTAGAGGGATCCTCCAGAGCAGATTTAAGACCCTGCTTGATGCAGGGAGAAGACCAAATTAAACTCAGTTTCCAAAAGAAAAAGGAAAGGAAGGAAGGAAGAAAGGAAGGAAGGAAGGAAGGAAGGAAGGAAGGAAGGAAGGAAGGAAGGAAGGAGGGTGATCTGTAAGGAAAAAGAGACATCCCATCAGATTTAATCTTCTTGTTGTAAGAAGTCACAATAACTGAGGGGTTCCTTGGTACAATCTGAACTTGCTTGTTTTCTTGCAGATGTTTCATTTCCCAAATAGGTAACATCATCAGTGCTGATGACAAACATCCTTAGCCAGGGGTGAAATCTACTTACCTTCCCTACCGGTTCGGAAGTGCACATGCCACGTGCATGCGCTTGCTTCGCTCACGTGCGGGTGTCACATGTGCACTTGGACCATCTGCGCGTGCGCAAACCCTTCTGCGCATTCACAGAGGGTAAAAAACAGGTTACTTCCTGGTTAAAACCAGAAAGTAACAATGACTGGGCAGATGGGCGGAACCTCGCCCTACCGCTGCTACCGGTTCTCCGAACCACCCACTGCCGTTGCTACCGGTTCAGCCGAACTGGTCCGAACCGGTAGCATTTCACCCCTATCCTTAGCACTGATGATGTTACCTGGTTTGCTTGCAAGAAAACAAGCAAGCTCAGAGAGCATCAAGGACTCCTCTTTTCAACCCTAAACTACAAATCTCCTTTATTGGCACTTGAATAACTATGAAAAAAACTCTCTATTTATTTGGCACATGTGCAGTTTTGAAATGGAGATGGAAGGCAGAAAGCATAACACTTAGTCCTTTGTGGCTTTGCTCTTGGATTATCTGTGCTCATTTGTAGATGTGAAAACAAGCACGTTTTTCAATCTCCCCAGTACTCTCATAATTGAGGGAAACCAAATATAGATGGGAGAAACATCCCATCCCATGCCCTGTGGAATCTCATTCCCCCTGAGGTGAGATTGGCCCCATCCCTGATATCCTTCTGGAAGTCCCTGAAAACATGGTTGGGTCAACAGGCTGGGGGATCTCAAAGAAGTGATCAACTAGTGAGGAAGTTACACAACCTATACAGATAGTAATCAACTTGCAACAATTTATTTAGTGGCATTCAAAGGAAAAAGTGACTTGTCACCATTTTTCACACTTACGAATGTCGCAGTCATGCGACCACAATTCGGTTGTTTGGCAACTGGCATGTATTCTATGATGGCTGTGTCTTGTGTTAATATGATCCCCTTTTGTGACTATCTGACAAGCAAAGTCAATGGGGAAGCCAGAATCACGTAACAACCATGTTACTCACTTAACAACTGCAGCAATTCACTTAACAACGGTGGTAAGAAAGGTCATAAAATGGGGCAAAAGGGCACTGTCTTGCTTAGTAACAAAAAATTTTGGGCTCAATCGTGGTCGTAAACCAAGGACTACCTGTAACACTAAATCCTCCCTCCTAGTCTTTTAATAACAACATTGAAATACTTTTTGTTTTTTAATGTGGCATGTTTTCAATATGCTTTCTTCCATGATCTGTTTATCATAGCATGTCAGCCAGAGTCCTGTTTTGTGAGATGGTGAGATAAGTATGACATAAATAAATAAATAAATAAATAAATAAATAAATAAATAAATAAATAATGTTTATAACGATAAGGAGGATCCTTCACCCGTGGAGTGGTGGTATTGGTGCATGGGAAAATTATTTTGGAGATTTATGCTACTTCTTCTATCATATTTATTTATATTCATTTATTAGGTTTACCTCCAGTCTTTCTTCCTGCAGCCCAAGACCATTTCCACAATTCTTTTTCCTCCAAGTATCCTGTAGAAAAATTTCTATTTGGTGAGGAGAGGTATTAAGAGTTAATAGCTTTCTTTACAATGAGCAGATAGTGGGTCGACTTGATTGACGGACAATAGATTTGCATATTTGGGGTAGTTGTTAAGAAAACGTGATGTAAAATACTAACTTGGCAAGCATCGATGGAAAATGTATAACTATTTATAGAACCATAATGCAAGGGGAATGGAACCTATTTGATTTGTTTGAGATATAGGTATCAGGTTTCAATCAGGGTGGAGGTTATACTGTATGTTTACTGTTGATTTTATATTTGTTACATACTCTTTTTTCTTTTCTTTTTTGTGTCTTGTAATACTTCTTTAGTTGTTGTTTTTTTTAATTCTGTATTTTGTATTTTAACTTTGGCAAAAAATAAAAAAAGGAAAAAAGGAAAAAGAATAGAAAAGTTTCTTGGTGAGACAAAAGCCAGAAATGTATGAGCATCTAATGAACAGTAAAAGAAAATGACATAATCTCTTCCATATAATGAAGCAAACTAAGAAAGCCATGCAGTTGACTGCTTCTATCCTTCTCCTGAGACCAAGTCCACTTGGCTGCACCATAATTGATATCCAATCAACTACTGAGAGATCAACCATTAGGAGGCAACAAACACCCACATTAAAAAAAAAAAAACCCGCAAAGTTTTCACCCAAACAAAAATAGGTTGCATGAATTAGGAATAATGAATACATTTTGCTAAGTTTGGGATCAGCTTACTGACATCCTGTGAAAAGCGAAAAAGCTTTAATTTGTCCAATGTACTCTTCGTTGTGAATTGTTTGCTTTCTTTCTGCTTACTTTTATACAAAGATAAGTTGGATATGACAATATTTTTGCTCTTTGTTCATCTTTGTTATAGGAAGGGGGGAGGGAAAAACATGTAAAATGAATGTGATAACAGAAAATGGTATGTTTAGACAGCAAATTCTCTGATAACGACAGGAAAAAAAATGGCTAACTTGGTATTTGTCCCATTGAAAAGATAATGATGTTTTGTTTTAATGTTTTTAAAAATAGTAACTAATAATTAAGCTGTTTGCATGTTCTGAAGAATTGTCTTTGCCTGCAACATGATTTATGCTCTGAATAAAATCCTTTAAATAAAAGGCATTTAGCCTTTTGTTCTAGAACTTATGAAAAAGGATCCTTGTCATTCTATCTTATAAATGAGAGCTGCCATCAAATGTTTATATCTAAATCACGCATAAGAAAATATCTTCCTCACTCTTGTGGAAAATTGCTACATAAAGGAATGCCCTAGTGATACAATGCAATGCGGCTGTGAAAATATCCTATGACCTTTTTAGTTTGTAAACAAAAGTTTGTCCATTCTTTTTTGAGTTAATTTTACTTATTTTTCCCTTGTATTTCCTTGTAGCTTTTCCCCAAGAACTCAAGAGAGCATAACCAGTGCTCCTTCCTCCAATTTCCCCCACAACAACAACAATCAAGGTGGTCCTTGATTTACAACATCCGTTTAGTGACCGTTCAAAGTTACAACAGCACTGAAAAAGTGACTTATAACCATTTTTCACACTTACAAGCTTGCATATCCGTTGCAGCATCCCCATGGTCATGTGATCAAAATTCAGATAATAGGCAAGTGACTCATATTTATGGCGGGTGCGTGTCTCAGAGCCATGTGATTACCTTTTGCAGCCTTCTGACAAGCAAAGTCAATGGGGAAGCCAGACTCACTTAATAACGGTGTTACTAACCTAACAACTGCAGGGATTTACTTAACAATTGTGACAAGAAAAGTCATAAAATGGGGCAAAACTCACTTAACAACTGTTTCGCTTAGCAATAGGAATTTGGGTAAGGAATATAAATCCTTCCATTTTCCATCATTCAATCAGAACTGAAAAAGCTTCTTGGATGAGAAGCAAAATGTGTTCAAGGAAAAACAAAGGAAGTCCACTTGCCTCTTAAAAAAGCACCTTTGGGACTATCATTTGAAAGAAACACCCACCCGACACAGAAACCTAGGTGCCAAGCAAAACAGGCAACATATGAAGAGTATCTATTGTGGATGAGTTCAATCAATCAATCAATCAATCAATCAGGATAGAGCTGAAAGGGACCTTGGAGATCTTCTAGTCCAGCCCCCTGCTCAGGTAGGATACCATTTCAGACAAATGACTGTCCAGTCTCTTCTTAAAAACCTCCAGTGATGAAGCATCTACAAGGCAAGCTGTTCCACTGCTTAATTGTCCTCACTGTTAGGAAGTTTCTCCTTAATTCCAGGTTGCTTCTCTCCTTGATTAGTTTCCATCAGTGGTGGGTTGCCCCCGGTTCGGACTGGTTCGCAAGAACCGGTAGTAAAACCGGTGGGAGGCTCCGCCCACTGCCCCCGATGTCATCATAGGCGATCTGCACATGCGCAATCGCATTGCAAACCGGTAGTGAAAGTAAGTAGAATCCACCCCTAGTTTCCATCCATTGTTTCTTGCCCTGCCTTCTGGTGCTTTGGAAAATAAATTGACTCCCTCCTCTTTATGGCAGCCTCTCAAATACTGGAATATTGCTATCATGTCCCCCCCTAGACCTACTTTTTTCTAGACCAGCAGAACCGAAATCCTGCAACTGTAGGAAATGCTGTATTTTCCTGAAAGTACTGCCAATTGACAGATCCACGATATGAACCAGAGGTAGTATTCCACAGGTTCTGGAGAACCGGTAGCAGAAATTTTGAGTAGTTTGGAGAACTGGTAAAAACCACCTCTGTCTGGCCCCATCCCCATCTATTCTCTGCCTCCTGAGTCTCAGCTAATCGGGAGGAAATGGAGATTTTCAGTATCCTTCCCCTGCCACGTCCACCAAGCCACACCCACCAAGCCATGCCACTTCACCAAACCATGCCCACAGAACCGGTAGTAAAAACTTTGAATCCCACCACTGATATGAACCATAATTGAACAGCTGTAATCCTACAAGTAATTAGTCTCATTAATGTCTTGACCCTTTGAAAAAGAGTTTAACACACTACCTTATAGCTGTACTACAGGGATAGGATCTACGGGTCCAATTATATAGGTGAGCTATTCGTGATCAAGTTGGGAATAATGTCGTAACTAAAATCCTGCTTTATCAAGATGTTGTCACTACGTTGTTAAGGACCCTTCAAGTTCTCTCTAAGACTCCACTCTTGTAATAGAGGGCAGAGAAGTAAAGGTAATAATAATTTTACAGTGTACAATATTTGGATATCACAACCAATAACATCTTTGCTTTACAGTCATAACAGCATCTCTTTTCACAAATTACAAAAGCGTGCTTGCTTTTTGAGCTTTTGAAACATTGACAATTCTGAAGCAATAATTCAGGGGCATTCTATGCAGTAGTATTCATATTCTGCAAATACGTGAAAGTCTCCAGAGCAATTTTTAGTACACCAATCTATTGTCTTTTGACGAAGAAAAAACATGACACCTGGTCTTCTAGCTTTCAAAAATTATATGCAACTATAATTCAGTACCCAAGTTTAATTGCCTGTGGAGATTTTCAATCATCCAGGTCATGGTTGTCCCAAAGGTGCTTTTTCAAAAGGCAACTTGACTTTCTTTGTTTTCCTTGAAAATGTTTTACTTCTCATCCAAGAAGCTTCTTCAGTTCAGAACTGAAGAAGCTTCCTGGATGAGAAGTGAAACATCTTCAAGGAAAAAAGAAAGAAAGTTCGGTTGCCTTCTGAAAAAGCACCTTTGGGAAATACCCATGTTTCATTCTCAAATCGTTTACATCAATCCAGTTTCACAACAAACCATCATGTCCAATCAGCACTGTTTGTCTTATCAACCAGTTGGAATTTTTGCTTGAAATAAATCGCAAAGTTAAGTCACGTTAGGATGCAGCAAAAGATGTTGCAGGAGAGATGTACACCTCAATAGCTCTGCCCATTAATGAGTGGGCATTGCTCGTTTGCTCTTTTACTGTTTGGCTTTCCCAGAAGATTCCTCAACTTGACAGAGCAACACAAAGTTCAGAGCAATCTCCTTTCATCTTTGGGGAAGTAATTCAGAGTGTGAACTGAACTGATAACTCCTGATTATACTTGAGGAATTTCTAGCAGCTAGCAGAATAAAGAAATACACCGTGGAGACCGTGTGAACTGATTTCTAAGCACAGCGAGTTGGGGCTCCTCCCTCAGGTAATAAGGCAACTCAGTTAAAAGTAAGTTTTAACAATAGGAAAGTACTGCTCTCTCCTTTTTCAGGGCTAAATTTAGATGCTGAGCATTGTTTTAGTTTCCACATTCTTCTTAAAGTGTCTTAAAGCCTTCTTGAATTATTGGAGCATTGAGTTTTGCCAACATTGGTTATTTCGTTTATGAGGAAAGCAGGGGAACATATATCACCCTTGGCCCATTTTTAACCCATCAATGTAAAAGATAATTATTAATGTAATGATTCATTATACCGTTTACAAATTTTACCCCTGTAATTGGGTATTTTTCACAGTGCAAGGCCACAACCTCTGGGTCCAGTCAGGGAGCTAGAGTGAAGATATATATATATATATATATATATATATATATATATATATATATATATATATATGTGTGTGTGTGTGTGTGTGTGTGTGTGTGTGTGTGTGTGTGTGTGTGTGTATATATATATATATATATATATATATATATATATATATATATATTCAGTATAGCTACACATTTCTTAAAAACACTGCTGTCATTTCAGCTCTTCATAATGCTTATATAACAATTGATATTAATTATTTGCAGTTCTTTCTGTTAAGGGTTTCATTCCTTGGTGGGAATTAGTTACGAGCTATTTGAAGCAAATAATAGGCAAAGTCATTATTTTATTCTCTTTCCGTGATATCCATCTATTTCTGTACCAGACAGAAAGCAATAGGGAAGGGGCAGATAGATCTTAAAACTGAAGATTTAAAATGAGGGTATTGACCACAAATAATTAGTAGGAGGACTACCTAAAGACCTATGAGCAAAGGCTAACCAATGGTAGCCTGGCTGTTAATTACAATCTGACTGATAATGCTATTCTAAACTGAGATTAGAGAATGATTCACAACATTGAAAAGGTTAAAAATTCTGAATAGTATTTTTTTTTCTGATTCATAAAATTTAGAACTACAAAGAGATGTCACCAGTAGGAATCCCCATGGGGACTATCTTGCTGAAAATGGTCAGAGTAGCTCATCTACTATGCTTAAATTCCTCAAGACTAGAGAGAGACATTACATTCCTGCAGTGCTCAAATTATTTGAAGCCAAGCCAGTAGCACAACATTTCTGTGGTCCCATCTGGGCCCCTTTTCAAAATTTTGCACCATTAGAATGGGTTCAGTCCAAATTCTAAGATCGGCTTTTGAGTCCAAAATGTATCTATGATGCCACCCTGAGACTAGAGACAAGCCTTATGAAAGTGGAGGCTAGAATGTGGTAACCATTAGAACTGCAGAAAAAAACAATTGCTACCAACCTGCCTTCCATTGAGGACCTGTATACTGCACGAGTCAAAAAAAGGGCTGTGAAAATATTTACAGACCCCTCGCATCCTGGACATAAACTGTTTCAACTCCTACCCTCAAAACAATGCTATGGAGCACTGCACATCAGAACAACTAGACACGAGAACAGTTTTTTCTCGAACGCCATCGCTCTGCTAAACAAATAATTCCCTCAACACCGTCAAACTATTTACTGTCTGCCCTACTATTAATCTTCTCATCATTCCTACCACCCATCTCCTTCCACTTATGACTATGACTATAATTTTGTTGCTTGTATCCTTATGATTTATATTAATATTGTTTCCTGATTGCTTATTTGTGCCCTATGACTATCATTAAGTGCTATACTTTATGATTCTTGACAAATATATCTTTTCATCTTTTCTTTTTATGTACACTGAGAGCATATGCATCAAGACAAATTCCTTGTGTGTCCAATCACACTTGGCCAATAAAAAATTCTATTCTACCATATTCAACTATCGGCTCAGACTATCCTTTTTTTTCCGCCTTGGCTTTGCCCCACTAACTATGAGGGGTGATTTTCAATCCACATGGAAAAACCCAGTGGCAGCGAAAATCTCATCCTTGGGTTTCTCTCCCGATTTTCTATTCAGCATGGGATATGGTCAGGGTCAAAGCTCTCATTAAATAGCATATAGCGAATACAGAGCATCAATTGGACCTAGCCAAGTCCCCAACTTTTATCAGCAATGAATCCAATACTCTGACTTCCCTTTGGCATACTTAATAAATCTTGAAATACCTAATCCTTGAAGGGCCTTTATTGTGACACAATGTCATGACCTCCCCTCAGCTGTCCTTCAAGACTGATACAGGGAGATCCCCTGCCCAAAGGGACAATGTCCTTGTCACTCTGAACATATAGAAACAATAGAACATCTATTTTCCCAGTGCCTATACTATAGAGACATCTGTACTAGCCTCATTTCACCATTATTGGATAAATACCCAGTGTGTATAGCACAATTTTACATCTCCCTGCTGCATGCACACTAGCCCTATTATAACATATAGTGTTGATGGGTTTTGTGTATCAACACTTATATATCAGAAGATGCATAAAGATAAAGGATTCCCCTGTCCAGTCGTGTCTGACTCTAGGAGATGGTACTCATCTCTATTTCTTAGCTGAGGGAGCCAGCATTGTCCAAAGACATTTCCATAGTTATGTGGCCAGCATGACCATGTATCAAGGCACATGAATGCTGTTACATTCCCACCAAACTGGTACCTATTTATCTACTCACATTTGCATGCTTTCCAACTACTATGTGGGCAGAAGCTGGGGCAGGTAATGGGAGCTCACCCTGTGCAGCACCTGGGTCTGGAACCCTGGTTGTCAGCTCTCCAGATAAGAACTTGGTGTCTTTAACCACTGAGTCATTGTGCCCATATCATGTATAGAAGGGGACAAAATAAAAATTCCATCCTTAAGTAGCTTACATGAGAGTTACAGAGAAGGATATCCTTGAACTTTAAAAAAAACTATATAACAAAGAAGAGATTGAAAAGCTAAAAATAATATTTTCCCTTTTGTTTTAAAATGTAAATTAAGGAAATCTTACCTTTTTTAAAATAAAAAACGGTTCTAGAAATCAGGAGGTAGTAAGAGCCACAGAAGAAATATTCTTTTATGTGTCAAAGAGAAAAGAATGCAAGAACCTGTTTTCAGCTCCAAAGTAAAATAGATTGAAGTAAACAGGACTGGTCTTGAAGGCTCAAAATGATTGTGCAAGGTGTTTTCCCTTCTTCTCCCCGTCTTCTTAATTGTGCAGGATGCCTTATAAAGCCTTTGTTGTGGATAATTGAGACTCATGGGAAGTTGTGCCTTCTGTTGTTACAGCCTAAGAAGTGGAAGTCTTACTGGCAAATTGGAGAATGTGTCTTGAGCTGTCATATAAGAGTTGGGTTTCTAACAACTGCCCATTGTCAGGAGTTCGATCCTGACTGGCTCAAGGTTGACTCAGCCTTCCATCCTTCTGAGGTCAGCAAAATGAAGACCCAGAATGTTGGGGCAATATGCTGACTCTGTAAAACCATTTAGAGAGAGGTGTAAAGCACTGTGAAGTGGTATATAAGTCTAAGTGCTATTGCTATTAACAGATATAGATTTTATTTTAGGTTTTATATATTTATTTAAACTTAAGATAAAGGGTGCTTCATTATAGATATTTGAATATAGAAACAATAATATTAACTAACTATATTTGTGGAACTGTTATTATGATTTATATATTATTGTTATTATTTGACTCTTTGCCATGTATATTTTTTATATTTTAGTTTTGTAACTTTTTCTTAACCTAAAACAAGAGAGTATTTTATTCTATAATTATATTCATATTGAACTTCTTAAACTTTGCCTATTGTCCCCTTTCTGCTTTCAGTGTAATTTTGAATTTTAACTTTTCACTTTTGAAAACTAATAAAAAAAATATTTAAAAAACGATATTATAGAGCTTGAAATGATGCAGAAATGAGTGAACAGTCTGTTCAAGAAATGTGAGTCCCCAGCCTATAAAGAAAAGCTAAACTATTTGGGGATTTGTAGCTTATAAATAACAAAAGACATTTTGTAGTTTTTAAAAAAGACAAATAAGATTGCTGTTCTATACATGGTTGTAAAATTACACCTAATGTGGATGAAAGAAATTTGTCTTTCTTAACACTAGGTACTGTATTGCTGAATCATTGCTTTCTGTTGGTAGAGTAATGTTTTTGATGTTTCTTAATGCTGATATTTTCAGTGATTTTTCTGGAAGTAAAGATATTTCACAGCCTTTCTAAGTGGTTTACAGAGTCGGCATATTGTCCTCAGCAATCTGGGTCCTCATTTGATCGACCTCGAAAGGATGGAAGGCTGAGTCAACCTAGAGCCAGTCAGGATCGAAGTCCTGGCTGTGGGCAGAGTCATCTTAGAATCCTGTATTCTAACCATTGCGCTACCACAGCTTTTGTATTATCAGCACTGCAAAAACTTTGCTGGTTATGAACAAGGGTGTCAAACTCAATTTCATTGAGGGCCGTATCAGGGTTGTGTTTGAACTCGGGGGGCCAGGGGGAGTGTGGCCAGGGTGGGCATGGCCAGCTTGATGTCACTCACCGAGGCTTTGTTTTCAGCTGTGATGGCCTCTTGCAGGATGGCCGTGTGTGGCCCCCAGGGGCCTGCCTGGGCTCCGTTTTCACCTGCAACAGCCTCCTGCAGCCCTTTGCCAGTAAAAATGAAGCTCGGGGAGGCCCCGCAGGCCAGGTCTAAGCACCCCATAGGCTAGATCCGGCCCCTGGACCCCTATCATAATAGATGGCATTATCTAGCCATCCTTGGCTGAGTTCAAGAAAACTAACCATAGCTTGATCTGGCTAATAAATGGGTGAGTGATAGGTAAGAAATGCCAGGGACGTAAACTAACCAGAAAGATTTCTGGAATAAGGCAACAACCAGCCATTTCCATGTTATTGTCAAGAAAGCCGCATGAATGAGTTTCTGAAACATGATAGCAGGATATTGCTGTGAGGAAAAGCATTAATGAACTAGACATAATTCTTTAAATCTTCCCTTTTAATTCCAGGTAATTGCAAAAAAGCCTCTTCCCAAGCTGTGCTCCAGACTTTGGAGGAGAAACAGCAGAGAGCAGCAACTGTACTAGGCTGATGTTTTCCACACATGAAATTTCACATTTTCTTTCCACTGCTCCTTTATTACCCTGACGTATTCATTATCATCAGTCATGTTTTGGAGAACAGAATTTTGCCCAAAGTCCTAATGCAAACAACACTGAAGTCAGCAGTTTGGAAAGGCAGAGTTTGCATGTTGCAATAATTAACTAGCAGGTAGCTAAAACAATGGCAGAAAGCAGATTGCTGTCAGGCATATTTAATGGCTTTTTTAAAAAGGTGATCCCTGAAGCCTATTTACTTAAATAAAGGAGGTTTAAAAAATAGATTCAGAATATAAAGTTTTATCTCATCAAATCAAAATCTAAATATGTGTTCATCTTATTGGAGCATGAAAAGGCTGTTTCAGTAATTCCCCAACTGAACCTTTTTTATATCTCTTTTTGGTGTTCAAATCTCCCAAATAATTTACATACCTGTATAAATAATTTAAAAAGCAAGCAAGCATCTCATATACTATACCTTTTTGATTTTTGTATAAGAAGAAATGATAAGGAGAAAGAGATAAATTCCTCTCTTACCTATTAAGTACAAACTAGACCTATGACTTAATATCATTTTATGTAATCATCTTATTAACTTTTAAGTCAGTTCTCTTAGCAATATGAAAAATAGGAAATGTAGCATATAGACTTTGCAGTTCAAATTTCTAAATAATCCTCCAGCAGAATTCCCAGCAGTACAATACTTGATCTGATGTAGAAAGAGAGATTGTAGAACTGACAGAGATAATATATAATTGACAATGAAGTAATATTGTCCCAGCATCAATCTCTGTGTGTCCATAAAACTGTGCAATATCCATTTCCATTGGCCTCCTGTTTCAAACTATTGGTATATAATTCAAAAGAACACAGCGGTCCACCAAAATAAATGTGTCTTCCAGAGCAAAACTGATATATGAAATAACTTATGTTTAAAAGGAAATTATTATGGCATGTATTCAAATTATACAAGCCAGTGTTGCGGTTGGAGCATCCAATTACCTTCTGACTCATATAAGACACTTTCATCAGGTTCCAAATCTGAGACACAGCACAAAAGGAAGGAGGGGAAGAGAAGAGAGGGAAGAGAGAAATAAACAAACATAGGCAAGCACCTATGCCTATGTCTTTAGCACCAAAAACAGGGATTTTGGTAACACCTTTTTCAACTTACAAATGTTATTAGATTTTTAGATTTTGTGAGCTGCAATTTACTTGTAATATTGCCACATGCCAGCTTGAAGAGGGAGGGAGGGAGAGAGGAAGGAAGGAAGGAAGGAAAGAAGGAAGGAAGGAGGGAGGGAGGGAGGGAAAGGAGGGAGGGGAGGAAGAGTTTAGGAGGGAGAGAGGGAACAAGGGGAGGGAGGGAGAAGGAGAGAGAGCGAGGGAGGGAGGGGAGAGTGGGAGTGGGAGAAAGGAAGGAAGGAAGGAAAGGAAGGAGAGAGGGGAGGAAGACTGGGGAGGGAGGGGAGGAAGAAGAGGGGAGGGAGGGAGTGAAGGGAAGGGAAGGAGAGAGGGGGAAGGGGAGGGAGGAGGAGAAAGGAAGGAAGGAAGGAAGGAAGGAAGGAAGGAAGGAAGGAAGGAAGGAAGGAGGAAGGAAGGGAGGGAGGGAGGTAAGTAGAGGAGGGAGGAGGGGTTAAAATGAGGAAAATGATTAGAAAAAAAGAAAGAGATTGGTGACATTTCCCCAGGCAAAGCCAATGCATAAGCCCAATAGTTCCATTTGCTCTCTGTTTTAGCTCTGACCAACAGTCAGAGAGCCAACAAAGTTTGTGATAACCATTACTGTTACCGTTCCCTATTAAATCCTTTTCATGGACTTTGGGATTCGAGTGTGTAGTCTTTGTTTCAGCCAGTGGTACAAAAGGGTTTCAATTCTGGCAGTTCTGTCAATTCCCTACAGTAACTGTGTGCAGCAAAAGCAGACCATGAGGAGCTATTGCCGTGTAGTTCTGCCATATGAAATAGGAAGAGCAAAGCCCAGAGGAGAACAGCTGGTACAGCAACCCAAGGAATCCTGTAAACCTGTCATCTTAATAGTTACACAAAGCCAGTGATGACATTTTAATAGCATCGCTGCTCAGAGCTCTCAGGGTTTGCAAAGAAGAACCCACTTCTATCCGGGGGTTAAAGTATAAGGCCCTGTTAATCTTGGTATCTAATCATCTGACCTCTTTGCTATGGGGCATTGATGAAAAAAGTGTTCTGCTGCTTGAATAAAAATAAAATAAAAATAAAAACCAGCAGATGTAGGAAGCTTCTTTTCCTTCTATTAGAAGAAACATAATTTCTGTCAGACCTTCGAACTGTGTTTGGGACAAAGCCACAGACAGCTGTTTTAAGAATGAACAATGCTAGCCTTGATAACTAATATTTTACAAGAACGCATTAGCCCATGATGGCTAACCTTTTCCGAGTGCCTAAAGCGCGTGCACGCCCAAACCCCCAAAGTGCAATGCACATGTGGCCGCCGTGCATGCACCCCACCCCATGCATGAGCACACGGGCCACCCACACGTGCCCTGTGCATGCGCATGTGCCCCCCCGCATGCATCCCAACCCCCTGTGCATGCATGGCAGAGACCAATCACCACCTGGCTGGTTGGAGGCGCATGCGCAGTGAAGCTGAACTGGGGCAATGGCTCGTGTGCCAACAGAGAGGGAGCTGTGTGCCACCTGTGGCACACGGGTCATAGGTTCACCAGCACTAACCTATTATTTGAGGGACTGACTTCTTCCTGATTCCATCTGTCCATCCCACCGGGCAGATGAGGTATGTTGTGGGTCCTGTCTGCTAAAGAGCCATACCTGGTAGGTCCCTTTTCTGTTATGCACCTGCCCCTCCCAAGGTGAGATTTGCCTGATTCCTGCCAAATTTTTGGAAGTCCTTCAAAACGTGGCTGTTTGGACAGGCTTGGGGTGGAAGGGTAACTCAAGGGAATGGTGAATTAGTGAGGTGGCTCCATTGTTTGTTAAATCTCATGCTCTTTCTTTTTAATTGTTTTATATTGTTCTTATTTACAGTATTTATTTTTATTGTGCATCACCCAGAGTCATAGAATCATAGGACTGGAAGGGACCTTGGAAGACTTCTAGTCCAAACCCTGCCCAAAGCAGGACTTCTTATACCATCCTAGACAAATGGATGGCCAATCTTTTCTTGAAAACCTCCAGTGATGGAGGTCCCACAATCTGTGAGGCAAGCTGTTCTATTGACCAATTGTTCTTCTCTCAGGAAATTCCTCCTTATTGCCATATTGCATGTTCTCCTGATGAGCTTCCACCCATTGCTTTGTGTCCTGTCCTCAGATGTTATGGAAAATAAATCAATGCCTTCTTCCCTGTGACAGCCCTTCAAGTATTGGAAGACTGTTATCAGGTTTTCCCTGAGCCTTCTCTTCATTAGGCTAAATATACCTAATTCCCTTAGCTACTCATCATATGATGAGCAGCTAAGGGAATTATGTATGCTCATATGATGAGTAGCTTATCATCTTTGTTGCTCTTCTCTACACTCTTTCTAGGCCTCTTTTCTGAATCATGTTTTATAAGATGGAATATAAATATGATTAAATAAACAGCCCTTCAAACATTAGTTAACAAAATCAAATGTCATCTATTTCTGACAGATGCAATTTTCATTCTTGACAAAGGCATGCTCCACTCATGGATATATTGATGGGAAACCCATAGGAACTACAGAAAACTGAAATGATGTCAAATGATGACACTCGTGCAGTGTCATAATCATGCAAATGTTGCAATTACATACTTGTGTCATGGCATCTGACGTCAATAGGTAAGTGGCAGCATTTCCATGAGTGTATCATCACACATGTATCATTGGAGTTTGGTTGTTTTCTTGCAGACTTTTCATTATTCAACATCATCAGTGTTAGAAGAGATTAGGGTTTGCTTTGTGCGCTTTCCTTCTATGGAACCCATGGTAAATCTCCACTGACTTTGATGGCCTTGAACACAGGGCAGTAATTGAGAGAAATGACGCAAGCGTTTTGATTGAGTTGAAATGGGGGTATGTGTTTGTGTGTCTTGTAGATTTCTCAGGAAATCCTAAAAGGACTTTCCTGATTTTTATGAGAACTGAAGTCCCGCAGTCTAGGAGGCCTTTTTAATGAATCTCCAAGCAGGAGGAGAACTGCAGTATTCCTCTAGTTTGCACAATTGTCTTTTCCAATTATTCTGTCAAGGCAACAGACAAACTCAGTGGTATTGCTTTAAAGATTTAATAGCGGGGAAGAGAGAGAAAAGACTAGAATGTCAGAAATTGTTTCCATCTCATACTAAAAGCACCAAAGTTTAAACCTGGCCCTCAGAGAGTCCAAAATTCATCTCATCTTGCATTGCTAAAAACAATCTTTTTTTAAAAATAAATTTCTTCCACCCCAATAACATGGTTGATCCAAATAATTGAACTGAAAAAGTAAAGCTGCAAATATCACATGTGCCATTTCACAGGAGATGGGGAGATGGGGAGAGGGGGCAGATGGAGGTGTTTGCAGGCAATCCAAAATGGAACGCACATCCCGCTGTCAGGTGAAAATATGTGATATTCGTAGCACCTTTAGGAATGCACTATCCAAGGTACTCTGGGAACATCAAGTGATTTCGTAAGAGCACTTTCAAAGCAAGTTGCTTGTTGCTTGCAAATAGTCAAACTCTTTAATTAAGAGGTTAATTAAAAATATCAGATGAAATGATTTAAATAAATGTAAACAACTATCTCTAGTATTTCAAGAAAAAAAGACAAATACAAGTAGTGATTAATGTCTAGAGACAATGGAAAGAAAGGGAATAATGAGTTAGCAAAAGTTCCTCCTTTAAGAATTTTTTTATTTTAATTTGAGGAGGAAGATGTTGGATATGTTCATCATCTTGTAAAAATAAAATAAATAAAATAAAGATAAAGGTGGGATACAAAAAAAAATAAAATAAAAATTCACTTTTCCTTATTTAATGTATATATTGTGAGTTTGAATGCCAGGTGGAAAGAATCAGGACCATAGGTTAGGTTGCAGCATAGAAGATTTATTTAAGCCTATACACAAGAATCTGGCCAATTAAAGTTCAACATTAAATTGGCACCAAATAAGGGCCAACAAAATTCAGGAGAGGTTGGACCTAGAGCCCAATGATTCTAACCTGATGATGCCTTTAACTCTGCCCTCAGTTCTGCCTACTCCTCTCCTACACGGAAGAATTTAAAGTGACCACATGTTTATAAAAAAGAGGGGAGAGGATAAATGATAGGCATCTATTGGGAAATCGGTGCCAGATTGGCTGGAGCCAGGCAAAAATGCTTCCTAACCCAATGCTTGTGAATAAACCTTTAATGGGGAATGAATGAATGAATCCATCTCCTCTCATGCTTCTGTGGAGGTAAATGTACTCATCCCTTCTCCTAAGGGGCAGTAAACATTTACAGCCCCAGATACATGAGAGGAGATGGACTCATTCATTTATTCCCCACTCTAGGATAATTCACAGGCATTGACACTGCTGTTTTCAGTGGCCTGTTTCATTAAACCAACCCAACTTTTTTAGGAATGTGGTGATGTCCAGAGGCAGCCTCACAAAAGTGTGGGTGTGTAGGAGAGAAAAAGAAGAAGACAAAAAGCAGACAAGGAAGTGGGAAGCAACATCTGGATTTACAATTGTTACAGGCAAGCAAGAACTATCAGCCAATTGCTAGGACCACAAGCTACAGTAAGCAGTCCATTGTGGTGTGATTCCTTCTTAGAACATGGCCTGGAGCTTGGTAGCAACCAGAAGTGGAGCAACCAGTGAGGCAGCAGCTAATCCCAACCAGTGCAGGAATTTTGGAAGGATTCCAAAATTATATTCCACTTTACAGACTTCAACAGTTTTGTTATAAGACGAGCCATCAAAGACTTATTTACGTGGCTCCATCAATTTGCAAAGCTTAGCTGGTCAAGTTAACCCAGGTAACAGGAAAGATGTATGCTACAATAAAGTATTTTGCACAGTTTTCTTCTATGCTGTTATATGCCCAGTATTTGAACAACAAAGTCTTCACATCCCTCCTAATATTTTTTCCAAGTTTGCTTTTCCTTCTAAAGAAAGAGAGAAATATAAGCAAGACAAAAGGCAGTAACTTCTGTCCTGCTCCTAGCCTCTTCTTATTGTAGTCCCACCTACTTCTCGGAGAGCAGACTTCAGCATTTTACTCCCAGACCAAATGCAGTCTTCATAGAAAAAGAGGTGGACAGTCCTCCATTAATTGGATCGAGCTAAAGATGTTGAGTTCAACTTCTGATTCATGCTTTTTTCTTCATGAACAGTATGGAAAGGGTTTTTCAATGCTTTTCTTTGAATATTTTATTGTTCAAGCCAGAGGTGGTATTCAGCAGGTTCTGACCAGTTATGGAGAACCGGTAACGGAAATTTTGAGTAGTTTGGAGAACCAGTAAATACCATCTCTGACTGGCCCCATCCCCATCTATTCTCTGCCTCCCGAGTCCCAGCTGATTGGGAGGGAATGGAGATTTTACAGTATCCTTCCCGTGCCATGCCCACCAAGCCACGCCCACAGAACTCATAGTAAAAAAAAAAAATCCCACCACTGGTTCAAGCCTTCCACCTTGTCATTTCCCGGTAGTCGCCCATCCAGGTTATAAAAAGATAAGTCTATTTCAGTTGAAATTTTTAAGACTTGCCAAGATCAGCTAGTTGCCTTTCATTCTTAGCTGGAATATGCATATAATCAGTATATCTGGTTATATGCTGGCCTATAGCATTATAGAACTGCAATATCTGGCATTTGGAAGAGTAAAGACATCAGCCTCACAACCAAATGCAGATTAGTTAACACCATTATTTTTCCAATTGCTACTTACGGTTGTGAAACGTGGATTTTGAAAAAGACAGATAGGAGATGTGTAGACACCTTAGAATTGTGGTACTTGACCATTACACATCCCATGGACTGCAAAAATACAAACAAAGAAGTCCTTGACCGAACCTCACCAAAAAATATCACTTGAAGCCAAGATCACCAAACAAAGGATGTCATACTTTGGTCATGTGAAGAGAGCCAACTCATTGAAAAAGTCAATCATGCTGGGAGTGATCACTGGAAAAAGGAGAAGGGGCCACCCTAGTACCCTACTGACTAGATACTATAAAGGATGACCATGGAGGATCACCATGGCGGATCTGAAGGAGGCAGTGCAAGACAGAGGGGCATGGAGAGTTCTGATCCATAGAGTGGCCAAGGGCTGGACACGATTGAATGGCTGATGACAACAAATCAGCATATCACAACAATGAGGTTTGTTACTAAGAGCTCTAGCCTTCCTTTTGTCCAAATGATTAAGTCAGATACATAACAGAGCCTTGGTAGTACAGTGGTCTAAAGCACCCTGTTATTAAGACCAGCTGCCTGCAATTACTGCAGGTTCGAATCTCGCCAGGCTCAGTGTTGACTCAGCCTTCCATCCTTTCTAAGGTAGGTAAATTGAGGACCCAGTTGTGGGGGCAATAAGCTGACTTTGTATAAATATACAAAAGGATGAAGGCTATTGCTTAGCGCATTGTAAGCCGCCCTGAGTCTCCGGAGAAGGGTGGCATATAAATCAAAATTAAAATAAAAAAAAATAAATAAATAAAAATAACATCTCGTCCACCCATTCCCCCCCGCCCCCCAAAAAAATCTTACAAAGTTGGACTGAAGTTGGACTTGATCCTGGATCTATCAACGCCAAGACTGATGGGGTTTTTTTCCCCCACTACACCACACTCGATCTCCATTTCTTATTCAAAGCAATGTTAACTGTGTGACAGCAGAAGAGGCAGCATATGAATTACCTATCATCCAATGACATTTCTAATTATAATTCAAAATGAAGATGACTTTGATTGTTCATACATGTTACTGAAAGCTGATTACAAGTCATGATATAAGAGGCACAATTATTAATGCGGTATCGGTATTCGCATCTTCCACTCCACTATCAGAAAAGCAAGTAAGAGGAAAGCATTTAATTAGGAAGCTTTCAGTATTAATTTTCTAGTTTAATAGGCCTTTCTAGCTGATAACAGAACTGATTATATGCCAGCAAAGAACTGCTTGGAACTTGCCTTGCTTTCCCTTTCCCTTGACAAGCTGGGGATAAAGATTGGGAAGGGAGATGTATATTAATTATTTTTAAAATTCTCTCTCTGCCAGTCAAATTGATCTAACCGTAAGTCAAACCCTTTTGCTCCCACACAACTTTCTGTGCTATCTAAATATTTTCCGCAGGATGAAAAGAATCACATGGTGCCATAATACAGGGATGCCAAAATATGAAGCTCACCTTGTTCAAACAAAGCCAAGCCAATTCAGTAAGGATCAGCTCCATCTAAAGATGATTATTTACACACTGCTTGGAAAGAAAGAAAACGAAGATATTGATGCCATGAAATAGAACTGAAGGAAGATTATTATTTTTTTTTTTCACTGAAATATCAGGTTTTGTGGACTTTATGCTACTAGCTACATTCCCAGCTCCATAAGAGACAGCACAGACCAAATCCAGTTCAACTCCTGAGAACACCATTTTAGCTGTCATGGATGTTGAAGTAGTATGCATCAACAATTCTCACAAACACAGCTTTCAAGCTTTCAGTAGCATCCTCATTGATGCCCGAACGGCAGGCCTGCCTTCCAGAGCATGTACTCACCCATAATTGCTTCACCTTTGGTGACATCATATACCTTCAAGTCATGGCAGTTACGGTATGCATGACTCTACCTCAGGGGTGTCAAACTCGCAGCCTGCTGGCCAGATGCGTCACCCAGTTTAGCGAAGGGGAAAAAAGTCCCAATACGTCACGTGACACCACCGTGATGCCGCGAGTTTGACATCTCTGCTCTACATTATGCCAACATCTTCACAACTGATCTAGAACAACACTTTCTTAATACTCACCCCTTGAAATCATACACTAACTCAGCTCCCCTCCTACACTGTTTAAATTTGCAGTACAATGAATCAGTTTCAGTTCTGAAATTATAAATGGGAAAAGGTTATTTGGGTGGAAAGCTATCATGATTCCAGATTGTTTTCTTTGAAAACTAAAGGATAGGCTTTAGCACTCCATGAATCCCAAAATAAGCTCAGCCTCCACAGGGTCATTTGGTTGGAACAGGAGGATTAACTTTCACATAAATGAAGGAAAATATACATGTCCCTGGATAACGTTGCAGGATGCAATCTGAGTCATTCACCAGGACCAAAGTTTTATTCTTCAAGCTTTCAGGCTTGCAAAGGAGCCCATTCTCAGGGAATTACATGTTGAGTGGTGACTGTTTTGTGTATGACTTTTAGTTGGTAAGTAGTGTGTTGATGGCTAGCTATTAAGTCATTAATTGTTGTTTCCTTGTGCCACCACACCCTTGGCTCTGGTAAACTGGTGGTAAATCAGTACTCCTATTGACTAACAAGAGGCCCATTTCCCAGGCTTCAATAATTTCTCTGGCTATTTTTTTTCATAGTCGGCCAACAATCTTAGTAGTTGTGAAATTAAATGCATGTCTTTGTTCACTGCAATATGAATTAAAAATGAGTTCAGATCTCCTTGTCTAACCGCTCATTCATGTTCCCATATTAACTTTTGCTGATGGAGTCATTGTTATTTTAAATTGATCTGGCTTGGAGAGGGTCAACTAACCATCCATTTCTTGTTAAGGACTCATGTGCAATTTTGTTTTCCCCGTTTCCAGAGATTGGGCTAAAAACACAGCATTTTAGCCTATCAACTGATAACATATAAAGAAAAGAAAAAGAAAAACATGTAGTGCATGGAGTAATCGGAATATTATGCATGCCTATCAGTGGAGATTTTTCCCATGAAAGATGGTGTTGGGCAGGCTGATATTTTACAAATCAACAGTCGTTGAGTGTGACTTCTTAAAGCTCAACACAGATCCATTGTTAGACACAGTAAGGGTGAAATGTGGAGACAGTAAGATTTCCAAAACAGCTGTGTTTAAGTTATATTATGTTACACCAACTGTCTTAGACTACAGTTTCCATAATGCTATAGTTAGTATTGTCTAAAATATCTAAATGCATTAGGTTGAGAAAGACAGATCTGCATGAAATTCCAGGAATGGAATAAGACTATAAAGACGAGTAAAGCTCACAGGAATGATCTGGATTTTTAGAACCTTTATTCTCTGACAGTTTCCACAAATCCTCAAATTAGGCTGAAAATGAGCTGCACTTGCAGTAGCTGATTTTCATACCTCGGGTGAATTACTTAGCTCCAGTATTCAGATTCAAGCCAGTTGATCCCCAGAGGTTTCAGACCTTGTAGAGATGCATGATAAGTGGTCAAACTCTTGGCCTGAAATCCTCAAACCTTGATTGCAAAGCCTCCCTTGTTTCCTGATTCTTTTCATTTTGCTATTGGCAAAATTAAATTGTCAGAGCTGGGTGAAACGAAATCAATTCACGCTTATTAAATAGTTTTAAGGCAGCATCTGTATATGAGGCATGGTGTTGTTATTCACGTTGTGTGCATCTGAAGGGGGGGGGTCTGATTTCTTCATGGTCAATGAGGTGATGTCTCTGCTGAGTATGCATAAATTTCCAGGCATGCTCGAAGTCTCAGTCATTTGCAGACCAAGGCAAAACTTCCTCAGATTGTGATGTTAATTTAGACTAGGGAAGAAAATTGCTGAGACTTGGGAAAGGAAGGAACTTGAAATGGCTAATTTCCAGGGTACCTTGGAGACCATTGATCAACATCATTTCTTTGCTTCGGCTGTTCCTCTCCTGGCTTTACTGCTATTGCCACCGGTTGCACTGTGGTCTTCTCCTTCCTATGTACCTGCCCAATTTACCAAAGCCAATTTATAGAATTCGAACTGCCCACCTAGCAGTTTGAAAGCATGCAAATGTAAGTAGAAAGATAGGTACCTCTTTGGTGGGAAGGTAACAGTGTTCCATGCACCTTGGCATATAGTCATGCTGGCCAAATGACCATGGAAATGTCTTCTAAGCCAGGGGTCTCCAACCTTGGCAATTTTAAGACTTGCGGACTTCAACTGGGAGTTAAAGTTGCCGAGGTTGGAGAACCCTGTTCTAGGCCAAGAAACAGAGGTGAGCACTGCACTCTAGAGTCAGACACAACTGGACAGGGGAAACTTTTACCTTAATTTTATAGAAGAGTGGTGGGCTTCTCTTCCATTGCATGGAAGAGAGGAAGAAGGCAGCATGAACATGACAGGAAGGATGGCTTATGACCTGGTCAAGGCTGGTACCAATGCGGCTAATTCTAGCATCAGCAAGCGGAGAAGTTGCCAGACTCCCAACAAAGCTTGAATGAATATATGGAGAAGCTACTTGCTATAGTAGCTACAGCCAGCTGTGAAATTGAAACTGTTTTAACAGTTTAAACGAGTCACTAGATCAAGGTGCAAGAGCAGGAGAGAAAGGATCAGAGAGTTTTTTGGGGTTATGCTATTCACTAATTTCCATCTCTTTTTAGAAGGAATAAATCTTACATTTGGATTGGATGAATTTTATGATGTTCCAGTTGATTAATGAAAGAGGAAACTTTTTTATTTTTAAAATTGTTGCATTAGTGTACTATCCTCCACAACCCTTGAGCCCTACCAGATATCCTCTGGATATCCGACTATTAAAATGGATATCTAGTTATTAAATCTAATATCTAGATTTCTAGTTTTTTTTTTTTCTAAATGCATGAAGGGGAACCTAGTAAGATAAGGAGGAGGAATGTGCTGTACAAACAGACCTTGTTGTATTGGGGAAAGAAGCTAAATCGATGTTCCTTTCATTTTTAGTGCTGAATAAAAATGCTATCCTGCATTTTTATAGTCCTGTTTGCTTGCCGTGAAAAAGGAGGGCATTTTAGCTATTTTTAAAAGCAAGAGGTGAATTTATCCTCTTTGCCACAGGCAAACGTAATTGCATTGCTTTTAGACTGCGTTAAAGAATTAGACTGTGTTCAACATAGCTTGCTATGGTAAATATACTATGATAAATTCATAGCTCTCATGCTGGCATCTGATGTTATATGTAAGTCTGCATGAGGGGTTCTTTATCGTCGTCAATAATAATGTTAATATAATAATACATTTTTTGTAATTGTTAATAAATATATTAATATACACCCTAAATGTTTTATGAAAAAGGAGTAATAAAGAGGAGAGGAATCTCTTTGGAAAAACTCACTTCCTAGGAAATGGGTGGACTGATGATGACATGCAAAGAGTGAAAACACATTTGCACAGTTTTCACCCAAATGGGGCAGGTGATTTTTCGTAATTCCACACTTGTAAAACTTGCAGAGTTTGCTTTGTACCAACAAGGATGTACTGCATTGCATTCCTATTTTAAAAGCTGTACTGAAGCAAAAAGGTATGTAGCCATTTCCATTAATTTTTGTTTGTTTGTTTAATTTGTGGAACACAGAGGGGAAAAAAATAGCTATTTTTCTCCTTTCCAGATAACCTTGCATGAAAAAAAAAATATGTTTATTTAAATATTTAAACAATTATTGTAATGTTTGTTTCTTTATCAGAGGAATGAGATGCCAGACAAGCCGTGTCCTCAGAAGGGTTTCTATAAATATGACCAAACCTGAGAGTGATTATGAACCCCTAATGTAGACTTACATATAACATCACCATTAGAGCTATGAATTTATCATAGCATATTTACCACAGCAGCTATATGGAACACAGCCTAATTCTTTAACACAGTCTAAAAGCAATGCAATTATATTCACCCATGGCAAAGAGAATAAACTCACCTCTTGCTTTTAAAAATATCATGTAGCATGACTACAGATTCAGTTGTATCTTCAGGCCTATTTGGTAATTCTCCAATCACGACTGGTAAAATAGCAAAACAGAAGTAGGGAAAAGGCTCCTGATTGGACATTTGCCTCCCCCCCACCCTCTCTCTTCATATAGTCATAGTGATAGAAATGGGTGACTTTCCTTCACTTATACCACAAGTATTTGTTTATTGTGTGACCTCTTCTTATTTGAGTTTCTGTCAAGGTCCATAGGATATACTGTACATGTCATCTTTCTCTTTTTATTCTGAGTCTCTTACATGTGTGATTAAACATTATGAAAATATCATAAGAATCACAGAATGGGTGGGGATAGAAGCAGTGGTGTGATTCAGCCAGTTCGCACCACTTCGGGAGAACCGGTTGTTAACTTTCTGAGCAGTTTGGCAAACTGGTTTTTGAAAGAAATCATTAGGGCAGAGAACCAGTTGTTAAATTACTTGAATCCAGTGGTGGGTTCCTCCCGGTTTGGTCCAGTTCGGCTGAGCCGGTAGCTGTGACGATATGACATCACCGAACTGGTTCTCTTTGTTCGGGAGCTGGGCCCTCCCGCCTGCCCCCATATTATTCTAACCTTTTATTTGGCCCCGCCCCCAATCTATTCGCTGCCTCCCAAGTCCCAGCTGATCGGCTAGAAGGAAATAAACAGTTTAAACTCTTGCCGCGGGGCTTCAAAGGGCCGCCCTACAGCTGATCAGTGTTAAAAGGCAGTGTGGTGGTAGACCAGTGTGCTGGAAAAACAAATGGGTAGACCAGTACAGTTCTGCAAGCAGTTAAAAGCCTGATAGACCAGTACCTCTGCTAAATCCTAAAGAATTGTCACATGACCATCAAACCATGTCCACAAAATAAGCCACGCCCACAGAACCGGTAGTAAAAAATTTTAGAACCCACCCCTGCTTGAATCCCACCACTGGATAGAAGATAATATTGCACTGTATGCAAATGCTATCTTTTATAGAGAAATTAGCCTTCCCTCTCTCCCCTCCCCCTGCCCAATCTTATTTCATTAACAAATGTGGTTGGTATCCTATGGGTTACTTTATAATTGGAAAAAAAAGTCAAGCTTGATATTACTGGTTTACAGCCACTGGGATTTCAGATTGTGTTCTGACTTTTTCATTTATCTTAGAATAAGAATTTCCAAGAAGCTTTCTCAACTGATAAATAGAATTTATCCTTTTTGGGAGCAGACTAGAAATGAAAGAAAATTTGGACAGATGGTGTAAAATTCCTTTGAGTATTTGGAGTACTATAAATATGATTAAGACAGATTAAATATTAAGATGGATTTACTTTGGGAGAAGTCTTCCTATACCTAATCTATATCCAAATCTTTGTGAAGACTGCAGATTGCTAGTGAGAAAGGAAGGAACGGGATGGAGAAAAGGAGGAGAAACTATGTTAGTTAGTTTTAATTAAAGTAAGCCTGCTTGAATTGTGGAAATATTCTTTCTACATATTTCTAGGGAATATTCAATAATATTTTTTTTCTATTGTGATTTGCAATTTAAAAATTCATTTAGATTTTTTTGTGGAATATTGGAATCATAATGGTAATTTTTCTGTAAATTATGTTGAAAGAGGGATATAAAAATATGTAAATGTATTAACCATACATATCAAATAAATGAATGTGTGTGTCTATAAATGCACTGATTGCACGTTTCTTCCATTTTCTTCTGTCCATTTATGGTCTCAGATCATGCATTTTATTTCATAGCTTCACCGGAATCACAGCAAAGCCATAAAAACAGTGCAGATCAACAGTGTTAAGAAAGATATTGATTGCAGATTTAAGCTGGCATTCCAAAGTAGAATTAACATGTGCCATTGACATAGTCTTTGTGACCTCACTCCTCAGTACAGCATGATCTTGGATACAACTATCCACAGCAGCGCCAGAATACTGTTCTCAGAAATAACACAAATGTCAACATGATGAATGGCTAATTCTATAATGTTAACCCAAGCAAAAATTCCAAATGTGCCATAAGGATATCCACACATAATGCTTATGTCACCCTTTTCTCTCTGTTTCTCCCCCCACTCTCTATTCATAAAATCAGAACATTTAACTAATCAGAACAAAATTTAACTTGGACACATTTTATTTCTTCAAATATAATTATAGAGTTTCAAGATTCCGTATCTGTTTTCCTCCCTGAAAAAGGGCTGGTTTTTTTTTTTCAGACCCTTATCAGTTCAATCAAACCATCCTTTTATCAGGTGTATTTTTATTGTCTTAAAATTTAATTGATTGTTCCTAAACTTTACTGCATTTTTACAGTTCTTTATTACCACTGCAGTTCATCAAGAATAGAATCTTTCAGCACCTGATCATAATAAATAAACAACTCCAAGACTCTCCTTCCTTCCTTCCTTCCTTCCTTCCTTCCTTCCTTCCTTCCTTCCTTCCTTCCTTCCTTCCCTCCCTCCCTCCCTCCCTCCCTCCCTCCCTCCCTCCCTCCCTCCCTCCCTTCCTTCCTTCCTTTCTTCCTTCCTTCCTTCCTTCCTTCCTTCCTGTAAACTCCTGTGAGGACCCACAGTGAAATGAAATGTGCTGCAGTCCACAGCAGGGGTGAAATGCTCCCGGTTCAGACCGGATTGCCTGATCCAGTAGCGATGGCGACGGTAGCAAAAATCACTGCGCCCCCCCCCCTCCACCATGCCCAGCTGAGCCACACAATCATCAGAGGCTTTTTTTTTTACTTTTAAAAGCATTTTTTCTACAACTTCTTCCGCCGAAAAAATGCTTTTAAAAGTAAAAAAAAAAAAGCCTCTGATGATCGTGTGGCTCAGCTGGGATCGTCAGAGGCTTTTCAAAGCATTTTTTTCTGCAACCTCTTCTGCTGAAGAGGTGCTTTAAAAAATGCTTTAAAAGTCTCTCTGACGATCCCAGCTGAGTTGCCTGATCATCAGATAGGCTTTTAAAAAAATATCTGACGATCAGACAACTCAGCTGGGATCGTCAGAGAGGCTTTTTAAAAAATGCTTTGAAAAGCCTCTCTGCTGATCAGCAACTCAGCTGGGATCATCAAAGAGACCTTTAAAGCATTTTTTTCTGCAACCTCTTCAGCGGAAGAGGTGATTTAAAAAATGCTTTGAAAAAGGCTCTGACGATCCCAGCTGTGTTGCCTGATCAGCAGAGGCTTTCAAAGCATTTTTTTGCATTTGCAGAAAAAATGCTTTGAAAAGTAAAAAAAAAAAAAAGTTGGCCATGCCCACCCAGTCACATTACCTCCCTCCCACCAAGCCATGCCCACAGAACCGATAGTAACAAATTTACATTTCACCCCTGGACCACAGGCCACTGCATACAAATATGAACCTATATCACATGTTCCATATGACTCAGGCCTCCCTCCCTGCCTTCTCTAGGGCTTTAGAGTTTTCAATGACTTGAGCTAGCATTTAAATAACTTGTTATCTGAGGCATTAGGGAGAAATAAGTCTAGCTGACATGCAGGAGAGATTGATAGGCCTGTCATTAATGGGAAACAAACACAGTTTGGAGCTTAATGAAAATGGAGAAAGAATAAAGAAAGGAAGAAGACTCCATACAAATCACTGTGCCATTTTCGAAGACAGTGCTTCTAGATATCTCCATTAGGAAACATATAGTGAGATATTTTTAGGGGCAAAAAGCCATCATTTGTTCAACTGGAGTATTGTACAGTTAAAACACAGCACAAATGCAAGCACAACTGAAATGCCTATTACTTTTCCACTTAAATATTCCCTGGAATAAAAAGCTCACAGAGAAGGGAATTAAAACCTGAAATTAAGGAGAAACTTCCTAACAGTGAGGATAAGTAACCAGTGGAATAGCTTGTCTTCAGAAATTGTAGGCGCTTCATCGCTGGAGGCTTTTAAGAAAAGATTGAACAGCCACCTATTTGAAATGGAATAGGGTCTCCTGCTTGAATAGCAGGGATTGGACAAGGAGACCTTCAAGATCCCTTCCAGCTCTATTCTGATTCTGATTGAGTCAAGGGGAACCAGAAAAGCCATATTTACATGCCCAATGATGAAAATAAATAAATAAATAAATAAGGGAAATAGGTTTTATAATATTCATAGAAAAGAGATGTGGACACACACAGAGAGAGGCCCACTCTGCATTCTTGCTTAGGCTAAAAACAATTGCTTCAAAGCTTTCTGAAAGGCGAAGTTAAATATTCAGATCAATTCATAACACCTCCCATAATCAAATCCCCCACAAAATAAACAGCCTGTAAAATAGAGTTTGCTGCTTGTCTGTCAAGTTGTGCCAGACATTTGCAACATCTGCTCCACCATTTGGAGATTCATTTACAGGGGTTTTGAATAATTCACTTTTCCCACTGAGATCTTTCAGCATCAGCCACCAGTCCCTGTCTGTGTTTATTTGTGCCTTATCTCTCTTTTGAGTAATCAGGATGTTATGAAGACACCTTGAGTTTTGCTACCGTATCTCTTATTATAAAAAGTGACAATAGGTACAAATTGAAGAATGGTCCATTCTGGGATATCTTGTAAGAAAGAAACTGGGCCAACTCTAGAGCAGTGTTTCCCAAACTTGACCCTTTGAAGATGTATGGACTTCAACTCCCAGAATTTCTCAACCAGGCATACTGGTTGGGGAATTCTGGGAATTGAAGTCCATGCATCTTAAAATAGCCAAGTTTGGGAAACACTGCTCTAGAGGAACCACACTTGAGGCAGAAGGAGAACCTTTCCATTGCTCAGCTGAGTACCACATTTTTCAGACTATACGTCGCAACAGAGTATAAGACGCACCAAGATTTCAAAGAGGTAAACAAGAAAAAAAAAAGTTCTTGCCCTCCCCAGCCCCCAGGAGCACTCTGCAGGCCTCCCAAACCCTCTGTGCATCCCGTTTTTGTGAAATGGGACACGCAGCTCCTGGGGGCTGGGGAGGGCAAAAACAAGACGCACGGCGGGGGGGGGTTGAGAGGCCAAAAATTGGGTCATTTTAAAACAGGCCCATTTTTTGCAAAAACAGGGCACGCAGAGTGTTTGGGAGGCCTGCAGAGTGCTCCTGGGGCCTGGGGAGGGCAAAAATACCCCCATTTTTGCAAAAAACGGGCCCATTTTTGGCCTCCCAAATCCCCCACATGTCACATTTCTGCCCTCCCCTGCCCCCAGGAGCACTCTGCAGGTCTCCCAAACCCTCTGCAGGGCCCGTTTTTGTGAAAAACAGGGGCATTTTTGGCAAAAACAAGACATGCGGGGCGGGGTTTTGGGAGGCCAAAAATGGCTGTATTCAGTGTATAAGACGCACCAACATTTCCACCCTCTTTTAGGGAGGGGGAAAGCATGTCTTATATCCCGAAAACAGGGGTGAAATCTATTTTTTTTTTGCTACCGGTTCTGTGGGCGTGGCTTAATTAGTGGGTGGAGCTTGCTGATAAGGTGACTGGGAGGGCGTGGCTTGTTGGTCAGGTGGGCATGGCCAAGTCAATGTCACTTCTTTGCCCTTTTTTAACCTACAAAACACAACACAACACAACTGGCTCACCCACAATATAAAAGTAGCTGTGCTAGACCCAAAATGGCCCCTGCAACAAGCAGGAACCTCACACAGCCACAAAAAGCCCAAAAAACCAACTTTCACACTTTACACATACAAAAGTCCACATACAGCTTTGTGAGATTTCGTGTGTTTGTATAGTTAGAGTGAAACACTACAGAAACACACTAAATCTCAGAAAGCTGCACAAATATTATTTTATTTTATTTTTATTTATATAAAAGCAGCTAAATTTAAAACTTCCTAAACTTTAAATGGCTAGGTCTAAAAAAAGAACAACCAAAAAAAATCCCAATTAACTATTTTTTTAAAGCTCCCAAAGGGGAAAAAAACTTACCCAATAGAACAGGGGTCTCCAACCTTGGCAACTTTAAGACTTGTAGACTTCAACCCACAGAATTCCTCAGCCAGCTTTGCTTTGCTGGCTGAGGAATTCTGGGAGTTGAATTCCACAACTCCCTGCCTGCTTGATTGCATCAGTTGGTTGCTGATGCAATGGACTGCAGGGATTACAGCAAGGCGTTGCAACCAGCAGCTAAGGTAAGCAAGCTGAGGGAGGGAGGGGGAGTGATTTTTGCTACCGATTAGCAGATCATCAGAGCCATTTAAAAGAAAAAAAGTTTTTTTCTTTTACATGGCTCTGGCGATCCAAGCTGAGTTGCCTGATTAGCAGGCAACTCAGCTGGGATCGTCAGAGCTTGGTTCCTCAGAGCCATTTTAATGGGGAAAAAAAGGTTCTGATGATCGCGCAGCTCAGCTGGGCATGGGGGACGGGGCAGGGATTTTTGCTACTGGTTCTCTGAACTGCCTGCCACCATCGCTACCTACTCGCCCGAGCCGATCCGAACCGGGAGCATTTCACCCCTGCCCGAAAAGTATGGTAAGTCATCAAGTGACTGCTTTATTTCATGAGAAACAATCACAAGGAAACTAGATCTTGAAGAATCAAAAATCAGGCTAAAGATAGGAGGAAGTAATATCAACAACTTTCAATATGCCGATGATACAACTCTTCTCTCAGAAACCAAAGAAACCCTGGAACATGATCAAGAAATTCAAAGAAGTGAGAATTTTGGTCTTTTTGTGAACATCAAAAAGATCAAGCTGATGACCACTGCAAGGAATGGAAATATCAAAATAGAAACTGATGGTGAAGAGATAATATGTGTGGAAAAAATTCCCTTTCCTAGGATAGCAGATCATTCAAAGAGGTGAAAGCAGCCCAGAAATAAAAATATCAGATTGCACTGGGTCATAGAGCAATGATGAATATGAGCCGAATGTGGAAAAGCAAGGACATCAGCCTGGCAATCAAATGTAGGTTACTCTGTTCTATCGTACTCCCCATACCTACCTATGGTTGTGGAAGGTGGACTTTAAAAAAGCAAGCGAGAAAGAAAATCAACATTTTTTTTCTGTGAAGCTTCATATTCCATATGAAGGCACCTCCATAGGTGACAAGCAAGGACTGGAGCGCATAATACCAGACATGTCACTGGAAGACAAAAATCACAAAACTGCATCTCACTTACGTTGGCCATGTCATGTGGGGAAATTCACTGGAGAGAGCAATTATGAATGGAAGAATTAGAGGTAAAAGGAAAGCAGGCCAAAAATGAACATAGTGACTGGACACATCAAAGATGACAAACCAGAGCGTAGAACAACTCAAAGAAGTAGTGCAGGATTGGAAGGTTTGGAAAGTCCTGGCCCATAGAATCACCAAGTGTTGAACAAAACTCTGAATAATAACTTCATAATCATCCTCATCCATAATAGGCCCAGCTGTAATTTTATTTTAGACTCTTCAAAACTATTATTCTGCTTTGAATATATCCTTTGGTTGTTGTGGGATAAAACACCATATGAGATTAACCATCAAAATGTTCAGCCGCAATATACCAATAATACTTCGCTGAGAATACATTCTATTGAAAAAGATATGAACAAGATTTTGCTTAATATATTCCATGTTGGCGTTAAACTCAGGATCAATTGACTGTATTTTTAACAATTGTATGTCGCAATTTCAAATGATACTGGGTGTCTTACAACTGGTAACATTCAAAAAGTCTATTTTACTGTGAATTTTTATTACACGGGTAGAAATAAGCCTCTGCTTTAAAAAAAAAAAACGTAACAGAAATAAAGAATGGGAATCTTCTTAGAGCTGAAGGCAGAAGGTGTAAGGAATGCTTATAGTACTTTTGTGTGTTTCACACCCATTTTTCTACAGGAAAAAAAAAGATCAAATATAATAAAAAGAATTCTTAAGGTCGTTATATACACTGGTTCTATGTCATTGGAACAAAACAGCTTTTCCATTTGAGCAGAAATGTATATCTGGTGTCCGGTAGGTTTTTAAAATATATTATTTACCGTTAAAAAAGATCTGAGAAAATGTAAACAAGATCAGTTGCAAATCTTATCTGTGGCTCCTCTGTGTAACTTAAAAGTATTGCATAAATAATTTTTCCTTGTTTTTCCTTGTTATACAACACAAGTAGAACATTATATTATTTGGGTATCGTAGAATTTATACAGTGCTGGATGGAGATTATTAACATCCTGAGGTTTAGATAACTTAAGCTTTTAAAGATAAAAGAATGTTTAAGTCAATACAGTATTAACTATGATTTCTAAATTGATAATGTTGATAAGCATAAGTGGCTTACATATGACATCTAAAGCTGGAAGTGGTACTGATAAACACAAAATACATTATGTTCTATAATAAACATTTCTATTAAGTATTAATCTTAATACTTAATAAAAAGATATCTATTGTATTGCTACATATTATTGTTTATGCATATTAAAAGAAAGACAAAAACAGAAAGCTATTTGCTTTCTAACTTCTCCCCTCTTGTGCCTCTACCAATGTATGGTCTTCATAAGCATTTGCACCAGGGATGTCTAGGAGTTGAAGTCCATAAGTCTTAAAGTTACGAAGGTTGGGCATTCCTGATTTAGACCCTCTTAGAAACCATACTGTAATTTCTTATATTTGCCACACTGTGTAATATATTGTGTGCATGAGAACCATTCTTGCTTGAATTCGATTAAAATTCCCTTGTGAATATATACCGTCAATTTTGCCATTGCTGCATAAAATCTTTATGTATGTGCAACGAACATATTGAAGATGCTGATGAAACATCTCATGGTGAAGTCCCTGTAATGGTGTGCTGTATTATACATGCAGAAGCATAAAGTGTATGGTTTGTCAAAGTGTAACAGCAGGGAAAAGATCCCACCCACCTCCCCTGAGTTTTTACAACAAAGAAATAGGAATGTCAGGAAAGTTCCTTAAGGAAATATTAATGAACTGCCAAGCACTAGTTCAGTTATCCCCTTGCCATAAATTAAAATAACACAGCAGATGTGAAATTTTGATTATGTAATTGAGTGCTTCTGAATATTCTTTTAAAGCTTGCTCTTAATGCCCTTTCTTCTTTTCTATCTATGAAGCTGCCTTTGAAAACATCTTCAAATGAATTTTTATTTCAGGATGCTGCTTCTATTATTTTTATAAAGCTCAAGTGCTCAGAAATAAATGAGTGATATGATATGCAGGCAGTCTTCTTACACACAACACGTAGCAGCAACTAGCATGCGTATAATGGTACTTACATTGAAATTGGCAATCTACAGCATAGAAGAAGGCAGTCTTACTCAATACTTGTACCATACTGTTTTCCAATATGGGATTCATTAAAAATAACTGCTCTGTATACGACTAAGCTATAATCCTGTGTATCTGAGATTCAGACTCATCAACCCAGTACAAGTAATCATCCAAATAGTTGGATAGGTATAAGAAGCTGCCTTTTTCTTAGGCAAAAACTGAGTTGCGATAGAAGCAAATATCTGTAGCTCAGGGTTGAACTTTGGAATCCTTGGTGCCCTCTGAGCTTGGTTGTTCTCTTGCAGTCTTTACCCACCCAGGTAGTTTCATGGGTGCTAGTGAGTGTGGGGTTTTCTCCCTGTTTACATACAGTAGCTTGTCCTGCCAGTATAGATTTACAATGTTTTCTCCTTGATTACAATATAATTTTCTGAGTGATTGTTTGTCTGGATATCTGGATGTTGGCTGTGGGAAAGGATGTGACCTGGTCTTTCCTTCTTAAGTTGTTTTTTTTTTTTTTTTTAAATCTTTTGTCTCTGAATTGTTCATGTAGCAGAACATTGGTTTTTTTTTATTTTCTTTTTTTTTAATAAATTTTTATTTTATTAATATATTCTATGCATCAATACACAAATGAAATATACAATTCTGCCACCATGGTGTAATGTGAGTACATGGTCCATAAATATAAAGTCATTCCTTTATACATACATACTTGCCATCATATATCTATTCTATCCCACCTTTTCTGGACCCAATCATACCATAATTTCCAATTGTTATAAAATTCTGAATCTTTTTTACCATTGATCAATCTAGTTAATCTATCTGATCCCGCACACTCATTAATTTTATATATTATTTTCAAATTCATCGGTAAGTATTGATTTTTCCACTCCTGCGCAAACACTAATCTTGCTACAGTAATAATATGAATCAACAAGAACCATATACCTGATTTAACATTCAAAGGTTTTGCCCCCAACAGGAAAATCTCGGGCCTCAATTCCAAATTGATCTGTGCAATTTCCAAAATCCATTGCCGTATTTTTTTCCAATATTTAACCGCCTGTGGGCAGGTCCACCATTGATGAAAGTAAGTTCCATTACTGTAGCCGCATTTCCAACAGCAGGAAGATGTCCCGGGAAACATTTTAGCTAGTCTCGCAAGGGGGAGATACCAACGATAGACCATTTTATATATGTTTTCTTTATATGAGGAGGCTATGGGTAATTTCATATTTTTCAACCAAATCTGTTCCCATTGCTGGAAGTCAAGGGGATATCCAAAATTTCACCCCCACGCTATCATACAATCCTTCACTGCATCCTGTCCTATCTGCAGAGATGATAAATATGCGTAACATTTAGATAGTACCCTTTTCCCTCCTTCTAATAAGATCTTATCCAATTCATGTCTTTTACGGTAAATTCCTTCACTATATAAATCTTTTTTATACCTGGAGTGCACTTGGGAATAAGACCCAAGTGCACTCAAGACTTTTTATTTTCCAATACAGATATCTGCTACTAGATCCTCCTAATCGGAGACGCATGCAAAGTAAGGGCCTGGCCCTTACTGAACTAGAGTCTGTTTTTCATATAACAGTTTATTGTAGCCTCATTATACTATATATTAAGTATAATTTCCATGAACCATTAAATAAATTCTTGCCTTGGTATCTATACTGGATTATCTAATCAGTTGTTCTTGTTGTTTAACAGCTGTTCCACATCATATTTATCTGTGAATCAATGTATTTTCTGATTTCTGGAACTATTATTGTTTTTCTGTGATGAAGACTAGACTTCCAAAAAACATCCTTATAAAAATTCATTTCAAAGAAGGGGCATACCTATCACCCATAATAAGAGTAGCTTCTTTCATTGTGTTATTAATTTAACTATGACCCTTTTATCTAAATGTTACATGGACTAGGGCTTCATCCTTGAATCATTGTTATTATGCCAATGTTTTTGCTATCATAAGTGCCATAAATTGTTTATAGGAAACATCATTTCATTGTCTCTTTACAATATGCATATTGATTGCTTTCTAAACATCTACCTTTGCAAAGACCCCTTTAGCTCCAGATCAGATCTTTGTTTTCCTCCAATGTTTGCTTTCATAGAATTTCTTTTTATTTAAAGACCTCTTTTAAATTTTTATGACTTGCTTTCTGCTACTATAGTGAATCCAGGATTGATGCCTTGCTCCAGTGAAAACACTAAATATTTCAGTCCTTTATGAGATGTTTAAGACAGCTACTCACATATCATGATTTGAACCTTGCTTTTATAAACATGTTCTTAAAATTGATAGATTAGATAAATAGATGATAAAGATGAAAGATAGATGGATGGGTGAGTAGGTAGGTAGGTGGGTGGATGATAGATAGATAGATAGATAGATAGATAGATAGATAGATAGATAATAGATAGATATGGATGGATGATAGAGAGAGAGATGGTGATACATAGATATAGAGGATAGATAGATAGAGATAGATGATAGATAGATAGATGATAGATTGATAGATGATAGATAGACAGACAGACAGACAGACAGATGATAGATGATAGACGATACACAGACTGAAATATTAGAGCTCTGAGATCTATCTTCAAAGGAAGACTTCATTTCATTAGATCTTCTATCAAAGAACTATTACAAAGCAAAAGAGCAAATCTTTTAATTATCAGAGCAGAGTAACTGTACCACTTCAATCCATTCAAAGATGTATCTATGACATGTGCAGAATCCAATTCTCAAAGTCATCAAAAGGAAGGCAATTGAGTTGTAGAATTGCCTCTGCAAGGCAAGTACCTCCCTGAGATGGATTGCAGATGATCCACACAGATATAATAGCTTTTCCATCAACAACTCTTGATATTCTACTTTAGACCTATGGTTGCCAACATATTAATAAGGCTTGCCTCCTGGGTCAACCCATCACAGGAAATTCTAACAATTCTATTCTATCTATTCTAAATTCAATAGGTTTTAGAACATTGAGAAGCAATGAGAGATGTTCTCATTGTTGAGGACCATGAAGAACTGCATATTATTATTTTCTAGTATAAGATTTACAGATCTAAAGCTCAATTATTTACATTACTGCCCAGTTTACTCATAGGTTTCAACTGTCATATGCTATGCTAGATTTAATCAAAATCTCCATCCATTCATTTGGAAAGATTAATAGGATGTTTGAACTGAAGTTGAGATCCTTAAAAAGGT